>OZ010572.1:146461439-146653939 GCA_963932145.1 Acanthosepion lycidas
TAATAATAATAATAATAATAATAATAATAATAATAATAATAATAATAATAATAATTATTATTATTATTATTAGTAGTAGTAGTAGTAGTAGTAGTAGTAGTAGTAGTAGTATTTCTTTGATTACTGATGCATACTCATTTCTTTCTAAGATCAGAAATGGCATCATGACATTTTCAACTGAGCAGTTTTGAACACCTAAGATAACATATATTTTACATAGATAAAGCCCTGCGTAAGATGTTGGCTGTATATGTGAGTATATGTTTTAGTATTCCTTTAAGGCATGGGCTACCAGAAATACCCTTGATTGTTCTATTGGAATATTTTCGATCCTTGTATTTTGATATATTTTTTTTAATTTCTTCAAACATACATTGCAGTCGGCAGAGAGTGCCAAGTCAATAAGAAACCAGATTTTTTCTTTGCGGTCTCTAATCAAGATGTCTGGTTGATTAACCTTGATTGTTCTATGCTAATACTATTCAACCGTTCAAATGTTTCTGGATATTTATCAAAGAATCTGCATTTTGGTCTAACATGGCTTTTTAGTATATGTGCTTGTAATTTCTACTTAGCAAGCATTGGTTATGTGCAGCAAGAATAAAACCTGTTTCAGCTTTCAACCCTGCACTACGTAGTCTCTGATGAGTACGAGGTTTGTCTACATCATCTTGTCTGTTGCAGGCAGAATATTGAACGTGAATCGGTTTATCTTTACATCATTTCTGTATCATGCATTTGCCTTTGCTTTCTTTTTAAAGTATTTTCCAGCTACAGTTGGTGTATTACGTTTTACTTGCATTTCTTCACCCTCTTGAAACTTCATTTCGAACATGGCGACTACTTTTATTACTGAATAAAGTTGCTTCTTTCTGTCAGGTTCTTTGATGCAGATCATCAACTTACTTTCTCCTTCATTTGAATATGCTGTATTCAATCTCATTCGCTAGACACTTATAAGTTTTTTGTTGTCCCTGGTCCCTAATCTTTGTGAAAAAATTGAGATTTATTGAATGGGTTTCTAAAAAATTCCATTTCTTGAATGTTACTTTTGCGCATTCATCTAATCCGAAATCCATACATATGACAGTTTATCGTCTTTGGCAAAGAGTTAGAGATCGTCCATACAAAGTAAATGATTGAATAGCTTCTTGTTTAATTTGTGTCCATAGCTATGATTGATTAGTTCTTTCATTTCGTAAAGGGGATTAATTACAGACAAAACAGAAAAGGATGACAGGAAGTTTCCTTGAAAGATTTTCTTTGTATTGAAGATGTTTTCGAAGAGAGTCCTATTATTATGTAATTGATCTTTACATCCGTAAGAGCCACGTTTGTACCCTTTTTGCTCAAAAGGTAATATGTCATTTTTCTGAGAATTAATATGCCTATTTTGTCAGAATATATGTCAACAGTTTGTAAATAGATATGTAATCGATTTATAATTCTGTGGGATATTTGTGTCGCCATTCTTACGTAGAAGGAATGTAATTCTTTTGGTTACCTATACCGGAATTTTAGCGGGACCATTGATCAGTTCTTGAATTTTTTCCTAGTTATTTGTGTACTGTATTTAGATAATAGCGCCAAAAAAGAGAAAGTGAATTATCTATCTGTGTGTCTTTTGCAGTGCATATTCAACATCCTATTCTGTGATTCCCGCACATATTTCTTCTGGTTTATTTTTTGTTCGTTCTACTTGCATAAACCAATCTATTTCTTCGTTATGTTCTTTAGGGCAAGCCTATATATTTTTCCCAGAACTCTATAGTGTCTTCCATTTTTGGCGTGGGTGGAGATGTCACTTCAATTTTCTGTTTTCTTATTTTTCTGCCAAATTTCTTCACATCTGTTTGAAAAACCTTGTTCCCGGATGTAGAATCTTTGATCTTTTTTTAGAACCTCTGATTCTTTGAGCCTTCAGGTCTATTGTTTGCTTTATTTTTTTCTTTAGCTGATAGAATTCATTTTCATTACTAATTTTGTATTTTCTTTTGACTTTTCTGCTTTTTCTGGTTCACACATTTGTTTCTCTTGTCAGTTCATAGAGTACAGATAATTCACTTCTACGTGCTTCTATTTCTTCTTCTTCTATTCTTCGTTTCCAAGGTGGATTTTCATGTCAGTGAAATTCTCTTTTTTACTTTGATGTTTGACATTTTACTTGCTCTTATTGATGATGCATATATTGCTTAATTGATACTTATATGTGCACATTATTTACATTACTATTGTCCTCATCTTTGTTGCCATATTTATTACAACGTTTTGACCGTTGCATGCTCCGGCCTTCTTCAGGTGTTCCAATATGAGCACTGGTAAAAATGGTTGCTGAACACATTAGGTTTATAATACCCAGAAACATTAGGTTTATAATGCCCAGGAAATCATACACATATGTCCTCAAGGAAACATGGCACAGTGGATAAAGGCGTTAGTTAGATCCAGAGACAGTGTTAGTTCAATACCAGGTTATGGCTGTGGAGAACTTTCAGAGGGGAATTAACAAGAGATATCTGATAATTGAAACCCATTAAACATATTGCACGTTGAACTAGAATAGTCTACCCGAGTGAGCGAAATAAAGGGTTCAGTTCGACCTTCCAACCACATGAAGAAGGCTGGAGCGTTCAACGGCCGAAATGTTGTAATAAATATGGCGACAAAGATGAGGACAATAGTCCAAATAATGTAAATAATGTACATAATACCTCATCTCAGAAATATAGACAGATACTTATATATGGATCTAGAATTAATTTGAGTGCTGTATTGTAGAATTTAATAGTTTTGAGATTATGCTTTGTTGGTTGTCATTTGGAAGTTGTTCTTGTTTCCTCATTTAATATATTTTGCACCTGACTTATATGCCTTTTCATTTCTTCCTTCACTTCTTGTATACTATTCTTGTTTTCTGTAAAATAATTCACTTCATTGTGGTTTGAGTTCGTTTTATTGTAGACTTTTGAGCCACTAAGATCACGCCTTTCCACTTTTTCTAAAGCTTCAGCATTATCTTCTCACTGATTGTTGTCCACCGTAGTTTCTTCATTACGATCTGTGGATTTTTTTATGTTAGTATTTTTTATGTCCATTTCCAATTCCCTTTCATATTCTGTTGATTCACCTATTCTGGTTGCAGTTTGTTTTTGTTTTTTCTTTAATGCTAGCATCTGTCAATCTACTTTTTATCATGCTGTGCCTGCTTCCATTGACTAGTTTAGCTCCATCAATGTACTTTCTAATTGCTTGTCCACCTTTTTCTCGCCAAATGCCATATGTTTGGTGAGTGATGTTTTTCTGAGGTTTGTGCAACGCTTCATAGAATGCAGTTATAAGAAGTTTGTATTCCAGCCGATACCATTTTAACTTTTCTTTATTTTCAATAAATGGTTGTGGATCTAGTTGGGGAATGATAATTCGGATTATCTCGGTTGTGGAGACCTGAAAATCTATAATCTGTGTAGGTGTTTGTTCCTTTGGCTGAATTTTCCACCTCAGGTAGGTTACCTCCTGATAGACAGGTTCCTTATTTTGTCAACGGGAAGAACTACATTAGACTTTTTGGTTTGAATTTAGTTCTCATATTGTTTTCTCGAGTGACGCACTGGTCCAAAACTCCACCCAGAGATGCCCGGCACATTGGGTAGCGGTTTTTTTACAGACAGGGTTCAAAAGCCTTTAGGGGAATCTTTCGCGACCTCATAACGCAGCAACCATTCAATCCTCAGCACAATTAACAGTTTGAGATGCCGGTTGTTGTTCGGAGTTTTCCTTCTCCTCGATGGTTTGCCAACAGACAGAGACGCAATTAGAGTTCAAAAAGAATAACGTTGCAAAAAGAAGCTATTATTCAACGAAAGAAAACATTACTATACTAGAGTATGAAGATTAAATTATTATTAATTAATAATTATGAAAAAAAAATATGGTTATTTTTTATTTTTATTTATTTATTTTTAAAATTTTTACTATTGCGTGTTGATCAGATTATTTTATCTTCCACCAATATGTATTTTTATTGAAAAATAATAAGAATCAGTAATTGATGTTGTAGAGTTAGTTTGATTAATAGTAGTAGCATTAATATTGTCTAATCCCCTTCCTAATAATAATAATAATAATAATAATAATAATAATAATAATAATTTTAATAATAATAATAATAATAATGATGATGATGATGATGATGATGATAATAATGATAATAATAATAATAAACAGAGGGTGCTATCTTTTCGATATGGCAGACCTGGCAGATTGCAATGTATCTTTAATGATCCTCAAAAAACTATCAAATTACACGGATCTTTATGTATAAATCTAAAGAATATGACACATGAAGACTTCAATAATTCCAGTTCTTCTTGGAGTCCTCGGATTGATTCGAAAAGGTTCTGAGAGATTCATTTAACGAATTCCTGGTAGTCTGTGCCTTAAAAAAATACAAAAATTCCTTCCTAATAATAATAATGATGATAATAATGATAATAATATTTTTTATTAATTACTATTGCGTCTTAATCAGATTAGTTGTTAATTAATTAAACAATATTATTTTTTTGCTAACATCCAATAGTCATTTTAACGTAATTGTCAAAGACTTTGATGTAAAAAGACAACGTTAAAATTCTGTTAATAATGATTACAATTTATACGAAGGACAAAATATCACTGCCGTGAAATTTAAAATAATAATTATTATTATAATTCTTCTTCTTCTTCTTCTTCTTCTTCTTCTTCTTCTTCTTCTTCTTCTTCTTCTTATTATTATTATTATTATTATTATTATTATTATTATTATTATTATTATCATCAACATCATTGTAGTATGTTCCCAGATAAGAACTTGTCATTTCAGGGTTAATACATGGATACGTAGCCTTAGGTATCATGTAATTTATCCATCTTTTTATTCTCTCAGTTACCGTACCAGTTACTTCTTCATTTTGCTCTATCCTTCTAAAAAAAGGATACGATGGAGAAATTATTTACTCAGTATTACTATTTTATCTTCCACCAATATGTATTTTTATTGAATAATAATAATAATAATCAGTAGTAGTAGTAACTGCTGTCGTAGAGTTAGTTTAATTAATAGTAGTAGCATTAATATTGTCTTATTCCCTCCATAATAATAATAATAATAATAATAATAATAATAATAATAATAATAATAATAATGATGATGATGATGATGATGATAATGATAATAATAATAATAAACAGAGGGTGCTATCTTTTCGATATGGCAGACCTGGCAGATTGCAATGTATCTTTAATGATCCTCAAAAAAACTATCAAATTACACGGATCTTTATGTATAAATCTAAAGAATATCGCACATGAAGACTTCAATAATTCCAGTTCTTCTTGAAGTCCTCAGATTGATTCGAAAAGGTTCTGAGATAATTCATTTAACGAATTCCTGGTAGTCTGTACCTTAAAAAATACAAAAATGTATACTCACGCATTGCAAAGGGCTTTATCTAGGTAAAATATATGTGATCTTAGTATTTTACTTTACAAAAATGCTCAGTAGAAAATATGAAACCATTTCTGACGTCATGTCGCCTGGTTGGGAACTGGAAGGAAGTGTGTTTTCAAAAGCAAATTAAATAATAATAATAATAATAATAATAATAATAATAATAATAATAATAATAATGAAAATATGAAATATAAATTTTAAAAATTAATTTCGCGAATTACTGTTTTACAAATGGTATGCGTTCACCATAGATTTTATCATTAAATTCAGGCTACATTTAACTATGCAAACCACGGATACCAATCTATTTTAACTTTTACTTTAACTTTCTAAATCCTGGATACAAATGCAAAACTTTCAGTTGGTAAGTTTTGAGCATTGTACTTTATCTGTTTAACACAAGCAAACGCGAGCACGCACACACACAAAGATTGGAGATTTAATTAATTTCACATAATAATTCATTGAGTCTAGAATAAGAAACCTCAATAGAATGCAGAAAGCATTGGATGGCCGTTTCATTCTTTTGGGGATTCATTAGCAATGATCCTGAAAATTTCAACCCAGAGCAGTACCGATTTTCTATTCGCAAAATCATCATTCCAACGTTCCATAAAATGAACTTGAAAATATCTTTGTATAGCAATTTACAGATTCACCAGTCTTAAAATATCGTTTTAAACTCAACATAAAATTTGTTACTACTACATCCAAATCAATATAAAAAAAAAGGGCTAAAATCTGAAGGAGGAATTTATTCCGTCGCCTGAAATAATTGTTACAAAAACAGGTATGAGAAACTTCAAGTAAACCAAATAAAATATTATACCAACACAAAGGGGACGTTTTACAAAATAATACATGAAATCCGTTTGTTGTCCACCATAACGAGACTGAACACAACTTGACATTAAAATGCTATTCTGATCAATGGAATTAATAATTCACTACGGCTTAAATTTCTACAGAGTACCACGATAGCAAGGTCATCTACAGTAAATTTGCGCCAGGTCTCTTACAACGTTTCACTATTTCTAGAAGATCTTCCATTATCACTGTATGGGATACCTATTAACGAAACTGATGGAAATTAAAAGAAAAATACTTTAAATGAATTCGGCTAGATATAAAATAAGCTAAATTCTCCAGAACCTGTCGTTTGTGCGCATGTGTAGTCGTAACAACATAAGAAATTTAGTCCTATGAAGTCCTGAAGGACGAAACACGTCACAATAAACTTTTTTCCATTTTGTCATATATATATATATATATATATATATATATATATATATATAATTATTTATTTAAAAATATGATTCCAACACGCTACATATGTAGCGTGTTGGAATCATATTATATTTACGCTCTACTTTTGCATCGGGCACTATTTTTTTAAAATAATAACAAAAATACTAAAGAACTTTGGATTATTTACCTAACCAGTTCTTTCCTATTTTCTATAAATTTTCAAACACACACACACACACACACATATATATATATATATATATATATATATATATATATATATATATATATGTAATATTAGGATACTAAAGCATGTTAAAATCGCTACATAATGGCAATTATGTTTCAACACAATAAATGTGTCTCCTAGGGCGATGTTAGACTACTGGCGAATGAAAGATTAATTTCAAAAGCAAAATGCTTTTTAAAAAAATAGGCTTGTGAGCTTTGCCGTGATTAACAAATCGAACGCTAAATTCCTGGAATAAATTTAATTCACCGGAATAAATTTAATATAGGTTATGATACGAAGTTGTCTGCATCTAAAACCTAGACAATTTTCCTTGTAATCAGATATAGGTTGCTACATTATTTCATAAGATGTATCGAAGTCTTACATTCAATGTTCCTAAAAAGTAAAGAAAAAAGAGGTGGGGAGGTAATTTAACATAATACTAACTAACCATATGTTCGTTCAGTTTCTTACATCAAATTTTGTAACTGATAAAGAAAAAGCCCCTTTAAGAAACTGGTAAATAATTTAACCGTTCTAAAAGGACGGATAAATAATACAGAACATACTTTGGCAAATTCATACAAAACCGTTAAATAAAGTGCGTCTATATAAAATGTTAATAATATAAAGTAATCAATGCAAGATATTAATAATACTAACTAAACACCTGTACATCCATATAAGATGTTAATTATACTAACCAAATATTAATACAAAACAGTATTAAATCAATATTAATCATATAAACAGAATAATAAGCCATATAAGGTGCAAAACAGTTCATCTAATGATTATTACTATGAGAAAAGGTATTATGAAATCAAATGTTTAAACATATTGCAAGGAAAGGTGAGGCTATACTTATAATTTACAGTCAATTTACTTCTTTGTTTTAATCAGGAGTTCTTTTTAGAAAACATGATAATTTCTTATTTTTCATGTAAGCACAGAAAACAGGTTAGATTTAAGGATCTACATGTTCTAGCTTTTTTTTAAAAAAAATTCCATTTTAGCTTAGGAGCTTTATTTGCTTCTTTACATTCCAAGTATATTTAAAAAGAAATGTACTATATTTATAAGTTTACTTCTGAAGAATAAAATATGTTGATGCCACCTAGTCTTAAAAGAATTCTTAGTAAAAGCAATACAGAATTTCTCAACAGAATGGTTCTCAACTTTACAAATAGGACTTAAACAAGAGAGGTGATTAAACATTCATTTCGTAATGGGTATTCGTTAGAATCCTTGCAATTACATTGGTTAATCTTATTAACAGTATTTATCTTGGGATGTGCCGTATTATCCACATTTTTAAATTTCTTTAAAAATTTCTTATTATGCTTGTTTATAATATTCTTAAGATTATCGGTGCAGATATAATTTAGTTTTAGTGTGTTTCTGTGGATTTTAATAATCTCAGTATTTTAACAAGAGGATTACTTTTAGGGAAATGTTTATCAATTACATGGAGAAAATTCAGGCCTAAATTAGAACTGAGTAATTGGTTAATTACGTGTGTGTACCAAATGATTTTCCTATTCCTATTCTTTTTCCATAGATCAATATTATTATATTTTCAAAACTTGATTTCAGCGAACTTGTAACCACTATTTTTAAAGCAGTATTATAAACACCGCCTTATTTATCGATCACGTTGTCAGATGAGTTGTTGCTAATCCTACATTCAATAGATGAGGGTATATGTTTGATGACAGATGGAAGGTGGTTAGAATCGGGGTGAATATATATATTGGGTTAGCATTATTTTTCATATAAGGTTATAAGGTTTGAATCATCATCAAGAAAATCAACCCGTTTAACATTAGTAGTTAACTTAACCTTAAGATTTAAGCCTTCTAATTTCCTATGAATCATTTTCTTTAATTTTTCAACCTTAATTTTAGTAGAATTTCTTACTACCATAAAACCATCATCTCTGTATAACCATACGCTATCAAAATTAATATTATCATAACTGTTAAGATTATATAGGATAAATAAACCCATGAGGCCAGAAGACTCAGCAGAATCTAATGTTTCCTTAGAGATATCAAAGTGATCATTAAAGTTTTTAATCCAGTTTATTGTTGTTAATGACACCAGATCTTCTACAATTAATTATTATATTTATGTCTTCACTGGAAATGTTAGAGTATTCCTTGGCAAATTCTAAAGCTAATGTAAAAAGATCCTGTGGAATGGAGGTGGGGGGGAAATCCACGATATCAAATTGGATAAAGGAGCACATTCTTTTGTTGTTAATCCCTTTGAAGCAATTAATGACATCTACGGTATATGTCGATTGTAAAAGTCCAAGGTGTCGTTTAATTTGTTTGTTAACACTATCCAGGATAACATTGCTTATCCATCTGATTTCTGGCCTGGTAGGGTCGATAATTCTCGTAGGTAGTATGGTATTTAATTCGGACATTTTCTAGAGTGAGTGTTCAATACAGAATATAGATCGTTTGTAGATATAAAGAGTGTTAACAGAGAAATCAGATTTGTATAGTAACTGGAAGTGTTATTCTTTAAGTTAGTCGCATGATCGCTAAGAAGATAGATAATGAACAGACTGAGATAGATAGATACTTAGAAAATGAACAGACTGAGATATATATATATATATATATATATATATATATATATATATATATATATAGAGAGAGAGAGAGAGAGAGATGGATAGATAGCTAGATAGATAGATAGCTAGATAATGAACAGATTGATATATATGTATATATATATATATATATATATATATAGAGAGAGAGAGAGAAAGAGAGAGAGAGAGAGAAAGAGATAGATAGATAAATAGAAAGATAATGAACAGCCTGAATTATATATAGAGAGAGAAAGAAAGCGAGAGAAAAAGAGATAGATAGATAGATAATGAACAGCCTGAATTATATATATATATATATATATATATATATATATATATATATATATATATAGAGAGAGAGAGAGAGAGAGATAATGAACAGACTGATATATATATATATATATATATATATATATATATATATAGTAAGAGAGAGAGAGAGAGAGATAATGAACAGATATATATATATATATATATATATAGAGAGAGAGAGAAAGATAGATAGATAGATAGATAGATAGATCATGAACAGACTGAGATAAATATATGATGAATAGACTCAGACAGATAAATACATATATACATACACAGATGTGGTGCATCTGCATTAAAAATTTGTTTGCCTTTTCCTACCCTTCATTTTGTCCATGACTTATATCCTGCGTATTTAGTCTCATAAATATATGCAGACGGCAATCTCTGAGAGATAAAAACCATCAATTGTCAATGTAATTGTTTTACCTAAACTTTGTATGCCTTCGTGCTAAACATTTGGTTGGTATATTGCAACTTTTACATTTAGACAAAAATAATATCGTGTTAACATACCATTTTCCCCATTGCTTTTCCGCATTAATACGCCAGGAAACGGAATGTTTCTCTATCGCGCTCTTTACCAGCATTTATTACTTATCAGACTTAACAGTCTTTGCCTAAATTTTTGTCTTCATGAATGCGGCACAGGCATTCAACCATAAAATAATTTCAGTAACACGCATGCGCAGATTACAGTCAACAAGCAAAAGAAAAACAAAAAAAAAATCACACAACCCCTACGCCGTCACAAGAGCACACACATTCTTATAACATCAGGGACATCAGTATAATTTGTTTCTTCAGCATATCGATCAAATAAATCTTTAAGCAGGGAAGAAAGAAAGAAATGTCGAAAGAAGAAATCGTGGAGCTATCTCAATGCGTTTGACTTTGAATCTAAGTCAAAGATAAAATTGTTTCCCCTATTAAAAAATACATCGTAAAGAAAATGAAGACAGAATATATTAAATGATGTTTTTTCAGTGTTGAATAAAAGGGGCTAAGATTCATTCACGAAATGAAACTTGGTTATATGAAGAATGATTAAGTCTATTTCTTTTTTGATTCTTTAGAGGAAAAAAAAAACTGATAAATTTGCCTGTTACTAATAAGTTAACAGTTTCAGATTGGAATAAACTCACTAAAATACAAACCAGAAATAGTTCTGGAAAGATATCCTCTGCCGAAGGAAAATTAACTTAATTTCATCACATTAATAAAATAGTATCTGTCTATATTTCTGAGATAAGGTATTATGTACACTATTTACATTATTCGGACTATTCTCCTTATCTTTGTCGCCATATTTATTACAACGTTTCGGCCTTTCAGTATCTACCTATATTTCTGAGATGAGGTATTATGTACACTATTTACATTATTCGGACTATTCTCCTTATCTTTGTCGCCATATTTAGTACAACGTTTCGGCCGTTCAGTATCTGTCTATATTTCTGAGATGAGGTATTATGTACACTATTTACATTATTTCGGACTATTCTCCTCATCTTTGTCGCCATATTTATGACAACGTTTCGGCCCTTCAGTATCTGTCTATATTTCTGAGATGAGGTATTATGTACACTATTTACATTATTTCGGACTATTCTCCTTATCTTTGTCGCCATATTTATTACAACGTTTCGGCCCTTTAGTATCTGTCTATATTTCTGAGATGAAGTATTATGTACACTATTTACATGATTTCGGACTATCATCCTCATCATTTCCGCCATGTTTATCACAATGTTTCGGTCGTTGTTCGCTCCAGCCTTCTTCAGGTGGTTGGAATGTTGAACTGAACCTTTTATCTAGTTGAATACCTGGTTCAGGCAGTTGAGAACTTTCAGAGACGAATTAGCAAGAGATAATTTGCATCCATTAGACATGGCACGTAGAACTAGAACAGCCTACCCCAGTGAGCGAAATAAAGTGTTCAGTTCGACATCCCAACCACCTGAAGACGGCTGGAGCGTACAACGACCGAAACGTTTTGATAAACATGGCTACAAGGATGAGGACAATAGTTCGAATAATGTAAATAGTGTAATAAAATAAAATACATGTACTGTTCGGCAGGGCAACAATTTCCCTATGTTTGTTTGTTTTGACCAGAGTATGTGATAAAGCGCATGCGTATATGCGCTAAATCACAACACACTTTTATTTTCTCCGTACAATACAGATTTCATATAAATAATAAAAAAAAACTTTCAGCATTTCTCTACATAAAGTTAAGTTTTCAATAAAAATTTCAGATGATAAAATTGTAATTTTAATACTGTTTTTTTTTTAATCCTGATAACGACAAGCCCCTAAAGTTAAATACTTGCATTCAGTGTGTAATGATGACTCATTTATGGGATATAAATATAAAGAAAGTGTCATAAAATGTTTCATAAGCAGGATAGATAACAACTGACCCTTGACTTGAGTAATTTGATTATAGTGTCCAGGGAGTGTGTCTGTGATCACTATAATCAAACCCCTCAACTCACGGTCAGTTGTTATCCATCCTGCTTATACTGATTTACACTGAAGTTTTTTATACAAAAATTGTTGGAATAATATATTCAAATGTGAAAAAAAATCATTAATATCTGTCGAACTTAATAACCGACTATTAGTAAAAACAGCAACATACACAGAGCTGATAAAGAATAAGTAAGGTGAACAATATTTTGACAAAAATACAAACCTGATATATAAGAAATAACTTCACAAACACTAAAAAAGAACAGAAAATTGTAGATGGAATCATAGGCTTATTCCTATCAAAATTTAGAATCGGTAACCACCGACGATATGCGATAATCAGAAAGACAGTAACCACATTAAACAATATCTCATTTATTTTCAGTTTAATTAATGATTTAAACTCTCGTTGTAACCATCATGCTATCGTCTTTAAATGACTGATTAAACTAAAATTAAAGAATATTATTTTAAAATGCCTGAATATATGTTAAACTGGCTCCTTCTCAAATAACTCTACATACGGATAATGCAATGGCATTAATTTTACAGGTTATTCAAAAGCGAACTTAAATACAACCGGGTCACTGCACCTCAGTGTCGCTTAATAAAAAGAGAAAAAGACTGATGCCATCTCCATGTAAGAAGGTAATGCCTGTCTATACACAGATTCGCAATATTTTTGTTTGCTCTGTGCTTATGGATTATACACGCGGAATCTACAGAAACTTTCTGATTACAGCATCAAGAACATAAAGAAAGAATTTTGACTTTTTACTTGAACATGTTTTGAAATCTATTCATGCTCTGAAGTCATGTATTACGGATGTTAATAGAAATTTATAAAACAAAATCTCTTTCAATGCATGCATTTTTACAGAGACTCACATCATGTTTAATTTAATTCAAGTAAAAAAAAATCATATTTAGTGCATGGTTTTGAGTTTCAAAATGACTTCACAGTGATTTTTTCTAGGGATCAAAGCCATTCCCTACTTCTCACTATGTTTTTGTTCGTGTACTTTTTATGAAACAGATTGGAAAAGCTCATGACAAAAGGAAGCCGTTGACTATGAGTTGATGTTGAAATGTTTTAACATTGATGAAAATAATTTCGCAACAAAGGGGAAAGCATCTGTCTGTTAATCTATTCTATAGAATAAAATACATTGAAATTGTATATATTTTCTGGTTACGGAACCTGATCTCCACTTTTTAAGGAAACATTCAGGATACATTACTCGATCATAATAAAGAAGATGCCTCATGTTAAAATAACTACCGGATGTTTCATTAGAAAGTGGGGGAGCCTAGGTTGCTTATAGAGTATTTTTTTAAATTTCTTCCATTTTGTATTATCTTTGTCTACTTTTTGTTACTTCGAATGATTTAAAAAGTGCAATTCTTTCAATATAGGCGAAAATAGAGCTAATTTTAAAGATGAATATTCGAGATTACGCATGAAGGATAATTGTTATATAGGAATAAATTGTCGCTGCCGACATTTGAATTTGAACATAGATCGCCAAAGAGTAAACACGTGGGATCCCATTATTGAATTAAGTGGATCACGTGACCATAAATGAAACGCACATATTGGAAATCACGTGACGTCTAGATTGATCTATTATTTCTACTATATCCCATTTTATCATACGGACCGCCATTTTCTACTCTATTCACTATACTATTTCTTTATTCGGATCACTATACGGATTACTATTCGAGTATTATTGAGCAAGTACTATTAGTGCGAGTATTATTCGAAAGCGTCTGACACCAGTTTTCTTCAACAGTGTACTATAGTTGTATCTGTGATTACAAAGTCTCTACTACAACGAGCCTTATAAAAGTGATAACGAGAGTTCGTTGGCATCACAAAAGTGACAACGGGTTTTTCTTGACATCACAAAAATAATAAAATTGTAAAATGAAATAATACGATTATTGATTTGGCCATAAGGGCAAATTTAACTTGTGAGTCAAACTCGGTATTTCCCGTTTGGAGGTGCATCAAGCCCCAGAAAGTAATACTTACCTCGTCCTAAAGAAGAAGTATTGCGAATTATATGATATCTTTAACTCTAATAAGATTCTGATATAAAAATGCTTGTTAATAATCCCTAACCTTTCGTGATTTTATCAAGAACCTCTGAATATATAGCAAACGTAACATACCATATGTTCTAACAATAGTCAAAGCAAGGATGAATGGTATACTGATAAATATTCATAATAGATTCTGTCGAGAAAAATGTCGAGTACGACACAGAGAACCAACTTTCCTAGCAGTAGATCTAGCAAGTGATTCAATATAATCTTTCCACTTCATATGATCGGAAACCTTTAGTTCGAGAAGGCGAAAAAAGTCTGGAGGTTAGCATCAGCCATGTTGATGGAAGGTAAAAAGAATTCTCTCAAACGAGTAAAAGGGAGCGGTTTTATGTTGGAAGAGTTAAAATGAACAAGACATTCCTTCTCCTAATTGACAACAGATTGTGTGTCATCTTTGTGGTCAGCTACAAATTTCAGCTTAAATATATGTCCTCAAGGATACATGGCTCAGTGGATAATAGCTTTGGTTGAACCCAGTGACTTGATCCAAAGAGTTGTGAGTTCAATACAGGACAAATGCAGTATTGAACAAAAACTTGGAGATTTGAGTTAAAGGGAGATAACTGAGCCATGCGGAAGAGGCATGGCACATGGAACATGAACAATTTACCCCGTTGGATGATATAATGGGTTTAGTACGAAATTCCAATCACCCGAAGAAGGCCGGAATGTACAACCACCGAAACATGGCAAACAGTCCGAACAATGTAAATAATGCAAATAAATTTGACCATATCGAACCGCTTACAATTTAGACAGGAATAAATGATTGTGTCCTCAGCATACACACAGTGTTAAGAACTGATGTCATCAGGAATGTCATTGATAAAAATTAGGAAAAACGTTGGTTCAAGGATAGAAATGTTTATTGTTTTGGAACGGGCGGTCGCAACGCTGAGTTTGAATTTAAATTTTAAGGTTGTGCGTTTTTGTACGACCGCACGTTCCAAAACAATAACACATTTCTCATAGCATTTTTTCGGATTACATCTCTATTTTCGTTGTCCTCTTTTTACTGAGAAGTAAAAACAAAAACAAAATCTATTTCCATACCCGAGGATGTCTGTAGGAACAGACGAAAGCTTGTAAAAAATTAAAAAGACCTTATGCATCTGGAATTTATAAACAGGGATCATATCATTCATATACAGGTTTGGGATTGGTGTATCTTATTTATATTGTTTGCGAATATGTATTCTCGCCATTTAAATCATTAACCTCAATATTTGTTTTTGTATGAATGATTCATGAATTTATAAATATATATATATATATATATATATATATATATATATATAGTTTATGCAAACTTAGGTAATCCGTATGGGTAGACCCGAGGAGGATGATATCCGGAGAGCTCAATGTAAAATTCAGAGCAGAGTATTCGAACGCAGGCATAAGTGGGTGCATGGGTGAACATGAGGATAGAGACATGTACCTGTGTAGATATGTGTAAGTGCAAATTAACGTATATGTGTGTATATGGATATGCTGCATATTATGTATATATGAATGTATGTGTTTGTATATATATGCATGTGTGTATGTATGTATGTATATGTGTGTGTGTATATGTGTATGTGAATATACGTATATGTGTGAAAAAATACATATATATGTATATATGTAGATGTATATGGATATACAGGTGTCTTTAAATGTATATGTATATATATGTAAGTATAAGTGTATGTGGAGATATGTATGAAGATATATGAATATGCGTTTTCTCTGCAGATGTATATGTGTAAATATGGGTATATACATAGTTTTTTTTGTTTGTTTTTTTTTTACTAATTAATAAAAGATAAAAATAAATTAATTAATAAGATTACTAAATATAAAATAGATTACTCTTTCAATGTACTATCTGTGAATTTTTCTAATCGACTGTTTCATAGAAAATAACAAAAAACTCCACTGAATTTCAAATTAATTTCTTCGTAGATTGTTTAAACATTTAAATACAGAAAAAACTTTAACGTCCCAAACATGCCCGTTAAAGTAACGCGAATTAACAGCGTCTAAAAAATTTGAAAGAAAAACTGTCCTCGTGAAAGTAGTGTAGCGTCTTCCTTTAAAGTCGGTCTCCACCCCTCCACTCCTTAGCCATCTATATCTTGAGACTAGACACAATAAATTCGAACAACATCTAGCCGACACATTGGAGTTAAAAATTAAAAATAAGAATTTGAAATGATACATATGACACATTCATATCCTCTTTCCCGCCTCACTTTCTCACTTCGTTAATTTTACGTATACTTGATGAGGTCCGTCAAAAATGTGTGAATTTCTTTTCATTTTTCATTTCAATTTTTGGAAGTAAAGTCTGATGATCCAGATCCCTGTTAAAGGGGTTATGGTGAAATAATTTATTACATGGAACCTTCACGTTGTCTGTTTTTATTAAAAAAAAAAAATATATATATATATATATATATATATATATATATATTAATGCATATATATATAAAACACAAATGAGAGAAAGTACAAATGGATTAAAGATCCACCGTTCGAAGTATTTACATGAAGAAATCGTATGCTCGACAATTGTCAATGTTTATATGTCGGATTATTGCCACATGAAGAAAAAACAATTCTCCCACCTTCACCGTCTGACCATATTTTTCTATTTAACTTAGATCTAACATTTATTTGGTTCATCCAGACATACCCAGAAGTCTATTTTTAATTTCTGACCTCATACACATCTTTAACTTTAGTAAATATGTAATAATTTGTTCGTTTCTTTTTAATTTCCAGAAGAAATCATTTTCTAACTAGTTAACTATTAGATTGGCGCAAAAATAATGACGTAATAATGTCGTTTTTAGACGTTAAAAATACGTCAAAAAACGACATTATTACGTCATTATTTTTACATTAACCTAATACATAGGAAGTACAATGATAGTATGGAAACATGACAGCTTTTGTGAAGCGATATAAAAATGTTTTTATTATAACATTTCATAATATATATATATATATATATATATATATATATATATATATATATATGTATATAAGATGCTCTTGTATAGCTAAATTGACAATTGACAAAGGACTGCTGGACGGCCGTGGCTCATATAAAGACAAGCAAAATTATAACCTCTCAGCTCTCAATGTGCCTCATAATATTACTAATATGTTCTTTGCAATTTCCTTTTGCAGACTATATTTCATTTCCTTTCTTTGTCATTCAAATAACGAATGGATGGTTTTATAAATTTGGACATTTGATGGAATTCTTGAAAGTGTTGAGTATAAACTCATTATTTTACGGTAAAATAAATTTAAAAAATATATTACATGCGACAGAGTTCTCTAGAATCACGATTATTTTTGTATTCAGGCAAAAATAATTTGATGTATCGTGAACATTTTCCAAGTCCCAATTGCAAATTGCCGGCATACTGATAGAATTGGACGCAAAGGTTCATAAAAAAAAACACATATAAAATCATACTTATTAAATTATATTTATATAAATATATTTTAGCGAATAATTTTAACAAAGAATTCAAATGTTATACGTTGATACGATTTTGAAGGAAACGTAACGAAAATCATTTAAAGATATTAAAAGAAACGACTCAAAATAAACCACACAAATACAACTCGACAGCCATATTCACACACACACACGCACACACACATATATATATATATGGAGATAGATAGATAGATAGATAGATAGATAGATAGATAGATAGATAGATAGATAGATAGTCAGACACACACTACACATACACATATATATGACGAATGATAGTCACACGCACACACACACGCATGCATATATATATATATATATATATAGATAGATAGATAGATATAGATATAGATATAGATATAGATAGATAGTCACACACTATAAACACAAGCACACACAAACACACACACACACATATATACATATATAGATAGATAGATAGATAGATACTCACACATACTATACACAAACACAAACACACACACACACATATATATATATATATATATATATATATAGATAGATAGATAGATAGATAGATAGATAGATAGATAGATAGATAGATAGACACACACACACACACTGTACACACATACATATATATGTCGAAAGAGAGATAGTCACACGCACACTATACACACCCACATTAGTCAGGTATATCTAATGGCAATTGTACTCCTTCCCATTTAATATACGCCGCCCAATGTAGCAAACATGATCTGATTTATGGGAGTTGCGCAACGGAAAAATGACAAAAGATTCAATGGTGACAGGTATGGTGTCAGATGAAACAAGGTGACATCAATGGAGCATTATATTACAAACGACTGTAATATTCAGAAATTACTGACAATGTGACCCTTTAAAACGCATGAGATAATATAATCTGCAGCAACAGTCAATATGAAAATTGCAATAAACACACATTAATTCCTCGAATTAAGGAGCGCTAATGAAAAGGTATCTATAGAGAGAGAGTGAAAATACTAGGAAAACAAATTCAGTGTTAGTTGAAATATTAAAATGTAAGCAAGAAGTAGGAGCTCATTAAAAAGCAAACGACAACATAAATTAAATGATGTATCTGAGATTCTAACTACAAAGGAGATACTTAACGCATCCCCCAAAAACCGAAAAGAAAAAGAAAATATGAGAAAAGAAATAAATTATGACATATTGAACGCCTCCTACAAAACTGACAGCACTGCATAAAGCATCAATAAACGACCAATTACTTACTTTTCCAAAAAAAAAAAAAAAACAGATGAAAAAACACAAAAATATGATAAAAATGTTCTTTTTTTTTCTGAGGGTCCTATTAATTATGTACCAAATTATGAAAAGTTTCATAAATATCGCGGCTGCTTCTTATAAACAGGGATTCGACGGAAATTTTACAGAGATCTTTGGTAATATAGTGGAATCGAATATTTGTAGCTATTCCATTATTCTGAGCATCCGCCATACACATATTAGCTTGATCAAATATCGCAGAGTTTGTCAGAAAATGTACTTACTCAACATTTAATATGCAACAGAATGTCAGCTGGTAATATTTTATTTGAGGCTTTAACCACCACTAGTTTCCAGCATATCATTCAAAGTATTCCTCATGACTCTTGTTTTCATACTGGCTTATAAAGGCGAACTAGGCAAGAACTGTCGATCGAAAGGCAAGTGTCTGCAATATATTCAGTCTGGGCAAATTTGCAACTGTTTTATAAATAGCATATCGTATAGTTTATGGCAATGACGCATGATATAGAAACATAGGATAAGTGTAAGTTCAGTTTCTCCGGAAAACAGTCTATTTCTAATGTACATGAGATTTTGCTGAAACCGGAAATGATGTTCAAATTATTGATAACATGGCATCAGTAACATTGTGGCATAGAGAGAAAAGTATTTACTCAATAAAACAATTGATTTATAGCAGAACTTTTAAGAGTTTTATTATTGCCTTTATCACTCTATTCGACGTTTGAGAATCGACAGCCCGACACCAGCACATGGGATTTGATTATAGTCGTGAAGGTTTTGTGCAGAAACATCCGCTCTTTTTGAAGAGCCGAATACACAGACTTGGTGCTCTAGGCGCCACAAAGTCCCCAACTGACCCTCCGCAGGTTTTTAATTCAGATTTGTCTAATATATATATATATATATATATATATATATATATATATAGTCTTAAGGTGTGCTATATTTATGGGATAAAGTGCTCAATATCAGAGATAGAGCGTGTGTAAAAATAAAAGTGGACATTGAAGTCAACACTTGGAGGCGACAGTCTGTTTCATGCTAGACGCAATCGTCAGGCCACGAGTGCTGTTTTTTTTCTCGGCTATTTATATATTGTGGGTAGTCTATTTTTGCCGTTTATTTTGCTGGAAGTCGTTTATTTGTTTATTTATTTATTTGGGTTAAATTATTTTGCTTATCTTTATTTATTTTTATTTTTTATTTTTACTTCTATTTTTTTATTTCGTATCTTATATATTTATTTTTTAAATTTTTTTTTTATCGGTGTTTTATTAACGTAATAAAAATTTGTTTATACCGCTTATTTAATAGTTTTGTCTTGGTTTGGGAAGACAATTAAAGATATTTATTCAATTTTGCGGCTGATTGTTGTAGTTTATTCTAACTATTATTTTGGCGGGAGCAGTTTTTAATTTGTTCATTACATCATGTCTTTATTTGCATCGATTAACTTTATTTGTTTTTTCTAACGGTTAATTTATCGGGATCGGTGTGTTACATTGTTTATTTTTTTATGTGGATTAATTTAGATTAATATATTTTACCTGTTTTTTATTAATTATTTATTATTTTGTATATATTTATTTAGTCTTTTCGGTTTTCGATTATTTTTATCGTTATATAACATAGCTATGTTTTTTCGTCCGATTTTTGTTTTGATTTTTATAGTCTAACTATGTTTTCGTCATAATGGTTTGTTAATTTGTTTATTATTTAATGTATTTAATTAGGTTCATTGATTTTCTTTTTCTTTTTATTTATTTACTTTATTTCGTCTATTCTAATGGGTGTGATTTGGTAATTTGTTTGGGTTAATTTGTTTTACTTATTATATTGTCACTTCAACTTGCAAAATTTGCTTGGAGGAAAAATAGCTATCATTACTTAAAAAAACATGTGTAACTGCAAAATAAAGAACTAATGTCCCTTAAACTGTAATTGTTTACAAAACAACGTAATATACCAAGCCACGATAAAATCACCAGATAATGAAGCAAACGTATACATAGGAGCAACTGAAGGACCCTTGAAAAAAGAAATTATGCAAACAAAACATCTTTAACAAAGAGTAAATACGCGAAGAGCAAAATGCTTTAAAAATATATTTGGTAAATTAAAAACAAAACGCACATCACTCCAAAAATATTTTGGAAAATAAAGAAAAAGATCATCAGCGTACAACAACCAATCAAAAACTTGCAAGGGTTGCTTGGAAGAAAAATAACTATCATTACCTTCCCAGGCCAAAATAAATTGTTAAATAAACGATCCGAGTTCATCCACAAAATGTAGACACGAAGACAAATTTTTAGTACGTTATTTAAAATCGAAAACTGAAAAAAAATAAAATAAAATAAACAAAATGACAATAAAATAAGTGAAATAAATTAACCCCCCAAAATTACCAAATCACACCCGTTAGAATAGACGCAATAGAATAAATGATTTAAAAAAAATAAAAATAATAGTTAGAATAAACTACAACAATCAACCTCAAAATTGAATGAATAGCTTTAATTCTCTTCCCAAACCAAACCAAAACTTTTAAATAAGTGATATAAACAAATTTTTCCTACGTTAATTAAACACCAATTAAAATTAAAATTAAAAATAAATATATAAGATAAGAAATAAAAATGAAAAAAATGAAAGTAAAAAAATAAAAATAAATAAAGACAAGAAAAATAATTTAACCCAAATAAGTAAATAAACAAATAAACGACTTCCGGCAAAATAACCGCCAAAAATATACTAACCCGCAATGCACCACTGACCGTATATATAAATAGCCGGGAAAAAAAACACACACACTCTAGCATGAAATAGACTGTCGCCTCTAAGTGTTGATTTCAATGTACACTTTTATATTTACACACGCTCTATCTCTGATATTGAGCACTTTATCCCATAAATATAGCACATCTTAAGACTATATTTCTTCATATATATATATATATATATATATATATATATATATATATATATATATATAAGACAAATCTGAATTAAAAACATGCGGAGGGTCAGTTGGGGACTTTGTGACACGTAGTGCACCAAGTCTCTGTATTCGGCTCTTCACACATATATATATATATATATATATATATATATATATATAGGTGTGTGTGTGTGTGTGTGTGTGTGTGTGTGTATACTCTCGACTCTCCCGTCGATTCGAAGTTTGAGAACCGACAGCCCGAAACCAGCACATGAGATTTGATTATAGTCGTGAAGGTTTTGTGCAGAACCATCCGCTCTTTTTGAAGAGCCGAATACAGAGACTTGGTGCTCTAGGCGCCACAAAGTCCCCAACTGATCCTCCGCAGGTTTTTAATTCAGATTTGTCTAATATATATATATATATATATATATATATATATATGTGTGTGTGTGTGTGTGTGTGTGTGTGTGCCAGCCCATTAACTGAATAGAGTGAAAAAGAGAGAGAAATAATTACGAAAGAAAATAAAGGACGCATACATCCAAATATCAAAGAAGAATATACAATGTTATTGATCCTGACCTGGCATCTCGGTTTCACTCAATTTTCCACCTTTAACTTTTATGATAAACTTTCATGTTAATTTTTCTGATGACCTTTCGTCTGTGTTACTTAGACATTGTGAATTTAAACACAATACTAAATTGGTAGAAAATTCTCATCAATTTAAGGTTGAAATGGTGACTTGATGTAACTGTAAGTTCTATGTTAATACTTTCTTCTATCACATTTCTCGCTTGTGGAAATCTCTTTCGGTTTGTTGCTTCGCATTCAGCTTTAATCTTCAAAAATTTTAATGCAATGCCAATCGATATTTTATGTCTTCTTAATTTCTGTTCTTTTATGTTCTCTCTCTTTAATAGTTATTTTTCTCATATTTTCTAATAGTGAACCCCTTGCGTCTTAGTGGCTTTATTTTCTTGCTTGAGGTCAAATGATTACAAAAATATATGAAGAGCTTAATAATATATTATTATACCTATTATAAGGAATGATAAATATTATACCTCTTATAAGGAATGATAAATATATTTCTTCATTATTGAAACTATTTGCATGCGAGCTATTGTCCTCAGATTTTTGTTGTCACAAGGTTTCAATCTGGCCTTCATCAGGTGTATGTCAATCCGAGTAACCTAACTGAACTGAACCCTTTATTGTATCTACTGAGGTAGATTGTTCTCGTTCGACTTCTCATGTCTAGGGATATCTCATCTAGTGCTTATTTTTAGGACGGAGTTATTATTCGCCCTGTTTCTACTGACTGCAATTACGCTCCACGGATTGAAATCACAATTGCCATGTCATCAAATTCCAACGCTTTAATTTACTAGAATTGTCCCGTGGGAGAATTCTTTTTGGAGAACTTGGAGTCTTAAAGCAAGACTGCCTGCTGAGTGCCGATGCTGTTTGTTATGATTGTCTACGCACTACAATGCTTCTTTTTTATCTCAGCTGCTGACAGAAATAGTTTTCTTGATGGTTGTAAGTGATCAGTTAATAATCAATATCATATAGAATGTTTCACAGATAGAAATGTTTCTGTAGTATACGTTGTCGAATATCGTTGTACATTGCCTTAAGGATTTCATATTTTGCAAAAACAGTCAGTTTTTCTTCATTTACGCATTTAGCATAAATATTGGCATGACTACAGTGATTCTAACATTAAGTTTCCGTACTCAAAATGAGTTTGATTCTCACTGATAGAGACCTATTGTCGTATATAGGACTATTTCATATAGACGCCTATTGTGGTATTTCGCAAGACTAAATTTATACTAAGCAACACCCAGCTTGCATTTGGCGTTAACAATGCATGCTTTTCGTAGGTTACGAAATGTTTTCCTAATTCTGAATTGGGATTTGTTTAAAAGACAAGGACAGTTCTTCTTTCACTGAATTTTCTGTCGCATCATATAATTCCCAAAGCTAAAACTGCTGTCAGCGTTTCTGCTGTAAAATACTTTATGATTTGTAAAAAAAATGCATATGTATCTATAAAATTATATATCTCAAGTATAACTGCTGTGATATTGTATCGCTATTAAATTCTGTTTCTGAATCTTTAGATATTTTCCCGTTTATTTGATTTTCTTGTGGTTCGAACTTGCAAGTCTTTTTAATAACTGGTGGTTCAATAAAGCCGATTTTCGGTCTTACATTGCTAAACGATAATAACACAAAACAATTTATTTACGTTAGGTTTTGCAACTTTTATTTTCCCCAGCGATTACAAGACGTACTTTAACGAGCTAAAAAATCGAAATGAATCTGGATACGATAAAAAAAAAAAAAAGAACAAAATACGCAACAGTGGATTTTTTAACTGTTTAAAATCTTCGTGTATGTGCGTAGGTTGGTGAAACGTATGCTTTTTTAGTATTATAATTTTTGATATTTTCTCAAAAACTGGAAATAATTCCATACTTAATCGCTCACAATTGATATTCTAAATATGATTTTATCGGTTTAACTATTTTAACCTCACTCATTTGAAAGTAATCAACATTTAAGCCCGGTTTTTAAAACCTAAAAAGATATACGTCATATAAATACCTATATTTTAACAAAGTATAATTAACTCGTGGAAGAAGTTTGATAAAAATGAAAACTTACATTTAAGCAAAAATGATTTAAACAGTGAAAAATAGAAATGTTTTCTTCGTGCAGCAAAATTGCTAGACATGAAAAACGAAGATTAAACGTCCACTTGTAGCAATGGGAAATAGGTACTGCTATATCATTTATCAAGCAGGCTAATCTCTAAACGGAAGATACTGATGATTTTTTGTTGTTTTTTTTTTTTTTTTTTTTTACATTTATTTATAATTTCAATCCTGGAAATCAAAAAATCAAAAATAATTTTAAAAATTTCTACAAATATAAATTGTTTCCTTTCATGTTCAAAATCTTAAGAAATACGAAAACAGATTTATTTTTATTTTTCCTTATTTTCCTCGTTCCCATTCGACAAGATATTGCAATATCTAAATGTATACCCATTATACGAACGTGAAAAAGATTTATTTCCTCTTCTTTCGTATCAATCTGAGTGCGTCAAGTTCTTTTTCTATCTTACATTGATTATGCTGTTCAGCTTTCTCTTCTTGGTAATTACACATAACATATTCCGGCCGTGATATACACCAGCCTTCTTCACTTGCTTATCTTATTACATGCTTTGTTCTTCGGACAAGCATAATCATCTTCGTTTTTATTATAGTAGAAATTGTAATTGAAATATTTTCCAACTCTGGGTGTTTAATGCCAATTTTATTATTCATGTTGGTTGTTCAATATCAAAAGTATGATCAATACTGGTTGTTGAAATATTGATATACATGATAGAATCAGATAGATAGATAGACAGACAGACATGGACAGAGATAGATAGATATGGATAGAAATACATGGACAGACTGAGATAGATAGATACATACATACATACATACATAGCAGATATGGACAGAGATAGATATATACGGATAGAAATACATGGACAGACTGAGATAGATAGATAGATAGATAGATAGATAGATAGATAGATAGATAGACAGACAGAGATACAGAGACAGACATGGACAGAGATAGATATGTATGTATAGAAATACATGGACAGACTGAGATAGATAGATAGATAGATAGATAGATAGATACATACATACATACATACATACATAGCAGATATGGACAGAGATAGATATATATGTATAGAAATACATGGACAGACTGAGATAGATAGATAGATAGATAGATAGATAGATAGATAGACAGACAGACAGACAGACAGACAGAGAGACAGAGACAGACATAGATAGAGATAGATATATATGTATAGAAATACACGGACAGACAGAGATAGATAGATAGATAGATAGATAGATAGATAGATAGATAGATAGATAGATAGATAGATAGATGTAATCGTCTGGAAGAGAAAGATAATGTAACTGCTTCTCAACAAATGCTTCATTTAGATGTTTACGGAAATCGAAAACACAACGAATAGTGCACAAAGAATAGTGAAACATATTTGAGGGGAAAGAAATTCGTGGCTGGTTGAATTCAATTATTACCGTCGTATATAGGTTTCTGTACGTGTGACCCATTCCATGGACTTCTTTTCACATGCCAGAACCAGAAAACATCAATATATTGCCAGGACAACTGCATTTAAATTCCACAGATGTAATGGCAGGCAAGAAACACAAATAAAAGTAAAACCTATGTTATCTGGTAGCAATCATTACACACTTACGCACACACAAATACATACATACATATATATATATATATATATATATATATATATATATATATATATATATATATATATATATCAGTATCATCTTGATCATCATCACCTTGATTTTTGTTATCGTAAGTGGGGTCCGAATGCAGAAGCTACACTAAATCTCCCCCACAGCGGTCTACGAACGGCAGAAACTAGCAATTCTGGCACAGTCATACCTGCCCAATCTTTGACATTGTTCATTCAGTTTTACGCTGGCATCCTCCTCTACATCCACTTTCAACGGTGCGTTGCAGGATGCTATTGCACAGGCAGTCGTGCTTTGTTTGTAATGTGTCCAAACCACGTCATTTTTCTCCGGTTGACAATGGTGAGAAGAGGTTCCTGGTGGCCATCAAAACTTTCAACAGTTTCCCCACAAAATGATTAGTGTTAATTTCCCAATAGAAGATGACAAGGAGGTTTTTTCATCATTTGTTTTCAAACGCTTCTATCATTCTCTCATTTTCTGCCAACTGTGTCCACCTTTCACATCCATCCATCCACATATATATATATATATATATATATATATATATATATATATATATATATATATATATATGATGGACTCTCATTCATTTTTTTTATGTTTGTGTAGTATGTAACACATATTGTGTAACAACAAAGATATCGGTAGCAAGTAACAGGAATATTTGTTGACGCTTTTTGCCATTGTCTATATATAGGGAGCGTTACACTGTGTGTGTTTTCAGAGGTAATTTTGAAAAATAACTCTGTTACTGATTTATGTAAATGGACATCATATTAGTCCCCAAAACTTAACACATGACATGCAATGACTGACCTGATTGAAATTGGTGATTTAATTTGGATAGACATTCGAATAATTTTATGAAATGTAAAAAGTCGCTTATATATAGAATGTAAGTATGTATGTGTCTCTGTATGTGGGCTTTATTAAATTACTTTGCCAGGGTTTATTCAATGTATTTCTATATTTTGAAAATGTTCCTACGAAAACGATGATGGCGTCCGTTTTGAATCATTCTTCTTGTTGCATTTTAATTCCATTTTCAAATAAATTCAATCAAGCGGAAGGTTTCAAACAAAATGTAACAAAAAATATTTTATGTAGTCTAAATTCGTATTTTTAGAGAGATTTTTTTAGTTTGAATTTTCGTTGAACATTGTAATGTATATTTAAACTTCAATTGAAATAGAGAAAGTTCAGATTTAAAAAGAAAAGCTTTACCGGTGATAAAAATATAGAAATCGTAAAGTTAATTTTATTTGCGGGGTCTTTGTGATATTCACAACTTGGGAAATAAAAAATAAAACGGTGTCTTGTTTAAATTAATCAACATGAGGGGAACATACCGACTGCTTTTAAATATTTTCTTTTTTTGTTTTGCTTGCACAGTTATTCATGTATAACATGGTTTATTGTCGTAAACTGAGTGTAACAACTTCTTTTGACAGAGATTCTTCAGTAAACACGATGTTTTTCTTGTTTCAAAACATGACTATTTCAGGATTTTAGCCTTCAGATATTAAATCGATATTCGCGCCAATATGTTATTTCATACGTCTGGTTTTTATGAGTCTCTATGCAAATCAAATTTCTGTCTCTTTGATAATTTGTCCTTTTATGCCAGATAATTGCAAAAGAAAGAAACCGGTATCTAATAACAAAACAAAGAAGATCGAATATTTATGATATTCAAACTTACGCACTTCAATCAGTAAAAATGCATGCATATACAAGCTGCATGGTTGAGATAGTTGCATCTGATTTAAGGCTTTCAGTCTAAAAACTCGGGCAATAGCTAGATGTGCCCATGCAGATATTCAGTTGGGAATTCCTGCTTGACAAAAAATTCTGACGTATATTACACGCATTCTTAGGTGTTTTTTTTTTCTTTTGCAGTTCTGACTTTTTGCAGACACTTATAGAGACGTATGACAGTAGTATTCCACCCGGATTTGATAAAGGTAAGTCGGGAATTCTTTAATTAT
The DNA here is from genome assembly GCA_963932145.1 of Acanthosepion lycidas. Lineage (NCBI taxonomy): Eukaryota > Metazoa > Mollusca > Cephalopoda > Sepiida > Sepiidae > Acanthosepion > Acanthosepion lycidas. The sequence continues at coordinate 146,489,964 of OZ010572.1, forward strand.
CACTTTCCCAAACCAGGGTTTTAAGGGCAAAATTTAGATAAGAAACAGAAATTGTCACAATCAGTCGCCATAGTTTAAGAGATGATTAGTGATACAAGAATTATAATCATTATCCAACATCTGTAGAATTAGCAGAAATTATATAAAGACAAACACCATACAATTGTATAAAAGACATAAAGAAGATATCCTATTGGATTTATATCTCCTTTTATTTCCTGTCAGTATAGAAGTGATAATATTGTTTTCCACTTTGATGCGATATTGTTTTCAAGTGGGATACAAGCAAAGTGCACATTCTATAGTGCAGTGTTTCTCAACCAGTGTTCGCTAGAAACCTAGGGTGCCCCAAGAGTTCGCTGGGGGTCCTGCGAGAAACAGTGAAAAATGCATTTTTGTGTAATTTTTATTTAATTTTGTATTCTTAATGTTACTGTACACTTACGACATATTGTTAGAAAATCCTTGGTTATTATAATAAAATCTTCAATCTCTCATATTATTTAAAATTATAATAATCATGACATATTACTTATTTATGTTTATTTTTTTGTCTTTGTTTGCGGTTTTTCGCGATTTTATCTCATAAACGAGCAATATCATTGCTTTTCGTATTACCTATAAATCTGACAAAAAGAGGTCACTTTTCTTTAAATCAGATCCGAAAAAATATATTCTGTTTACCAAGTGAACTATGATAAAAATATAAAATATATAGATATTAATAATGTATATAATAATTTTCATTCAGGTGTTCCCTGCCACGTAGAAACTATTTCAAGAGTTCCATAAGGATAAAATGTTTGAGAAACGCAGCTATATAGATATGACTAACACCCTAAACCCATGCAGTTCAATCCATCTGTGTATAGGCAGGAAGGTACATTTGTTCATGAGTCACCTGAACAGTTTAATATAAGGGGTATCTAATCAAAAAAGTTCGATCATGAAACAACGTTTACAGTAATACGAAATTGTGCCATATTTTATAAATAAAACCTATTTATTATTTAGAAATTACTTTATATATATATATATATATATATATATATATATATATATATATATATATATATATATATATATATTATGTCATCAAATAGGGTAGGCGAAAGTGTATGAAAATGATACCACAGGTTATCCTGTTTCACTTGCATTAAACTTGATAAACAGACGTTAGTATAATTTGTGGAGTACAGAATTCACAGTGAGATGATACGTCTATACGAAGTTCGAAGAAATTCCAAGCTAAACTAAAAATATTTCTTGAAGTATGTAATTGTATAAAAATTCTAGTTTTCCTATGTGGGAATCAGATTATAAGGTGTATTCGTAAGTGTGTGTGTGTGGTTGTAACGATAGATTTCCACACTTACCAGATCTAAAGAACCCAAGATGTCCAGCCTGCCGAACCAACATTTACGAGAGGTCTATGACGCATGTGTGATGTTGAGCCTTTTTATGGACGTTGGTCATACGTTGCATACAAGGAAGACCACCTGCTTTAAATGACGGTATACAACGATGATAGAGGATAGAGAAAAGTGGAAGTGGAAGCGAGCAGAAGCGGTGTGTTTGAGTTTTTCTTTTGTTTGTTTTGTTTTTTGCAGACTCTTGCAATTCGTTTACACTAGTAGACATTACTTCTGTTGGTCCTAGGCAAGTTGATTTGGGAACATTTTTTCTTACAAACATTTTGTTTTCGATAAACATATGTTAGATTCTTTAAGAATGGTTTCAATAAAGTTTTGTGATGTAATATATTTCTGACATATGTTTATAGTTGGTATTATTATTAGTATTAATCGCCCAAATTACTTTCGACGTAAAGAATTATGTATTTTTTAATTAGGGTCGCATTTGTAAAATCAAATTTATGCCCAGCTTTGTTCATGTGTATTACGGGAGAGTTTAAATGATTGTCTAAACGTTATCTCTTTTGTGTTCGTAAATGTATCTCCATTATAAGTGATTTTAGATAATAAGTAATTTATTTGATAAGTACCAGCATCTGAATTATTATTCGATTTCTTTTTCTTCCTAATGTTATCATCGATTGTCTTCGAGGTGGTGTCAAAGAACTTGTATTAGAGATAACAAATATATTCGCAACTTTTGGAGAAAAACTGTTACAGTGTAGGATTAGAAATTTTGGGTTGATGTTAGTTATCGTTGGTGTCAAAATCTTTTGGATTTATTGATTTTGAAAGTTGGTTTTCTAGTGTTGAGGTTGAAATGATATGGGTAGTGAATAAGTCAAATGTTTTCACTAATAATGGCTATATTTAGTGCTGTAGCATAACGGGTATATCCCCATTCAAGTGATGGGTATGTTTCCATTCACAGGAATACAGTAGTAAATACTCTATGTTGGTTTTCAGTTGGAGATGCGTATCCAGCTGTGCTGGCTAAACTCTCTACCGCCAGGCAAAGAGGATACCCAGAAGAGGCCATGGAAACTGCTACTCGACCCCGTTTTATACAGGGTCTACGGAGAAATTTGATCTAAATTCGGCCTTGTGTCACATCTGACCGCGTGGAGCGGTTTGTTAATATCGTGCAGTTGGAGATTCCTTGTGCGATTCACTTGACTCATTTCTAGTAGTTGACTACTACTTCTACGCGCTGCTGGCGAATCTTATATGTGTTGTTCGTGTCCTAAGTATTATCGTTTATTACCAAGCTTCGTGTGATTATTTTTATTCAGTAACCTTCCCTACGTTACAACATTTAATGGGGGCAAGTTTTTGAGTAGATCATCCGGTTTTTAAGCTGATAGTCATCTTTAAAATATAAATATTTGTCTACTCAAATAAGTGTACCTACTAAATAAAAAGTTTACCGAAGTTACACACACAATAAAACACACAAACACACGCACATTCATATATATATATATATATATATATATATATATATATATATATAGAGAGAGAGAGAGAGAGAGAGAGAGACAGAAAGAGAGAGAGTTATGTGATAACGATATACAACTTTTTATATATCAAAAACAATTTTGGAGAAAAGATGCATGACAAAGTAGAAAGATTTTCGCGCGACTCGTTTCCTCCTTTAGGGCTTCATTGGATTAAGTTTACTTACTTTGATGCGACTACACACGCGCAAGAATGAAAGACACTGGGAATTTAAAAATATTTCTTATTCGATTTGGATATATAAAAATAAACAATAAAAGACATAATCAATACAAAACAAAAATAAACTAAAACTTGAAGGAGCTATTTACTCCATAACCTGTAATGATTGCCAGAAAGAATAGAGTGGAGAAAGTTGAAGAAATTTAAGTAAAAGATTATATGAGCACAAAAGGGATATTTTACAAAAGAACACATTAAACGCCTTAGTTGCTCTCCGTAACGAAATTGACAATCATTTGATATAAAAATGCTACTCTAATTAAAAGAGAAAATAATTCACTAAGATGAAAATGTTTATAAAGTGGCTTCATCGCTATTTTACTTACAGTAAATTAGCGTTCAGATTTTTACAAAATTTCACCATTTTTGGCAGAATTCCTATTATCACACTCTGGGTTATTTAATAACAAATGTGATGTAAGTAATAAAAAGAATCAATTAAATTGTCTAGATTATATATCCTAACCACTTATTTTTTTTTTAAATTTATAATTCCCAGCTTCCCGCATTCGTATTCATACGTAGTTGCACCAACAGAAACATCATTTTAGTTTGATAAAGTTCTAAAAGGCGAAAGCGGACACACGAAGACTTTTTCCCCTTTGTCTTACACACACACACACACACACACACACACACACACACACACACACACACACACACACACACACACACACACACATATATATATATATATATATATATATATATATATATATATTAGGTTGGTGCAAAAATAATGTCGTTTTCTCACATATATTACTATGTGAGAATACGACCTTATTTTTGCACCAACCTAATATATAAATATATATATATATATATATATATATATATATGTGTGTGTGTGTGTGTGTATATATATGTATGTATGTATGTATATATATATATATATATATATATATATATATAGATATATAGATAGATAGATAGATAGATATAGAGAGAAAGACAGACAGAGAGAAAGAAAGCGAGAGATAAGACAGTCGATTTGAAAAACTTTATGAAAACATCTCGCCTTTGATTTTTCTTAGATCTTTGAAATATATCACCAGTTAAATACGTTATGTATCGAAAACTAAATCTATAATAATGGTTCAAAATAGACAGTTTTCTGTCTATTTTCAAAATACTCAGCTTTCTTAGGAATTTGTAATACTTCTCTCAAATTTTAAGTCACGCGCTCTTTCTACATCCATCCTCTTTCTTAATCTCTCTCTCTCTCTCTCTCTCTCTCTCTTTCAATAACTCGATGCTTGTTGAAACCAAAGAAAATACTGATAAATCCATTTGAGGTGGTGCTGAAAAATTTTCTGTTGGAGCAAAAGACATTTTGTCATTTTGTTTGATTATTGGAAGTGAGTCAGGACCACTTCAAATCATTTACGTTCATTTATTGTATATCACTCTGGAGTACATACTATGCAGCTAAGGACAGGATCGTTCGTATTGACTCGATGATACAGATTACGGTCGACTCCTTAACAGACTGGGTTCTATAGCTTTGGATGGAAACCGGTCTCAGAAAAGGAAAACTCTGAATTCAAAATTGTATGTAGCCCTAGTGAATCTCATACTATGCAACTAAGCAAAAAATCGTTGCAATGACTCGATGATACAGACTACGATCGACTCTTAAATATCATCATTTTTAATGGGGGATATTTCAGTTCTAGTATGAAGGTTGAGTATACTTTAAATATTTGTATTAATAGGCCCGGTTTGTGAAAGAGTCTAAAGTTTTCCTAAGTCTCACTTTCTCGTTTTCATAATGGATCTCTCCCTCTCTCTCTCTTTCTTCCAATCTATCTCTATCTGTCTGACTCGATCTTTCTCTCACCCTTTCACTCATCATAAGTCTCTTTCTCATAAGTCGTTTTTAAATGTTTTGTTGTCATTATAATTTCTCTCTCCCGAAAAGTCCATCTCCTTCGATATTCTGAGGTGGCAATTAACTATACAATTCAAGTCCATGTATAAATGAAAGGAAAAATATGTGTCAATTATATTACAGTAATAAAAAATCAATATGAAGCATATATAAAGTATTCAATCCTATCAGATTGTTCATACAAAGCAGCGGAGGTTTGAAATAAGGGTTTTCTTCTAAATTTACTGATTTTTCCGGTTCATGAGCTCTGTCTAACCGAATCAGTTGGTTATGAGGCGCTAGTCGTCCACATTCGCTCCTTATTCGGCTTGAGCTCGACTTAGTTATCAGAGACTATTTGAGATGTATGTCATGGTAGATTTTTTATTTTATAAATAGTGGCTATGACAAATTTGGAAACTATGTAATGTATATATATAAACATTACACACCTTACGCGTTTTAGAAGACTCCCCCCCCCCCGCAAAAAAAAATAATGTTTTTTTTTTTTTAGTTGAAGTTAGATAATAAAAAACACCAGAAAGCAATGAAAATTACAAAAGAACCGCACGTAAATAAACAAATATTGAAAATGTTGATAAATGTAGAAAATGAGAGATTAATCTGGTTATTACGCCTAAAATACTCGATTATACAATAAAAATAATCTATACTAACTTTTTTATATTATTAACGCCTCAACTATCAAATGATAAAAAGATATGAGAGTAGAAAAGAAACTCTTGATAAATATAATTTTAGGTAATCAAAAACAGAAAGTAAAAATAAGACAAACAATCTGCAAGATAGTTGTACAAAAGCATAAACAATTTTTCATAAAAAGCAAACAGTAACTGTGGCTGAATTTGAAATTACTAATAATGAATTAATAATCATGATAAGGACGAATATAAATATAAAGAAATATAATAATGATAATATATATGATAAATGAAATAAAAGAAATAATAATTGCAAATCATATTAAATTATTATATTACTTTTAAGAAATACTTATATTTTTCTATACAAATATAATTAAATTCTTTAAATCGGAGCCTCAAAAATCGCGTCATTTCACCTCATTTCTCCAGATGATGTTTAGACTCAAGGCCACATATAACTAAGTTATAACTGCACCAATAATCTTGAGAAGTTATGCAATAACAAAGATTTAAGCTAATTTAATAATCTTTCTCATAATATAAGTTCCAAGATTAATATTATTAATGATATTATCCAATTTAATTTTAGGGATTCTGACCAATGCCCATTGCTAAACAAATGTCTAACTAAATCTCTTGTTTATCTTCGTACTTAGTCTATAGTACAATAGACAATCCGACGGTTGAAAAATAATATATTGGTAATAATAAAATTTCTTTTAAGACTAGGTGGTATCATCATATCTTGTCTTTCGCCAATAGTACTTGCAGAAATAATACATCAATTTCTAAATATTTTTGGAGTTTAAATGTTGTTAATAAGACTCCTAAGTTGAAAAGGAAAATTTTAAAAACCATGAGTATATGTAGATCTCGTCATGAACCCTGTTTTTGTGTGTTTACATGAAAAACTCGAAATTATCAGACTTTGTGACAATAATTCATTATTAAATCAAAGAAGTGAATTAACACAAAATTGCAAGCATAGTTGACCTTTTGCAATTTACTTAAACCTTAGAATTTGATCATTCCTTTTCTCATTTTTAGTTGTACTGCATTGCACTATCTATGGCTTATCTTTCTATGGCTTATCTTTCTATGGCTTATCTTCCTATTTGTAAGATTAATCTGGATTTAATATAATTTTGTATTAATCTCCTGGTAGTATTAGTAACATCTTGTACGGATGTATTGGTATTTGGTTGCTTTTTTTGACATTTTACATTGATTGCTTAGTGTTCTTAACATCTTATATGAAGGATCTTTATTTAATAGTTGCATATTAATTTACCAAATAATTCTATGTTTGAATGCTTTAAGTTAATGTCTGGTTGCTGTTAGCTGCCAATCTACGGGTCAGAATCGATTTATAAAAAATAATTTTAATTTTTGCTTCTTCGCTTAGTTTATATATGACGTAGGTCATATTTGATTGGTTGATCAGTGTAAAGCCCTCAAACCTTATAACCTTTTTTCGAAAAAAGAGGTTGTATTTTGCTTTTAAATCTACTCACTCGACAGTAATATACAATCGTCTGATGAGTTGCATTAATATGCATTGAAACACAACAGCAATTGTGTAGCGATTTTGACGTTTTCAGTGTAATATATAAATTTATGTGTAAAATTTAGAAATTATGTTACACCGAAACGGTTAATCAAATGCATTACAAAAATGTTTAAATGATTGAGAATAGAAGATCTTAGTCGGTGTACCATGAAAATCTTCTTCATGTTGAATCCATTCTTGTACAACTTGTAAAGTATGTCAGGGTGTCATTATCCTGCAGAAGAATTTCAATGCTGTCGGAAAAGACATTTGCCAGGAAAGAATGTCTTTCATTACGTTTTCATAATTTTTACGTGACAAAATACTTTACCCCTAATTATTGGACCCATTGAGACCTAGGAGGGTATTTCTAAAACGATCACAGACCTTACTCTTATTACCACAGTGCTACAGTGCACGCATAACCTGTGTCCACTGTATTCAAGAGAAATCATAAAACATCAGTAGACTATTCCCATTCACAGAGGTTCCGTTTTAAACATCGCGTGACTGTTGATAATGATTCTAAGTTAGAGATTGGTTACCTCGTGAATTCTCTTACGCTTACGGTCACTTCATGCGCAGAGATCAATGGATCGTGTTTTATTATGCATTCCTTTCTTCACCTTGATTAAAGCTATCTGAAATTTCATCAAATGTAAAACTTCTCTTGGCACGTTCTTCACGGCAAAGCTTCCATTCACTCTTAGCGTCGATATGTTTGACGGTGCATGGTGCATTTCTGGCGTACTAATTACAAACAGTATTCACGTGAGCATCTCCCATTTCAAAAATGCTTTCAACAAGATACGTGGACTTAATCAAAATCATTAAAAGTTTTCTTCTTAATCGTAACTGTGGCGTTACACTCATCCAAATGATGAATTTTAGGCTGCTTATACACTGGCCGTAATATGCCGAATTGTTACGAGATTGTACCTGTTATTATTTTTACATGAGACAAGACATATTGGTTTGTGAATCAAACTTATTGCAAATATAAAAGTAATGAAAAATCCTTGCGAATTTTCAATATTCGATCATATTTTAAAAATAGATTCTAATATTAAAATTTAAATTTTAAGTTATTCGCATGATTTGCAGGATATGCCTCCTAAAAATAATATTTCAAAAAACAAGAATTTTTCATATATTTATAAACTTTGGGAATTCTAGAAAAACGTAGAATCAATGTTCGAGTATAAATAGTTTTTATGAATGAAATAAAAAGAGAAATGAGAAAATATTTATATCTATATATATATATGAGGCGTTGCTGTAAATAAATGCCGGCAATATATTAAAGAAGTGTGTTTTTGAAGTAAAAAAAAAATATTTTAGATTGTTTTTTCGGGGTGTAGATTAAGTATAATGTTAACACTTATTTTGATGATTATCTGCCGCCAGTCTGAACGAAATCTGCGTCCTTCCCACACATTATATTTGAGCGATAAAAATGCCCACTTTCGACGTTATTTAAAATAAAACAAAAAACAACAGTTATTTGTTATGTTCATATATTTCTTTATTTTCTCTTTTACATGAAAGTTTATCCAATTCTGCTAATCATAAGAAGTATCTTTTGGACGTTTATCTCTAAAATCTGATTCCGGTCCAACCATCAAAACTTATATTTTTATCAACGTGCTAAGAAACAATTTTAAGGGGAGTGAAAAAAAATCGATCGGTGCTATTAACCCTTATGTTTCGATTTTTACGCAAAAGTTTTTAATATTTTTCAATTTAATGAATTGAAAATAACCATGATGACTATAAGAATACAGTTTTAATTAAAAGAGTAATTTCCTGAAGTTAAAATATATTGAAAATGAACTTATTGTCCAGGATCACAGGAAATGCCACCTTTCCTGCAAAACAAATATTGCGCCAACGTAGGATAATTAAAAAAGAATAGCGACAAAAATTAATATGCGATAAAAGTTGAATGAAATCAGTTAAGTAAAACATCTAGATATAGCAGACGTTAAATCTGAAATTTAAAGTTTGAGTGGCTGTGTATGTTTTCAAGTTCTTCACCTGTTTTTTTATTCCTCCACACCTTTCAATTTATATCTCTGATAAATCTTTGATAAAAGCGAAACAGTCAGTTAGAATTATAAACATTTCATATTGTTCTTTACACTGTCATATTTATATATATATATATATATATATATTCTCTTTGTGACAGGGCTAAAAATGGATAAAAATGAAAGAACAATATCATTCTGCTAAAAGAAAGCATTTGATGAAATAAGCAAAGAATAACATAAAATTCAAAAACATTAACAACACATCCTGTTAAATGTAAATCCATCCACACACTTTTGAAGATTGTAAGTTGCAGGGAAGCAAGAAATCGGAAGTGATTTTCACAAATTAGCTAGTGCGAGAAAAGAAGCTGTTAGAATAGAAGTAGACATTGCATTTAGGTAGTTCAGAGAAAAATCTAATCGGAACTGTAGCCATGAAAATATTTCAAGAAAAGACAGAAGGAGTCCGTGTTCAAGATGTATGCTAACAAGAAACAATTTTGGCACGAAACACTGATCCAAATTTCCTAGCAGTAACAATTGATTCAATATAACCGCTCCACTTCATGTCAGTGAAAAACGTGAGGACAATAAATATCGCTCTCTTGGAGGTTAGTTACTGACAGGATGTCCTTTTCGAGAGCATTGACTAGGTCTACTTTGTTGTGTCTGTCTGACTTGCTAGTAACACATTAGTAAATTATTGTGTCATCTGCATAAACGCTTAGTTGATAACTGATGACGACGGTGAGATGATTGAAAAAGAGCCGAACAACGTATCTGCAATTTATGTCAGCTAGTCTGACATACGTTTTAGTATTAAATGACCCGGAAGCTTTTCCCTTCAACAGGAACTTTATTACATGATTTGTTAGGACTGATTGGATTACGCCAAATGTTCCTCCTGTGCCACCGCAGCCTTTCTCCTTGCTGAGAAGGCCAGCATGCAATCCATGTCGAACGACATTGAGATATCTACAGCTACATCCACAAATTCAGTGGCGACGTTAACATGTCGGCGGTAGATCTTGTGAAACGGAAGCCATATTGTTTGTCAAAAAAAAAAGGGTGTGTAAAGATGCATAACCAATTCGACTTTGATTTGCCTCTTTGTGTACTTTGCCAAAAAGAGGCAAGCGACTTATAAAGTGATACTTTGAGGTGTCAGCGTATCCCCCACAGCTCTTTATGACATAACCTAAAAGGGAACAAGCTGGAAATAAAGAAGAAGCTAGATATCTGTTGTAAAGTTTGGAGACACGTGAATTCATGAAGAGTAGAAGAAAGCGTTATAACAACTGACCGCAATTCCTATGACATTTCAACCCTCATCAAAATACCAAGCACGCATACTTTCTACAATAATCAGACAGTCTGTCCTAAGATGATTCGTTTTCTTCAATATCTCTTGCCAATATATTTTCTTATTCCATTATTAAACTTTTCTTTTAATTAATCACCAAGAATATATGTATTTTGGTTCTCAAATTGACCATTTTCTTATACTTTATTTGTAATAAAATGTTCAATTTCCTTGACTGTCATAACTCCTGATCATTTATGAAAGAATGGTAATTTCAGAATATGCTAATTCATGCCACAGATCAATATTATGCCATTTACGACAAATTGTTTCCTACTATCCAACAATATTCCAATGAATCCAGTTCTTAAATTTGGACTTTGGCCTGTATCCACCGGTCGTCATCACCTCAGATGAAGGATACAAAATATTACTTATTGATCTGAGAGTACATTCTTCATAATCAGTATGAGGAGACTTCACACATTGATCTGATTTACAATTTACACTATCGGTTTATTGGTAATTTGGTCACTATTTGAATATAATTCAGGTGTAGACGCTGGAATATTTGAGATTCAAAATCAAATTCAAAACGTGCGACATTTGCAAACTTTCTCACCTTTCGTTACCGTTTCTTGATTCATTTCCGATTCTTGCCCTTGTTTATTTCGTGAGGTAAGAAGATTAAACTCAGTGATAGGCTAATCCATAAGAAACAGAAGCAGTCGTACTGCCATAGAGCCACTTCTAAACCCTTTCATCGATTGAGCATTTTCTCTGATAATCCATTAACAGAGACAACGTCCGAATATATAGCGACTTACATTTTAAACATATCAAAACTTTCTCATATTTACCAATATATTTATAAAATTTAATTATCACTAGCTTTTTATAAGTTAGAACAATCTCCACTTATCTGTGTGCTACCACGCCTACGACACCCTTTTACTTAAGGAGTGATTATATGATCTATTAAAAATAGATGTTCGAACTTCACTAAAAGGAAACTTATTTCGCCTCTAGATACAACAGGAACACCGAAATATTTCTGAATATCTTTTTTCAGAGTTCATTTCCACTTCGATAAGTGTGAAAAAATGTCTCTGAAAAGATGGCAATTTTCTAGTTGGTTATCTTGCTTGTTCTGTTATATTAAATCATTGGTGGAAATCACACATTAATGTGCCTGTAAAGGGTGGGGGTTGCTATGGAAGAATGATTTATTCTCCTATTTGTATTTTCCCCGATGTGGTCATTGTTATTAAAAGGAATGACAAACATGCTTTGGTCTCAGAGAGATCTTTTATCACTAAGGCATACACAAACTATATATACATATATATACATGTGTCTCACGGGGAGAATAATATATCACATATAGTTACACAGCAAGGCAGAGTGTAAGAAGAAACAAAAAGGAATATGGAGATGCTCCTCTGTCTGGAGAAGGAATCGAGATGCAAACGGGCCGGATTCATCAATGTCTCAGCCAAGGACATATTCTACGAACGAGGAACAGCGTGTCTTGGTTTTTCTCAAATTGAGGACTGCACGCTGGAGTTTCTTTCTATATCTGGGAAGATATATTCCCAAAGCAAAACGATGCCATGTATATGTAAACTGCGGGAGGAGCAGATTTAGCCTCTGCCCGTGCCATAGGGTGGGGCGAGCTAAAGAAAGAAACCTTACGGCTTAGCTGATGTAAACGAACTGAATTTGTACACTCGATCGTGTCACTGTATCGAGTGACGTCACGAAGCGTGCCAGCACGTGACCCATGTGACTTATCTCCACCACAGGGGCATAAACGCCTTGTGTATCAAAAGCTATATATTTTCTTTAAATACTAATTCGTAGTATTTCAAATGCCTCGATGATTTTCTTTTAATTGTTCAAGTACGGGTATTATAATTTTTTCTTATTGGTAATTATTGCATATTTTGAATAAATGGGACGTTATGATGAAACATAATGAAGATTGTTTGACCCAGTGAATGCAATTAAGTCAACTACTTTTTTCTTCCCCTATTTCAGCAGCATGATCCATTTTATTTTTATTTTTTTTTTAAATTAAGAACATAAATATTAGTCTTAGGTCAAAAGTCATACTTTGACGTAGTATTTCGCCATTGAGAGTAGGGAGCATCATATTGACAGTGCATCAAGTACGCTTTCAAAATGCCAACTCTTCTCGTACCCACATTTTTGGATAGTGAAAGAACATTCATATTTTTTCTCTCTTTTGTTGTATTAAAACTATGACCTCTAGTTTTTCTTTCTTTTCTTACACTGCGCACAAGGATGTATTAGAGACTTACATCAGGACGCAATTAGCGGAGTTGGAAGTATAACTGACAACCTAGGGCCTCCATTTTTAAAGGACGAGCACATCCACGCATATCTGACAATTAAAATCTTCTATTACTAACATTAACAAAAAAAAACCTTAAGTTATGTCTATCTTAAGTTGTATGGACTGGTGTCTTGCGCAGAAGTGTAAAAATATCTCGGCAACTGTTTCAGTAGGCCATTCTATGTAAACTGCATTTATATGTCACAATCGTACGGTATATGCTCAACTTGCGATAACGCTTACCGAAAACAGTTTTTGTCCCTTTACGCTGATCAAAACCTGAGGATTGTACATAAATAAGTGACCAAACGATGGGGAGAAAGATACAAATCTCTGTCTATATTTTTCAATCGCGCCACACATATTCATTTTATCATGATACAGGCTCACGTCCCTATAAATAATACTGTCTTCCAATGCAGATAACTTTTCGTGAAGAATGTGAAAAACGTATTTTTCAAAAAGTCTTTACAGTGTACGTAACTCTACTCAATGTAAGATGACATGTTCGACGGTCTTCTCTATATCATCGTAACAGAAGTATTCTTTTGAAATATACAAACCGGCTGTAGAAGATTGTTTGTCGAATCAGTAATGCCTGGAATAATAAAACAGGGAGGGTTAAACTCGTCAGAAGATAGTTCACCCAAAGCAAGTGATTGATACTTCATCAGAGCCTGTAAAGCATTCAAATCATTTCGTAAAGCTGTCTTACGACAATAGATATACCTTTCTCAATAACGGTTGGAATTCAGGATAGTTTTCACACAAGAGAAGTCTCCAAGAGCATATTGACATTGTGAAGATCCCTCAGGTGCAGCAGCAGGAAATTAGTTTTCGCCAAAATATCTGGGTCCGCATGACGGATATCCTTCCTTTGTAAAATTTCCATTTAAGGATTTTGCTCTTTCCCCACTTTTGTGATGTGGTTCATCTTCTTCTGGGCATTCAGTTAAGGAGCTTCTTGTATTGATTTGGCTCGATGGCAGAAGTAGTGGAGAAGGAAAAGGGAATTAAAAAATGGAAGGGAGAAGAAGTAGAGGAGGACGAATCTGCGATTTTGTTCAAAGAGAGAGAGTTTGAATATATATATGTGTGTGTGTGTGTGAGAGAGAGAGGGGGGGCGGAGGGCACATCCCATGCAGTAAGGTCTGTTTTGGTGAAAGAATTGCAGTAATATTAATGATCGCTTGTAACGATGACCTTAAGGAAAACGAAATAGTAACGTTGTCACCAGAACCCGTTGCTATTTCCTTTCCTTAATCATGTATTGCGTACTTCCTATTTCCAAATCGGACACAGTCACTATGGCTTTTCGCGTTTCAGACAATAGACCTCCACTTCAGGGACAATCTATGCTGTCTGTTACATTTCCTCATCAACTGACATTCTCCCTCAGACAACTCCTTTTATACAACCCCATTTCTCTTGGTAATGAGGAAAGCCGAAGAGAGTAGTGACGATACACTGCTCCAATATCTGCTGTTCTAAATCTTCTGCCTCTTTTCCCTCTGTTTACATTTGTATTAGCTGTTTTTTTTCCCGATAGTTTCTGTCTGATAACATTTGGAACACCAGGTCTTTCAAATATGTTCTTGTTGACAAATCTATTTGCTTATTATTTTATGAAGTTTTCCCTATTGGTGTCATTATAAACGACAATTTGGCACTCCATTGATTCTAACAACTCTCGTGATTACTTCTTCAATCAATTTGTGGAGTCAAGAAAGGAAAGAATATAGATGAATTTTGCTAGATTGCAAAAATTATTTCAAAACATTTTGAAACTACCAGCCTCTCTTGTACATGCGCATATATAGTCACAACAACGTCCACAACCAAGTCTGATGAAGTCCTAACGGTTGTAAAGCCTCATAAATAAACTTTTCTATTTTGTCTTAAAGTTTCCTCAATATGTCTATATATATATATATATATATATATATATATATATATATATATATATATATATATATATATATGGGGTGGGGGTGTTTGTACATTTAATAAATGAAATAAATATTTGCTTATTTGAAATATGATGAACGTATGAGTTGCATTATAAAAACTCACTCTACCAAACAATTTGTCAATATGTCTAAAATGAATGAAAAAAATATTCAATAAATTGTGGAGACCTCTTAAGATCTCCTAACGTGTTTAAGCAGTAATTTTTCTTCCACCCTATTCCAGCCCACACTGGTTGGTCCCATGTACAATTACGATTAACGCTTTTATTTTACTCTTCTCCACATTTTTATAGATTTTCTCCTCTGCTGGACGTCTCAACTTTCAGTTAAGGTGATTCTTTGTTTGTTGCTCCGTCTCGATGGTATTGGTTGGAGGAAGCGGCAAGGGAGAGTGAATATATAAAAAAATAAGTGTAATATGCATATTCTACCAACGTCGGTTGGTTAATACGAGTTTTATAACAAAAACAGTGACTTGCTTAGATCTTGATATACCACCAGACCGAAAAAGGAAAAGAAAAACCTGAAGAAATATTTCTTATCTTACGATTGGTCGGAATAATTTTTTGAAAGTTCTCGTGGTATTTGTACATGTAATTATTTGTGGAATATAGAACCATATCGATAAAACATACAGAAATATTAGAAGAGATGGAAATTTGAGGAAGAATCGAACGAAGTTAGAAGCGAGCATTTGTAAACACGTTTAGAATACTACGGAAAATCCTAGAATATGTTAAAATATTGATATCACTTGGTCGCCAATGAAAGTCATCAGATATTACCAATGTGAAATTTCAACGGGAACATTAATGGTACTCACCTTGTGCCTCGTAATAATGTAAAGATTACCAGTTTAGCCTAATTATAATTGCAGTTCGTGATCGAACCCTACTTTTTTTCTTACTTGTAGTCTCCTTCCAGATTAAGTTACCCTTAGTGAACAACTTTTAAATAATAAATGTGATGTCGTCGTTTCTTAGCCAAAGTAAATCGAAAATATCATTTGTAGATACATTTGAATATGATTGTCTTGTTTTTGTTTCTGCTATCAAAAATAGATGAGAAAACAAAGAAACAAAAGAAAGATGAGAATTACTGAAAGACAGACGGTATAATAATGTAAAATAGAAAATGAAACACGTCTGAACCGATGGCATTTGAGAACTTGAAAGACGACAATAAGTAGTTCGTGCCTTTTAGTTTGTCTATTTCAAATGTGTTAACAAACTCTCGTACAAAAACGTATTTTCAGATTGTGATTTTGTAAGCATAAAGAAAGAACCTTTGATGTTTGGTGGGATTTTAACAAATGATTTTCACGGAAAACTTCCTGTCTAACCACTAAATTCATCGGGATTACATATCGTAAAATTATAAAAAATGTAAAATATTATAAACATCCATTATTACATTTTGCATCATTCAAAGTTGTAATATAACTGCATTCCTAATTTTACTACCGTAACGTTTCAATCATTGTATGGAGGAGAAGGACATTCACCAGGAATTTTGGACGGAAGTAAAAAGCTGGACTGAAGCTATTGGGAAATAAGACAACTGAAGGAATCTGCGCATATGGACAATTATGACGGACTTATTAGTACGTCTAATACCGACATACATACAATATAGGATCAATTAATTAATTAATTAATTAATTAAGAAAGAAAGAAAGAAAGAAAGAAAAGGAATGGTGGTGGATGTAGCTAAGCTTATCATCAAGGCTTCAGTAACGTAAGAAAAAAACGGCAAAAGGAGATAAGCTTAGCAGCAAGGCAACATCCACAATAATAGAGCAAATAATGCCTTTAGTTTAAAGTTCTAGATTCAGGATTGCCCAGCTATATTGAGTTAAAGGGTCGGTTAATGAGTTTGGTGAGATAATAAATTCGAATTCAATTCCTAGTTCACGTAGTACAGACATAGACTCAGTGGAGTAGCAATAACTGAGCAGTATTAAACCAAAGGACAAGTTATCCCTTAATAGACGCATCAGAACTAAGATTAGATAACTAAGATACCATATAGATTAAATAAATCCTTGAAGGATATTTAGATCGACAGACAGATAAAGGAAACCTACGCACACAATGACAGAAATGTTGTGATATTAACAACAACGATTAAAAGAATCAATCGATTGTCAACTATACAAATAACAATTACTCTTCCTGTAAGAAATTCAAATAGAAATTCATTATTAGTGTTCTAGAAATGTGTGAATAGGGTAGGTCGATTTGTGATCTGCTGTACTGCACTCAATTTGAAAGTTGGGTTATGTTGTGTTGAATAATGACACGAAAGTTTTTTTTTTCCAAATCGGTACCATTTGTTTATGAAACGTGTTTAAAGATTACAGTGAGGTTTTAGGTTAAAAATTGTAGAGTTGGAACTACATTTCGGTAATCATTGAAAGCCTTATAGCACGCAATTTTATCATTGATAATTTAGTGAAGTTTTTCAGATTTTATATGGCAAACATATATGGTACAATCACATTATTTGTAAATAACTGTGCCATCAAATAAGATCTTCATTTACTTCAAAAGAAAATTATATTGAACAATTTAGCTATATTATGATGTAATATATTATATAGTGCAGTAGTTTTAGTGTAATATTGAAAAAAATACAAATTTGAAACATTTTGTCTTATATGTCCCCAGAAGTATTATGTTTTATATACACCTTTATCTAGTTTTTGTTTTTATTAATTATGATCTATCAAATGATCTAACAAGTAATCTTTACATTTTTTTTTTACACAGTAAAAATTGCATATTTTTTATGTTGCGTTTCATAATTAGAATTCTGGTTTCAATATATTTTCCATTCAATCTATCTAATAAAATATATCAACTTCATTTTGATTTATTCTCGAAATAATAGAATTTCGAAATCAGTTTAAAAGAAAATCCAACGGAAATTAAGTATTTTGGTACATTATTTCAGACGATTTTTAAACGTAAATTCTCAAAAATTGGTAAAAGCCATGAATGCAATATTTGGTTTTAATCATTATCTTCTAAAACTCCAGATTTCGGATTCAGTGCAGTGTTGATTGTCTAAGAACATTTTTAAAAAATCAACCTGACCTAATATGTGAAGTATTTATAAGCTTAAGAGTTTTAAAGATTATGAAAGGAAATTTATTCATTCTAAATATAAAATGTTTCTTGATTTGAATTAAGAAAACAGATAAAAATAAAGACTCTAGTAAAAGTTTATGACTCTGATGTACGTAATGTTAAAATACTTATATAAAGAAAATCAGACGAACGTTTAAGTTTATAGCCGTATTTTATTCATTTCTATTTGACTACTGCCTATTATCCTGTTTCTATTATTTTTCAATTTAAATGCGTTTAAATAACCATGACTTTTTAAACTGAGGTTTCGCCGGTTCTTATTTTTGACTGTCTGATGTCTTGGGTCGAAAAAATGTCTCAGTGCTCTTAGAAATAATTATCTATTTCAACTGTAGGTGGCAAGCTCTTAGAAGAAAAAAAATCTTCATTAGAAATTGCTGCTGTTACATTGTTTACGATTGTTTGGAAAAAATAGAAACATCGAATTGAGTGTGAAAAGATGGAACGTGATATTGATATTGTCTGCTGTTTAGAATATCTCAACAATGAGACAGACATATTCACAAAGTGATAGATAAGCTATTTCACATTGGCTTCCAGAAATAACGTCCAAGTCAAAATAGCAAATTTTAACGTTATTTGTATAAAATATAAGAAACTATATGAAAAAGATAGAAGAAAAACGTTCTCACTTAAGTTATTCCAAGTCTGTTCAGTTTTCAAAAGATAAATATGGTGTAAACAGCGTTTGTCAAAAGGCGAAGAGATGAAATTCCTCTAGAAAAGTAAAACAGTTTAATTCTTCCGGTACTTTCATGAACGCTTCATTATTTCATCAGGAAATTGTCGCAACATCATTAATTTGTGTAACATTTCGAAAAAAACATTTAACACTGATATTTTACTGGTCAGCGAGTGATTTGGAAATAGGAATGAAGCGCAATTCACAATGAAAACTTTCATATTTTGTAATCATTATGCGTTTTCATTGAATACGAATTACTTTACCGAAATCTATAATTCTTTAAACTTCGGAATAAATGCCAACTTATTTGTTTATTTTGTGACCTGTTTATACAATATTGCCTTATGTCAACGAGACATTTTCTTACAAAAGTTTGTTAGATTTTCAATTTTATTATTATTAATTGAGGTGCGAAAACTTCTTAGATTTCGTTTCTAATTAAATTTTCCTGTTTCTTACGAATTTGCTTATAAATGATCCTTTGGGTTTCGTTCTCTGTTTAAGCACTTCTGACATAATTAAATTTTTGCGTTTGTTTTATTTTGGTACCTCCGGTTTATAATTCGGATATTAGACAGTTTCTTTTATGGCAACCATACTTTTGGTCGTCTTACATTTGATGTTTAATCTTTTACAGACACGCAGGCGAACGCACACACAGACAAACACATACATTAATTGATCATGGCAATATATATATATATATATATATATATATATATATATATATATATATATATATATATATATATATATTATTCTAGGATCATTTTCCAAATTATTCCAGAGGATCTTCGCCCTCTCTAACCTTCTACTTTTCTGTCCTGGAGTAACGAGTTGCATCACACATTTCACGCAAGATTTGTAATCGTTTTTCACTGCCTTTAGACTGTTACAGCTGAAACTCATCTCAAGTGCCAAACGTCGTATAGATCGAGTTGGATCTTTTCTAATTGATCTCTTTAGCTCTAATTTGAAATGATGGTCTTTCTCGTGGCCTCATGATCCAGTTTTCCACTCTATTGTTCCCTTATTTTATAAAATTATTCACAAATACATACATATATATATATATATATATATATATATATATATGTGTGTGTGTGTGTGTGTATATATATATATATATATATATATATATATATATATATATATATATATATATGTTGCCGTATGTTAGAGTAGCAATCCTTATATTATAGATGTTTCGTTAAATATGCCTGAAAAGGGATGTAGATATGATTCGTTACAATTTTTTATGTTACATGAGAAACAGTCCTTCGAAAATAGAAATTTTAAAAGAATGACTGACAAAGAACTTCTATTAAATTAATATTTTGTTTTCTTGGGTGAAAGAAATGGATTTTGCGGGTTTTGTGCAAAAATACTTGTTCGTTCTATTACTAATCCCTATTAGTCATTTACAATGATTTCTGTTGTAGTATGATAAATGGTAAGTTGCTGGTATATATATATATATATATTTGTGTGTGTGTGCATGTATGTATGTTTGTGTGTGTGTAAAAATTCAGATGCATATTAAATATATCTGTAAAAAACAGTATAAAACTTAGTCGACGCGTTTAAGCGTTTCGAAAACTAAGAAACATGCTTATAAATATGTGTTGCAAATAAAATTCCTTACTCCCACCGTGCAAAAATTCATCAGCAGGGGAAATGCTTTCTTTATTCATATATATATATATATATATATATATATATATATGTGTGTGTGTGTGTGTGTGTGTGTGTGTGTTTGTTTGTTTCATTCCTAGCTATCTATGTATTTATGCAATGTCTATTTGTGTGCAAATTTTGTTTTGCCTTTGTATATAAGTTTTAATTATTTCCTCTCAAAATCTTTATCTCTGGTTGCTTATATCAGTTGATATATCTATTTGGCGGTGCCTTTAATTATCTTTTTTTCCATACTTAGTTCCAAATATTATCATCAGAAACTGAGATAAGAAAATCTCTTCTCAGCATTTAATGATTTAAGAGAGTCCCTTCGAAAGCAAGTAAAAAAACCTGTTAAAAACAATGCATCTCATCTTTTCTCCAAAAGTAAATATTGGGTTAAAACAAAACCCATATACATGTAAAAATATGAAATAATAACGTCTATAATACACTTAAAACGAAAAATAATAAGTAAAATGATTTCCAATAAAGCAGATATTATATTTTATGTGTTTATTGTGATGTTTAATAAACGAAGCTTTTAAAAATACGTCTCCAGGATGCATCTATAAAAAAAGGGTTTGCTTTGATCTGAGATATTTTTTTCATATTTGTTTGCTTAAATTTCTGCGATAAAAGAAATCTAAACACGCCAAGGCTATAAAAAAAAAGCTAAATTTTGTTTGTGATATCAGAAGTGTATCTGATATATTTTTTCTGTGTGTGAAGGAGCTCTACACGAAGAACGTAAGACCCCAACAAAATAAATATATTTTTATTAAACAAACGACCTAAATCTTTGAATTTCATAGATGAAGCGTCATCATCCTATCTCTGTATTTTTCCTTTTATTTCTATTGTTTCTATCGTAATTCTTATATTGTTATTCAACAATTAACGATCATGGAGCGAAGGTAAGCGAAAACAACGAAACACAGAAAACAGGATAAAAATTTTCCTTAAGGAATAGAATCCTTATTCATCTACGGTTGAAATATATACTGGTTAGTCTATGGAAGATAATAATGGAAACATTCAAATATTTGTTCGCCTCTGAATTTATAAAGAACATCTATGCTGATGTGACGACAATTTATAGGAACACCTTCAAAAATATGAATGGACTAAGCAGCTCATCTCTCCTCTCACTTAGCCCCCGTGGATCAATGATGAAAGTCATCGAAACAACTGCCATAGAAATAAATATAGAAAAAGCACAGGTAAACTACATTTAGACAGTTGAAAAGTGAGTGAACGCGAGATGCCAGGTGAGGAAAATAAATTTACACATTCTTCTTGGGTTTATATTAATATTCCGTGAATAAAAATTGTCGAGCACAAAATAGTGAACAAGCTTTCCGAGCAATTTCTTCGTTATAAACAATTAAATCCATACCTGGGAAAAGCGTTACTTCTAGAAGATGCAATGTGTCAATTATCTGGAAGTTAGCATCAGCCAATAAATCTGCAAGATGATTAAAATTCATTTTGGAGGCGTTACAATTAGCAAGCCATTTCTTACCTTAGGTGAGAACGGATTCAGCGTCATTTTTTTAAAATCAGCTACCAATTTGACTTTAACAAATCTATCAGATTTACCCTTCAGATAGGAGTAAATAGAACTGGTGACATCTGGAAGGTTGATGATGAAGATTCGGGCGTCTAACGATAGAGCCCTGTGAGAAATGCGGATTAATGCAAAGAGATCTAGATAACTTGCCGTTCAAGACTATTTTCATTTCACGATTCGATGACAAACATTGTCCAGGAATACCATAATCTTTCAACACGTAAAGATGACTAACATACCAAATCATGTCGAATGCCTTTGAGATATTCTTATTCCTCATAGACTGCTCCAGTGATAATCGCCAATGCATCGTTGGTTGATATAGAGAAACGAAAACCTTATTGCTTGTCTGAATGAAGACTATGCGACATGACATGTTTAACCAATTCGGAGTTGACTAGAGATTCAAAATTTTCTCAAAAAGAGGTGGAAGACTAACAGAACAATTGTTAGATGTGCTTTCCTTTTGGGATAGATTATTATATTATAGATTAGGCATAAAAGTTATTGCATTTATTATATGAAGCTTTTGTCAATACACTTTTTCCTCTTTTGCTTTCTGCTACATTTTATTATCCTTGGCGGCAAGGTGGAAGAAAAGGACCCAGATTTAGCGCAATCAACCGCAAAGACTCCAATAGTGGAACAAGCAGATGATGATTGCAACAGATCTCAACGGTTGAACCAGCGAATGAAGAGGGCTACGCACGACGGACATGCTACAGAAGGCGCCACTAGAATCATAACAGTGTCAGCGGTAGTCCGTTGAAATTTCATACCTGGATTCTACATGTCTCATTCGATATGTACCGCAGAGGACGGACAAGTAATTAAGTACGTGCGTCACTTCCTGGCAAGTTTTGCCATAGACAAATTCACGGCAAATTCTACTGTTTTTACTTCACCTGCAACGAAATCTTGAAAAGCCAAACAACGATAGAGAATGTATGACGGGAGAAGATTTTGATGTAACCGGAAGCTTCTAGTCCTGAACCTGCTCGTTAGCGGCGAATTTAGTCATCAATACTATCATCATAAAGAAAGTGACCAGCAAAGAAGAAATTAAATTCTTGCATAACAGATTGTTGTAGAGTAGCTATCACCCCTTCAGAACTCTACCAGATGGTCTGGCTCGTAGCCTTAAATAGTCAATAATTAATAACTTCAACAGTTAATAATTAATAACTTCAACAGTTTTAATAAGTTGGTACTAAGCTAATTAATATTGGGACTGATCGTTTGTATATACGGCATTTGAGCATCCTCTATTCCTTGTAACGTTGTCTTGTTAATTTTTTAAAAAATTCTTCTTCTTTTTTATGTATCCGTTATCAACTGTTACTGGTGCTAAATAAATTTATCAAACACTCATTCTTCTCTGTGTATCATTCACCTCGACCTTACAACAGAGATAAAGCCGAAAACTACGACTTTTGATTCCAATTCACATATGGTTATTCTACGGGAAATACGCAGTATACACCCGAAATAAAATGCTAAAATCTCTTGGCAATTCATTGTAAACATAGAAAAACGACCCGGAAATTGCGATAATAAGCAAGAGAAATAAGATTATAAACTAAATTTTAATAAGACTATAATGTTTCCGGTAGCTTAAATTGTACGTTATAGATCTGAAGGACGTCAAATGTCTTGCTATTTACACTTTACTTTAGGGAAATAATAATACCCTAACTGACCTACTGCGGGGGATTCACATATGCCATTCCTAAAGACACCAATACGAATGGAACACAAACAACTTCAGAGATAATCTGAAATTCATTTGATGATTTAGCTTCTAGAAGACTAGATAAGAATGAATACATATTTTTATCGATATGCTTAGGTTATCCGCCCTTGAGTGCAACTCTCATTGTCAAAGTAAAATTCTTCGAAATTATTCTTTGAAAGTCATCCCTCAGGCTTAGTAAATAGCGCATCTTCATTTTTATATGGTGTTTAATTCACATTGATACTTAGGCATTGTATTATATGCATGCACACATAAAAATAGATACATACACGTAAAAGAAAAACTACGGAAAGTACATATACAGCTACATATAGAGATAAATAAATAGACACTTTTTAAAATAAATGACATTTTTAAATGATCTATTCAATTTTATAAAAAAATTGATTTTTCAAATTCAAATTTCATGAAATTTATCTCATCGTGATGTAGCACAATGGCATGAAAACGTGGCGCGAGTGTGGATCTAACACACTTCAAAATAGTAATCAGCTGCTAATTTTCAAATTCCCATCCTACACACGATGGTGCATTTTTGATGATTTATATCTACCTAAAAGTGAAGCAGTTGCTTCTTTTCCATTGTTATTGTGGTGCAAGTCTACGTAACTCACAGAATTCTCAGTTTACGACTGTCTGGCGCTAGTTTATTACATCTTTAAAGTGCAATATGAAAATGCTTTTACGCTTGGAGAAGAAATATAATTCATTCCCTTGCATTTTTACTATAAGGCGAGTAATGGTCACTGAATATGAAAATGAAATCTATGTACGTAAAATGAGGATCTTTGTTTACTTATGACATAGTCTCTATTTCAATTCGTTTATAAGAGTAGGCGTGCTGCATTCTTAATAACGAAAAACCTTGATACATACATATATATTGTCATAGATCCTCATCTGGTATTAATATTGTGATGGGGGACACAATCAACATTCTGCAAAGATAATTCGTTTATATCTTATATTCCCCAAATAACCTTCCGTTGTGGGATTACTGAATAAATATTAGGGTGATTTTCCTTACATCATTAAATCATCAGCAGATAATATGAAAAGAAAAGAAAGTAAGCGAAGTCCAACTCAATTATGATCGAATTGAATTAGGCTTCCCCGGGTTCTTGGAATAACACATCCGGCCGACCGCTGACCATAAATGAAAGAAACGAAATTGTGAAAAATATAATATTTAATTAACAAGAACATGTATATAGCAACGACAATAAAGATATATCATGTGCTATAACATATATTTAGTTGGGATACGACAAATATTAACGAATGCAATGTTTCACACATATACAGGGGTATAGTCTCAATTATCTAGTATTACGATTATGGAAAGGTGTGTGCAAGAACATAATATTATTGGGTGTTTGCGAATCATAGTAATACTGGGGGGTTTTGGGTTATAAACTTATCTGAGATATGCATTTATCGACCGAAGGTGATAATAGTCTCTTTTCTTGTATTCCTGGTTCAGCGACTGGAGCTTTAGGTTCTCAACTGGGATCACATTTTCTACCTTATATTTATATCCAGGATTTCTTCTTAAGGCGATGATCTCCGAGGGGGTCAGGCCAATTGCGTCTGGATTATCTTCACATTCTTGGCATTTGAGTGGTTTGTCTGCTTCTCTGCTTCTGGGAATGTCCGCTGGCCTCTCCGATAAAGCTGCTTTTCTTCCTCTCCACGTGAGCGTCTCGTTTTTGGCGCCTAATTTTCTCAACTGCTGATTGGCTGCTTTTGACCAATCGCGTTGTTTCTTTTAAGTGCTATCTTACTGGGTCTTAATCTTGTGGGAGTGGGGAATAACGTATATGTGTGGGCTTGTATTCGTCCCAATATATACACACTCACATTGCATGCTTTTGCTTCGACGTATTTAGACCGATGAAGGACATTGCCGATCAAGCAACGTTGAATTCCTTCTCGTTATAGATTCTCGAAATTCATATCTGCTCAGTTTTATCCTAATTTAAACAAAGTAATTTCTAAAGAAGTGATGGAGTCATTAATTTATTAATCCGAGAGGTTTTTTATAACTTATACGGTTTTTTTTTATTGGATACCCATATTTGAGTAGACGCTCCGTTTTATTTTCAAACAGTATATTTATTATCTTTCTCGGAATATTCGAGAAATCTTGTAAAAGAAAAATATGCTCCCTCTTGCCAGGAAGAGCGTAGGCTCATATAATGTTTTATAAAGTTGTTTTTGTATTTTGCACGTAAGATATTTTATCATAAAGTGATTTTTTACTCTATATTTGGACGGAAAAAATATTCAGATATAACAACACAGATGAAATGTGTCCTTTAAACGTATTTCTTAAACAAAATAAATGAAAAAAAAGTTTTACACAATTTAATCATGAAAAAGTAGATGTTACTGAAAAAAATTCACTTGTCGAAAACAAACAATGCAGTTTTTAAGTTTGACAGGGTTTATGGGTACATAATTCTAATGTGTCTCTATTGGGTTTCTGTATTTAAAAAAGTGATAACAATCTTCAATGATTTTTTTTTCATGCGCTTTGTTGACAGTCACAAAAATAAACTGATAATCAAAAGGAATTGAGGAAGCGAGAATTCAAATAGTATGTTTCCTGGAATTAGAGGAATCCTGGGAATGAATTTACATTTCTTTCCGTTTTCTTCGCATTAGATTTCAGCTTCAATGATATGTGGTAGAATCAGGCTGTGCAAAGGTTATGTGAATGCCTCACCTCAACGAATCTATTATATTTCAAATATCATAAAAGATTATTGATATAAAATACAATTTTTATTGTAACATAAATGTGTACACTGGATACAATATAGTTGCACAATTCAACTAGAAAAATTGAAAATAAACAAGATGTATCTAAATTCAAATTAGAAACATGTCATGATAGATCATTCCATCTTAAATGTGAAAGTTTTGCGGCAATTCTTTTTACATTAACATGATATTTTTTCATGTTAAGGACTTGAATAATTTAGCACATACAAGATTATGTTTAAAAATAATTAATTTTATATAGCGTCTTTTTAGATTAACAATGGGAAAACAAATTCTCGGATTTAGGCGAAAAAAAGACCGCAGAATGGCGTTAAAATACGTGAAACCGTTCATTCTATAATAGTCAGTTGAGCTTATTTTAATTATTAATGTATACAAATGAAGATAGAATAAAGAAAATGTTGATAAGATAGTGAAGGCCACAAAGCAATGCCCAGGGCCTTCAATCAGGTTTACTCCGCTCGGTTCCAGTATTCGGGGATAGAACGTACCGGACCTGATTAAAAGGACTGGAAAACAAGATAGACATCCCGAAACTTTAATTCAAACTTATGGGAGGGACACGATGAAAATCAAGAAGACAGAAGATCACAGGTGTACAACGAAAATCTTCTATAGATGAAAAGCTTAGTTTAATCATGGGCAATTCAGAAATTTGGGACTGAAAATATTTTAAGTCTGGCACAACAAGAGTTAAAAACAGACATGAACTTAAGTTCTTTCAATTATTCGAAAATCGATTCTAATCTAAATATGCCCTCTAGTGACGTTGGAGGTTGAGACAACTTATCCTAACATCTTTGTTCTGTACAAATTACATACACACGTTATACATGACCTCGATAAACCTTAAAGTTAGGCTACAGTAGTGATAAAGATTACCAACTAATTGTATGTGCATTGTGCTAGGAAGTTCGAATTTAAAAATCTCCTATAGCTTTTTTGCATAAAAATATATTGCTTCGTAGAAAACTCAGTTTTTCGACGCATTTTACGTTTCATTTCGCTTGAAATGCTATATTGTGCTCTCTGGTAACATGAAATCATTTATGAAATAGGGTCTTCCTGCCAAAAATCACAAATTCAATGTCTTTGTATATATATATATATATATATATATATATATATATATATATATATATATATATATGTATATATATATATTCTATTTGAATGTTATTTTTTTATTTGACTCTGTTGACCTCACATAACTTATATATGTCGTATCTCGTGTATCCATACAAAATACTGGTTCTATACATTATATGTTATTTTTATTACCCTGCCTCCATGATGACGACATATCTTCGAGCTCCAGTACACAACAATATCAAAAATGCATAATTGAATTAAGATCCATTTTTGTTTTCATATACAGGGTGCGAGGGATAAATGAAAATGCCACTGACATCTCATTTTAATAGATACCAAAGAGTAAATTCATTCAATAAATTCGCCATTGGCTTCAAAGAAGACTTCCAGACAACTTCGAAATCTCCTGCAAATCATATGGATGTTTAAGTTGCTGTCATAATCCTTGTCTTTATTTCATCTTTGCTGTTACAAGGAGTTTTGTTGGTCTTTCGCTCAACTCCGTCCCATATCAAGGGGTTTCAGTCTGGGGAGTTAAGTGTCATGCCTTTTCCAAATTTCTGGCGGAGTGAATTGTGCCATTGTGATCTTTTTCTCACAGGAGTTGCCCAACTGACTCTACTATAATGTGCAGTCGACAAAATAAAATAAAAAAGAACATACGCAAAATTAAAAATATAAAATGACGACAATTTATCCATCGCACCCTGTATAATCACACATTAATAGGTAAGGACACTTTCAAATATTTACAAGGATTTTTTTAATAAATGCTTTCTTTACAAATGCTGGTATGAAAATGCAGCTGGTGAGATATGTATATAAAACTTATTACTTTATAAGAACTACTAAACTAATCACATATATTATTGTCGTTCTTTTTAAATGATCTTGTACCGAATACATTGCTATGGAAATAGTATCTTCGAATCTGTTTGCGTGTATCGTTGTTTTTTATTTATTCGTATTTTTTTATATCTAACTTCCGATAATCTTTAGTTATGGAGAAGACATGAAAGTCGTTTTTAATATTTTTTCTATCTACATTTTCTTCTTTTCTGTACTTTTACATCCACTTTTTTAATATCCAATTTGTAACAATGATAAGCTATAAATTCTGTTTTATTTTAAAGCCAAATAAAAATACTTATACTTCTGCAAATAATATTAAAAAATGACAGGATCAAATTCCGTTTCATTTACACTCAAGAAAGTTTTTTTTTTACATAAATAGCACAACAGCCACCTCGAACTGATTTTATTTGGCATTAAAGCAAATATTAGAATATGATAAGAGAAATTATCAATGCATAATTAAACTTATATAATTCTATTAAAAAATATGTCAAATAAATATTGCCTATAAATTCAGATGAAATCGATTTCTATCGAAACATTGGAGAATATGACACCTTGATCCCAGTTAGTGCCGCGATAGAATAATCAGAAATAGTAGTTGGTAAATAATGGACAATAAGGATTTGGATTGATGGTTAATAAAGAGGTGACTTAAACTCAAAGGAAAGAGATTCACGAACACACACACGCACACGCACTCCTCCAAACACTCACACACACACACAGACACACACACACACACACACATATATATATATATATATATATATATATAATTATATATATATATATATATATATATATATATATATATATATATATATATATATATATATAAAGAGGAAATAGTGGACAGTCCCCTTGATGTTTGATCTTGAAGACAGGAGATTGTGGTCAAGCATGAAACTGACTGTTGCCACTCAACTTTGTTCTCAATATCCACTTGTATATTTTCATACTCTCTATCTCTGGCATTGAATACGTTCACGCATAATATAGCATACAAGAAAACTATATATATGTCATATATATATATATATATATATATATATATATATATATATATATATATAGATATATATAGTATAAAGTCCGTCAATTATATTAATATATTTTCTGTTTATATGTTATTTTTATAGGTAAAAATATGTAAATAAATGCTCTGTTTATGATAAACAACATTAACTATATTTCCCAACTTGAATGTCCGAGAAATTTCGTATAAGATATGTGTTCTCCTACAGGAATTGAGCTTGCATTCTATAGGGAACAGTAAGTCTGACGTGTTATACCAGTTAGCTACAGAGAAAGCGTCTAGTCGACATTGCTAACCAGATTCTTCCTCTGTACCTAAATGGTAAAACACGTCAGGCTATATGACGGTTCCATGTAGGATACAGTTTCGGTTCCTGTCGGAGAACATATTTTCTATGAAATTTCTCGGACAGACAAGAAAGAGAGAGAGAGAGAGTGATACATATCACGCCTAATAAAATCAACGTCGAAACGCACATTCATTGCCACAGGGTCCACTTGGTAGACTATACCATTCACTTGATAGTACCAGAATACCGAAACAAATGTTCGAAGGCGACTTGCTCTACGGCAAAGAATCGCTTCAAGGATTGTTTAATCAAGTCTCTTTCAGCCAGATATATTGATGGTCCTGATCACTGCTTGTGATTGATAAAAGTGGAAGTGCACAGTTCGTTAAGGCATTAAGACAATGAGTTGGGCAAAAGGCAAGTGGGCCGCTAGTAAATGGGAAATCATTGAGCCAGCAATAAATCAATTTAAATAGGATCAATCTGCAACGCAAAAATTGTTAGTTATAAGAACAGTTTGATTTATAGAATTTTCAAAAATTATGATCAGTACCCTGCTGGAAATAAGTTAACATGTTGAATGTGTCCGAAATCATAAAGAAACAGATTCGATCTCAATCGTCAACTGAATGAAACATGAACAAGCTGAAAAAACGTTACAAAACTGGTCAGACCTTGTACAAAACAACTGAGGTTGCCACATCTGCAATAAACATTACAAGACGTTTGTTGCTTTCAAGAGCCATTATCATCCAAACTAGTTTAAAGAGACGAAAACTATCATGTTTGTATATCTGTGAACAGGAAAAATTAGCAATTATGATATTTCCCTCTCCCAAAAAACTTTTAAACCAGAAATCCCAAGTCGTCGACTTTTTCTTCTTCGTCGTCTTCTTCTTCTTCGTCGTCGTCGTTTTCTTCTTTTTCTTCGCCGTCTTCTTTCTTTCTATTACACTTGTTTATTTATTTTTTGAAAACAATAACATATGTTTGACACCAAATTCAACTGAGCTCCTTATTATTAAATATATATATATATATATATATATATATATATATATATATATATATAACGATCCTTAATTAAGGTAGGTTTGCCTGGTTCCTTTGGATTATCTTAGGTTTTGCTCTACTTAGAGTATTGATCACTTTAACGAGTTGTTTTTTTACACGTTTAGGTGTTTTTTCTTTGGACTTGGATTTTAAGCACTGGACGATTGTTTTCGCCTTGTTTTAATGTTCTTGGTTCTTTCTTTTTTTTATTCCCCATTTTTCCTCGGGTACCGATTTGCTCTACTGCAAGTTGAGCCATCCGAGGTTTCTCCAATCGAGTACCTCCATATATATATATATATATATATATATATATATATATATATATATATATATATATATATATATATATATTCCTTAATACTATAAACCTTGTTTTTAGTGGATACCCGTGTTTGAGTCGCTGTCACGTGTTCTCTGTTTTCTGAAACAGTCAAATTAACAATAATCACCCTGAAGTGATAAAACCTGTGAAAGGAATACTGTGCCCTCGACAGGAATCGAACTCGTATTTCATTCCCTTTTAAAAACAGACGAAACAAGGAAAGCAGCCCAAACACATGTACTGTCTAAAAATAATTTTTATACTGATAAGAAATAATGTCAGATAAAAAGTCCTTTGCAAATCTATAATAATATTTGTAATTATGAAGAGAAGTATATCGTTTACTTTAAGTATTCTTCGACTATACACATGCCAAATTAAAAAATGCATATTAAATCAACCAGTATAATTGAAAGAATGATTCCACTGACCGTGTAAAATGAAAGAAATATATAATTGAGCAAACATGTTTTGAAAAATAGGTGTAGTCAAGAAATAGCGAAAAGTGCCGCAAGAAATGACTTATTGTGTATGATGTTAATGCACATTTTGTGTTATTTGTCGGCTTTTCTCAAACATCTACCTGTGTTATGGCCAACAGAAACCTACAAATTAGCCTTCCAAACTTCCGGCCAAGTGACACATGATCAAGAATTCTTTCATTTATTTATTAATTTTGGCTATTTCCTTGAGGTCAATCGGTCGTCCTTTGAAAATTTCCTCTGCAGATTTATTGCCTGCATGGCCATAAAAACTGCCGCGCCTCGGCTGACATAAAAACATTCACAGGCCGCTTTAATTCGTATGCGTGTCAAGCCAATCGTGTGGACGACCTATTCTGTCACAGTCGTCTCTATCGTTAATCTATCAAGGTTGATGCAAATAACGTAATTCTGTTTGTCAAAGTGACATAGAACACATTACAAACCACCTCTACTTCCGTCAGTTCGCGTCAGTGGGGGATAAAAAATGCAACAGTAAATATAAAAAGTAGAAACATTTGTAAGACAAGGATGTGTCTTTTCACCAGACTTATTCTACTTTTACAGAAAAGCGATTCTCAGTGTATAAGTTCTACCAGGATTCTTTATTGGTAGTCACAATCTTAACAACTTATGATATGTTGATGACATAATGTTGATAGCAGATACGTAAGGAAGAATACAAAAAAAACAGAAAGTAGCAAGTTAAATCAGAAAGAAATATATAAACATAAATTTTAAGATAGAATGTATAATTTTCAGATAAAAAGAAGATTCCAACATGCAAATTGCATATTGAACATACCAAATTCAAGCAGAAACAAATATTAAATATCTAGGTAGTGTTTTAGATAAAGGGTAGAATAAGTGACACATAAATCCGTAGATGCATTGTGATAGTGGAAGATGCCTTCCAATAGCTAAGAAAATATTAAGAAACAGGAAAATTTAATTAGAAACAAACAAAAATGTATACATAACACTGGATGTTGGATAATCTCTTCAAAGATGAAGAAGAGACTTGAGACAACACAAATAAATTTATACGGAAAGATAGAGAGAATGCCATGGATTGAAACGACGAAACATTGTGCAACGACGAGTTTTTAGAGAAAATGCAAACAAAAATTTATACTTAAAATAAGATAGAGACACATGAGATTTTTCTAGGGCAAATTGTGAGGAAATCCGGTTTGGAAAGTCTCACATGACACATTGAAGGAAAGGGGTTCGGACGGAAAGCAGGGAACAAAATACCTAAGGAGTTTGTGTAAATGGATAACAGAACAGGGCTTCAGAGAGATAGCAAAAATACTACATTTACTAAGAACTACAGAGGAAAGGAAATTGTGGAGGGACATGATCACCTACATCCTGTTGGAAGAATCACACAGAAGAAGAATATTATCTGACCCTGCTTATCGCTTACATACTATATGGATTCGTTTTATTTTAAGTGTTACTCCAACAATGGTTTAGCTTTATCAAAGTTTAACAAAACACGGTTCTTTCAGCCCAATAAAAACGTAAAGAGAAAATAGCTTGAGCAACCTTAAACTGCGTTGAAGCCTATCCGATACAACCTGTTAAATAATATGCTGATTTATTATCCGCAAATGAAAAGCATTTAAAGGAAGCGAAAAAATTATAGACGTAATTCGTGGATATTTTTTGTCATTTATAGCATGTAAAAATAAATATCAGATCTGAGCGAAAAAGGAAAGGATATATATGCTGACATATAAATACTGGGACTGCTAAATTCTCTCTTTTCAACATTTAACCCTGACCTTGTGGTTAAGTAATTATTTTCCACACTCTAACCCTTGATCCATAGCAAGGATATTTCTATTCTAACACAATTTCCATGGTAAATAATCTGACGAGCTATTAGGTTGGTGCAAAAATAATGTCGTTTTCTCACATATGTTACTATGTGAGAAAACGGCATTATTTTTGCACCAACCTAATATATATTCCTTAGTTTCGTCCGTTCTGATGTTTGCAGCAAAAAAACTTGTCAAGCTGTATACAGAGGCTCCGAACATTCGGTCATTCCATTGGAAAAAAAAGGATGTTGTATTTGGTCATTTTCTCTCAAGACTGTAGAACAAACTCCTGCAAGGATGCCTACCCGATCACTACAATCTTAAACACTTCATATCTCAAGTCCACTTTTATTTACTTTCAGTAACGTCTAGTTTGAGTGGCTAGTGGGCATTGCATAGTGTAAACAGCAGTAAAATAAAATCAAAGATATATTGATTGTTTTTTACTTTTTGAACGACAAAATGTAAACTGTAAGGTATCGAATATTGCATCAATAATCAGTTGAATTTTTGCATATATATATATATATATATATATATATATATATATATATATATATATATATATATATCTGTATCTGTGTGTAATTTAGTAATTTAGACCAGGAGCTTCTCTGTAGCTAAATGATAGACCACATCAGATTATATATATATATATATATATATATATATATATATATATATATATATATATATATATATATATATATATATATATATATATACGTGTGTCTGTGTGTGTGTTGCAAAGTTCTTATAGATAATCTTTATTTAAATGAATAATTCAATTGTAGGCAAGGAAATATATCAGGCTTTTATTACAAACATAAATTTCTTGGGCGGTTTTATATCTTATATTTTTGAAAGTCTTCAGTTAATCATCTCACAGCTAATAGAGAAATAACAGATTTTCTTCAGGAAATTATTATGGGAAGAATTTCAAATCTGGTTTGGTATATTGCCATTTCTCATTTAATTTTTAAGCTTATTGTCCATATAAATAACCCCTGATTCGGACATATTCAAATCCATGAAAACATTTATTCCATCAATACCTTTTTCTTTGATTTTAGAGTCGTTTACATAATTGTTTGCCAGTGTAGCATATCGTCGGTTCCCTTTTAAAAGTTTTCTTTCGGTGAGGTTTTCAACTTTATATCTGGAAATGTTATTGCTTGTAATGAACAGATACTCCAGATAAATAATAAACCGTAGTCGAGTGATCAACTATGCAAAGTGTATGAAATAAAGTCTGTATTTTATTGAATCAATGTTAGTAAATAATTTTTGAAATAACATATTAGGAATAGTCATCATAATTATATAATTTATTTTTTTAAATTTTCCGATAAAGGCTTTAAATATTCATAATTCTGAACGAAATCTCTCCTAAATGTCTAAATAGTAATTTCCAATTGCAACGTTTTGAAATTGGAACTTATTGCTCAATCCCTAAAAGAAATATTTCTTCATGCAAAATTAATATTCATCACGTCTTCAAGTTAACATCAGTATGTATTCATACGAATATAAAAGAAAGAAATCAGAAGTTGGAAATTTTCTAAAAAAAAATGTGTCTTTTCAATGGAAGTAAATGAGAGTTTAATTTGATCGTATCAATAATAATAATAATCAAAACACTTCTGCAACAATTGCATTCCAATTAAAATATATAATAGATTTCAAACCTAATAAATATTTCAAGTCTAAAATAGCGAAGAATGTGTGAATGGTTACAATCTCTTACGTATGAATACTCTTAGGAAATGCATTAATATATCTTTTCCATATAGCTATGGGTTAAATAGTAGAAGTATAATGGGAAGTAATCATTGTTATTTTCAGAAGTGTAAACGCAATATTCACTCGTAAAAAACAATTATTCTTACAGTCCAAAAATATGTTTCGGTTTTAATTATCCTACAAAAGGCAGATAATCAATAAAAAAGCATTCAATCACGTTGAACAAGTAATAAATTTAAAATGATATTTTGCCAAATAATTTTGTCTATATTTTTCTTTCATCAATTAGAAATCGAATGTAAAAAGTAAAACTTAATTATAACTTTGGAACTTATTTTACTTATCCTCTTTCGAAATTTCCGGAAAATGAATTTCTACTCTGTTTTGTTTAAATATTTATCAAAAGCAAAAGTTAATTTCGGAACCGTCATCGTTTTTTTTTTTTTTTTTTTAATTTTCATTAGCATTTGAGGTTTTTTTTTATCTTTCTCTGTCTAAGTAGTTTGAGTGCTTATTCGAAATCATCTGTGTCTCTTACACCAGCAGAATTAATATTACAGGAAGTAGATTCTAGCGAATAGCGTTATTTTGAGTGATAGTCTCTGGTAATTGCTTAGAAATATTAAATATTGAAATATTATATTTGTAAATCAGTAATTATATTCTTTTCATATAGTCTACCCAATTTAAAACGAGCTCCAATTTAAGATATTTTTCTTGCACATCACAAGGAAAACTTACATTTGAAAACAAAGTATTATATAGTTAATCAGTCAAATCTCTTACTAGAATGGGGAAAGTCGTCAAGAAATAAAAAGGGTATCAAGGATGAGAGTTCATTGGATCAGTTCCAAATTCATTGCCTTCTCATTCATTGGAAGGGCCCTATCTTGATTGACCATGTCTTCAGGGGTGTAGTCCAATTCACAAGGCTTGGCCAATTGCTGGTTGGTAACCTATAATTGGATGTTTTGAATTTAAAGTTTTTCCTTCTCCTAGATCGATTGCCCCCGCCCCCATTCTTACAGGATCCAGCATGCCCTGCCGAGGGAAATGAGTTTCACAAGGATATCTGCATGACTGGAATTCGAACTCAGATCTCCGATTCCTCAATTCAAGCTGCTGCCCAAAACTTCACGATACCTAAAATGCCTTGGGTACAATTCTCTCCATAAAACGTGTGAAAGCACGTGCGATACCCTGCACTCGTCAGCAGTCAACCAGGGAAAAGAAACACAGTTTCGGTGGCTAAGGCGGTACTGCCACCCCTGGCATCACCATCAGCTTTTGCCACCGGACAGTGTATTTTTTTTATGTCATGTCAGTCCCTTGAGATTTCTTTTTTACAACTGCGACTGAAATTTTCAACGTGTTCGTAGCGACCGCTATCAATGCCATAGAATGGAAGGTAAACAGATGTGTTTCACGTCGGAAGTTGCATTGTGTTGCGAGCATGGTTTTATTTAACTTTATTTATTTTGGATCTTTACCAGAACCAACTCGATGTCTGTTGAGTTACGTTCTGTAGAAAATGTGATGCACTTTTTAGGTTCCGGCCAATGATGCATTGTAATCAGAAATTACAAATAAAAATCAGACTTAAATCAATAAGTATGTTGCTTAGTGAAGAAAAACAAATTATTTTATAAGAGTAATATTGATTTTTGAACAGAATTATGTTCCTTGTATGATTTACAGTCAGACAAATTTTTCGTCTTTATTTTTATTATTTCAATGTTTTAACTGTTTCACCTTTTTCATATGTATGCTAATCAGGGTAACTTTCAGGAAATTTCAAACTAAACACTTTATTTAAACTACCTGAGTAGATTACACTTGTTCTCCATTGTACCTCGACAAGTCAATTATTATGTCACTCATTTTAGCACTGATTAACCAGGATGATTACAGAAGGTTATCCGGATTAAAGAACATCAGAAGAAAGGCGTTTAACAATAAAGACGGAGACATTAGTCTGACTATAAATAATAATAATAATAATAATAATAATAATAATAATAATAAACAATATCATCTCGTAGGGTGTTTCTTATCAACAACTGATAAGATATTGGTTATCGATCTATAAATGGGTGTAAGATAAAGGAATCGATTAGGTAATCAGAAATCATCTTTTTTGAAGATTCTTTCGTGTCGAAAAGAATAGATCCTGCTCAGATTTGAGGAAGTGACATAACGTTGAAAAAATACTTAAGAAAATAAATATCACGAGAAATATTAGCATTATCTTTTCTTTTTGAATATCTGCAATGATTCGTTATCATTACTTAAATTATGTACATTCAAACTAATGCCCACATCGTTATTCTTCTCGCAATATTTCAGACGTTGGGAACTCCGACCTTATTTTATTTAGTATTTGTAGATCCGAGTAACTTTTAGGGTATTTCAAACTTAACCTTTTATTTCATCTTCGCCAGTGGATGATTCACGTTCTCCTAACCGTGTGTATTGATATCCCTTCTTCTTCTCTTTTGCCCTGTTGTTGGTGGCTTGGTCTTTACTGTGGTCAGAACTTGGCTGATTATGATCCACCATAATTTCCTGTCCTTTGTAGCTCTTTATGCTATCTATCCTAAACCCTGTTCGGACAAACATTTACACAAGCTCGTTTCCTCTGTAACCTCTTACCTTCAGTATTTCCTGGACGTCTCAACTTTGCTAAGTCTTCTTTCCTCATTATGTGCCATAGAAATGTTAACTGTCTTATTTTGATGCTAAGTATAAATCTCTTTTTTTCTTTCCATTTTCTTGAGAACTTCATCTTTATTCGTATATGATCCCAAAATCACGAACAAAACTTCTTAATCATTAAAGTCATCGTCCCTCGTGTATAAGCTTAGACGATTAAAGTCGTTATTTTTTTATATTGAATGATAAATTCGGATAATAGATAACTAATTGTTGTGTCAATACAATTCATTTAACTGTGAAAATCGGATGAGTCGAAAAATATACAATGGAAATTCCAAATAAAAATTGAGCTGAAATATTTTACGAAATTATTCATTTAGTTTTATATCAGTGCTGACACGAAAATAGAATGCATATATATTTCCAAATGTTCAAAGCAACTTTTTATGTGCTTCTTGAGAAAGTAATGCTTAACACGATTTTATTGTCGTTGTTGTGATTGCTTTCATAATAGTTTTCTCAACATTTATCAGATAAGTCATGTCTGTTTTAAATTATGATACTTGCCGAATTTCTCAATTAGTGGGGATTGTTATTCGAGATGAGTTAAGAGCTATGAACGAAAAACTGATTTTAAATCAAGTTCCTACTCTTCAAACAACTGACTGGCATAGTGCCTAATTTTCCTCTCATTTCACCCCGAATTAATCTTGTACTATACTAAGTTCAGTTTAGTAAATGTGAAAAATCTTTAGGGTTGTAACTATTTTAATACGTCAACGTTTTCTCCTTCTGTGTACCGTGTCAAAGGCGATCATAGTTCTCCACAATTATCTGTCCCTTTGTAGTTTTTAATATTTTTCTTATCTTCCCTAAACCTAATTCTGCCACTCATTTGCCAAAGCTAGCCAGGTAGAGGTTGTGCGTTGTTTTCCTCCCCCACCTCTTGCATCTACAATATGTCTTGAGAGTATCAAATTTTCCAAACCCTATTTCCTCATTATGTACCATACTAATAACAAGTTCCTCTTCCGGATGTTAGATTATGCGTTGTTTTTCTCTGTCCTACTTAACCTGTCCTGTGAATATTATATTTTCGAAACATTCTTTCCTCACTATGTGCCCTAAACATTTCCATTGCCTCTTACTGATGTTAAGTATATGTGTCATTTTTGCTTCAGTTTTCTCTAAAATTTCGTTGTTGCTCACATTTTCGCTCTATAATATTCTCAGCATCCTTCTGTAGGACCACATAACCGTCGCTTCAAATATTAGCTTTATCTAGGAGATTGCTCAACACTCACTAACATATGAGAACCGATATGACATAACAGTACATTACATTTTACTTCTAACGAAATTTTTCTTTTTCTTAATACTTTGCTTAACATTTGGAAGGCATATTTCTCTATTCCAATGCGACTACAGATTTCAGTGTCGCAGGTTCTGTCCTCTGATAAAACATATCCCATATATTGAACTATTTGTATTTGTTTGATTTTGTTATCTCCAATTTGTAATTTGCATGCTGGGCTGCTCATTTTGCTAACAACCATGCATTATGTAGGCTTGCAATTGATCTTTAATCCTTTCTTCTCGCTTCCCTTCACTGCCTTCTGTAATTCTTGTACTTTCCTTACCGTGTCTTCTATAAACACAGTGTCATCTGCATATCTGATGTTGTTAAGATTGTGGATGCAAATAATAGATCTTGGTAGAATCACTTCACTGTATAGGCTGAATAATTCCGGTGAGAAGACACATCCTTGTCTTCAACCAATGGTTTTTAAAACATCACTTAAGCCATTCACAATCAACAAACAACCAAGGACTTTGTGTCACTTCAGGTATCTGAACGACTAGCTTAAGTAAAAAAAAAGAACCGAATGCCATGTTTACATTAGGAATTTAAATATATTTTATATTTGAATAATGATATTTTAA
The DNA here is from genome assembly GCA_963932145.1 of Acanthosepion lycidas. Taxonomy (NCBI): domain Eukaryota; kingdom Metazoa; phylum Mollusca; class Cephalopoda; order Sepiida; family Sepiidae; genus Acanthosepion; species Acanthosepion lycidas. The sequence continues at coordinate 146,529,804 of OZ010572.1, forward strand.
CAATCATATTATGAAAAATGTCCAGGTGAAGAAAGGAAAAATCAACATTCTCCCATAATTAGCTGAGTTTGTACACGGATTCCTGATTTTATTATTTACCTCATGTTTGTAGATATTAAGCAAGATTTTCTAATTAGTATGTCGATAATACTTTAGAAAATTCACTTTAAACAAATAATAAAAAAAATGAATTTAATTTGATAGCAAAATGTAATGGCTTTCCACGTTATTGATAATGTAACTTCAATGACTAAATAAGTAAAATTTAATTTAAATCCATTTATTAATATTTTTCAGTTTTTTAAAAATTATGCGTTTATTGCAACTTTAGCAATGCACGTTATAATTGATTTTCTTACACCTTATTTTTATAGAAGATTCGATACAAATTTCAAATTCAAATAAATCTGTATCTTTGGATGGAGATGACTCTTATATCACATTTTTTCACCGCTACTTGTTTTCATGATATGAATTTTAAGAAAATTGCTAAAGTTTTTACGTTATATAATTTTTTTACATTTTCTCAGGGGGTGAAATTCAATTTGAAAAGAAAAATCCGTTTGCATACCACCCACATTGGAAGATTAATAACCGGCAAACTTTCTTTTCCTCGTCCCGTATTCAGTTATGAAAAATGTACAAGGTAACCAAAAAGTCGTTCCTGTTTTTGATTTATTGGATATAAATACAGTGGGGAAAACACTTTCGTATCTTTGTGACAAGAGTCCATCGCTCAAGAATTCCCCATTACACCAAGTGAGGTTGTGTCGAAGCTACACTCTTAGATTTACAACAAATGCCTTAAAAAACACAGTTCAAATAGTGAAATTTGGTGGGGCAACATAATGATTTGATGACTTTTTTCTGAAAACGGTACTGGCAACATATCAGTAATAGATTGTTGAATGAATGCCCCAGAATATCAAAATATTTTGGAAGGAAATTTAATTATTTTGGTTGATAACTCCCACCTGATTGGATCTTCCAACAAGGTAATGATCCTAAGCACACTGCAAAATCTAAGATGAAGTGGCTTGCTAAAAACAATGTAAAAATCCTGAAATGGCCAAGTCAGTCCCAAGATCTAAACCCAATCGAGAATCTGTGGCGTTATTTGAAAATTCAAATCCAATCGAGACCTCCAAAAAATATCCCAGATCTAAAGACCATATGCGAAGAAGAATGGAACAAAATACCAAATAAAATTTGCAAATAATTAATTGAGATCTACAAGAAGAGATTGGTTGATGTAGAACTCAATAGTTGCTATTCTCAAAAGTATTAAATGAAGATTATGTATTCATTTTTGTATTGTTCGAATACTTTTTCATCAGGTAAAAGGAATAAATGGGATTTCTTTCTATGAAATATATTTTTCTGTTTTCCGTGCATAATTAGTTATTATTCATCTGTGTACATTTAATTATATGAAAAGTATGTTTATTCATTAGTTGGAAATACAATAAATTAAAAATTGTTTACGAATATTTGCATCCCCCAATGTATATACAGCAAATCTGAGATGCCGCTGGTCTTCAGAGTAGTTCCCAATGGCATCCATAACCTTTCGCTAACCTGCCTCTAGCTGCGCATCGGCCTGGAAGGAAAAATCAGGCGTCTTGCATACAAAACTTCATTCACATTTCCACTGCTGTAAGGTTGTTTCTCTGTTACTTTTATATAACGACTTTCATGGTAATAGTTTCGATGAAATCTTCATAATGATACCTAGAGTTTTTCAATTTAAACGCATAACTATACTGGCGACTAGATTTCATCATTTTACAGTTGAGTTGGCTACATGTTGCTGTAAATTCTATGCTAACAATTGCTTTTCTCGCACTTCTCGCTCGTAGAACTTCCACCCGGCTCCATGCATTCCAGTCGACTTTAATCTGCAAGAATTTAAATGCAATGTTAATCGCTATCTACCGTTCTCCTGATTACTCTTTCCTCTTCTCACTCATTATTAATATTTCTGTTCCTAATTCATCCACACCCTGTAACCATTTGTGTCTTAGTGGCTTTACTGCCTTGCATACGGTGATGCCGATTAAAAAGAGGTGTTGTTTATATAATTTCTATTCGGGTTAATGTTATCACAGATATTAGGCCGGTGTTGTCAGAGACCTCCTTCAAGTGTCTGTCGATTCTGGTAAACAGCAAGGACTTTAGATCTGAATCCTTTATTTAAAGTATATAATTAACAATTTATGTAATATACTGCAGAATATGCCATTTTGTTCTTCTTTTAGTACTTCTCAACTATTGCTATTTCTGTTCCCACTGAGATTGTCTATACTATATGGTCAGGGATTTGAACTCAGAATTATTATGCGAAAATAATTCGAGAAGAAAAACTATTAAATGATCCTGAATTGAAAACTCTATTTTATGAGGATCGTCAGATAACTGAAGAAGGGAAGTAGGATACAGGCGGAAATGTCGTGATAATACCAACAAAAATGAGAATGCTGATCTAAATGCTTGTAATATAAATAAGGATACATCAAGAAATATAGTTACAGAATCTCTTTCAGCTGTTGTAAAGAAGATTTGATATTTGACGTACTGCTAGATTTTCTTTTAATTTAAGAATTAAGCAAAAACATATAAATGATTTAGAAAAGCGTCTTTTGCGAAGTCTTCATTGGGATCAAGTTGGTATCACGCTAGCCTGGCTACTCTGATTAAAAATTAAAATATTTGGTTTTCCCATTCCATCAATTATTTAAAGGACTTCAACTTAGGAATGAATTCATCAAATCATTTTCTATTAATTTTCTTCGAATTATCCAGAGGTTTCTATTGATATTTAACAGAAACTGGCTCTTGGAAAAATGTTATTGTCGTTTGCATAATTGAAAGAGATCGGACAATGAATACTAATCAAAATTTTAATTTATTCCCTAATCATCTTCTCTCGGGAAGAAATCCTCGATTTGATCTCATCTTTAATATGAATACATAATGACATCTAATTCTTATTTGGTGGTCAAATCTGAATCCGTTAATATTCAAATGGCCCTACAATCACCCAATATGTGGTTTCAAAATATTAAGAGACAAAATCAATCAGTTGTTGTTTAGAATGACATAACAGGCGGCAATTGTTGAAACATACAAACTGAGAAATAATTCTATGTCGAACAACACAGAAATCTTGAACAAAACCAGTAAAAAATTAAAACTACTTTCAGTGACTATGCATTAGTAGTTGGTGGTGATGGAGATAACTGTTGTGGTACGTTGGATCTTTAACCTGATTAAATTGATTCAAGAATAAATATGACGATTTTCAACTTTCATTATGCGAGATTTAGAGCTAGAAATGAACAGATAATTACACTGTGAATTTGGACGCTGCAGCTGTCAGGCTAAGATATCTATCTATCTATCTATCTATCTATCTATCTATCTATCTATCTATATCTCTCTCTCTCTCTCTCTCTCTCTCTCTATATATATATATATATATATATATATATATATATGTATGGTTGTATATATATATATATATATATATATATATATATATATATGCATATATATATGCATATATGTATATATATTTATATATATGTATATATATATATGTATGTATATATATGTATATATCTATATATATATGTATATATATGTATATATGTATGTATATATTTATATATATATATGTATATATATATGTATATATATGTATATATGTATGTATATTTGTATATATATATATGTATAGAAATGTATATATATGTGTATATATATATATGTATGTGTATATATATGTATATAAGTGTATATATATATAGGTGTATATATATGTGTGTGTACATATATATATATTTGTGTATATGTATGTGCATATATATGTGTGCGTATATATATGTGCGTATATATATATATATATATGTATATATATATTTGTATATATGTATATGTGTATATATTTGTATATATATATATATATATATATATATATATATATATGTGTATATAGATAAGTATATGTATGTGTGTATATATAATTGTGTGTATATATATATATATATTTGTATATATATATATATATATATATATATATATAATATATATATATATATATATAATATATATATATATATATATATATATATATATATATATATATATAGGTGTGTGTGTGTGTATTTTTGAAGGGGTTACATTTAGCGCACTCCTGTGAAACATTTTTTATAAATTACGTATCAGCGGAACTTCCATGAGCCATTCCGGCAACATAGACCCCGTGCATGACGAACTGGGAGCACCCCCGCCCCAGCAAAACTAGAATCGCACGCGAAAAACGTTTGTACGCGTACACGTACTAATTAATATGTATGTGTGTGTATTTTTGTGTGTGTGTATGTGTCTACGTGTTTGTGGGTGCGTAGGTGTTTTGAACAAACAAAAATAGAAAAATAATATTACAAAATTTAAATTTTCAGACACACTTGGGTGCGTATTAATATTTTATTGTTTTATTATTTCCGTTATCTTACTCGACTAGTTTCGGATAGTATGGCCATCCGCAAGCGAAAAAATTCAACAGAAAACTAACATAGACGAACATGAAAAGACACATTAAAAGAAACCCTGTACAAAATGTCTGAAGAATTGGTCGAAAATAAAACCCTTGGCACGATAGACGCTACGAAGAATTTTTATAGACCCTTACCCTCACCAAATGGAAAAATGTGAGAATATTAAATGCATGTATGTACGTATACGCTAGTCTTGTTTGATCAATTCAGGCTGAGTAGTGAGGTCTTTCTTTTCAATACTTACTGGATACTCCACATTTGCGGCCAAAATTACGTTAGCCAATTCTCTTTAGAACCAATGTGACGATCCATATGTCCACGCTTTGGATAAGTAACCTATCTTTGCATTTTCTGAAAAATATTGGGAATATACAGGTATAACTATATATCTGGGGGATTCTTTAATATTTCACTAATAAACAGAGTATGGCCACGTAAATATCTGATATTGCCCTTTTGGGAAATGTTGGTAGGCCATAACTTTGTCTTTTCCTCATATAATCGTGTATATATGTATATGTATATATGCATATATATATGGTGGACTATCCGGTCGTATTCGATGTATGAGGGTCAAGCGGTTCAGTTCCTAGGAACCGACAGTCAGACACCAGCACATATGATTTGATTATAAGAGTGAAGGTTTTGTACAGAACCAACTACACTTTTTGGAGTGTCGGATAGAGAGACCTGCGGCAGCGTGGGCCAGAAAGCTCGCCAACCGAACCTCTCTCAGGTTTTGAATTCAGAATTGTCCTTCTCCTAGTCTAGTTGCCATTCAAGGCTATAGAACCCTGTCTGTCATGATATTTACCCATAACTGGATACACATATATGCACACATATCTCTCTCTCTCTCTCTCTCTATATATATATATATATATATATATATATATATATATATATATAACATTCATGATTTTATCTATCTCTCTCTATATATATATATAACATTCATGATTTTATGTTGCTGTCATGATTAAATTACATCATGATTAAGTTAGATACACAGCAATGATACGTCAACTCGTCTCACAGGTTAATTACTTTTTGAAACGACTTCAGAAGGATGATACTATCCTGTTCACCAGCTTGAAGAAACGGAGCTGAATTTTATATATATATATATATATATATATATATATATATATATATATATATATATATATATATATATATATATTTCATATAGAGACATTTTCACCATCTGAAGATTTCGTTGTTCATGAGAGTTCAAGACGTGCTACCGCCTATAGCGAGGATTTAAATATTGTATCAATTTCTCGTCCCAGTTTTTCACGTCACAAATCAATTGCCGATATCGAACCTCCTTTTGTCACTTATCAGATCAAAGTATTATAAAAAAAATATCTGTCTTTCCAGTATTTACATGAACACTTAAAAAAAAATTCTGATCGAAAACAAGAATTCAATAAATATCACTTTATCGAAAACATCTCGCTATTAGAGAATCCCTGTATATCAAACATTTCTCTCGTACTATCAACCTCACATTATTTAACAGTGGAAATGGAATGTATTTTTTTTTAATTTTTTCTTAAATAGAAAGATAATCACTCAAATTCCAGCTTGCAATGAACGCTACTAATCCAAACAACGCATATTAAATTACAATAAAACAGTCAAAATAAGAAGACAAAACCACAAACAAAACACCTTGGTTAGAGAAAGCGATTAGGTCAATAAAAATTATGGATAATTCTTATATGGGCAAATCTTTGGGGAACCCTGTAGATTTTTGAAAAATCCCCTAAAGTTGCGCCCCCTTTGTCAAAACTAAATTATTAGTTCACTTGGGCCAAAGATGACTTTTTCTTCCTGATGTCTTTTATCCTATATGTATTATTATTATTATTATTATTATTATTATTATTATTATTATTATTATTATTTATAATAATAATAATAATAACAATAATAATAATAATAATTTATTTTCTTTAATTTCATTTTAAGTCCCTTTGTTAATTTTATTTGTTTTTTTTTTGTTTGTTTTTGTAATTGTATTCTATTCTTTTATGTTTTTATTATTATCTATATTTTTAACATTTTTCCTGGACACCACTAACGGAACTTTCCGACCTTTTTCTATTTCTTGGCGTAATGTATCTCTGATTAAGTAACTGTTGATTAAATGATTTTAAGAAATTTTTGGAAGCAGTCTTACCCCTTTTTCGAAAGATAAAGTTGGGAGGAAACATAAGGTTTCCATCAACCAATTAAATGTGAGATTTACGCTGAATAGAAAATTAAGCTCAAAGGGTCGAGTTATTTTTTCATGGCATGATAAACCTGAACTTAGGTCATCATTGACAATAGTGGAAAACATATAAGCAAAAAATGCATCGAGATTGTAGACAAATATGTCATATACAATTATTCAAAGGACGCTGAGGAAAGAGGTAGGAGGTTAATGAGACGTAAAATTAATTTCAACAAAATTTTTTAAAAAATCAGATTCAGGAAGCGTCTTAAAAGAACCCGCAGATAAAATTAAAAATGTGGGACATCTATATAAGATATTAATAATACTAACTGGACGGCAATACATAGCAATACTAAATCTGAATAAACAAAAGAAAGTTACTTATAGAGGGTAGACCGTTATTATAAATTATGGATATAACAAATGATGCTACCTAATTTTTTAAATTTAATTATGTTGCAAGTTAAAAGATAAACTGTTCTGCAGTTTACAGTTAATTCACTTCTTTGGTTTAATAGAGATTGTCATCAGCAAATAGGATAATTTCTAGGTTTTCATGTAAGCATAAAAAGAAATGTTAATTTAATGATGTACAAGTTATAGCTTTTTTCTTCTTTTTTTTTTTTTTTTGTTGATATTTTCCATTTTACCGAAGGGTTTTTTAAAACTTCCTTTAAGTTCCAAATATATATAGAAAGTGACGTCATATTTTTGTAAGCGTTATTGGTGAAAGATAATGTATGTTACTACCATCTAGTTTTAATAATATTCTTGGTACTCCCAATATAATTTTTTAACTTTTGGATTTTCTATAGTAGAAATAGTGCTTAGGTAAAGAAGAGAGTTAGTTTGACATCGGTTTTTTAATGGGCACTTCTTGGTATTATCGTTGTTTGTTACTTTGGGTTGGATATTATTACTCAGATTTTTGTATTGATTTTATTATTATGTTTTAAATATATTTTTTTAAAGATTACCGGTACAGCTATAGCTTAGATTTAGTGTATTTCTGTTTAAAATTTATATAAGTGGATTATTTCTGGGGAGGTGTTTATAGATTAAATGGAAGAACTGCTCTAACATAGTATTAACCATTTGCTTAATTGGAGGCGTGTACCAAATGATTTTCCTGTTTCTATTCTTATTCCTATGACTGCTGTTGTTATGTTTTATATATTCGATTTCAGTGCGTTTATAGCCACTATTTTTTGTAAACTATATTCTTGTAAACTTTACTATGCTTGTAGAAGACATCTTCACTGGAAGAATTATTGCTAATGCTATATTCTATAGAAGAGGGTATGTGTTTGATTACGGATGGAGCGTGGTTAGAATTCGGTTGTATATTGAAGTGGCATTTGTTGTCATGTAGTTTGGAATACATTATTAATTAAGTCTAATGCATTATCAAGGAAATCTACTTTTGTTTTAAGAGTTGATCTTAACTTTAAGGATAAGACTTAAATTCTCTATGTATTAATTTCCTGATTTTGTCAGCTTTAATTTTTGTGTAATTTTTCACAAACAGATTATCAACTCTATATAACCGTATATTATCAATGTTAATATCATCGTAGGCACTAATATTATATAAGATGAATAATCAACAATGTCAGAAGACTCAAATCTAATGATCCCAATGTCAAATTGATCAACAGAACTGTTCTTAATCTACTGTTCATTGTTATGGGTGAAAATAGATATATAATATCAAGCTCCTTGTTGGAAAGTACTCCCAGGCAAATTGTAAAGCCAAAGTAAATAGATCACTGAAAATAGATGGGTAAAAATCCACGATATCAAATTGAATAAATGAACAATTTCTTTTATCGTTTGACTTTATGAAGTATGACAGATAGATATTCCTAACGGACCTTAAGAAATTTTCTCGGAGAAATTAGAAAAGCAGCTGTTAAAGTAAAAAAGCCACCATCTATTGACAAGGTGTATAAATTTTGGGAGAATATTTGGAGCCCAAACGTATATAATTCAAAATGGATCCAACGTGAAGAAGAACGATTGCTGTATAAAAACGTGCAGGAGTGAGAAAATATAACCAGTAATAACGTCCGGCGAACTCCTTTGTACGGAATCCCCGAAATGGAAATCTCCAGGAAATGACAAGTTCCCCAGTTTCTGGCTCTATCACCTGTTAGTAATCCATAAAAACCCTTGCAAATATATATATATATATATATATATATATATATATATATATATATATATAACAGAGAAAAGATATCAATAAAATAAATTACACACTCATACGTATATGTGTGCATGTGCTTTTGTATGAGAAAAAAGGGATATTCTGTGAGAAAAAGTATTTTGTGTGTATATGTTGATTTATCAGTGTGTAAAAGAAAATAAATTTTTATCCAAACTTACCTTACTCTTAACACCAGGAAGAGGCAGCTGAACTTTCTGAGAGGAATAGTGAGGAAGGAGGGCTTGGAGAATCTGATATTCACGGGTTGAATAGAGTGAGAGAAAGACAAGGGAAAACGAAGCTTGATATACCCCTCCCGCGCTTGAGCGGGTAGATGACAGAACGTTATCTTGGGGAGGAAGAAAGCAGGAACTTGTTGAGAGCTGCAAGGGATAGAGCGAGGTGGAGAGCTATTATTGCCTACGTCCTGAAAGGACATGGCACATAAAAAAAGACATGTTCTTTCTATCAGCGAAAATATCTTCACTCAGAAGCACTGAACTCTAAAATCATATTTTATTACAAGGTGAAATTTCGCCTTTTGACAAACGCATGCGCGCATAAATTAAATGAACAAAATACAGGAAGGAAATTATTTTACACGCTATATTCATAATCACTATACATGTCTGTGCGCGAGTGTCTGTGTATATCTATGTGAAGTGTATCTGTAGTCTGGTTTTATGAGTGTAGAATTTCTCCACGTGATTTTCAAAAGAACCTTTCAGTCATTTTAATCGAGGCATGTAAAAATGTAGCAAATCATATCTCAAAGGTGATTACTTCCCAGATGCACAACTAGATATCTCTTTAATCGTTGCACAAGACGTCACTTTTAGCGATGTATAAAATAGCAGGATGTCGCCAACAGGATCCTTCTTGTCACACATACACCACATTGGTTAGTGAGACGGTCAAAGTATTTGAATAAAAACCAGCAAGCAAATATAAATTTCGATCAGGATAAACAATATATCATTCGAAGATTGCTATAAATACAATAACAATTAATTAGAGAGAAGTTTTTTGTTGAACTTAATCAAGCTTGTTTGGATACAGCGTAGCTGCCGAAATATACTTTACTTAAATTACATTTTTTTTCCATTTAAAAACAAATTGCATATTAATCTCTCACTTTAAATTTACACCAGTGATGTCCAAATGACGAAATTCGACATTGCATCTTCTTGTCTGAGACAAAAAGCGACACCCAACAATCACATATTCGGAGATATTTAAGAATGTTCAAGTGTACTAGTCTAATAAGATAAATTGGCGTAGAAAGTGCAAAGACAAGCCATGAATACAGTATCGAACACCGGCTGCCGGTAAACTGTTCGCGCCAAAGCAAGTTCCTCGAGGTAATATTACAAGAAGAAAAGCAGAACAACAACATGATTTTCGATACAAGCTGTTTTCGGTCAACTAGAAGTGACAATTACTTTTTTCTTCGAACAAATATAGTCAGAAAATTTATCAACGCCTAAGATGTCCTAGATTGCTTGTCAGTTTTGGGAAAGAAATTGTCATTTTGACAATTCTCTCAACCAACAACCGAAGTTTTTTTTCTATATTCTTTCATCTTTTAATCAATTTTCCGTCTCTTTTTTGTTTACACATGTCCTTCTCATGAATCTAAATCATTTTCGCTCGAGTGAACATCTGTAACAAGCAGTCAATACCATCAATAACACTAGAAGCTTCTCAACAATAGAAATTCGAAATAACATTAAATTTTTTTAATAAACCTATTGTAAACAATGACTCGCAACAATAAAAAAACAACAAAAAAACTGCATCAATTTTTTATTTATTGAACAAATCAGAAATTTCAGATATATTTAAAGCAGCAATAATTAAGTATAAATAGATTTTAATCGGCTATTCTATTTTTGGTAATTCTGTTTCTGTAACAGCGCGATATACGGTTCTAAATGTAGATATATATAGTGATAAAACCAATGCCTTCATGTACGTCCTCTTGACTCTCCTGTTGAGTTAAGTTCACAGCCTTACTAGGCTAGATTAGTGGTTTTCTAGCAAGAGGAGGCACGGTTGAGTAATGGATAGCGGCTTGGATTGAGGAATCGGAGTTCGAATTCCAGTCGAATCCATTCCGTGCTAATACCCTTGTCAAAGGTGTGAATCCTCTTCTTCTGCATCCAGCTATGGGTAAATAGTAGGACAGACCCTGGATGGCAACTGATCTAGGAGAAGGAAAACTCTGAATTCAAACCCGGACTGGAGTTCCTAAGGCGGATGGACGGCATTTTGTGCTACCTTCTGGCAACTCCTGCAGCCGCGCTGGTACCAAATTGTATTAGCTTATCCTCTCCTTTGGACTCTGCTAGCAAGGCCGAGAGGGGGAATTAGACGTGCTAGTAGCCCTAGTTCTCTATATATCCCGTCCAGGCTCGACGACATTTTTTGTTGAAACTTGACTAATGCATGGAATAATAATGCAACACAAAATGTACTTAGAACAAAATTTATTGAAACAAGAAAGTGTACACAATATTTACATATAGTCTTTTGTATATTCCTGGGAAGACCGTTCCTGGAGAATGTGTTGACTGAGTCGCAGTCGGGCAGAGTCTCTGGTTGAATCTCCCGATTCCTACCCTCTCTTCCCGGTACCAACCATATTTATATGGTCAGTACTCCACTATGCAAATTAGGTGGATCCTACCACAACATTTTTACAGGGTGGAATTGTTAGTCCCACGACCAACCATTTCCGAATCCAGTTGTTGTTCTCCTAGCCTGCTTGCCAAGCAAGGATGCCACAACCTAGTTACAGAGACAACAGATGACATCAAAGAAATATGTGTGAAAGCAAATGCAATGATTTCGTCTAGAATTTGAAGTTGGAATCCAAAGCCCATTAAACATACAGATAAACATTAAGTTACGCACATATTGCAATAAAACAAATAGAGAAGAGAATAATTGGCCGATCAATTCGTGAAAATAAAAACAAACGAACGTGTATTTTTCAGAGCATGCAATATAAGGTTAGATGACTTTTATAAATATCTACTGGCACTGGCAATGATTAACCTTCCTGATGACAATAAAAAGTCAACGGTGTATCAAAGGGAGTGTTTCTTTTTGTTTTTTGTTTTTTTATTGACAGCTATATTATTTTAACTACCTTCACTCCTCGGCATGTTTAAAGGAGATGATTAGTATTTTAATAAAACCTAAACATATAAAAGTGAATTTACAATTTTTTGCTTTTGGAGAATTTACAACAACGGTATTTATTTATTAGATTATTTTTTACAGTATTTATTCATAAGATTGTTTATTGAAGTGATTTGCTAAACATCGGTTAAATGCTAATTTATTCGAAATTTATAAAATGGTAAATAATAAGGATTTCCTTATAATTTGTTAACATAATTTTATAATTTAGTAAATCTTCATAAATTTTTGAATAAAAACTAGTTTTCATATTTATTTTGTATAAATTAATTAATGGAAAAATACTTCATTGTATTATTTTTACTGCAAATGTATGAGATTTTAGAATGTTTTCAATAAAATAGTGTTGAAATAATTTGTTTTAAATTCTTAAGAAAAAATGTACAAATTTATTTTATGAAATGAAATGATTAGGCTTTATTACTATTTTGATCATCGCTTTTTCAATGAATAAACAATGTTAGGATATGAAGTTAATCAAAATACTAACGGTGGCAAGGGAAAATTGTCCCTTTGACACACTTTTTTGCGTACAAGAAGGTTAAACACTGACTATCTACCAATGTTTGACGAAAGATTTTCGATATCTTTACCCTAAGTTTGAAACGAAAATGAAATGTTGAAAAAATCGTAAATAATAGGGAAATGAAATAGTTTCTATTAAAAAAATATTTCTCTTGACCTGTTCCGCAGTAGCAATTGATGAGTGTCAAGATATTTTGGTACCTTTTGGAGACTTATAATGGTTTCAATTTAGATCGACAATTGGATCTGATACTGGACGATTGATCTCTAAGATAGCAGCCATACTTCCTAGCTTTTTAGAGTCAAAGCACATTGTTAAAAAGGGTTTCGTCTTGCGTTTAGAGAAACAAAGAGGAAGCTATTCAATAAAATTGTAATTGGATTTCGTCAAAGCATCTAGTAAGATAATTGTGAAGTTCCAATATACAAAATATTCCCGATTACAAACTTTACAAATATGCATTAAAATTCATATCTGAAAGAAAAAAATGACTCCCAACGGCCAGAGACTTGCTCCTTTCACAAAATCCATCATAATGAATTATAGAGAGATTATATTGCACTAGTCTTATAATTTGCTTAACTTTAAGAATCAGCATCTGAAAGTAATTTTTTTTCTCACTTAACTAAGGAAACAATATTGTCGTTACCTTTTTTCGGAAACAAGGAAAGCCATGTCAACTTTGACGTAAGTATGTTTGCCATTGTAAAAAGTAATTAATTGCTTTTGTAATTAAGCAAAGATGAAAATATCTAAAAACGACAAGATTTCTGATTTTATCGCAAACAGATTGGAATTCATTTGTCTGAAGATTTCAACATAAGAATGTTAAAATAAATAACGACAAAAAGTCAGAGAAAAAATTCCAGTCTCGTTGAATAGGTCAACTACTACTGTTTTTCGAAATTGCTGACATTTATAGATTTTCTTCGAAATTCATCATCAGAGAGAATTTTCTTAAATGTTTTATTGTTCGCCCGTGAGCAATTCCTTCTTCAAATGTCAAATTAATGTTTAATTTTAAATTCACACAAAAGAGAATTCGTTTCTGCTTTTTTTGATTACACATATGGAAAAGTGGAAATTGTTTTATCATAAATGGAGCAATTGTATAAGAAAATTAAAAACATACTTATCCTTACAATAAAATCAAAAAAGATATTTATATAATTCATATTGCTGCAAGGAAATCATAACTTGTTGCAAATCCGATTGATTACAAACGTAAAAAAAGGTTAAAAGAAACAGCAAGGCAACAGTGTGCTGTTCTACAAACAGCTTCAAATGTTAAACAACAAAGACTACTATAAAAAGAAAATATATTACTGAGAGTGAAAAAAATCCAGCAAAGAATCTGGCAGATGAGTGAAACGTGCAGTACGTAAAGACCCAAAATCACCTGTAGTATTAAAATCTGAAATGTGATCATCATTAGCCAAGACGAACCGAAACAAAGCATCATAATTACATACGAATGTAGTAGTGATGTTATCAGATTTAAATTACTTCGGTATTTATAATTTTAGTTACCGAAATAACAAATTAAATATACGAAGCGCCAAATTACCGTACGACCTCATAATAACTATCTATATAGAGATACCAATGAATCTTGAATCAAATGAAAAGAATACCATCAAAAACACCATCAAAATTATAATTAGGGCTCTACTTAATAGAGCATGCAGCAGAATTAGACAGAAGTAGAGCAAGAAAAGTGATGCCTGCTTGAAGACACTTGTACAAGAAAAGATATATTTGTAATCATGTTAATACAGAACGAGCAATACAAATGCATAAAGACGTTTTTCATACCATTCATAGATTACACAAAAGTATATACACTGCGTGCCAAATTATTAACGAGATAACTTTTCTTCTAATATTCCAAAAACCGTCCAATCAATTGACAGAAAAATTTCACACAATGTTGGCAACACTGACCTGCGCAATCACTGAAATTTTCGACCTGATCTGCACAATGTAAACAAACTGGCGCCATATTTGAAAAGAATATGAAAACTGAATATAAACACAAGCCCTGACGGTTAGTGCTTCAGAATACACTGACTGCACCTCTGCAGTGGGGTAAGATCCCCCCAATGAGGTGCCCTGGGTATGAGAAAAAACTACAGCAAGACCTCTAATCAGTAGGCTTTGACGAGCATGGAACCACCACTTAATTGCTAGTGTTCCCAAGTACACCCTGACTCGGAGTGGTGACACCTGTTGGTGACCCAGATATGGGCTTTTGTTTGGCCACCATACTGGGGGTAAAACACTATGAAAATATAAAAATAAGTTTTACTACCAGCAGTACATATTTGAAAAAGAAACATATTACCAGCAATAAAAATCTTTATCAGCATTAAATAACACATCGAGATTGATAAGCTGTAAAAAAAATAAAAATAAAAACATGAATATAAACACTAGATATGCCAGTTAGGAAAGTAAGGCAAAAAGAATGGACTGTTAACTGTAAGAACGCAGAATGAATGGTCGTCAGTGAACTACAGGCCATATATGCGTGCTACCGATTGGCGTTAGAATATCAATCAGGTACATAAATTGAACTATGTAGACCAGTGATTCTCAACGTGATCCAGGTGGAGCACCGGTGGTTCACATAGCATTTCTAGTGGTCCATAAAATATTGCAGCCATTTCACAAAAATACATCTAAATTATTCATACATTAAAGAATTAAAAAAATATAATATTTAGTTTAATAAAGTTTAATAAAACACGCCCATTATATTTGAAAATTTCGAAATTACGTAGGTATTTAGGATTTTCGGCTGTTGTGGATGCTATCCGTATAAAAAAAATAGATCTCAACAGTAAATAAGACTAAGAGTGAATGAAAACATCAAAATTGATTATGATATCTTATGTCAGAAACACCAAGATCAAGGTAGTCACTAGCTGAATGGACTAAGACTGAATGACATCATCAAAATTGATTTTGATACCCTTTGTTTATCCTTGTTTACTAAAATAAATTTTAAAATGTAAATAGACCACTTTGTCTTTTCATTGAGTATTTTCGTGTGAAAATTAAACAGCCTAAAATTAAAAGCAGGAATGGTTCATTTGAATCTTTTTGAAGGAAAAATAGTCCATGAGCTGAAAAGGGTTGAGAAGTCCTGGTGTCGACGACGGATATTGTGACAGACGCACACAGAAACAGAGAAAAGGTCTTCACGAAATTAAGGAAATTTTTATGCGTTCGGAAAGTACTATTACGAAGAAAAAGTGTTGAACTGCTATGTAATACATAATCTCTTATATTGCCTGGAATGATTGACAAGTACATTACGAACGAAAAAGAAAGTTTGAAGGTAATGAGAAGTGGCTTTACTGTCGAATGCTGAGAATACTATGGGCAGGTAATGTGAGTAACAAATGTTTCAAGGAATTAGGAACTACAAGGAGATGTATACTTACAATCAAAACGAGACAGCTGAATTTCCAAAACGCATACCGACCTGGGTACGACGAGAAACTACATCCGCGTCCTGGTTAAGACGATAAACTACATCCGACAGCAAGGCCTCTGATCAGGAGGTTTTGAGGAGCGTGGAACCACCGCTTAATTGCTGGAGTTCCCAGGTCAAATGAGTATTAAAAAAAAAAAACTTTTTACGAAAATAAAACCACCCAAAATTGTAATTTTCCCAAAAGGAGTTGGATTATACTCAAAAATGAGTAATTGAAAGATGGTTTAAATATATATGTATACATACACACCTTTTTACCAAACTATTGCTATGAATCTATTTCAAAAATTGTGTTGGCATTAAATGACCCACTGAGATTTTGATATGCCATAAACCAACCAACCAACCAACCAAGACACATACCAAGAGGGCCTGAGTTTATTACTCACGTAGTTTGCTGAAAGCTAGAGTAACATAATTAACGAGTTCTGTAAATGGATGTTAGAAAACGGTTACGTTTCAAAAGATAAGAAGCCGTGGAGAGCCGTGATCACGCAAGTCCTGAAAAGACAGCACATGAGACATCAATCGGTATTTTTCCAGTGTATGAATGTGTCAATCCCGTGTCGTAATATTATCATTATCATTTATTCATTCACTTATTGATTTACATTTCTTCTGTCTCCAGGTGAAATTTGTCACTCCCCCCCCCCCTGATAAAGAAGTGTATAATTTGGAAATCATAATCATTTCTATCAACACAAGTCATTTTTTCATATCTTCCTGAAAAATCTTTTCTACAACGTTACATTTGAATATCACTATTCCTTCTTGATTTCTTAATCTAACGTTTCTTCTTATACTTTATATAAACTTTAGCTCCCGGCGACGCACAATTTGTCGACTGCCTTATCGACTGAAATGAATACATACATATGAACGTATCTGTTTTGTGGGTATTCAAAAAGATGTTTGTTATCTCAAAAGCAGACAGAAGCCGCGAAAATAAATAGAAACTGTATTTATGCTCTTGGATCGATTGTATTATAATGTTCTCCGTCACAAGCTAAATTTAATAAGTTAAAACAAAACAAATGTATACTTAATAATTCGATGGGAATATTGGTTATATAAAAATTCCATACTTGAATTTTTAAAACAGCAAAAAAAAAAACTCTTGTTATATTACTCTAAAATTTACTTGGCAATTATTTTGAAATAGCGGTTTTATATGTCCTCACTTCAAAATAATTAAAATATTTTGTACTTTTTAGATAATCGAAATATCAAAATAACAATGTTTCTGGATTCGAGTAAATGCGCTGAAAAAAGGAGAAAAACTCAAGTTACGTTCTTAAATAGCTTCGTGCTGCCCAAATCATTTAGAAATATCTAAACTGTCAGCCGTTTACAATTGTTTTCTACAGATCAATGATTAAAATGGTTTCGATTGAATGAAGTTTGTAGATATTACCGACGACCATATCCTACGAATTTCGTGGACTGGCGCTACAGAATCCAAAAGAAAGAACAGTAAGAAATAAAAGAAACCACATCACTTGATGATTTTCAACTACAGCAACAACTAAAACAGATTATGGAGAAATTCGGATATAAATAAATAAAATATATCAATAGAAAGACAATTTTAATAATGACATAAGGAAAACTTCTTTACCAACATTTTTTTGAAGAATTTTAGCAACTTAGATGTAAGGATTTAATAGTGCAACAGATATTTATAAAGATAAATTTTAAAAAAATAACATAACTAAATAACGTTTAAAATACTAGTCAGGACTTTGTATATATAGTATATAATAAATATTTAATAAGAATAGAAAAGTTCTCAGCCAGACTAAAAATAAAAGGGCACATGTCAGGATCGAAACTCACTTGTCACCGATCTGAAAGATTTATGTGCTACATTCAACATAACAATTGAAAATCTATACTATTGCATATGAAGAAACATAGACTTGAAGCTGTATGAATTGCATCTTTAATATTTATTCTTTCATTAATTTAGTCTAAACCCAGGGCATGTACGCATAATTAAACGTGTAAATAAATGTTTCGACATATTTATTCCGACTCTAGTTTATATTAATATATATTATAATAGATCTCCTCAAAATTAATGTTTCATGTTTATTTCTAAAGCACTTAAGAAAACAATATCAAAAGTTGGAAAATTATTAAATAATAAATTTTCAATGTGGTCTCATATGATAGTTATTATGGCGAACAGTGTTTCTTATCAACTAGATATCCTTGGCAAGGCGAGCCGATGAAAGTAGCTATAAATAGGGGAATTAGTGATTACAGCTGTGTAAACCAGGTTATTTTTATACGATTAAAATCTTGTGGGGCAACATTCATTTGAATAACACCACATACAAAGATTATCATCATTGAAATACCCTCACTCCAAAACGTGCCGTCCAATAAATATGGATGCTCATCTGTCATTGTCATCTGCGAATTTTTTCTTGGACAAATAGAATATCGTATTTCTTTTTCATAAAATTTGCTAAAGTTCAAAAATACATAAGTAAACATTTGAAATGGAATATTTCTACTAGAGTCAGTATATATATATATATATATATATATATATATATATATATATATATATATATATATATATATATATATAATGTCAATCGACATCTCCAGTTGCCTTGATCTATCCACTATCCTTCTCCACATCTTTTCCTCTATCACTCGTATCTGATCTTGCTCCAAATTTTCTGTAACCCCTTACGTCCTAGTGGCTTCTCGCCTTGCTTGGGGTGAAACGCTTAAAATATATATATATATATATATATATATATATATATATATATATATATATATATATATATATATATATATAGTTAGTTTTTTTTAACATACAACGCTTGTTATAACGTGTGATACCCTGTCTTCATCAGCCGCCAACCAGGGATGATCTCACGGTTTCGGTGGCTAAGGCGGGACTGCCACCCCATGCGCCACCGGCAGCATTTGCCACCAGGCAGGGTATAAAAAAAAAACTAAAAAAAACTAATTGATCTTTCCTCTTTGTAAATTGTTAATGAAATAAATAAACGATTGTACCTCTTTGCAGCTTCTGTCCGTAATGAAAGTTCCTGAACGCGTTAGCCGTTATTGACGCGCTCGTAAAAAACGTTATAAACGACTACGCAAATGTTTCACTTGCGCATGTCAGATCGTGAGGTTGCGCGCATAATAATTCAGTAATGTCTGTTCTGACCGCAATTTTCCTTCCTGGATTTGTTGTCGATTTGGTCGTGTTTCGTCTTTTTCATTACTGGTTCAAATATATATATATATATGTTGTCATCCACAGACTGCTTCGCTGAATCACAGTTCATCAATATGGCTTGACGTCCTGTTACCTCTAGCTTGCAAGGATCGAAACTTTGCTGAAGTGGCGTCAGTCTTAGTTTCTACCCTTGATCCGGTTTTAGATAAACACGCAGAAAGAACTCGATTCGCTTTACCGAATAGTCTTGAATTGTTAGCCGTAATAGTCACTGTTTACAAACTCATACTACCTCCCCAGAGAGCTCAACCGAAATAAGTTTTTTAAGATCATATATATATATATATATATATATATATATATATATATATATATATATATATATATATATAACTTTTTTTTCTTTTGCTGAAAGAAAATCCGATTAATCAATATTTTCAAAATTAACTCTTCCATGAAATTACATATTATTGTTTATTTAATTATTTGTTATTGATTATTATTATTATTATCATTTTTATTTTCTTTGCTTTCTGGCGTTTACACATTTCTTTCCGGGTCCCACCCAGGGACCTAAGGTTAGAAATGGCATCATGACACTTTTCACTGACAAAAAAAAAAAAAAAAAAAAAAATTACATAGATAGAGCCCTTCGTAAAGTGTGGGCTGTACTTGTCAGAACAATTTTTTGTATCTCCTTGAGGCATGGGCTTCCAGGGATCCCTGCAATTAGTCTACTGCAATCTTTTCCAACCAGTCCTAGGGCTCCAACTACAACAGGGATTGTTGATGTTCCCATATGCCACATTTTCGAGACATCTATTTCAAGGTCCTTGTATTTTGACAGCTTTTTGAATATCTTCAAAGATACATTGCCGTCAGCAGGGACTGCCATATCAATGAGGAGGCACCGTTTTTGTTTGTGGTCTTTAATAACAATATCTGGTCGGTTGGCCTTGATTGTTCTGTCAGTGTGAATTGTGTAGTCCCATAGAATTGTAACAGGTCCTATCTCCGTACCTGGGTCTGGGTGGTGTTGGTACCAGTTTCTTTCAGTTTCCTTCCCGTAGAAGTTGCAGATTTTCCAGTGCAGATATTGGCCCACTCTGTCATGTCGGGTTTTATATTCAGTGGGTGCCAACATCGTGCAACCTGATACAAGATGATCAATCGTTTCTGGATATTTATCACAGAATCTGCATTTTGGGCTGACACAATATTTTAGTATATGTGCTTGATAATTCCTAGTTAGCAAGCATTGGTCCTGCGCAGCAAGGATAAAACCTTCAGTTTCCGCTTTCAACCCTGCACTGCGTAGCCACTGATGGGTACGGGTTTTGTCTACATCAGCTTGGTTGATACGGGCAGAGTATTGGCCATGAAGCGGTTTATCTTGCCATCGCTTCTGTATCTGGTCGGTTGCATTCGTCTTTGCTGTCTTTTTCAAGTATTTTGCAGTTTCAGCCGGTGTATTGTGCTGTAGTTGCATCTCTACGCCCATTTGAAGCTCCAGTTTGAATTTGTTGGCTTCTTTCATTACGGAGTAAAGACGCTTACTACTTTCATGTTCCTTGACGCATACCATCATCCAGTCTTCTGTAGTTTCCAAGTATTTTTGGAGGCCAATTGTTGTAGTTTTGTAGGACAGTTCTAGTTGAACTAATCCTCTGCCTCCTTCGGATCTGGGCACATACAGACGATCAACATCAGCTTTGGGATGATGCATGCGATAGCAAGTGAGAAGCTTTCTCAGTTTGGCGTCCATTCGCTTAATTTCAGCTATGGTCCAGTTAAGGACATTAAAGCTGTAATGCACCACTGGGACAGCCAATGTGTTTATAGCTGATATTCTATTTTTTGAGTTTAGTTCAGTATTTAGTATCAGACGTACACGCCTGTAGTACTCTCTTCTTATTTTTCCTTTCATTTGGGGGTGTTGTATGCCATCTCCTTCGCTAATTCCTAGGTACTTATAAGCTTCTTCATGCTCCAATTCCCTAATCTTTGTGACAAAATCTAAATCTATTGAGGGTGTTTCTGTAATTCTACCTTTCTTGAATGTTATTTTTGCACATTTATCTAATCCGAAGTCCATACCTATGTCGTCACTAAAGTATTTTACAATATTGAGGAGGCCTTTCAACTCATTGTCGTCTTTGGCAAAGAGTTTGAGATCATCCATGTATAGTAGGTGATTGAAAATTTTCTTATTTATTTTGTAACCATAGCTACTGTTGTTCAGTTCATGTGTAAGAGGGGTTAAGGATAAACAAAACAGAAGGGGTGACAGAGAGTCTCCTTGAAAAATTCCACGTCGGATATTCAGACGGTTGGATATAGCAGTGCCCCCGGTGTGCCTGAGGTATAGTTTTGTGTTCCACATCCCCATGCTGTGCTTAAGAAAGTTTAATACCACAGGGGAGACTTTGTACATTTCCAAAGCCTTAAGGATCCAAGAATGTGGAACACTATCAAAGGCTTTACGATAATCAATCCACGCTGCACTGAGATTTCTGCGTCGTCTCCTGCAATTTTCCAGGATTATTTATTATTATTATTATTATTATTATTATTATTATTATTATTATTATTATTATTATTTACTTGCGTTTCTCTGTGCATTTGTAGTTTGTTCGTTTTGTTTATTATTTACTTAACATGTCTATTTCTTTATTTAGATTTGAGGACTTATTTTTTTTTAATTTCAATTATTGGATTTGTTTAAAGGACGCTACATGATCTCCCTTATATATAGGTGCATATATTTACATTTACCTGGAGATATTTTATAAAGTATTCCTTTTTCGTTTACGATCATTAAATAACATAATAAAAATATTTCTACTTCTCTGCATTTTAAGATAAGTTCTGATCGTTCAATTAATAATTTCTCTTGTTCTGGGTAAGTGATTATAGCTATTTCTGTAGGCTAATATTTTTTTTTATTTTCCTTTATATTTTTGTGTTTGTTTTTTGAATTGTACATATATATTTAAGAAGTGTTGTGGTGTTTGTGTATTTACTATTTTTTCGATGTTGTGTGTCAAATTTAATGAAACATACATATAATAATGAGAAAACAATAGAAATGGATTAAAATGTTTTTTTATTTTTTAAATTTACGAAGAAACAGAATGATGAGAACATCGAATGCACCTCATTACACTTTTCTCTCCGTAGGTATCTGTAGCATATATTAAATCGGAAGCTATTTGATATTCAACTAATAGTAATCACAATCTTTCATTACGTATTTCTTGGGAAATATCATTCATTGGATTCTTTTCAAGAAGAGATTTTTAGAATAATTTATTGGCTCAGCGACAGAAGAATATTTCCATGATGTTTACTCATTTCTACATTAAAGGAATGCAAATAAAGAGGATCCAATCAAAATTATGAGCGAAACGAAACAGTAGGGCCAAAAAGAAAAAACACTACTGCGAATGATGTACAAAATTACGCAAAGGACATCACAGTCATAAATAAAAGCTGACTCTGTTAATGATATTTCAAAAGTGAATTACATATGATATAATATCAAGAAGCTAATGTAATAGATCTAAATGTAATAGAGTGGATCGACTAAAAGATAAGGTACAAGCTGCAATTTCAAAAATATGTAGAATCTCCTTTTTGGGGACTCAAAATGAAGGCAGAAATAATGACATTGGACATAACAAGAGATATAATTCTAATTGTAAGATAAAACTGACTACCATCCTTCAAGGTTGTTAAGTCAAGCCACAAAAAAGCCAAAAATGTAATAATAATAGTACTACTAATTCTTCTTTTTCATCCTCCTTCTACCTCGAAAAATGGAGCCGCTTACTGAGGAAATCTTCACTATCCAGAAATGAAAAAATAACGCAACGTTTTACTGTAATATCAATTCACCAAACTATATTTTATCGCGCGAAAATATTAGTGAAATTAATAAAACTTCATATTATAATGTATTCACTTTCTAAATTTGAAAGACGATATTTCATCGAGCACCATATCTATTGTTAGACCGGAACTACCTACACAATAGACTCTTCCAGGTCTATACTAAGTATGCGACACAACACTCTACAGAGAGACAGAGTGAGAGCCGCGTACGACTACCAGTTGGACACTAGCACATAATAAGCTCCGCTTACACTATCTCTGTAACCTGTTGTTAATATATCTTTCTTACATCTAATCCGTGTTCCCTGTTTTCCTTCTGTGGTCCCGACTCTGGCCCCACATCAATATCAATTAAGGGATATAGCGTTATGATTATAGAGCGTTACTTGTGTCTAGCTTGTTAAACATTCGTCCGGGGTAAGCGATTCGTTCTTGCAAAACCATATCCGTTGGCAATTAAAAAAAAAAATAGAATACTAGTATGACTTGTCACAATTCATGCAAAAGCAGAAAGCGATCTTTTGACAGGAATTATTTAAAAGAAACCGTTTTTTTTTTTTTTTATAATAATAGAATTAAGTTTTGTAATTCTATCCCTACCATCTCGACTTGAGTCACTTCTCAACCGGCGTAATGTAGCTTCGGTGTAACTTTTCTATAAATAATTTAACTTTAATTCTTCTCATGAAAT
Source organism: Acanthosepion lycidas (assembly GCA_963932145.1). Taxonomy (NCBI): domain Eukaryota; kingdom Metazoa; phylum Mollusca; class Cephalopoda; order Sepiida; family Sepiidae; genus Acanthosepion; species Acanthosepion lycidas. The sequence goes on from OZ010572.1 coordinate 146,553,830, forward strand.
TTCCTCTATGGTAGCAAGACTTTATGAATTAAAACTCACTACTACATTGGCGAAAACGTCTCATAATTTTACGGCTGAAATGGCTAGATGTAACCTTTTGTCTTATGCTAACTGTTTCTTCTCTCGCACTTCTCGCTTTTGGAACTATCTTTCGGATTTGTTATCTGTTCAGCTTTGATCTTAATTCCTGCTTTTCAGTGTTCTCTCTCCTTAATAGCGTTTTTCTCACATTCTCTCTCATTCAGTAACCCCTTTGCGTTTTAATGATTGTATTACCATGCTTTGTGTGAAATGATTAAAATATATTATATAAACAACGAATCTTGTCCGTTTTATTTTTAACAGTCAGCTGACTGGTCAAAAAGTCTTGTCACACCTAGAGAATATTATTTTCTCTTTCAACTCTCTGTGGGGTATTATCAATAAGAGTGCTCCACATGAACGATACTTTACAACAATCAACACAGCTCATCTTCGTAAATATTACACAGAATATGTCGCCGTATCCTTTTGTGCCACGAAAATGATTGTGTCCATACAATCTCGATATGAAAGGGAATAGGATGAATCCATTACATATGCTCTGTATTACTGTATTCATTTTATTGTTCTCATTGCTTTTTGGTAAGGGTGAAACACTTTCCGACCAGCCTGTTTTTACGTTGTTTCTTCTTCTGACTGGAATTAAATACATAAGGAACCTTATCAGGCAAATGTCTCAGCAAGCAGTGTTGTCGAAATATTTTTAAATCAAACAAAAGCAACAACACAGACGAGAAACAAGCTGAAATCAAATAATTCCTCAAATTTATGGTCATAAATTGAACCTGATTTACTACTTCCTCTTTGAGATTTTAGTGACAATAAGTCAACCGCAAAAATTGCCTTGATTTTCAGTCAGACCTTCTGCATCGTGTTCGGTAGATAATGTAAGAATCAAAATGGTTCAGTCATGTTTTGCGAAGAATTCTGAGACCAAAACGTCTCAAAGAAATACTCTAGCCAAGATGTCTGTAAATTCTATAAGTGCAAAGGCATTTAGCGCTTCGGACATTTGATTTGGTCAATAAGCAATAGAATATTCACCAAACCGATATCAATAATGTCACGAATGGCTATAGTAGGTTAATAGGTTGAATTATCGGAAAGTATTGAACTTAACAAGAAGCATTGATTTCGCAGTATCTACATAGAATAATCTATGGAATTCACTATAAATGTAATCAACAATGGATGCTTTTTCTCCTGTTTAACTATGGTCAGCTAATCAATGACTTACAGCATTGATGTACATTTTATGTTTGTTTAAAATAAGCTTTTTTTCCGAGGAGGTCATACAAAACACACAAAATAAAGGTTATCAGCAACATAACGGATATTTAAAACGTCTTGCTTCTATGACTTTAATAATTTGAACTGATATATGTCAGTTAATGATACTATTCAACCGAATAAAATTGTGGTTTTATTTTTTAGGTCCTGTTTTATGAACTTTACACGATGTCAGATTTATGTTAGCATTCTAGGCTTTCGAAATGTTTTTTATTAGCAAAAATATATTGGCATGATTTTCAGGTTCAAAGATAACCAGTGGGACTCAGTTTATAATATATATCCTTATAAAAATGATAGATAATAACTTGGGTTGATGATCTCTGGTGCTATTATGAAAAGTACAATATTATTATATTATTATTATAATGTTATATTAGATTTGTAGCGAAGAATCAAGATAATCAGCTGCAGACGTTATTTAATGCAGCAAAATATGAATTCTATGGGCGTTTAAATTCAAGCAATCAAATGGTCCCTCCCAAAATGCAGTTACATAATCTAAGTCCACGTATTATAAAGCGATTGAGTTTTGAACAAAAAAGACTGCTTTGAGGCTTTCAAGGACAATACATATAAAATTCTAAATTCTTTTTTTTTCTAAATTTTGGGACAGCATAATCAAGTGAAACAACTTTAATCTGATAGCATTCGACGGGATCGGAGTGACAGTGACGTAGAAAACGAAAAGTATTTACTATTAAGAGTTAAGTCTGGTCGTGGAAGCAACACAGCGTCGGATGAATGAACTATAGTGATACTGATGAACTATAGTGATACTGATGAACTATAGTGATACTGATGAACAGTATTTCATCGTCAACATCATGAATGTTGAAGATCATATCAAAACATTAAAAGAAAAAAATGCCTTCACGCAAACGCTTGAAAAGAAAGTTATGTTTCCAGATGTGAGGAATTCAATAAGAAGATTATAAAAAGAGTTGTCTGTTACCGAAGCATGTCAACGAATTTTAATCCAATTCAGCACTTGCACATTTTTTTAGAAGAAAACAAGAGTTGTGTATTATGAGGATATGTAGGGTAGATAACTGATAAACTTGAACTTGAAGAAGTTAAGATTATAATGATTGGGGAAGGGCACCTCGGCTTGGTTCAATGGTTGGCAAGCTTATCTCGCTAGATCAGAAAAGTGAGTTGGATCCTCACTAGATTCCCCATACTTCCGGCTTTGTGCCACACATAAGCTACACTTATTTAACGATAATAATCGGGGAAATATCCCCTTGGAAGTTCATTTTGTAAGGCAATAGTTCTGGCGAAGAACTTACAGCTAACATAATATAAATATTATCGTCAACGTTCAATGCAATTTCAAACTTAATAATGATTTTCACAAACACGAACTTGGATTACCAATGGAATAAGCTCTTAGTGAAGTGATGACATGTATCCTCATGGATTTTCGCGAATCTGATCCATTCCAAAATATTTTTACCCAAACAATTGACATACTTCCGATATATTGATGATACTGTATTAATAGATCCTAGTGATACTAATATATATATATATATATATATATATATATATATATATATATATATATATATATATATATAACACTGAACCTTAAGAACCAGGTAAACCTACTTAGGTTTCACCTACGCAGATCGTCAGGTTGCATAGTTAGGTTCATAGTTAGATATGCACTACTTAGGGTATTGAGCACTTTACTTAGTTACTTTTGCTTTACTCGTTTTGAAGGGGTTTTTTTTATTTGGACTCTGAGCTTGGATTCTGGGCGGTTGATTTCGCCTGAATTACATGTTCTTAGTTCTTTCTTTTTTTATCCCTTATTTCCTTTGAGCATTGATTTGTTTATTTACAAGCCATAACACCTAAGATTTTTCCAGACGAGTATAAATATTATTATTATTATTATTATTATTATTATTATTATTATTATTATTATTATATGGGTGTGTGTATATACAAATGTGTCTATATATATATATATATATATATATATATATATATATAGATAGATAGATAGATAGATAGATAGATAGATAGATAGATTTTACACTCTCTGTTTGTAGAGATTTTTCTCTTGTTCTTATATTTTCAACATTAAGGGTCTTTATCTGTAAAGTTAACACAATTTTTATGTTATTTAACTTTTTAATCCTCCCTTTAATGTCAAGCAATTTACTAAGCAGTCAAAATGTATTTCCCTTGGCTACGCCATTTTCTGCTTTAAAAGGTTTAAAGCAAAGATAAGAACGAAAGAAAAACTGCAAAACACAGGCAAAATATTCTCCCTTTATATAATCATGAGATATATTGTTGTTACGGTATCAGGAGCTTTTGAATGGCTTCGAGAATTAACCACGAAATATCTGATTACTTAAAAGGGAAACCGTATTGTGCAGATAGTTAGATAGATGTACGTCGTGTTTTATTCATTAGTTCTTCTTTAGACATTTTGTAATTCATTCACAATGTAAATGAGAATATATGATTAAATTCATCTGAGAATATCTAATATTACTGGTGTATCCGTAATGACTGCCTATAAGATTTCTAACGTATTTAAATGAAGTATTCTTTATAATGATTTTTATTTAAAAGCTTGTTTTAGAAAGCAATGTTTTTTTTAACTTCCCAAATAGAAGACATACTAGCAAATATTTATGATCATCCTGTCACATAAGAAATAAACAACCAAGTGTCAGAAAGCAAAATAACGGACGGTTAAAATATCCCTCCTTTGCAGAAATGGACTTAACCAGATGACTCGTGTATAATTTATATGTAAAGAATTAGCGTATCTTGGACAGTTTTGTTATGTCCACGGTCTTATTTATGTAGACTCGTAAAAATTAGAGAAAATTATGTGCGTATATGTGTGTGTGTGGGGGGGGGAATTTATCTTGTAGATTAGCAGAATTTAGAATCATAGTTTTAGAAACGGTTTCCTGTTCATAACAGAGAATCAGATGCCCTTCGACATAATATTAGGTTGGTGCAAAAACAATGACGTAATAATGTCGTTTTTTGACGCTAAAAAATACGTCAAAAAACGACTATTACGTCATTATTTTTGCACCAACATAATATAATGGTTAGCTACCCTCTGCTCGATGGATCCATTACGACTGAATAATGAGGTTAATCTTCACTGGGTGTCCCATACATTCGGCCTTGGGCCACATAAAACTCCGCTTAGAAAGCCTTCTTAACAAAGAAATAGTGTAAAATCACGTTTGAAACACTGTTTAAATTAATGATATCCGCGGAGTTATTCTTTTTCTAATTTGAACAAAATTCACAAGTTTTGTTTTTTTTGTTTTTTGTTTTGTTTTATTTTTTTAATATTGGGGTATAATAATTAGTTTAAATAAAGAGTAATAGGATATATACGTTTTTTTTTTTTAATTGTTACAAATTTATAAATCCACATCATTTTCTTAATAACTATTCTTTAGAAATAGCTGAAAGATTTTTCCTTTAAATACTATATATATATATATATATATATATATATATATATATATATATAGATAGATAGATAGATAGATAGATAGATAGATAGATAGATATAGATATGTGTGCTATTTAATGACAACTCTTTAAAAAATGAACAAAATCAAATCTATTTCGTAAGACAATACTTACCGTGCTTTTTTTTTCGAATATTTACTGAAAACAAAACACATAAATATGTAAATTTTTCTTTGTAAGCTGGAATGTAGATATCACTTTTGAACGCGCCGTTTCAAATGTATCAGTTTCGAACAGTTCTGATAACTCATCAAAGTCAGAGGTCGATTTTACATTGTATCACTATTATGAATAGGGTCAACTCTTTTATATCGAAAGCTAATCAATATTTTTTTCGATTTTGAAAAACGTCGCGTCCTCAGGGTGTTTTAAAGAAAGCAAATCTTTTTTGACGTCTTTAATTTTTATGAGTGGATCAGTCTAATTCCGTAATACATGAGTGACACAGTCTAATTCCGTAATACATGAGGCGTTTCAGATGTTAAAACCGCTAACAAAATGATTAGTGAAACCAGGTAGCAGATTTTCGATGGTTTTCTTGTGAATAAGTTGCAATATTATACCAGTAATATGGGAATTCTGTCTAGTTAATAATGGCATTTGAATTGCCCAGTAGTATATTTTGCATCCAAGTGGCAACCGGGATCTTACCGGAATATTAATTCACACACCTAATAAGAAAATTGCGTCAAAACATATTCTATTTCAATTCTGGTACTGGTCAGAGTCGATAAAAAATTCTTACTGCATATGGTTCCTCGGTTCAGATAACATGGATAGTGGCCCGTGAAAAAATAACGCTCAGTTATGTGATAAGATGTGTCAAATTAGCAATTTTTCGTCAGACAGTTAAGTTAGCGATTTGAGGAGATGACGTGAGACTGTAGACATAACATGTCCTCAGTTTACATGTGCAACTGCTGGTGTCTCTAAAGTTGTTGGTGATTGCTGTTGGCATTTGTAAAAAAAATCACTAGTGAAACGAGAATCTGTCTTGGATTTAGTGATATAGTTACTTATAATATAGAATCCATTCATACTGGCATTAATTCCAAATGAGAATGTTCTACTATTTACATTATTCGGACTATTGTCCTCATCTTTGTTGCCATATTTATCACAACGTTTCTTGAAGACACACGGCACAGTGGATAACGGCGTTAGTTAGATCCAGTGACAGTACTCAGAGTGTGAGTTCAATACTGGTTAAGACGGTGGAGAACTTGGAAAGGGGAAATAACAGGAGATAACTGACAAATGACATCCATTAGATGTGGCACGTGGAAATAGAACAGTCTTCCCCAGCGAGCGAAATAAAGTGTTCAGTTCGACTTTTCAAACACCTGAAGAGCGTACAACGGCCGAAACGTTGTGATAAATATGGCAACAAAGATGAGGACAATAGTCCGAATAATGTAAATAGTGTACATAATACCTCATCTCAGAAATAGTGTACATAATACCTCATCTCAGAAATATAGACATACTGAGAATGATCTACTGTAGCAATATAACCGAATGCACTTTAGTGTGCAGATGGGAAAACATTCCAGAAAAAAATGGCTTCCTGACACACAAGATGTCGCTCACCGCTCACCGCTCGACAGCTTTCGAACTCATTGAGTTTTCAGTATTCTAGAATAATTTTAGCGATGCATCTGTCTGGATGGTTTTAATTGTTCTAATTTGTTTCATCTCTTTGCAAAGGATTTCAGGACTCTTTTATACTAAAATACAATACTTAACAGCTATCCAACGGACAGGGTCAAAGGTAAAATGGTTATAAAGCCAATCGTGTGTGATAAGAATGAACAACGACGTATAAGTGATGAGTATATGTATATGGAGAATAGAAAATAATTGTTTTGTTAAGATAATATTGTTCCGGGATACATGCACGCGGAACTCTGTTTCACATTTGGAATATGGGGAAAATGAGTGGAATTTCGGTCAGCTATTACTCGCTATGCCACATAGCGAGTAATAGCTGTAACTAAAGAATGGCGATCATCTGGACGTTTGCCATGGACATAGCGATAGGTTCCTCGTGAAAATAGTTTTTGAGTAGCGATAATCTTATATTGCTGCGTTTGTAGAAAAGGGACTACAGAAAGGCCTCTTCCCAAAGACCACGTAAAAGATTTTAAACTATATCAGCCATGGAAACGAAGATTGATTATCTTCCTTTGGCAAAGCTCCATTTTTTGTTTAACCTGACTTTTGCAAAAATAAAGTAAGAAAGAATGATTCTGGCACTTTTAAGAGCGATAGAATGAGCTGGACACCATAATCCCATTCCGAGGTGTTCAAATGACATCTTCAGACTTCACAATTCTGTCACTCCTGTAGCAAAAATTTAGAGTTTGCCGCTTTGTTGTTTTCTTTTACTTCTCCAATTTTCTTCTGATGTGTTGGAAGAATATTATTCATTATCTTGACGGTTTTTTTTTTCTTTCTTAATATTTTCTCGCCTGGATTCGTTGGAAGTTGATATTTCAAACACCTAGAAAGTTTTATGATCTGCCTTTCTTAAAACTGATTGTATTTCTACACTCAGTGGGTTTTCACACCACGGAAATGAAAAAAAGACTTGAAACTTTAGAGATATGATTCTATCAGCCGATGCTGGGAACACAATGTTCCGGATATGTTAGAAACAAAGAAAAGAGGACTAAAAGTGCACTTACAATCAGAAAAAGACATTTGAAATTTCGGGGAAAACACAATGAGAAAAGAAAGGAGAATTTAACCCCCTCACCTAGGGAAAGCAAGATAAGTACAAAGACAGCGAGTTTTGGGGAATAGGGACAAAACTAAAACAAAGACGGATGGGTGAGGTTAAAAGAACGACAAAAGAAGGGTAGTTGTAAAGAGCCCACGTACACTGGATGAATACGGCACGCAAAAAATGATTAATGGGATGCTTACTCTGTGGTTGACTTGACTGGAAATCTCTATACACTGTTACTTCTTTTATTTGTCTTGCCCCTTCAGGAGGTTGGCAACCATCTCCCCCCCGCCCCCAACAATAATCATTTTCAATGAAACTGTCATCATGATTATCTATACGTCCCCTCGTCTCCCCATCTCTTTTACTCCACTTTCGTGTATTTTGATCTGTTCCAAAAACAATGGCTGCGACTGTCACTTTCCGATTATACATTTTAGCATTCTTTTGCGAAGCACAGATATTTCTCTTGTTTTTGTTTTTCTTCTTTTGTTTTTGCTCTGTTTTACTCTTTTGCTTGCAGACACAGTGACCTCGACTCACATTTTTATTTTTTGTTGTTTACACTATCTAAGATTTTATTATTCACGTCAATATTGTCACTTTTATTTTGTGCTATACTCAGATAGTTAAGTGCCATACATGATACACACTTGGACCATCATGTCTTTCTCGATTCATGAGGTAGCAGATTTTTCCACATTAAGCTGTCGTTTTTTGCGATAGACTGGTTGCCAACCAAGGCTACAGATGCCAGTCTGTCCGGCTATTCAACCAATCGCTGGAGGAGAGAAGAGACGGATTCATACCTTTTCCAAGGGTATTTGCGCGTAAATGAAGTGTAAATGGATGTAACGAATACGAATTAAATTCGAACTCGGATCTCCGGATTCGCATTTTGATGCGCTATACTTTACACACGTTATGCTAGACCAGATAAATGCACACCATGACAAGTTTCCTTCTTCTCTTTTCGGTAACTACATCTAGATGTCTGATTTGGTACTTAATATCAGGACAATTGATTTGAATCTCAAAATCTAGAGAATTTAATTTTTTATTCTCTCAGACAATATTATATTTTTGCATATACTATTCATATGCAAAGTGTAATCTCGGTTGATATCATAGTTCCAAGTGGATTAGCCTTCCAGCCAACTCATACCTTTATTTGAAATCTTTATAAGCCAACTTGATACATATACCAATATGTTTCCTTTATAATTGTTCGGCTATTTTCTGAAACATGTTTTATCTATTTTGTTTTATGAAAATCTTTGATAAGGATTCAGTTTCTACCTTCAGATATCCTCAGCGCAATCATTTTCCTAGAGTTTCATTTGCAATTCCATGTATTACCTGTGATACCCATTTTTTTTTTAAAAATAGTTATATTAACAATTCGTAGTTTCCTGTTCCATTATTTAAACACCTGTTAACTTGAATGCATGGTTTGCTTACTGCAATTAATCTTATAAGATTTAACTTGCATAAAACTCAAGTATTGATAACGGTATTAATACAAACTCAAGACTGTTATGTTTTTCAAATACCAGTTTTTGGATATTCAACATGATGCACTGTCATCCACAACTGAGTATATTAACCAAATGTCTTTTGTCATCCACTTTAAGAATATCGTTCAATCGAAACTTTCCATCGATCTCTTCTTTTGATCAATTTTATCTTGCTGAGTTTGGTTAGAAATATCTTCCTTCATCATCTGAGATTTTCCTTGCTGATTTTTCTTTCATCATATGTTGCTTAATTTAGAATCTGGCTAATAAACCAAAGTATTTGTATATCTTTGTTTTTAAAATACTATATTTAATAATATAAATCATTCAGACATAAACTGAAATTAGTGCACATAAGTAATAAAAAAAGAATTGTACCATTCTCCTCTAATCCACAGGAAATAAGTTTAAAATTAGTATCCATCATTAAGGTTTCTAGTTAATTCCGAACAACGACAACTACTAATGATAGCAAATGCATTACTATTTCAGTCTGTTCTTTAACGGACTTTTAGCAATTCACACAGGCGTTTGTTTCGATGCTGCACCAATCTGTGACTTACAAAATCTTGAATAGAATTTCTACAGGCGGTGAGAAAATTAACTTGACGAAATGCCTGACAAAAACAGGATATAAAGAAAATAAAAGAGGAATGGTGTTTTTGTTTTTGGTGGGGGATTGCCTAAGGAGATTTTCTCTTACCGTATTCCTGAGCCATTTGAAAATGTATATTAATAGCAACAAAACAAATAAGTATTGTAAGAGTAGACAAAATGAAACTGTAGTTGACGTCATAGGGTATTTGGAAAATATTATTCAATGTGGGTGCTGATAAAATATGTGGCCCATTGTCTTATCTCCGTAGAAAATGTTTCGAGGTTATTTTATACTAAAGTTCATACAATACTATACGTGATAGACACACAAGTCTGAAGACTTCAGTTAAAATCAGTACGATGTATATGGCGTGTGAATCGAAATTATTTTTTAAAAGTTCAAGTTGAATATAATGCTTATTTCAGGAGGATTATTGGAAAAATAAGGAATGATTATCATTTGACATATAAACAGTTATTTGGTTTGATTTGGTTTGCTTTATGACATATCAACTTCAATGGGTTATTTAATGACAACAAAATTTTTATTGCTGTTAATAATTTTTTTTTTCAAAAATGTATTTCTGGTAATATTTTTTTCCTCAAAAATGTGTAGCTGGTAATTTTTTTCCCAAAAATATATTACTAGTAATAATTTTGTACAAAGTATTTCTGGTATTAAAACTTATTTTTACACTTTCATAGTGTTTTGACCCCAGTTTGGTAGTTAACTATTTGCCTATAGCTGGAACCCTAACAGGTGCTGTCACCCAGGATCAGAATAGACCTGGGAACACCAGCAATTAAGAGGTGGTTCCACGTTCCTCAGAATCTCCTGATCAGAGGCCTTGCTGTTGGACGTAGTTTATCGTCTTCCCCAGGACGTGGACGTGATTTATCGTCATACCTAGGACGGATAAATAAGAGTTATATTTTGATATTTGTTAAATTAACTGAATATTGCATAAGCTCATCTAGATATAATGGTAGTTGTAATAATATATTGCGCCATTCTCCCAAAAATAAAATATTGTCTACCTCTAATATCAGCATCCATGATTTTGATATGCTAAGTTTAGCATAGTCAGATACGTCGTTAAAAGAGAGAAATCCCACGTGATCATGGGACTGATTTCAAAATCAAATGATCAAAAAAGATTAGTATTAGGTTGGTGCAAAAATAATTTCGTTTTCTAACATATGTTACTATGTGAGAAAACGAAATTATTTTTGCACCCATCTAATATTTACCAGTTTCGGTTAACAGAAGGCGGACTTTTTTGTTATTTTTATTTATTTTTTTTTTTTTTTGTCATTTGACGGACGGGAGATTTGGCGCTTCATTTATACTCCGATGTGTCTCTTCATTTCGTATTAAAAATTAACTCAAGATTATTTTGTTTAGATTGTCCCATTTTGCGATATTTTAAAACTTAAGTTTGTTTGGGATCGAATACACTATATTATGAATCGAATTCTCTGCCCATTAGTAATGCCTAATCAAACTCGCTTTGCTAAAACTTGCCACTACTCCGAGGCGCTTCGCCATTGCCTTCTGTCCATTAGAAATAAGTGGACATTTCATTAAATTGGTCTTCCGATATATAACGTTCAAGCACAGATTCCCGTACGATCACCGAAGTTAAACAATATCGGACCTAGTCAGTACCTACTTATGTGATCACTTTGGAAAAGTAAGTTCTGTAAGCCGCGTAATTTATAATGGCTCGGAAGTTTTAATCGCCGAACCGAGGTTCAATTTCATTTGGGTTCCTTATATTTAATTTTGCGCAAATATCCCTGGGAAAGACATGAACACATCTCTTTTCACCCACTAGCAAAATTTATATCTCTAAAATATTATTATCTAAAATAATTTCATACAATCTAAAAAATATTTTCCTACATTTAATAATCTTCAAAACGTTGATAAGCTCTATAAAAACGAACCAATTGATCAAGCAAGTTTTCTCAATTATTTTTCCTTATACCAGTCACTTTCTTGCAGTCTTGTGATTCGAATGTGAGAATTTCTCTAACGATAAATAAGTGATCCAACGAATTGAAATTTTAGAAATCCTATCATTAAGATAATTAGATGATTTCTCTATTGATAGAAGCAAACAATTGCCAATATACAAAAGTAAATCAGCAATTCCGTACAGAAAAAGAAAAACCCATGAAATTTATTCAAAATAATCATGAATCATTAACGGATCATCTTTTTGGTAAGAATAGAATTTTTCTAAAAGAAAGTCAATCAAAAAACAAATACAGATTTAGGTCTTTATGTATGAATCTGATTCAAACTTTAATATACGGTGTCACCAAAAGATGGTCTCACTTTTTTACTTTCAAGCTCGGATTGTAGGCAAGAGGGAGAAAGGAAAAGAACGCATAACATACTTTGTAAGCTTGAGTTAATGGTTGGCGGATTAGGGTTTAGGAGAAATAAGAAAACGAAAAACATGCAAAAAGCAAGTAAATGTGGAGAGCCATAATCACCTACGTCCTGAGTGAATAAGGTACATAGAAAAGTAGATAATTTCTTCAATTTTGTTTCTTCTTTTCAGATTCATTCATTTAATTTCATTTCATATATAATTTCAAATATTAATCTTATTTGTATGTCAATGAACATTAATATTTCTTAATGTTAACCGTTATTCTTGTTTGCAAGTCAATATACACTGAATTTATTTTCATTTAAAGAGTGAGTGCATTTTGGGGGACGGCCTGTATATTTAATCACTGCATGAGACATTGCGTGAGAGTGCAACGAGTAATTAAATTTAGATTAGCTTAGGATAGGGTCAAAATAGGTTGGTCTCTAATAAGAATCGAAATTATTTAACTAACACAAAATGACAGTCTAGGGAGACGAGCTTATGGAGTGTATAGGAAGGTTGATTGGGCTATAAAGCCTTGAATGGAGGCCAGTCTAGAATAAAAAAAACGTTGAAATAAAACCTTGAAGAAAACAAGGGGAACCAAACAACTGTATTTCATAAGAATCGATGGAAATTCAGACACATAATAAAGAAAAGGACTCTGCAGTGTCCCATGATCGCCTCCGTCTTGAAGGAGTTGCATCGCATCGCAGACAATTACTAGTGTAATCACTTTTCTGGGGATATCTGACTGTTAATTTATTTTACATTTTCTAAAAATTAACTAACATTTGTATGTATATATATATATATATATATATATATATATATATATATATATAGTGAACATTGAAGTTAACACTGTTTCATGCTAGACGCAATCGTCAGGTCACCTGACGATTGCGTCTAGCATAAAACAGCCTGCCGCCTCTAGCAGGTCATGATGTCAATCCTGACCACGCGAGAGTGAAAACGAGAAGTATTAAGTATGGGTAGCCGTTGGTATAAACCAGTGGCTTCTGTTATCAATTATAGGCATTTAAGAATATTTGTGGAGATTTCGAAGTTTATTTTGTTCAGGTTAGGTAACAACTGTTTTATGTAAATAGCTTCAAGAATTTTTAGTTTTTGTTTATTGTTTTCATGTTTAAGTATAATTGTGTTTTCAACAAGGATTTTTCGGAATTGTGTATGCGGGCAGGGATGTTTTTTTAAATGCGTAAAAATGTTAGAGTTATCATTCAAATGTAGTGCCAAGCGTCGTGAAAGCGCGTATTTGGTGTGACATTATGTATCAATATTGTGATTTTCTTTCGCCTTTCAATGATAGTGTTATTAAGCTTATCAGAAGATATGAAAAATTTTACATAAAATTAATAGACAAAACTTGTCTATATTATTTAATGAAACAAGCATGAATGAAAAAATCCTGCCTAAATACACAATATATATATATATATATATATATATATATATATATATATATATATATATATATATATATATATTATGTGTATTTGTGTAAATAAATCGGCAGTAATTGTTATTTTTCACATATTCTATTGAACACTATAGATATTATTAAATATTCTATTTCCTAAATTGCTAATTATCTTCTCCAAACTTTGCTGATGTAGCTGTATGTAATATTGTATAATCAATGCCATGTCTGAGGTTTCGACACATATGAATAATCATCAGTGGTGTGTACAATTATGCTCAGTTGAAGAAAACTAAAAGCTAATATATTTGCAAAGACCTAATTTTTATTCCAGTGAAAATTGCCAACGTAATATATCATCAATCTATGTTTAGCTGAATATGTTTAGAGCAAAAGCAGATTTCGGAAAATATTCCAGGGAAACCGTAACCTATCCAACCGGAACTTCCACTATATAAAGTTGATGCCATAAAAGATCAATGGTTTATGATCAATGATTATTTGGAAGATAGAAGCGTGTTAAATCAATGGTATAAAGGAGAGAAAAAGCAATCGTTAAATTCTCGTAGCTTTCAAACGTAAAGTGCTGTAGGGAAAAGGCAATCACTATTTTGACAAATATTCGACGCAAGAAGTGTCAGAGGTGAAGAATGAAGAGCGGTTTTGATGGCGAATCTGAATCCCGTGCATCACACGCCCTCCTGCGCAAAACCGAAAGCCGGCTTTTGTTGCTGGCTTTCATCTGCGTCTTTTGTGATTGTCGATATTTGGAAAGGCAGCCGGAAACCCAGTCGGAAACCCAGTCAAATATATTGCCACATTCTTTTCAACAGAATCAGTTTCTTTCTATAAAATAAAAATAAAAAAGGCGGCATTACATCTGAGGTGATTTAAGATATGGAAATAGGTGATTTGGGCTGAATTTCTACACACAATTCTTTATTTCGAATACATATATCGACTGTGACACTATCAAAGAAGACGGGCTACATGCTGTCTTGATTTTCTTCTACTATCTTTGAGTAAATACACGCAACACACTTCGATCGTTCCTTAAAATAATTCACTTGTCAGCATAAATTTCCATAAATTTTCATGATCTTAAAAACCAGTTGATAACCGACTTGCATATTTAAGCAACTTTCATTGGAAATCAGAATTCATAATTTATAAATAATAAAAACTATTTTTGAAATCTATCTTAAATAAGTACAAATTTATGGAGATCCTTTAAATTATATTTCCTCTTTTTAAGCATTTCACGCCAAGCAAGGAGAGAGTGCCACTAGCACACAAGGGGTTACAGGATAAAAGCAAAAGTGGGCTGTTTGAGGAAAGAACGACTGGGATCAGGATGAGGGCATCAGAAGATGTCGATTGACATTACATTTGAATATTTGAAGATTATATCTATCAGGGAAGCAAGTAAGAGGAACGGAATTCCACTGGTGGGAAGTGTGAGAGAAAAAGCTCTTGGAGTAGAATAGGCGGTTACATTTAAACGCATCGGCAATGAAAGGGTGGGAAAGAGATGCCAAACTAGTAGCACCCTTAAATTCATGCAGTTGCAGCACCAGTGAAAATAGCTTGTCAGAGCAGTTGCCAGGATTTATTTGTATAAAAGACAGAGGGAAGCTACATCAGGTCTGTGGGAAAAAGGACCGTAGACGAGATGCTAGGTCAGGATATCTCTCTCTCTCTCTCTCTCTCTCTCTCTCTCTCTCTTAGACCTCGAGATGAACAGCGGGGGTACTAAACCATATATGGCAACAGTATCCAATGCAAGGATGAATGGTCGATTTGTAGATTTGAACAATGGACTCAGGCCAGAAAAGCCTTCTCTGGACGACAAAGACTGTCATTAATTATTATTTCGATATTCAGAACGAATTACGAAATAATAAAATATTGAAGCCTTCGTTAGGTTCAAAATCTTGCATCAAGGTTCGAACCCACAAGCATGACCAATACATATGACACAGGTGGACAAACTTGCTTTATGTTAGATCCACAAACGATAAAATTCAGATGTTTGAGAGATGCAATACATGAATAAAATTTACGTTTTTTGTTATATAGTATCAAAATCGGGACATCAAAATTTTTAATCCACCTCAACTATGAGCTCAGTTTTCTGACATTTCTCTGTAAACACTGCTGATGGAAAATATAATTAATCCCTCTGTTTCCCACCATTTCTTCTCTCAGTACTAAATAACAATGCCTCACACAGATATATCATTAAAATTATCATTTAAATTCTGAAATATTTTTGCTAATCATGAACATTAAACTTACGTTTTAATCCAATGGAATATCAATTCATACCCAGTAAATAATTATAAATCTTGTAATTTTTCTTATTCACTTTTTATATTGACTCTGATAAAAAAGGAGCCTTACCAACACATTACCACTAGCCGCATATTAAAGGTCAAAGAGCCACATTTGGCACGCGAGTCCCGGTTTGGCCGCCCTGAGATTTATGGATTGACCACGGGTATTCTTGCAGTGAATATGACTTGACATGATATTAATCAACCAAGTAAACTTTTAGACCACCAGATAAGTATAGGGTTCAAGTCTCCCACGGCAAATATTGTTGCTATCGATTCCGTACCAACTATGTTTTACTAGTCGCACGCCCGGTTTGAATTCAGACTTGTCCGGGCCTTAGACTGGTGGCCGACTAAACCAAGAGAGTTAAGCTTGCCTCTTCAACCCATTCCTGAGAAGAAGATATAGATTCATACTTTTACTAAGATACTGGTTCGAAGGAACTTAGCAGGAATTAGGACTCATATACTTTGATGTTATCTGCCTGTGGAGGAGATACTTGTCCGTGGCAATTTTAAAAGCATACCGTCAGTTAACCCAAGCCTTTGTAAAATTAGGGAAACGGAACTATTTGGGAGCCGTCAATGAATTGATGAATCATTGTGAGCGAAGGTTTGAGCGTACTGTCCTTATTCAGACTTGATCACGCCAGATAACGCAATCTCTCCTAGAAACTAAGGTCATAGGTCATAGTTGCAGTATAAACCACAGCGGATTCTGTGGGTGTTGGACAAATGTACATGAGCGGATGTCTGCAACAGAGATTGGCTTGCCACCCTAGTAATCAGGTTGAGAACGTAACAACTACCCTGGGTACATGGAAGTTTCGCCAAACTGGGATAGAAAGGTACAGGAGGATAACAACACTCAGAAATCAGTCTCCCTACTCCATGTGAATGGATTATCGGAAAAAATATAAAATCAGGACGACGTTCAAAAGTGGATCAACACTTCGAAGATACTTCTTCCAAGTACCAACCACTCATAGAGGAGAACATGACTAAAGACAGCGTGTACTCCATCTCGCGCAGCTGTGCTAAGAAATATAATGGAGAAACAGCCGCCATCTTAAGATAAGACTGCAAGAACATCGTAAAGCCATAGCACGAAGGGAAAATAGAAAGATCACGCGTAGCTGACAATATTTGGAGGAAAAAGTGATATCATCGCCCACTGTGGGATATGATTGAAATAATAGACAGAGAAAATCACTGTAAAATACAAAAACTTTTTAAAAAAATCAGTACATTCTAGGCCACAGAAATGTCCTAAGACTGGTAAGCATAGAAATGAATAAAATATGGGAACCAGTAATACGCAGTGCTAGAGGGAAAAACACATGGCCCAGTAGATAAAAGCGTTGGTTGGATCCAGTGACTTGACGCAAAGAGTTATGAGTTCAATACCTGGCTACTGGATTACTGAACAAAAACTTGAATTAAAGGGAGATAACTGAGATATCTGGAAGAAGCACGGCACGTGGAACTAGAACAAATTACCATTGTGAACGAAATAAATGGGGCTCAGTTAGAAATTCTAATCACCTGAAGAAGGCCAGATCGTAAAACGGCCGAAACGTCGTGTATATGGCAACAAAGATGAGGACAACTGTCTGAATAATCTTTCTGTGTGTGTGTATATATATATATATATATATATATATATATATATATATATATATATATATATATATATATATTCCAGTGAGTTTTCAATATAAGCAAACTTGTTTCTGAGAGTGGTTTACTCAACAACGTTTCATTCTGTTGATGGGGTAGAGCTGGAGAAAATTGATTCTCTGACATTCTCATCACCTTGACCTCAAAATGAGTTCGCAGAACGTCAAATGGAATTCAAACAAGACCTTGATTTCGTTTTCCTACTTGGCAACTGTTACGTTATTTTAATCTATTGCAATCAGAGAGCACAGAGGAAACTATCAGCGTCAAATAACTGATACCCTGCTGAAGTGATGCAAAGAAGGACACAGAAGAAGACAATGACATCCATCAGATCATTGAAACTTCTATTACGGCGAATTGCACGTCTAGAAATGAATGATGTTCTAAACATATGATAGAATATATACCTCAATCTCAAACAGTATATATTTCATAAAATATGTTGTGGCTTTACGTCACCTACAAGCAGTCAATGTAAAACAAGCTTATTATGCTATGTAGTTTAAGTTTTCATATATGTAAAGAAATTAACAAAATGGACAACGATATTAATTCTGAATAAAAGGATCGAGCAAATAATTAATTTAATATTAAACATCAGGATTTTCGATGATTTTCACTACATTTATTAAATCTACTTTCAAAATCGCCCAAGAACAAATATGGTGAAATAAAATTTGTTGGACCAATAATGAAACCATGACTTCAATTATAATTCGTACTTAATATACTAAACTTGTTTTTTTCTGGTAGAAATGAGAATATGTTCTATGAAATCACTTGCATGGCATCTAGAGTTTTAAGATCTTTACGAAACCCATTGCAACTAGATATTTGATTCTCTCTGACGCGGTTTCTATTTCAAAATCTTCTGTTATTCTAACATTAACTGGTCAAAATATTGCCTATAAGGTTTGACACCGTTTCGTGAATCAAAGAATATGCATTTTGACAAATAACAGAGCTTTAATTTTCGATTCGATGATTTTTCAAAAAATGTTTTTTATTGTTTAGAAATGCTTACACTTGTTATGAATTACGCAGTTCCGACTTGTTATGCTATAGAGCAACTAAATACAGGTTGAAATATGACCGTTTGCTTAGGAAGAATAAACAGAGATAAATTAAATTTTCAAATTTAATCAGATTTCATATTTATTAAATATTACTTTAAAAGTATTCGGAACTAGAATTTCGGTGTCTCAAGTAAAAAAGATTACGGTATGGTTAGAATGTCTACAAAAATGTATCTTGACTAGGGGAGCTGTAGATAGCTAGACTGCATAGGTAGAGGACATATAATTGTATAGTCCTAGTTATTCAGAGGAATAGTTTAACTGTCTGAATCAATAGAAAGTTATCATTAGATTGCATTGTATAGCAGTGGAATTTGTTTAATATGTATTGCCATATAAAAGGATACATACCACATTTCTCAGTACCCTGTTTACTTTTTGAAATGCTTCTTTAACTAGTCAAATGCGAGTTCAGATCTTGATAACATATTTTGCATCATCTGTTAAATCCTTTCCCAGATATTTGGACATCTTTTGAGCCTTGTCACCTATAACTTAAAAAGAATAATCTTGCATAAGAGTATATTTCATGTCATATTCACTTTTTCGTCTTCAGTTTTAATTATTTAATAATACTATTCATACAGTAACGTATGGGCAGAAATAACTCTCCTTTCAAATCTGCTACCTTTTAAATCATGTTTCTTGTTTATATGAGATCTCCTGAAAATGGGACAAGGACCCGGCTCAGTTACACTGCCACGCAATTATGGTTTTTATATTTGTTTTGTCTGATAAGCTTCGAAATCAGTATAGTTTATTATATTCTCCTCATTTTCAGTTGTACAAATAGAACAGGTGAAACATATTTAATAAAGATCTTTTTATTCAGTTTCCTTCAAACATTGAATCAAACATCCAGTATAGACGGTCCACCTGGAAGTAATTAAGCGAGATATAAAATCAAATTGTTTGTAGCATTTGTTCCAATAATGATGTGATTCTGACTGTCTTGTGTCGGTAGATTCGAATATTGATACCTGTTTATTACTTAGGCCAAACATGTTAATAATAAACTTAGTTAGATCTATGTATTATTGCGGATACCTGAACGTAACACTTCAGTAATTCAAATCTATTCTTGTAAGTTGAAGGAGTTAATGTTAGAAAAGACAGTTCAAAATTTATTTTGCTGCCTCGTCTTGAAAATATGGCACTGAATTGAATGAAGGTGATATTGTTTTTCCTATTTCCAGTCGGAAAAAATATAACTCTTAAGATGTGTGTGGAAGATGAATTAGTAGCAATATCTTCGATTATATTTTAAAAGTAATGACTAATGTGTATCCGCTTCGTAATTAACCTGTCTTTTTAGTTTGTTTTTTTTTTCATTGTCTATATATTGTATGTCTAGCAAATTATAAGTACTTTTGACAACTGAAATCGTAGTATGAGCTGCCTGCAAGTAATCAACATATTTGATTGACGTCATTCTTTGAAAACATCCAATAAAATACTTTTATCAATATCGACGAGATCATTTAAAACGTACAAACTAGAAAAATTATTTCCTGTCAGAAATAATGTCTCATATATTTTAATGCTTTATTTAAAATTCAATTATCCTTTCTCTAACGACGGATTAACATTTGAATAAAATTATATCAAACACCGTTACAAATAACATTTTAGAAATGATTAAATCGCTAAAGGATTTTCGGTTATAATTTGAAGCAAGTTCTTGAGTCTTTCGCTTTTGTATTTATAATAGTTATTAATAAAATTTTATAACAGTTTTGATTAAGCAAAAGCTTAATTTAAAAGCGAAACATTCTGGTCTCTTTAGCAGCTACTAGTACCGCTTACTGATGCTTTTTTTTGGTTAAGCGTTTAATGTTTATAATAACCATGAGTTTACAGTGAAAGTTGCCTAGTTCAAACATTGACGCCTAAACTAGTCGGTACACAATAGCAAATAGTCATTGGAATTTTGAAAATATCAACAATCGCTCAAAAAGATGCAATGCCTTCACCATACTTGTCCAATCTTCCATTAACACATCAATCTCAATTTTTATTAGCTTTTTGAAGCGTTTGCTCATTAGGTCCGCCGGAAACCATCACCGATTGTTCCATAATCAAGCTGAAAAAACACAAGGGAAACGAGTGAATAAAATTTAAGCCGGAACAAAAGGAAGCCACTGGACTTTCATTTTCATCAGGCTAAAAGTTTATTTTAATATAAAAAAAAATATTTTTTAAATATGTAGTAAAATGTTCAGGCCCTTCCGTAAATCTTTCACATGCTTCGGTGGTTAGTCCAATGGTATGTTAGGAATACATAGGTTTATTCTGGGACAGGGTGAAGTAAAATAGTGAATCTAGTTGTGATTGAACTCACTTCGATCTAAGTGAATGAAAATCGTTTTAATGTAAACAATAGTGTAGAAAGCGAGAAATACATAAAATATCCTTCCCGATTTAGAGATAATTGACATTTGACATCAAGTGATAAAAAAAAAATAACAGTAGTAAAATGCGTTTGATTTTTATCACATAGATCTATTTCTGAGGATGTTGGCACTATTTTTACAGAAATTAACATTTCAGAAAAACTTTTAGGAAAGTCGATTTTACAGTGTTGCATTGAACGGAAAGTATTTTCCATTAAGTCATTATTGTTGGAAAGTGAAAGTTAATGAAATAATTTGTCTACTTTCCATACGAAATTTAACTTTTACCAAAAGTTAGGGAAAAAGACATCTTTCAAATCCGAAAAAATGTCTCGAAAGTCTGAGTTTTATTTTAAACTGCTGCGAGCAATTGAGATAAGCAAATTTCAAGTGTGAATGTTTTGTCTGATTATGTGGCAAAAGATATAATAGAAACTTTGTCTGAAATATTTAAGTATCATGTGTAATATCATTGGATGTTTCGTAGATTCCAATGGTTTTTCACTTCAAAATAAATGATATTTGAAACGCTTTTCAAATATTAACAGACAAGTCGATGTGAAATTCAAATTACACGGAATATTCCATTTCGTAAGAACAAAAAAATCTCTCAGCTGCTCTGACAGACATCATCATCAGTGATACACTTCGCCGTTGATCCTGAGGAATCAGGGGCCTTGAAAAATCATACCTCTTCTCTACAAATACCCAATCGATATTGATCAATAAACTGTTATGTAATATTTGTGAATGTTTCCTTCTTATTTACTAATTACAAATATAACTTTGGTTTAGCCTTACATATTATATATACACCTCGTGCCAAATTATTATCGAGATAAGTTTTTTCTAATATTTCAAAAACCGTCCAATTAATTTACACACAATTTTCACACAATGTTGGCAACACTGAGCTGCGAAATCACTGAACAAACACGTTGATTTGAGCGTGCCTAAGTATTAGAAAGGTTTTGTAAAATTCCCAGAATTGAGCAAACAAAGCGTTTATTAATGTTGAACTTGAATGTTTATGATCAAAAGAAGCTAATAAATAAGATAATCAAACAAATAATAACAGATACAAACAAAGGCACAGTTTTAAACAAATTAATAGGGAATGTGCTTTCCCTGTTTTGAAATTACTTCAAGAAGTCGACGATCCATAGAATTTGTTAATTGTAGGATGTCATCTGCTGTAATGCCACGAGATATGTCAGGAATTGCTTCCCACAACTCAGCGTTGCTTCTGAATTGCGCCTCTTCGCTTCATGATGCTCCAAAGGTTTTCGATTGGGTTCAAATCCAAACAATTTGCTGGCCACTTCATTTTTCGAGGTACATCGAAGCCTAACTGTTTCAAATATTCAGTAGTCTTGTGAGCAGCGTGTGAGGAAGCATTATCTTGCATAAAAAACAATGGCTCTTCTGAAGGCAAGTCTTAGCCTTTTCATCCACGGTTCAAGATACTCCTTCATAAACGCTATGTATGCATCAGCAGTCATTTTGACGCCATCTGGTACTCTCCATGGGCTCACTAATTTTTTTTTCAATAATACCACCTCAGATCATTATGCCTCCACCGCCTTGTTGGCGTCTCAAACACTGATGGCGATTGTGTCCGTTCATTACCCAGCCTTTGCACCATCTATCTGGCCCATCAAGTGTTGCTCGAGTTTCGTCTGCGAACAAAACTTTAGAGAAGTCAATCTTCATATTGTCCTCGGCCCATTTCAATCGATTTTGAATGTGTTTTCTCGTCAAAGTAGACTTCGATACAGGTTTGACTGTTGTTGCTATTTCCCTTATATACAGACACCGAGTACTTTTAGACACAGAAGGATCCCCAATACGACTGCAAAGCTCTTGACTGGTGAGTCCAGGTTTATTCGTGGCCTCTCGTTTAAGTCGTGACATGAGACAACGTGAAATAACCCTTGTGTAGGGTCGGCGGTGAATTTTTCACTGTTTGATGACACTTCCCTATCATTTTAAAAATGTCTAGGGTAGATTTACCTTTTGAGAGTTCTGAGGTAATAGTTTTCTTTTCAGACTCAAACTGCTTTTACGGCCCATCTTTTCACTAAATTCTTATACTTTTATAATAATTTGGCACGCTCAAATCAATATCACCGTGCTGATAACAAATATGGCGCCAATTTGTTTACATTGCGCAGATCAGTACGAAAATGTCAGTGATTGCGCAGCTCAGTGTTGCCAACATTGTGTGAAAATTCTCTGTGAATTGATTGAACGGTTTTTGAAATATTAGAAAAAAGTTATTTCGATAATAATTTGGCACATGGTGTGTGTGTGTGTGTGTGTGTGTGTATATATATATATATATATATATATATATATATATATATATATATATATATATACGCATGAAAAATAGATTCAGATGCAAGCAAAGTGCAATACTAAGTTATGTCAGTAAGTTTGTATCCTGGTACGTACTTATTAATTTAATATTATCACATTATATCTTCATAATTATTGATCTACATAATACTTTTTCAGATCTTTATTATATGCAATTCCAGTCGAATCCATTACATTCCCTTACGTGCTAATGCCCTTAGGAAAGGTATGAATCTTATTTTCTCCCCTCAGCTATGGGTAAATAGCAGGTCAGACTGGGTTCTATAGACATGGATGGCAATCTGTCTGCCGCAGAATGAAATGGCAAACCATTGAGGGAAAAATCAGGCTCGTCAGTCATGTACGGAAAGATACATGATCGCCTAAGCGTTATCACGCATGACACATTAATTAATTATGTGCACTGATAGCGCGATCACATTGAAAATATTTTTAATACGCACAATAGATGTTATCTCCATTAAGCTGTGAAACTATTGATGCACCTGAAAAAATCTGGATTCCGCTTATAATCTTAAATTACTAATGTGACTCAGATTTTTAAAATTATATTTGCTTGAATTTATTTTACTGAAATTTTATTTTAGGAATTTTATTTTAGGAAATTAAATGCATTCACTGTTGTTTTTTTATCATTCATCGACTATTACACTTGTAATAGTCGATAAAGTTCTACGCAAAATAGCAATTTTAGAGCTTATAATTAAAATTCGCGTATAAAATAAGAATGAGGATCTTAAAAGTATTTTCTTATAAATCTTAACAATGAATACAGATATAAAATTATATATAATCAATGAAACCACTGATAAAGAGAATATATTAACTAATAACAATAATATTTTAAAAGACAGCGTGTGGGCGATTGTAAAAAATCGTAATGCTTGAGTGTAAGCCCAAATGACTCAACTAAATTTGAGAGTTACATACAGAGAAAGTCAGAATTAAACTAGGTTGTGGCACGGAAAAGAGAAGTGAATAAAAATTGTGATAGATGGCATTCATAAACTGCACAACGTATTAAAGGAACGGTAATTCTCATTAGAAACCAAGAAATGAGTTTTGAATGTCTATATAATATAATTTCTACTATATTACAGTGAACGGTGAACAATTTCCTCACAGATAAAGTAGGGCTTTACGGTACGTAACACCAAAACTGTCTAAATTGTGAAACAGGAAAATTGTCCAATTTTTAGATTAAGCTCTGATGCATTGTATCTTACAAATCATTAAAGATATCTTACTGGAATTCTCTTAGTTTTTAGCACTATTGGACTCTACTTAGAGCAATAAGAATGTATAATTACTCTCTAAGCTTAACAGAAGAATCGTGATGAAACGAAAATGGAGTATTCGTTGTTAATTAGCTAATGAAGTATTGAAATAAAGTTCAAATATATACATATTTTTGCAGGATCATTTTCCAACTTATTCAAGATGATCTTCACCCGCTCTAAAATTCTAACTTTCTGTCAAAGAGTAACGAGGTGCATCATACGTTTCACGTACGATTTAATTGTCAAGATATTTTTTCACTGCTCTTTGGACTGCCATAGGTGAAACTCCTCTCTCACGTGCCAAACGTCGTATAGATTGAGTTGGATCTTTTCTAATTGATCTCTGTAGCTTCAAATTGAAATAATGATCCCTCTTGGTGTTGTGACCTCCTGATCCGGTTTTCCCCTCTATTGTTCCCTATTTTTTAAACGATGAGCTGTGATATATATATATATATATATATATATATATATATATATATATATATATATATATATATATATATATATATATATATCCGAAGGTAATGAAAACGAAAATAATATATAAATTCTAAAGTTCACAGCTTTAATTCAAAAGAGAGCTGAATAGCGATAGCAGAGCAATAATTATTTATTATAATTTTAATATAGACAAAACGAATTTACTCACAACTAAGATGCACTTTCAATTCAGTAAAACAGAATGCACCGAAACGAATTTTTAATATATATATATATATATATATATATATATATATATATATATATATATATATATAGTGTATCAAAATACGTTTTCAAATTTGGGGGTGGGTTCCTCACAACAAAACGAGAAGAAAGTCCATGTAAACTTACGTCTGTGTAAACCTTTCGTTTTTGAGTTATGAAGTCTAAAGAAATTTTACGATAGAAGGCCCTGTGTTGCCATATAGACTATGTAACATTTGGCATTCCTGTACATTTTTAGCTAGTCTGTCTTCAACGTTTAATGTATATAGTAGTGAGTTAATTCAAAAGTGTTCCGTTTAACACTGGTAGAATATTCATATCGTAAGCAGGGAGATATGATTTTTACATACAGCGGCGTGAATGGTAATGGACGCGAGGCTGTCAGCTTGTTTCATATTGCGATTCCAGATCGAAGGCAGCTGAATCATACAACCTTTCCTAATGTTCATTGTCGCGTTGTTGAGATAGGATACGTGGCATAAATATACATGGATCGAAGGACGCTGAGATCCGCTAGTACGCCTGACAAAGAAAGACAAATTCTACAGGCTATCAGAGACGATCCAGGTATCAGCATACAAGTGAGGTTAGCATGTAGTACATCACATTGTACCTCGGGGAAGGTACTTCAAGAGCAATGCCTGTAACTGTATCATATGCAAAGTATCCAGGGTCTTTCACACTCTGATCACTTAAAACGAGAGAACATTTTTCCGATGGTTTATTGCACAAACTTCCGGCCCGATATTTGTCTCTTTTCTACAGGGATTTTATTTCAAACACACTTCCAGACCTGCTAACACGAAGACGCATGTGTTTCATACATAATGGGGCTCCAGCATATTTTAGACACATTGTTCGCAACGCAATAGCTGATATTTATCTTGAAAAATCGATAGAGAGGAGATGACTGCTTCCATGGTTTGTACGTTTCCCTGAACACAGTCCTTTGGATTGCAATCTGTGGGCCACTTAAAACAATTGGCTTATGCAGAAGTCTCTTCTTCTCATTTGCTTTGAGTTGATGTACAATGATGGCCTTTTGGACATATATTCATATCGACATTTTACAATGTTTTGGCGTTTGCAACATACCCAAAAAGTTTGTAAAAGCTATTTTGACACTCAATATATATATATATATATATATATATATATATATATATATATATATATATATATATATATCTTACTTATTATAAAACCCAGGTTGTGTGTGTGCGTGTGTGTGTCTGTTATGTTTATATATTGCATCGGATTTTCTGCATTTTTCAACCGATTTCAACAAAACTTTACAGGACTACATAAAACTACATTGCGGTGGTTCTGATACACAGTTATATATATATATATATATATATATATATATATATATATATATATATATATATATATATATATATATATATATATATATATATGTATATATATATATATATATATATATATATATATGTATGAACACATTGTACATAACAAGATACCATTTATCGACGTTAAGATCTAAAATCTAACGGACTTACCAGTCAACCGTATAACAAAGCCACCAAGACGAACAATATAGTGTATCAATTTCAATGCCCAGTACAAGACTCTGTTACTTGCCAAAAATCAATTACCTATATCGGACACAATACTACCTCTTAAAGTAGACGCCTTACATGACATTTCGCGAAGCAAAGTGCGATTAATAAACATTTATTAAGCCATAATTTACAAGAATTTCAAAGGAAAATTCAAGTCGACAATAGCAAAAAAAATTCTTTTCAAATCACGTAGTCATAGACATTTTGTTATTAGAGAATGACTACCTATTAAATAATATTCCACTGTTATCAATCCTACACTGTTTAGCAGTGGAGACTGCGTGTTAAAGGTTTTCTAAAAATAGAAGTAATGGCCAGGATGACCAGTTGCGCATTATACGTGAGTGCCGAAAAAGGCATCCTTGACAATGGCTAGGGAACTAGCCGAAAGCGCTCTGAATGATAATAACTATGGACTATTTTTTATTCTTTAACCCCTGAAAAACGAAAATTAATTAAATCTTCCTTGTCGAAACATGTATGAAAGAAAGGCTGCTGTCCAAATAGTCCTCAATATATATATATATATATATTGGGTGCGATTAATTGTCTAAATTAATCAAAAATGAAAAACAACTTTGACAGATATATTTACCAAAATTACAAAAAATATCTTGAAATAATAAAGAGTTAATTTATTCAATAAAATCAACGTTGGCTTCAATTACGGCCTCCAGACGAGTTCGGAATCTCTTGCAACTCTTCAAGGCGGTCTCTTTGTTTAAGTTTGTGAATGCTCCCATAATCCTAATGATGCTATAAGGACCAAGAACATGTTCCCTGACGATCCGCTTAGGTGAAACATTGGTAGGTTTGTCTGGCTCTCGAGGTTTAGCTAGGTCTGCTCTACTCATTGTATTGAGCACTTTATTTAGTTATTTTGGGTACTCGCAACGGGGTTTTTTTCTTTGGGCCTTGAACTCGTATGCTGGACGATTATTTTCGGCTAACGTACATGTTCTTGGTTCTTTCTTTTTTTGTACCTTTTTTTACCTTTGGTATTGGCTTGTTTATTTGCAAATCAATATACCGAAAGTTTTCCGAGCGAGTATAGTTTCTTATACTCATAAGATTTCTATTAAGAATAATCCAGCTCTAGGCTACCCTATTGAGCCCTGTTTAAAATCAACTAATATGGAGCGTGTAAATAAAGGATATTCACTAAAGAACATACCCGTACCTAACCTTCAGTTATATGAATTATGTTTATTAAAAAAATATAGAAAAGTTTATCATTAATAGGAGATGGAGAGCTTGCCTAAATAACAACCTAAAGAAAACTAAAACTAGTGAACACTATGGATTTAAAACTAATGCCCATCCCCCACATATTAAAGGGCTCGACAAATTCGAATCCGATTTAATTAGAATAATCAATAAAATTAGATAATAGGGAAATAATTAATAACAGCAACAAATAAGTAAAGACATGAAGGAAATTAAGAACAATAAAAATATTTATGTTAAAGAAGATAAATCTAGATTTTTATATAAAATGAGCCCTAAAATGTATAACGAAATGTTACATAAAGTCATCCAACGCTACAAAAAAGCCCCGGATAATATTGAAACTAAATTAAATAAAGAGGCTAGTGTTTTAGCTAATAAATTTAATTTATGTAATCCTGTTGAAAAAATGAGCATAAAATAATTGCTTTATTACTCTAAAGGATCACAAGATTAATTTCTTAAGCAACCCGGAATGTCGATTAATAAACCCCACCAAAACGCAATTGGGCAAAGTCAGTAATATTATCTTATAGGATATATGTGATTCTCTAAAGACTTTCCTCAATATAAACCAGTGGCGTTCTTCCCATGATTGAATTAGGCGCTTTAAAAACTATAATAAAGACATTAGATGTTCGTTTATTAGATATGATATTAAAGAATATTATCCGTCGATTGCGGAAAAAACGCTCGAAGAAGCTATTCAATTAGCTAAAGAATTTATACATATACCAAATAATAAAATAGACTTAATTAGACACTGGCGCAAGACCTTATTGTTCCATCATAATGAATTATGGATAAAGAAAGACGATGTTAATAATTTTGACAATCCCATGGGATCATATGATGGAGCCGAGATTTGCGAGCCAGCCTTCCCTGACGATCCGCTTAGGTGAAACCTTGGTAGGTTTCTCTGGCTCTCTAGGTTTAGCTACATATATATATATATATATATATATATATATATATATATATATATATATAAAATAGCTGGCCACTAGGGCGGCTAGCCAACCCCTATTGCAGATGCTCGCTCTGGCACACTTATACTACGACTATGTTGAGCAGACGTTAGTTACAGTTTCTGGGAGAGAGTGTGTTATCTAGCATGATCAACAATCTGAACAACGCCACCACACTCAAACCCTCGGTTACGATGACTTGTGACTTGGTGCTAGCACAGCTATCGACAGTCCCCAAAGTGTTCCGTATACCGAACTTCACTCACAAGTTTTGGGTCAATACCTGGTGATCAGGTACTTTCCAGAGTTGCTGCGCTCTGGGATCGTCCCACTCCAGACCGATAACATCAGGAACTCTCCTTATCGGTTTGGAGGGTGAGTGAGATTCGTAAGCCCGCACGCGCGCAAGTGTGTGTATTTTGCGTAGCATAATATGTGTTAAAGGGTGCATTTGATGTAGCGGTGAGACAAGCTTCCTGACAATTATACTGCAAAGAAGTGGGCAATATATATATATATATATATATATATATATATATATATATATATATATATATATATATATAGAGAGAGAGAGAGAGAGAGAGAGAGAGATAGATAGATAGATAGATAGATAGATAGATAGATAGATAGATAGATAGATAGATATAGCAAGGTTAGCTTATATACAAATATATTTTTGGCGAAATTGTGAGTGTTGTATTAGGTTGGTGCAAAAATAATGACGTAATAATGTCGTTTTTTGACGTTAAAAATACATTATTACGTCATTATTTTTGCACCAACCTAATATATGTATGTTGATTAAATAGATTGAGATATAGATAATCATGCAGACAGACAGAGAGAGAGAGAGAGTGTGTGTGTGTGTGAGAGAGAGAGATGGAAAGAGAAAGAGAGAGAGTGTATGTTAGAAAGACATTTAGTGAAGGAGGCAGCCTTAAATATATTCCCAGGAACATTTGTCGTTCTCTCTCTTCACAGTTTTTAAAGTCTTCACATTTTGAATGAAAGTGATTTTCCGTTATAAAAATATTCTTTTTTAAGCATTTATTTTTAATCAAAGGTATGAAAATATTCTCACAATATAGTTTTTGCTTCAGCTTGATTAGCTGCAAGCATTTTGTCTTTCTTTGAAATTTAAATATTTTGTTATTTGGAATCAGCTCTGAAATTAGAATTGAGTCTTGTAGTTTTCGCCTTTGTTCTTTGTGCAACTCAAGGAAATATTTACGTGGATGCTTTTGAAGGCGAAATAAATTAGTCTAATCGAAATAATCTTCATTTTGAAAATATGAAATAATAAACAGAAGTTATAAAGAAAAGAAAAAATGGTTTTGCTGAATTTTGCAAATATTCTGACTCATTTTGAGATTTCTCACTTTCATCTTATTCTTTTCCTTCCACTTATTCATAATTTCCTTTTTTCTCTTTTTTATTATTACACATTTCCATTTACTATTTCCTTTCACCAACTTTAATATTTATTTATTTATTTTCTTTCATTTCCATTCTTTGTTTATTTCTCTCTTTCTATATTATTTTCTTTCTTCTCCCAAACTTCTCTCTCTAGCGTTTTTATCCTTCATTTTAAAGCAGTATTATTTTTTTTATTATTTCTTTCTTATCCTATATATTTAGAATGCCAGGAATAGAGTATAAGAAAGTGGGAACTACAGTCAAACTGCTGATAGCAATCTCAATGAGATAACTGACATTTTGAAAAGCTATGTTTGTGTGGGGGGGTGCAACTTTTTTTTATTAAATGTGTTATTTTTAATCAGAAATTATAATAAAAATTATTACCTTTTATATATCACCCCCCAAATAATAGTGCAAACATCTATAAAACAATCATATTTAAAATAAAACATAAATGAAATAAGACTATATTTAATAGTTTGTTCTTATATATCATATACACAGAAACATGATTATCTATCTCAGCCATTTATGTCTATCTCTGACAGTTTTTATCTATCTATCTATCTATCTATCTATCTATCTATCTATCTATCTATCTATCTATCATTTCTCTTATCCTTTACCTTTTCTTCATTTTAAAATGATCTTCCTTGTTTTATCTCTTCTTTCTCTCATCCTCTATCCCCACAAGTTCTCGTGCGATCATAGAGAATTATTCTGCAATAAAACACAATCCACTTGGCAACATGACATTTCACATAATTGCAGCCAAGGAATTACACAAAACACTTCACTGCGTCGAAAAACAACTCGTTCTATAGCCTTGGAAATCTAACAAAATTACACATGGCGCAATTCTTCAGAATAATTAGGTAGGATCACAAGATAATTACCTTATTACTGAATTCTATTGAGTCAGTTGCCAATCATTTTTCAAAAACCCTATTTAGAGTTACGTCACTAGAAAGATATAAAATCGAACTTTGTCAACGGCAACTAAATGTAAATAATGAGTAAGAAGGACATATCTATGGCAGGTAAACTAAGGAGTATTTTTACCTGCATAAAATATATTTGCTTTTCTAAAGTATTTTATTTTCGCTCAGACTTCCGATATAGCCCTGAACCAAGATTAGCTTCAATTAATTCGAATCAAATTAGCCGCCTTCTGGAGTATTTACCAGCAGCGCTGCACAGGTAATGGCTACAATTGTCGAGGGAGATAATATAAAACTTAATAACAGCAAAGTTGTTTCCTACTATATTCATAATATCATTGTGCTATCGTATATGTAAATAAAATTTTGGCAATGCCTTTCACGGGCAGTTAATTTTATTAATAAAACGTATGCAGTGTTTGGAATTATTAAAAGGGTGGTAAAAATATGCTCAATATTTTATGGCTTTAGTCATTTAAATACGAAGCCCTATTTATTTATTTATTTATATTTAATTTCCATTGGCGTAATTTTTTAAGTCCTTAATTCAGTATAATCTATTCTTATATACAATCTACGTTGTTTGGGTACATTTTTTAACACTGACTTAAATAAAAAAAAATCTTCTTAAGTGTTCCTTTATCAGAATTCAGTTCTTATGGTATACAATGAACCCCTAACTATGAATTATATTGATTCTGTAACCGTAGCAGTGTTAGAATCTGATTTTAGAGGTCAGCTTCTTCCTGAATGATCGAATGATTTACAAGGAATTTCTTTTGCAAACAAAGCAGAACTGAAAATGTGTGAAGTACCCCCTCAGAATTTTTGATAATTTTTCAGTCCAATGTTGAAATTCATACCATATCTCTTTGTCAAAAGAATTTATTTTATTAAATAAATAAATGTTTGAAGAATAAAAAATTATAAATGTTAATGCCAGTTGGGAGTATGGATTTTTTAAACGAATTTTTTTCATTTTTTTTTCTTTTAACTGTTACATTATTTTTGATATGGGTGTACACAAAACGCACAATTCTGATGTCTTACATTGGCTGACTACTATCAGGATCGGATGATTATTATGAATGAATCTCATATCTCCCGTTCAGTCAATTTGTTTTGTCTTGAAATCACATTCATCGGTACAGTTGTATTTTTGATTTCCCGTGTCTCTGTTTTCCTGCATATATTTACAGAATATTGCATACAAGAATAACCAATGCTTAAATCAGTAATGGGATTTATGATTTTATTTTAATTCTTATTATTTAAAAAAAAAAAAAAAAAAACTTGGTTTTATTTTTGCTGAATAAATTGTTCCCTTCATCACCAAGAAAAAATTCAGAATTACGAAAAAAATATTTCATTTGCATAAAAGAACTACATACTTTTTTCGAAAATTTACTCTTACATTAAAAGTATTAAATTATTCACATTGTTATTCAAATGCAAATAATAGGTATAAAAATGAAAAATTAATTAAATAATTTCAATGACTTCTTTAAATTTAAACTTCAGTCCTATTTGAAAGATCATGGCCTAAAGCTAATCAAAATTAAAATAAAACTCATTTCCGTATGGAAATAAACATTTTCAGTATTTTAAAAATATTTGTACATTTTCCGTTACTCAAACCGCCATTTTGCAGGAAAGATGTAATCAACAAATTCGTTTAACATTCAATTTATTCTAGAAATGTGTTCCGAATTTTATTAGTAAATTTAGGACTTAAGTGATTGGATTTTCTAAAAGTGTTAATTGCCTTGTATATAAAATAGATGAAAAATAACGTTTTATTTACACTAGGTACCATGTCAGATCAAAGGACAAAATAAAAATACAGTAATTTTACCCCTTGTCTGAAAAAATACCCGCGATAAAGTACAAATAAAAAAAGAAAGATCAGAAATTCAATAATAAAGAATTTCTTATTTATGTCTAAAAATGCATTTTCTTTAACAAATACTTTAAGAATATTTCTTTATTCTATCCACTTTTAGTAAACTTACTATAATGAATAAATTCGAATGAGATTGAATTCCCAAATACCTTATTTATATACAGAAATTAACAATCTCCTCAACGATGAAGAAAGAATTGAAACAATAGAAATGGCCTACAGAAAGATTCTGAGAATACCATGAGAAGAACATGGAAACAAAAAGTACACTTATACTTAACATCAGGAAAAATAATGCTGAAAATTCTAGAGAACATAGTGAGGAAAGAGAGGTTCGAAAATTTGATACGCACAGGACGGTTTGAAGGCAAGATGGACAGACGAAAACAAAGCATAATTTTCTTAGCGAGTTTGCATAAATGGACGACTGAACAAGGTGTAGGAGAGATAACAAAAAATATTAAGAGCTCAAAGGGGATGAAATTTTGGAGAGACATAATCACGAACCTTTTGAAGGGACACGGCACGTAGAAGTAGAAGAACTATTAAGCTCACGAGGGATATATTTGCATCTTCTGGTCGTATAGTCTATATCAAGAGTGCAGGATTGTGTCTTCAAAATATGCGTAAACTTCCAGTTTCTTCATTTCTTCAAGGCTGCCAACGAGCACACTGTAAGCCTACACTAATCCTGATAAGTCGTTACACCCTTAAATAGGGTCCATCCCTTGAATGCCTACTGAATTGGAAGCTCACTTTCAACTTCGAATGGAACGCATATATTCGGTGTAATCGCAAAAAATGCTGGAAGAATCTTCGGTTCCTTGAATCACTCCAGAAAATACCTAACTCCAGCTTTTCTGCACTATCTTTACACGAGACCTAGAATGGAGCATCTTTGTCATATCGGGACTGGTCTATAAGAAACGATAGAAGACAATTTGAAATACCGACGCAAAGCAAAAATAACGTAATGAGTAAAACAGTTATTCAATATCGAACGCCAGATAATGACCGTCCTGAAAGTTGATACAATGGTACAGAACAGAGGAAACTTTCACTTGATTTCCTTTTTTTGTTTTGTTTTGTTTTGTTTTTTCCAACAAATGCTTTCCTTGTGAATAAATAATATGTAAAATGAATCTGTATAAAATCAAGTGTGTTCCAAAGTTTACTAACATGATATCAATGCGGATGTAAATTATAATAACCATTTCTTATACAAGCGGATTTGAACAGGTTAATTAGAAAGCGATGATTTCCCCAAAAAATATTTGTAATAAAGGACGATATTAAAAACTCCTTTGCAAGTATGTATTTCAGGTCATTTATTAAAATTTCTACCCATTTTAATGAGTTTCCATACAGTCATTTATTAATCTTCATATCAAATAGTACAGAATAAAAATGTAAAAAAAAAAAAGAAGGAGAAGAAATAGTTCTTTCCACCAATAACGCAAGTATAGAACGAAACATTCGGTTTCATATTATTTCTCAATATTTTTCATGCTTCATTTTAAAAGGAAAATCATTTTCTGCTTCATATATTTTAATCATTTCACTCAAACAAGACGATAAAGCCACTAAGATACAAGGGTTTACTCAGAGTGAAAGACACGAAAATGACAATGAAAGAACTGTTTTCAAGATCACAGAAGATGACGATCGACATAACATTTAGTTGTTTGAATATCAAAGTTGACAGGAAGGGTAAGATGGAGGGGAGTTCAACAAGCGTAAAGACGGTTGTGTAGCACATTGAAATTGGCACAGTGACATGTCTGTATTTTCTAGTATAATTTTTGACGTCACATAAAATATACTGTAAAAAGTTTTGTCAATTGATTTATAAAGATGAATTAGAATACTG
Source organism: Acanthosepion lycidas (assembly GCA_963932145.1). Taxonomy (NCBI): domain Eukaryota; kingdom Metazoa; phylum Mollusca; class Cephalopoda; order Sepiida; family Sepiidae; genus Acanthosepion; species Acanthosepion lycidas. The sequence continues at coordinate 146,589,141 of OZ010572.1, forward strand.
TTGCTCTTTTAAAAATCATAGTATAGCGCCTGGAGTTTTTGGTAAATTTCCGGATTATTTTTTGGTACCTTTGTGAAAGATCTGGGGTGAAAGAAAATGATAGAACGTCAAATAAAACAAAAAAAAAAGAATATTACCTTTATTTTGAACAAAACGTGTACAAAAATTAGGGTCCTCAGTTGCTGGGCTATCTGTGTTTGAGCTTGAAGAAAGCAAAAGCTAAAATGAAATCTCTTTCTATGGAAATTCCGATTGTATGATGAGAACATTGCAACTATAGAAATGATTGTTATTTGTTTTAGTATAATGTCAGCATACAACAAAAAACATCGGTAAGAAATTGGTTAACATACACTTTTATTTAATCTTTTCACCCCAAACAAGGCAATAATGTCACTAAGACGACTGGGTCACTAGGAGTAAAACAGTATAAGAACGAGGAGAAAGTATAATAGAACTGGCATCAGAAAAAGAAGATGGCGATTGACGTTCCAGTTTAATTTTTGAAGATCGTAGGTGGCAGGGAAGGATGAAACCAGAAGTGAGTTCCACAGGCAAGAAGTGTGAGAAACAAAACTATTAGAATAGGAATTAGGCTCCATGAGTCTATATCAACCGTAAAACGATGAGATCTAGTTTCCAATTATCTGTTAAGTTTATGTGTTCAAGGTGCAAAGAGGAGAGATTTTCAGAAAACCGATATGAAAGTATTTATAGAAAAGTCAGAGGACATCCACGTTATGAAGATTGAAAAGTGACTGATGTCGAGATGCCAGGTCAAGACAGATAACATAACAGACCGATCTTTTGATATGGATCTTTAGTCAATGATAATAACTGCCGCACATAATATGATATATCAGTTCCTTCTCCCTCTTTTAAACGCTCAGAAATGTAGTCTGTAATGAAGAATTAATCTCAATATTTTCAATCAATGTGCCGCGGCCATTCTCTCATGATGAACTTTATGAATCACTGAGAGACATCAATCTCAACAAAAGATCCAGTACAACCCTTGAATTCTAGACTAAAAGACAACAAAAACTTATTATATGGATGGGTAACTTTCCCTTGGTAGCGAAATAGGGAGATCGGTTTGCATTGACAGATTCTTGGTTTATTGCCACAATGTAAGTCGAGTGTAGAAATTTGGCATCTTACGATGCACAGCAAATGAAACAAGTAATAGAGTCATCTAAAAGAAGATTGAGAATTTTAGCTCTTCCTAATGGTAAATGTGATGTTAGAGAATGATTTCTAAATATTGAATGTCTTCATAAGTGCAGAAATAAATCACTTCCTAAAGCTCAAACAGTTTTTTAACGATTTTAATAGTTTAGGCTTCTGTACACAAAATACAATTAACTCTCAGGTATATTTCATCTAGCAGAAAGAACGAGAAAATATTTTCTTATAATTAGTGAAACCTTATCTTTTTAAATTGTATTAAATTTGGTAATGATTTTTGTTACCAAAGATTTTTTACAAACAACAGAAGAATTATTCGATATTAATGACTGACGTTCTGCCGGTGGCAATGATTTGATTATTATTATTAAATGGCCATCAATATCGATTGGGCATAGACATTGCGAGTAATTAGGCATAGACGTGGTGAATATTCTAAAATAGTTTTAACACAGTTTACAATATTAAATGAAATATATTATGAATCGTTTAAGATTCGATTGGCTGCAGTGACGGATTTCTTGATTGAAATGTATTTTCTTGTTCCATTTGCTTTGTTTCCTTTGTAATTTACATTCATTTCTTTAAGAATCATTTTGTCTGAAAAGAACAATTCGATCACAGATGATAATATCAATGACGAAATTCAATGTAAAACTGGGCCCCGATGTTGAGTCCATTTACACAAGTATGGCTGCCAAGGTGTATCTTGATTGTCTAGAATAAAGACGTTTTTTAAAATTCGAAATGAATATCGATTGAAGATTTCAGAACTGTTATTCTTATTTTACTGTATTGTATTTTTTTGTTTTGTTTTATTTATCATTATTCCAATTGAATTTGACTTTCTTTCTCACTCATATCTACGTTAATGAGCTTAAATGTTTGGAATCAGGTTTACATTCATTCACTTGTTGAATACAACTTTGACAATGGCTAAAAACCCAGACACAGAATAATGGGTTATTAAGGCATTATAATTTTATCATAATGAGATTGTTCTTAAAAAATATTTTCATATTCTCACACATCAAATCAAACTACACAATACATTTTCAAACAAATGCAATTTACTTCAGTTTACTAAATCGATTCTATATAAATAAAATAAATACAAAACCTCAATAATTACAAAAACAACCAAAAAATCTTGCTATTGTCATTTAAAGATAATTTGTTCATATAATGTTCAATACGGATAATAGTCAAGTTGTCGAGTGAAAAAAAGTATATAAATAGCTGACTATATATCCAAATCTGTGAATGTTTTATTCTCAAAAAATATTTTGTAATATTTTACTTTCATAAATGCCGTTCTTTTCTTATTTTCATAAGAAATACTCACTCACAAAAATGTTTAAAATTGGTTCCCGCAACGAATAGGTTTCATTTAAAAATTGGTTAGTGGGAAGAGGAAACCTGACTCTATTTCCAGTTATTTAAGTACGTTAGTTTTTCCACGTTTCGAAACATACCGATATATAAAATACACATTTTTTTTTGTAATTACATTTATGTACGAAATGTAAAGCTTCGCTTCTATGACTAAAATTAGTTGTACTCTGACATATATCTAGTAAGTGTTAAGCTGTTGCGAAGCATAGAACAATTATTTTTTTTTAAATTGCAGGGGAACTTGACATTCCTCTATCTACAGCGTCATGTCTGCATCTAGAACCCCGGATGGAAGAGAGTATTGTCAATGGTATACCGTACATTGGAAAACCACAGACTCATAATGATCCTGATTAGAGGTGTCTGTCTAGAATTGACTGCAATAACAAACAAGGAAGACGCTGACTCAAATCATATGCACAATCGGTGCAGCGGGTACAGTTAATCTATCCGATCACATAGTCTTTTTTAACTTCCGTTGGAATTAGAATTCGAAGAGACTCCAAGTTGTGCCTGTTAACACCAAGACTCCTGAGAAAATGCTTCACCTTTCCTGTGATACCAATTGCGGCGATTCTAATTGATTCAGGCCAATTGTAGGTATCGGGTGAGTTGTAGTCCCAAAGTCATGTACCAACACGGTACCTTGCAGGCTCGTAGTCTTTTGATAATTGTAAGGGATATGTTCACATGAGATTTCTTTTTCACTTAAACACACCGTTGAGCGATTATCGCCTGGTTGCATTGTTTCCTGAATATTTGTATGCAAACTTAGACTCAGTTTACTCAAACAGCGATGGCTTAATGTAACTGGCTTATAGACAGCCAAAAGATGGATAGAGAAACATTCTGTTTTTGTTTTTTTCCGACGAATCGTGTGGCTACAACATTAGTCCGACATTAATTCATTCAGGCATTTATCGGACGTGGGAAAAGACCAATTCTCAGGCAAGATCCTGCATTTCTTTAAAATCATTTCATCCAAGCAAGGCTGTAAATGAAGGCCATAAAGCAAGTCTTTATGAGAATGAAAGTAATGGAGATGACATTATAGAGAACATGGCGCAAGGAGAAGAAAATGATGTTTAATTTACTGTTTTGAAGATCGTAGTTGATAGAAAAGTAGGAAGCCGAAACGGGAAGTGCAGTGGAAGAAATTGTTAAAATAGAACTTACGGTTAGATCTAGCAATTTCAACAGTAACATTTTGAGACCTACCTGCCAATTGAGTACTGCGTTTAAATTCGTGACGTCGATTTAGAAAAGAAGGAAGATCATCAGAACTTTTATCATAAAAGTATTTATAGAAAAGTCAGAGGGAAGACACGTTACAGTGTCTGAAGATGAGATGTCATGCCAGGACCGACGTTTTGTGGACAGCTACGATAGAGCATCGCTTAAAGTCCCTAAAGATGCTCCCTACCCTTTGTGAAATCATCGTATTGCTGCAATTCGTTAGGTTTAAGTAGTCCTACAAAATACCAGACAAAATCCTCTGACCTTTGCCTTGCTATATAAATATTGGTTTCTTGGTAGTGCCATTCATATCCTAATCGAAGGCGGATAACATTTAAATATATTAGAAAGAATTCTGGGAATATGGTAATGTTGAAATAAATTTAAAATTTTAGAAACTATTCAATATTTTTTCGCGTTAATTTTTTACATACAACAGAAAAAGTTAGTTAACTAACGGCAACACAAGCGCAAACTAACGGCCTGAGCTTGTATTGTCGTTATTGAAAAGCTACGTTAATACATTCTTGTGTAAAAATTCTCTGCAATGACAATCTTGCGCGAAAATAAGAATGATATCCAGATCAATTTGTTACAGCGGTTGAGATTGGCTGAAAGGATAGTTTTTTTACTATGCCTAATTTATTCCCATTTGTTTTCGGAATATTGTTTACTGATAAACTTCTCCCTAAAGACCAAATTAGAGAACTTAGACATCCAAGTATTACGATGTGTGGACGAATAATGTTTTGACGCTAAATAAGCCGTTTTCTTTCAATACAGAAACCAGGAATATCTGTTTTTTCTTGTAATATCAAATGTCTCATAATGGCTGTCTTATTACGGGTTAAAAGACTCATATTTATTCCAAATGATCATTTGTTTTAATTTCCCATTAATAGTTAGCGTTTGCTTATTATATGCAGTCGACCTAAAGAATTAACAGAGGAAATTAATGTATTCTTTCTTCACAAAATATCCAATAAATGTTGTCGGTGTCAAACTTTAGAAACGATGAAGGATAATCAAATTAAAGCATATTGTGATTGTAAATGCATGAAGATAATTCTATTCGATACACCAGTCTTGATTTTTGCCTGACTGATTTTCATTAAGTCATCTAAACATAATATTTACTATAGTAATAATATTTTAACGATTATATTATAACAAAATACAATTATAATATGTTGCTCATACGCTTTGTCATGCGAAATTATTTATTTTTCCATGAAGTTGGTTTCTCTAAGAAGCAGCAAATACGTGTCCTTGTTTGTTTTTTTGTTTTTTGTTGTTTTTTTTTTTTGAGAAAATGGCTGGTTAATTTCAATGCCTCTAAAACAACACGTCTCTCTATTACTCATCACAGGGAACCATCGCTGCCACCCATTAGAATGTCGATGCTCTACTCCACGAGAGCACCTCTTTACTACTGTCTCACGCTGTCCACTGACCTGTGATGGAACAATTACATTGAATCAATAGATCCATCCGCCGCAAGTAAAGTTATTTCCCTGTGTCGCGCCCAAATGTTTTTCTCTCCTGAGTCCATCCTTCAATTCTATAAGTCAAGCATTTGCCCTTGTATGGAATACTGCTGCCATATATGGTCTGGTGTCCACGCTGTTCGCTTTAAGGTCCTCGACAAGATCCAGAGACGCATAAACAATGTGGTGGCTCCTGATCTGGCATCACGTCTTCAGTCGCTGTCTCACAGACGTACCGTCGCCTCCCTCTATCTTTTCTACAAATACTTTCACGGTAACTGCTCCAACGAGCTACTCTCGCTAGTTCCCAGACTGCATGAATTTAAACGTGCTACCTGGCTGGCATCACAGTCCCACCTTTTCACTGTGGAAACGATTAAATGTGACAGTTTTTTCTACTCCAATAGCTTCGTGCCTCGCACCTCCCCTCTGTGGAATTCTCTTCCTATTAATTGTTTTCCTGATAGCTATAATCTCTAACTATTCAAATGTCATGTCAATCGACATCTCCAGATGCCCTGAACTATCCCCTGTCTTTCTCTTCATCCTTTCCTCCATCACATCTCTTTACACTCACGCCCTCTCTGTAACCCCCTGTATACTAGTGGCATTCCGCCTTGCTTGGCGAGAAATCCTTAGAAAAAAGATATTAAATAAAAAATATTCTCCTACTATCGCGTTCAAATATAAAATATCTGTTGATATTCTACCTTTAATCTAAAGTTATAATTAAGAGTCTTAAACTGAATTAGATAGCATATTTCAGATAGTGACTTATGGAGAAGCTGTGATGTCATAAAAAGCAATGTCATCGTTATTGATGTTCAATTTTCCTACTTGAATCAAAGTATTTAGTTAATTAATCTGGTTATATTTAAGGCATAAAACCAAAGAGGAAATTGGGGATAGGTTGGGGAAAACTGTCTATCATACACCTAATTAATCCGACTCACGACCCATTCGCTATACCAATTTCCCCAATCACCACAAGAATCCATCCTTCTCCATTCAATTCAACGTGTACCACAATACCACATCTTCACACGGATCCTAATAAAACATGTGCGATTTTAAAATTCCTTCATATGTACAAATATTTTTCCTCTTTTTTAAATTTTTTTCTGAAATTAAGAATAATTTACGCATGAAAAGAAGTGGGGTGAACTCAGTAGTAAAATTAAAAGAAAAAAAACATTCAAACAGAAATATTTTTTTCTATTTGAATCAAAGTAATTGCAAGAACTTTCAATTCATATTTTCAAGATATATTCTGGATTTCGAATATTGGATAAATCCATACTTTCTACTTCATATTTTCGTTTGTTTGGTATCATGCCTAAATGTAGCAACAATATTTTTCAATTTAAATATTTTCTAAAGCGTAGATGGCGAATAATAATAATATCGCATGGATTAATATAGGTACCTCCACTATTTCGGCATAAATTTTCTATATTGAAGTTTAAAATGAATTTTTTACAACGAAAAAACATACTTGAAGATTTCATTTTAGCTTTAATTGAAAGTTTAATGATTAAATTTACGATTTCTATTAATTAAACAATTCTGGTGTATTTCAGATAGAAACTATATACATTTGATTGTCAAATTTAATTTTAAATTTTTAAATTTTCTTAAAAACGGCCATTTTCTTAATTTTAAGAAATTTGTAAACAAACACAAATTTATCGATTTTTAAAATATTTAAAAAAATTTCTGACACGTTATTTTAGTAAAATTAAAAAATTTAAAGTTAAAGTAATCTGATTTGAAAGAAATCTTTCTTACTTATAGCGTAAAAAAATAATATACAACCAATTATTAACGATCGATCCTGTCAATCTGACCCACCTATTGATGGATTGTTGAATGACGAGGCGATGACAGCTACTACGGATTACCATCAATGACATAATTTTTAAAAGTCTGAGTTACAAAAAAAAATATTCTATTTGAGTATGACCCACACTAATGGAAATACAATACATAAAATAAAATTATTTAGTGAAATAGTAAATGAAAAAAAGAAAAATTACTTTAAAATTTAAAGTTTACACTTTTAAAGTTGAACGGAAAATAAGAAATGTTGAAAAGGCCGCGTAAAGGGACAAAACCCTTAAATCACGTGATCTTGTAATAATACTGGCAATTTCAGTATATCATACATGGAAATAAGGAATGTATTAAGTAAAAAAATACAACATAAAAAATTATTTTTAAAAAAAGTAGCTCAACTAAATTTATTAAACTTAGCAATTTTGGATTCGTAAATTTTTTTTCTACTTAATTACTACATAATATCGAGGAACCCTCCTAATACGGAGCTTTACACGATGTTAAACTATTATAAATTATTATAATTAAAAATTTTTAAAAAACGAAAAAATTATTGTAAAAATTAATTATTTATCAGAAAAAAATTATTTCTTCAGACAATAATGTCCTTAATATTACTTATTTACAAAAGCAATTAAAAACTTTTCTAATTAAGTAATATCATTGTTTTATTGGATTCATTATTTTTCAATTCAGACAAGATTTTCAGTTAAATAGCGCAAATTTGAAAAAAAAAAGTAGGTTATTTATCATCTCCAAAGACTCCTCCTTTTAACAAAAAAAAAAAAATTGAGGATCCGAAAAGGTTTCGGGCGAAATTTCATGAAATTAAATAAGTGGGGGGTAACATATTTAAAAAAAAATATTTTTCACCAAAAATTTCTAAAAACAAAATATTTCAAAAATAATTTCATTTATTTGTGAATAAGTCCTGAAAATTTCATTAAAATTGGACAATTACTTTAATTTTACAAGAATTTCCAAATCAATGTGTTTTCAACGGGAAAAAAGCGCAAAAAAAACTATGTTATTTTAACGTTCCCGCGATGACGTAAACAAAAGAAGATTTTAACCGAAATTTCGAACGTGTTAGAAAATATTAAAAAATTTCAAAAAATAATTAAAAAATACTTTTTTCTTTCATCTTAATAATAACATAAACATTTTGACGATAATACTTTATTTTCTTTAATTTTGTGGCATTTTTCATTTACGCTATGCTGTTTTTCTGCGAAAACAATGGACATGCCTAGATTAATAAAAGCAACAATTCTAAACTCAATGTTTTTTTTTTCAAATCTTGTAATTTCTTTTGTAAAAATTAATGTCTAGCCAATTTATTATGTGTCCATACGCAGAAATTATCCCTTCTGTTATTAAATATAAAGAAAGTGGGTGATGAATTTGCTAAATAAATAATTGACATCGAATATCAAGTATAATTTAAATGCTCTGGAATATTAAATGTTTTTTGCGGTTTTATCATTTTTCTCCTTGAAGTTATTTATATTTGTTCGATTATGAGATTTAGTTACAAAATGCCTGCCTACTTTGTTCTGATAACACATAGAAGGACGTGTGATAAGTTTTAACTTAAGTTTTCCACGTAAATAATCTGTAAAACGTTGATTCTATGTCACCAAGAAAATGTAAGGTATTATCATTTCATCAGTTATTAACTCTTTAGATTCTCATTTTTTGACCGAAATTCACTTATTTTATCGTCTGTTTTTAAATCAACGACGCTACTACTTATTACTGTCATATCAAACCTAAGTTTATTTATAGAGACGGTCGATTTTTACCTTTTATATATAACCATCTAATGGCAAAATTAAATTACAAGGAATCAAAACACTTTATTGATTTTACAAAATCTCATTTCTAATGACGGATTCAAAGTGGAGTGTAGAGTTTTATATACAACGGGTGCTAAATATATTGTCTGACAATGAAGTGCTTCCCTATAAATCTGATGTTTCATCCCCATCGCTAAAGAAAACTATTTTTTGGAATCAATGCCGAGTGTTTCAAGAAGAGACACGTTTACATTATTAATTGAATTCCGATAAGAGAATCATTTGAAAAAAAGTAATATTTCGAGGTATTTCGATTGTTAGGAAAATGAATAAAGAGTTATGTTATTTGGAGTTAAAAAAGGATTTTAATTTAAGTCCTGTTTCATTAAAGGTCAATAATTATAATCTATACATTACTGAAAGTTGTTTTAAATTTTAAATATTTGCCGCAAGGCGGTGTGCGCAAATTAAATGCGATCGTACGAGGTCACATTCTTTTTTTACAATTTCTTCAGGAAAGTTGCTAATAAGACAAATATTTATCTTTCTTTTTCTCTCATTTTTTCTTTCTCTGAAAGTGTAAAAGATTTTTTGCGAATCATGTTGGCTGAAAGACTATTTTGTATCGCTAACTTCCGTTCGAATCACATAGCTCGATAAGCACGGGTTGTCCCTCAGAAATAAATTAAACACAGTCGCAGACAATTGTCTGTAAGAGCAAAATAAACCCAAATTATATAATCTTATAACTTGACTGGAGCAAGGTCATTTAATTAGAGTTCTCAAGTTAGTTTATAATTTCTATTTGAGGATCTTATTTATATTTGTTCGATAATGGAATTTTGTTACAGGTCTGGCCACTCCCTTCAGATATTTCATTGAAAAAGATGAAATTGTGATAAGTTTTCCACGATAATATTATACTATGAACATGGCTTCTGGTTGACTGAGCAATAATTATTCTGCTTATTTCAATACTTGAGGGTCGCGTCACGATTCTGATCAATGACATCACATTATCCATGCACAACTATGAAAACATTTGGCATTTTCTGCAGTAGTTGTTATATTAATCATTATGTGAAAGTTCAAATGACGTTTTAATACACGAAAGGAGGCGCGTTCTTTTTTTTTTTTATCTATAAGTGGAAATGTCGCATTAAGTGTGGGGAATGACTTCTCTCTGTCTGTAACGTCTTTCATGATTTCTGTAAGCTTACTTTTGAGACACAACCACATGCATTACATGTTTAATCAAATTAAGGCAATACACAAATATACAAACACACATACCAACAGGCATATATATATATATGAGAAAAATCTAAGACATAGTGGAAAACATTTTTCGTGTGACGCGTTTTGTCCCTTAGAACGTCATCTGAATAAATTGATATTTATGCTGAAGTGATTATACATGTGCATGAAAGAGAGAGGACGATGAATTTAAAAATAATTTTTAAAAGTTGTAAAATAAATTAAGTTTAAATTTACATCGTCCCCTCACCTTCATACGCATGTGTAATCGCCTCTAGGTAAATATCAATTTATTCCGATAAGGACGAAACCCATCACGAAAATCTTTTTTTTCTTTTCATTTTGTCATAGATTTTTCCTATGTTTTCTGTTATATTAAAGTTATATATCGTTTTCCTATATATTAGGTTGGTGCAAAAATAATGACGTAATAATGTTGTTTTTTGACGTTAAAAATACGTCAAAAAACGACATTATTACGTCATTATTTTTGCACCAACCTAATATTATGGCAGAGACTGAGGTCAAGACAAGGTCGTAACAGTTCTTTTCGTTCTTAAATGCATTCTTCATTCTGTGTTTTTGGCTCGACTATTTATATATGCTGATTAATGGTGCATTGTGGGTATTGTCTTATCCTCACGGTTATTGGATGGGCAGTAAAGGCAATGTTTCAATTTATTCTAGAGACTATACAGTAAAAATATTTGTAGATCCCATTGAGGGTTTATAACTATTTTATACTGTTTTTTGTTCATTATTTATTATTGACTATTTAGTGTCTTTTGTACTGATTGACTGATTCTTATTATTCCATTTCCCTGTGCTTATGTGCTCATTGGTAGTTTGTTAATTAGTTTATTATTTACTTGATTTGTTCATTTCTTTATTTTAATTTTTGTTTAAAAAGAAAGAAATTTCATCAGAATGCAAACTAAAAAAAGTAAAAGTATTTTTCAGAGAAGAGTGGATTGATGTTAAAACAAAATATAAATGTTAAAAAAAGTTGTTGTTTTTTTATTAAACATTAGTCAGCTTAAAGAAATTTCAGAGTAGAGGACTTTTTATTGTGTTATGAACTGATAGTAAAACAAAAATTAAATATGAATACAATTAAAAACACAATTGGTCGGATTTAAAAAAAAATATTTGATATCGGACTAAAACACTTGTGCCTGTATAGTGAAAACTGAAAAATGATTGTATTAGTATTTACTAATTTGTTTTCTTTGTTTACAGAGAAAGTCACCCTTGTCAACGTCCAACTTTATATAAACAGCTTTGATTCAATCAATGAACAAACGATGGTAAGTAAGAGTTTAGTTATATTTCATGCTTTTTATATCTTAAAATAATTTCTAAATGAGAAAGACATTATTTTCTAGGGTATATAATTTTCCTGGATATTAACAGTTTAATACGTCATTCGTGTAAATACAGATTTTTGAAATGATAAATCTAATAGGAATAAATGAGGGCTCAAAATGTGTCCAGTAATTAATTTGGAAATAGAATGATATCGCATATTTTATCGATGGCGTATTCATGACAAGCATGGTTGCATTTGATATGTGGATAGGTTAATGATCGATGCGGAATCGACGAATTGCAGTCAAATTTTAGCGTAGTCTGATGCATTAAATTTCGCACAGATGACATTTAGAAAAGCAGGAATATCTCCATTCACTTCCCAGCAATTGATTAAATAGCTGTGTAGACTAAGCTTTGTTTGGGATCTCGTCTAAAAGAAGGACTGTTCTGATTGTAAATCTGGAGAATGTCATGGACTATCTTTTAAAAGAAGTCACGTAAATTTATTATAGATAATAAAGAAAATAATTATTTTCTATAAAGAAACATGTCTTAGTATCTTCAAACATTATGGGCGTCCATTTTATGTTGATCTTAGAATTCACTATTTCATTGAATTCTTCTTAGACAAAAAAGGTATACCGAAAATATGTTAAAGAATTAGAGTAATCATTTGCCATGGTCAAAGAAAAATGACCCACACATATTATATGGCTCGTAAGATTCATAAGCTATTTCTAAATACTCTAAGAGACAAACATAAAATGCCGATATATACTAAACTAAGATTACTTTTCGAACAGCGATACGAAGCTTATAATGCATCACTTGTGGAAAGCCTCTTTATCTTGAACATTTTGCACTGGAAATGATTATTTTATAGGTAAACCCAAACAATAAGAACTGAAATTAAAATTATGCAACAATCATCGCCACACTAAAAGCTACAAAGTTCCCAGCATTTCATAGTCTCAAAAATCGGTATAGAATTTCAAAACAGCGTTTGTGAAATTGAAAATTTGGCCAAAACATGTACATACGTATAGGATTGTAATCCACGATATGGCTAAATAATTGATTTTATCCGCTTACCACCGACAAAAATTTCAAGATTAGAAATCTCCAAATTATCTAATCATTTTTAAATATAATTTTTCCACTGTCGTGACACGCAGCCAATTGACTTTATCGATCAGGCTTAGAATATATACGAAATTAATATCTTAATATGTGGAAGTAATTTCCATAATGTCTTTGCAATATCGTGTCCAGAAAAAATATTGATTTGGTGAAATAAACTTTAAAATATTTCAGATTTCCTCAGACCGATTCTGCATCAATGTGTCATTCTTGGACATTTCCTGTTAAATAACGAACTTGGAAGAAACATGTACATTTATTAAAAAGTGGGAAAAAAATAGAATTTATTATCCGTACCAGGAAATGGCAAGTTCTTTTCGATTGTGTTGAAACATCTGTGATTGTTGTAGTTATAAGTTTATGCTGATGTTCAAAGTAATATAACACATACCAAAACGGAATCGACATAATGTTTTGTAATTACATATCACTAATGCTTCGTGGAAATAAAAGAATTCACTATTTTAGTTTTGTGTTCCATATCAGATAGTTGAATAAAATGTCTCGTTATTAGAATGTCAGAATGCTTTACAAAAATGGGTTAAACAAAATGTTAAATACTTTTAGGTCATCTGGATAATGTCAGAGGGTATGTCAGACATACGTCAGAGGGTATCCCCAAGACGACGCTCTGCCGAAGGTCAGAGTCTCGTCTCGGGAAACTGACTCCGTTTTTACGTGGTCTCTTGGAAATTTTTGCCCGAGCCTACGGGCTCGGATACCATACTTTAAACTCGGCCTTGTGCCACATCTTTCAGCGTAGGGCAGCGGGTAAATAATAATACTTTCAGGTCACTGTTCAACCATGAAAAGAAACTAGATGTTACACGTAAAATGAATCTTGATAGGAAGAATAAGTTGCTTGCCATTCAACAGCTCGAAAATGAAAGTTACCTAATTTTATGTGCCGTAGGTCTTTAGGATTTTGGCGACCACGACTCTTCACATTTTCCTCACTTTTGTAAAACTTAATAGTTATTGTTTTCTTATCTCTCCTAAACCTTGTTCCGACACCCATTTACTCAAGCTCACAGGGAAGGTTATGTGTTGGTTTTCTGTCTCACTTGCTTTCAATCTGTCCTGTTAATATCAAATTTTCAAATTCATCTTTCTACATTATGTGCACTAGAATAACGGTCTCTTCATGATGCTAAGTATGTATCCTTTTTTGTTTCCATGTTCGCCCATGGCATGCTCATCATGTTTCTGGAGAACCATATTTATTTTGCTTCCTGTCTCTTTTTCATCTGTGACGCGATCGATTCCTCTTCAGTGACATAAAGAATGCCTGATATCACATAACAACGCCACACCTACTGCAATATTTTCTTTTCTCGCACTTAACCCTGTGGAATTCATTTCAGTTTACTTGCTTCTGTGATAACGATAAAATTCAAATAATTAATTGATACGTCAATCGCTATCTTCTATAATTTTAAAGCCCATTAATTTTGTGCTTTCCTCAATTCTGCCTATACCGAGTTTTTTTCTCTCATTTTCGCCCCCTGTAATCCCCTGCGTGCTGGTGACATTCCCAACTTGCTTGTGGAGAAAATGAATTTTAAACAAATTCAGTACTCTTTTCTTCGTTTCTACCGATATTTTTCTTTTTCTTAATGCTTTGCTTAGCATTTGAAAGTCATCTTACGCTATGCTAATATGCCTTTGGATTTCAGTGTCGTTACTCGCAGACATTTCAATTATTGCACTTGTTCGATTTTGTCATTTCCAATTTGTAACTTAAAAGTAGGTGTGTTCTTTTTGCTTACAACCATGTCTTTTCTCTTCCAATTGATCTATAATCCTTTCATCTCACTTTCTTTCATTATCTTCTCTAGGAACTCTTGTAGTTCACGCTTTGCTAATCACTGTATTCACGAAATGTAATTATCCAATCAAGTTTAAGGAATACGAGATCTGGTCCACATGCAACAAAGCGGTCACTTTCAACCCAATTGCATTTGTCAGAACAACAAAAATAAAAATGTCACTTTTAATTATCTTATTACATTTTTCCCTAACTGCGGATGAAATCTTTCTCCGAAGGGTACTCAGTTGAGCCAATGGAACAAATATAAATTATTCTGAATCTCATCAAAGATCAGAATTGTTGCGTTCAATCTATGATGTATGAAACATAGAAAACAACTCATGTGAAAGTCTTAAAAAGGCACCCCCATTTGAGAAATATTTATACTGACGATGTTATTCAGACAACAATTTAATTTATTAGATTATTCACAATATTAATTAGATTAATATAGACATCACCAAATTTACCAAGACTAAAATTGCTTTAATACAACTATATCTTAATTACATTAATTAAATAATTATTAATCACTTCTTAAATATTTCTCTAAAACATTGAGGTCCTAAATCTATCGTCGTATATATTCTATTGGCCTACTATATATTTACACCGCGTGAATATCTCAGATTTTATAAACATATATAAATTTATCCAGAAAAATGTGATTATCAAAATTGTAAATATATTTCAAAGAGATTTTGCATAATTTCCATTTCCAAAGAAACAATTTATTCACAATCGACTGATATCCAATTCTATTAGAATATATAACTATGTAAAAAAAAAGACTTCTGGAAGGATGCTTTCATAATCCTTGCAATTCTAATGTCTTCAATTCTAGGGTTAACCTTTATCTTTCTTGCATAACACGATGAACTTCCATTTTGTTAATTTTCTTAAGCTCATTAAACACCATACAGTCAGACTCTACTTCAAGTGGTTATTGAGCCATGTGCTGAATGAACATTATGCACACATACACACACACACACACACACATATATATATATATATATATATATATATATATATATATATATATATATATATATATATATATAAATAATTATATATTGCACATATAGTGCTGGTGTTAATGAAATAGTGTTCGATGTAATACAACAGAGTTATTAAGTATATATTAATAAATATACACATTATTCCTCACCGATGGCACGGTTATGGAGTTCCATGCACAATACAATCTTCAGATGCTGAGTATATACTGAGTGTTATGTAATTTCAGTCTTAATAAGAGAAAACCATAATTTACACTAAAAATTAATCTGGATCAGCGTATTTAAGCAGATATTTATTTTATGTCTACATCTAACCATTAATTGATTTCTCTTTGTTAATGTCTTAAATTGCATCAATTTCCTTTTCCGTTGTAAGATTTAGCTCTTCCTATATTATCCCAAGGGACAAACGGTGTATTTTCATCATTCTTTAGAGAGAGCAGTGCTTTTATATATATATATATATATATATATATATATATATATATATATATATATATATATATATATATATTGCCTAAAGTCATTCGATATTGGTAGAAACGAAATTTTCAAACATTTTCACTGGAACCAAAACAAAATTTGACATTGTTACTGGATTGCTTGATATATAATTTTATCAGTCATAGATATACCTTTTAAGGGACAGATCATATTTTTTCGGCAATTGCATTTATTTAAAAAAAAATAACGTTATCTTTGTTGGAAATGTATTTATTTATATATAATTTTGTTATGTTAGGATATAAATTTATCGATATTAACTCAGTTATTGATGATCTTAACATTATTTATGTTAAAATTCTTTTTTTGGTGTCGGTGAATGGTTAAAGTGCTTATGAATTAAATTTAGGAAAATTCTTACGACATTTCTTTGAATATTACGAGCAAAAGGTGGATTAAACGATATAGTGTTACGCTTACGGTGTTCCTGCTTATTTTTAGCGTCTTTGTTTTTATTATAAATACCCTAAATTTACTTTATTGTGGCTTAGTTCTTAAGCTTTAATATACTTAATTTTATTATTATCAAGTATTTCCTTATTGCTGGAGTTAATAGATCATCTCTCTTGGGCTGATTTATGTAAATTAACTAGTATTTTATGGTGGTGGCTTGATTCTTTACTGGCGTATATATGGTTACATAGATGTTTAGTGTATGGTTTCTAATGAACATTATTCAAGTTCAAGGTCACATCAAGAAAGGTGATTAATTTAACATTGGTGGTTGTGGTAATATTTAGCTCGTGATTTAAAAAAAAATTTTTAAGTTCTTTTCTCAGTTGGTTAATATTTCGTGGGTGTATATATTAGAGGAGAATTACGCCCACATAACTATAGAGTCTTGTGTCCTTAATATCGGAAATAAATATTTATCACAGCAATAACAAGATTCTAACTAATTCACATATCTCTGATGAATCATATGCTCTTAATGCAATTTTAAAGTCTGTTACTTCTTTTGGCCCACAGATCACCGTTATAGAATTTTTGTGTCTGTTTTATAATATTTATTTCGCTTTCAATAATAGGACAGTGTTTTTTTTGTTTTTTGTTTTGCTATATATAAATATAGCAAAAAATGAAAACAGACATTAGTAGATTGTCTGTGATGGACGGATAAAAGTCACAAATATCGAATTGCTTGAATGTATATTCATTCTTACTTTTTATATTGTTAAACCATTCTATGGCTTCTGTTGTTTTATTCCACTGGTTAATTCCTAAGCCATCTTTCGTTTATTTGCACGTTCTTTCAAGGATGTTTTTTGTTGATTTTATCGCTTTTATTTTTTAATTCGGTTAAGTAATCTGTTGTTTAGGATATTTGCTTTGTGTTTTTATTTTATTTTTTTTTACTTTAATGAATGCTTGCTGTTTGTGTTATTTGTAAATCCTATCATGAAATTTTAGTTCAGTCGCTATTTTCTTTCATTCACTATTGATGTTATTTTCCCAGTAGTCGGATGTATTTTTATAAAACTTATTAACTTCTTTGTTAATAGCTTTATGGCACAGATCCGCATTGATTTTTTAATGGTTACCCGTCTTATCTGCTTTGAAATTTTTTTTTACTGTTTTTTCATCATAAAAACGTCCTTTAGCATTTTTTTCATATAGATCGTAGGTAGTCTTTATTTAATTTTGTCTATTACCGAGATTAGATCTTTTCCAAAGTCTAATAATTGTTCGTCGCCTGGTGGTGTTTTTTTTTTTTTCGACTTAAATTCATAAATTTCGGTATCATTTAAGTTGTTATACTCGTTATTTTGTTTCCAGAATAAGACTTCCCACCTCAATCTTTTAATGACGCTCTTGATCTTGTGTGAAAGTGCCAGGTTATAAGATCTTTTGTCAGGAACTATGATATCTTTTGTGAAGGAGTCTAAGTTAATTGGTTCCATATTCCGATAACACTTAGGATATGGAGTATGAATACTTTGTTACATGTATATCAGTGCTCAACCAAAAGACTTAAAGTTTAAATATAATTATAATATATCCTTCATATAGTGCTGGTTTTAATTTAATAAAAGTGCTCGATGTAATACAACAGAACTAAAACGTATATACTAATATATATAGGATCCCTCACCAAAAGTAGGACTAAGTATAGACTGACCGTAATTTAAATAAAAAATATCTTGTTATCTATTACACTGGGATGACAGTATTTTTAATTTGAACAAATATATTTGGCAATTACAATAAACGGGATATATATATATATATATATTAATTAGGGTTTATACATTCGATTATTTATAGATACAAATAATTAAGTAAATGCTGTGTTCATAATGAATTAACAACATTTACCGGCTTGAATGTCCAAGAAAATATGCGTTCTCTGACATGAATTGAACCTGTATCCTATACGGAACCGTCATATAGCCTCACATGCTTTAACCTGTTTCGCCACAGAGGAGCGTTTTGGTTACAAAGGTCGATTTTATTTTTTGTAAACTGTTTTATTATAAACAAAGCATCTACTTAAATATTTGTATCTAAAAAAAAAGAATGTATAAACATAAAAATGTCTTTAAATAATTGTCGGACTTTGTACATCTCATAATATATATATATATATATATATATATATATATATATATATATATATATATATATATATATATATATATATATATATATATATATATATATATATATTAGATTTGTGAATATTATTTTTTATAATAAGCATGGAGGGAGATTACTTTTTCTTTTCTTTAAAAAAACATAATTTACATTAAAAATTAATCTGAATCTATAAATATTATATTTTAAAACATTTACATATTAAAATCTAAGAATAAGAAGTAAATCAATATTATGTTGCTTCATTTTTATATATTTAAGTGTATTATACTCATTGAAACTTTCTCTGCACAATAGAGTATATTGTTTGTACTTGACACCATCTTTAGCCTCTTTCCTCCTCAAAATCTGTACCTGAAGACATAGTGCTCCATTCAATACAAGAGATAAAATATTTATAAGCAACATGTCAGTTGTTCTTCCAGCAATGTTTTCAATCAAATAATCCAGGAAATCAATGTATCCTAATAAATATTAACGTAATAAATCCTAGAGTTATTTGCTGGTCATTTAGATTTGTATCCTGAGACTTGTATCATGAGACTTGTATCATGATTACTTGATGATCTCCAATGAAGCATCAATTGATGATGTCGGCCATTTTAGGTTTATCAATCTAATGACCTAACTTATAATCTCTGATTCTAGGACGAAGTGGCCGAATTTGTGCTTTAATAATTACAGACATTCCACTTCTGCAGATTGAATTAATAGCTTCATCTTGTGCAAGGAAAGTTGATTCCCTGTGTCAAGCCAGAAGGTTTTTCCCGCCAAAGTCCCTCCTTCTAATTTACCATTCGTCCTTACATTGAATACTGTTGCCATATATATTCTACTACCCCCGCTGTTCATATTGAGGTTCTCGACAAAATCCAGAGACAGATATGCAGTGTGGCATCTCGTCTACAGTCACTTTCTCATATACGGGATTTATCCTATCTCTGTATTTTCTACAAATATTTTCATGGCAACTGCTCTGACCAGCTATTTTCACTAGTGCTGCAACTGCATGAATTTAAGCCTTCGACTAGGTTGGTATCTCGGTCCCACCCTTTCACTGCCGAAATAGTTAAATGTAACCACCTTTTCTACTCAACAGCTTCTTCTCTCGCACTTCCCAGCTTCCTCTTATTCGCTTCACTGATAGCTATAATCTTCAAATGATCAAATGTAATGTCTTCTGATTCCTTGATCCTGATCTCCATCCTTCTCTATATCCTTTCCTTAAACACCCCTCTTTACTCTTGCTCTCACTCTATGTAACCCTTTGCGTGCTAGTGGCACTCTCGCCTTGCTTGGGGTGAAATGTTGAAAAAAAAAGAACATAATCACATTCATCCGATCAGTATATTTCGGCACTCAAATATTTTCTTTACGCTGATTTAAACATTTTTAAGATAAATAATGGCAGTAGAAGATACTACTAGTTTTTTTTTTTATTTTATCAGATGAAAAAGTAGCATTTTTTTAAAACTCCTTGTTCCATTCTATTATATGCAAAGTCCCTTTAGAAAGAGGGCGATTATAAATATCCATACCTTCCATAATCTTGGTCTTCTTTTAATCTTTCCACTATTTACAATTGCACTTCGTCTTTGTTCTGTCATTCATTTACAGAGACTCAATAACTTACTGTTTCTCTTGTTTCTTCTGCATTTAGTTTGTCTTCTGTTCGTGAAATTCTTCATACGTTAATTTCTCATTACTTGTTCCTAAAACGTCAGCCTTATCTTTCAGATTGTTAATTTCAGTGCCCATCAAGTTACTATTTTCATAGAAATCAACTGTTCGCGTGTTATGAGAGTAGAATTCTCATTATACTCCGGAAGAATGTCAAATTGTACATCTTATAATAAAGAGTGAATCCTGAACAAACGAATGGATGAATAAATATACTAAACGCTTTCAAAACATGAAAAGTGATTAGATTTGTATTAATTAACAAATAAAAGGTAGATACATTATTTTTACTTTATATGAATAGCGCATACAAAGAGATATCCTCAGGCAGGTGTCTCCTCTTTCATATAGGTATTTATACGTATATGAAAGAGAAGAGTTTACCGTTAGATACGTATAAATTAAGATACGTATTAAAATATTAAGTCTATATACATATGCATATTATTAGATATGGATACGTATATTATGAATAACCAACAGTAGTCTTACACACCTTTTTGACAGAGCTATTTCTGTTTACTGTTTCTATAAAAGGACACTATACGCGAACCTTGTTTTCTCAGTTGAATAAAGCTCTCTTGAAGCCTACACCTGCGTACTTTTGTCATTACAACGTATATCTAAAGTTAGATACATAATTCAGAATAACTGAGCAAGCTTCTACATTAAAAAGGGGGAAATTTGATTCAAATCATAAACATGCAAGATGCTTAGAAAACCGTTCAGAGAAATTGCGTGATTTACACAGCAAAGAAATATAATTCGCTTGAGATTTATTTTTAAATTTCCATATTTGCATTTTATAATCTGTGGGTTTATTTAGATTTCAGGTTTTATTTTATTTTTTTTATTTTTTTTCAGTTGTCGAAATGGAAAGTCGAACTTAACCCTTAATTTCGCTCACTGGGGTAGACTGTTCTAGTTCCAAGTGCCATGTTTACACATGGCATGTGAATAAAGGCGTTGGTTAGATCCAATGACAGAACCCACAGGGTGTGAGTTCAATACCCAGTTATGGCAGTGGGGAATTTTCAGCGGGAAATTAACAGGAGATAACTGATAACTGACATGCATTAAACATGGCACGTGGAATTAGAACAGTCTACCCCAGTGAGCGAAATAAAGGGGTAAGTTCGACATTACAACCACCTGAAGAAGGCCGGAGCGTACAACGGCCGAAACGTTGTAATAAATATGTGATAATGTACATAATACCTCATCTCAGAAATATAGACAGAAACTAACATTTCTCCTTCGAAAATTAGATAAATTCTTCATGGGGAAAATGAAGATGGTTATTAAGTATATCATCAAACCTTTCGCAGTAAATTTGTTTTATTACCCAATATTTGTACGTTCTGTCATTTGTTTAGCAATGAAACGAAACTTATTTAAATGCTAAGCAAGAAATATTGTTACTGTAGCATTTGTAATTTAGACGAAAGTGGAAAACAGACTAAGGATTTGGACAGCAACAAGAAACTGTAAGAATGCTAAAAACAATCGATGAAGAAGAGAATACAAATGAGAAAGCAGAAAAAATTTAATTGAACAGGATGAAAAAATGGCGATGAATTCTAATATCGTGAAGAAACAAATACAGAACAAAAATAGAAAGTAGGACCCTGAATTTGCGACTAATTTAGAAGCGAATAAAGAAAATACTAAAGAAAAGTGAAGAAACTCATTTTACAACGGCTAAGAAGACGTTGCATGAACAAAATAAGAAAAATATAAACATTAACAAGTAAAATAAAATCCTTCAAGAGAAGTTGCAAGAACTACAAGGATAATAAACTTGTTATTGTGATTAGACCAGTTTTGTTGGGTGTGCTTCACGCCTGGAAACGCCAGATGACTTGAATCGATTTTATCTCAATGTAAAAATGTTTTTTCCATGAGTAGGTGATACACATTTACTCTAATATGTTCGGATCTCACCCCAGATGATATAGAAATAGAGTTTACACTCAATGTTACAACAATGTCTCAAAGAAGTCCAGTCCTCCACAGGATTGACATAGATGTATTCGTATGCATCAGTTCCAGATTCACCACATCATTGGATATCCAAAACATGTAAAGAGAAGGGTAATCCAGCTGCGTTTAGAATCTGTAGGAGTGGGTAAACTAATAACATTAAATATATATATATATATATATATATATATATATATATATATATATATATATATATATATATATATAAGCACGCATCCGAAAGAGAAAATACAGCCTGATCTTCCTCGGGAGGAGACATGTGCGGAGAAGACCTCATGGTTTCGTTCACCCATTCACCGATATTAACTGGCGAAATCCCAAATTGGATAAACAATAATTTCACGTATGAGAGATTTAATTTTGTGTTCTTACAACTTTGTACCATGAGAGCATTAAAATTGCAAAAGGTGGGATTAGCTAGAATATCGTTAATAACATTGTCTTAAAACAGTTTTACAGTCTACGTGGGCCTAACGATCTAGAACATTTGAAATCTTGGTTTTGTCATTACATATTAAACTCTGGCCCTTTGTCCTTGTCGAAATATGTAATAATTTCAACCTTGTGTGTTAAACTCTCAAAATAAACAAAACTGATGAAAACAGAACTCACATGTAGATGTTATTTGCTATTCAATTTGCAACAATGGCTTCCAGTGAGTGAAGCATGTAAGTCTTGGCGTCGATCATCGTTTTTTGAGCTGGCGCTACGGATTCACAAAGACCTGCACCAAAGAACAGAAACCTTATCGTATGGATATTACATGTAACTCCAAGGGAGAATAATGGCTTAATAAAAATTATAACTTCCTGAATTCTTTCAAAGTAAACTTTCAGAACGATGTTCCGATTAGTAGTGGAAAGAGCGATAACAGTTATTGGAATTGAGAATTCATTTTTCCGGAAACATTTTTAATAGAAATGTTTTATCAATTTCCTCCCACAATTTATACCGGATGCTTGGTCAATGAGTACCGTATATTTTCTTATAAGAAAACGTTTATATTACCATTACTAAGTACTCATTATAAAGGGACTTATATATACGTAGCTTGATACATTGCAGGTGAAAACAATGAGATCATGTACGTACTGAACAGAGTAGATTGCTAGCTATTACTCAGAGATGATAATGATGGCGTGAAATATAGAAAAAGAAAATATAGGAGAAGAAAAGGCGATCTTTGTGGTAAATAAAAATTTCGTTTTAAATATTGTTAAATATTTTGAGAAATTTCAGTTTGGTCTGATAAGTTTCCTTAGAAAACAAAGTAAGGTATTTAACTTAAATATGTAAGAGACAATTCACCTTTTATGCAGGTAAAACATTTTTCCAGGGACCTAACACATTCATTTTTATCATAATTCTTTTATTCAAAGAACTGATCTGACAAATTGAAATCACTCCTTATGTTATCTGAATCGTTATGACAGTCCGAAGACTTAACAATCTTACAGCATTTTTCACGTGTAAAAACCGTAAAGAATAGAGATGTTTTAATTCTTGTTTGTTGACATAGTAATAGTCAATACAACCTCTTAGCCCTGTGCACTTGAACTTAGTGGAATCAGGCCGGACAATAACTGAGCATTTCTAAAAATAAGAACGAGATGAGATATCCCTGAACGTGGGTAATTAAATGAGAATAGGCTACCCCACTGTAGATTTAATAAAGAGTTCAGTTCTGAATTCCTTGCAGGTTACTCGGATCGATAATCCTAAAAAGTGAAAAGCGCAACAATGAAAAATGAAGGCCAGATGGTTAAACGGACAAACGTTGTAATAACAAGAGCAAAGCTGGTGACAATATTGTAAATAATGAGACCTCCCCATCTCTAAAACTCAAACAGAGGCCTATATCTAAAAGACATATGTCTAGGAAAGGCAAATCTTTTATTTATAAGCTTGAGCTAAAATCCCTTTGCTCTTTCCATTATCTACGTTGCGAGAATGAAATAAATTACAGTTTAAAATAGAATTTGCACGTAACTTCACAGTAAGCACAAACTACAAAATGACCCACAACACACGATCTGCTATATTAAAGCATACCTTACGGTGAATTTGCAAGAAATTAATTTTTGGGGCTTCAAAATAGAGAACGTATGCTCTGTATACTATCTGAATATAGATTTTAAATAAGCTTTTTGGAGAACATTTTGTGATGTTTCTAAAAGATAAGAATAAATATTCTGGCAATCATAGAAAACTGATATGACATTTTGATCCCACCCAATGATTCATTTTGGTCATTATGACTCCCAAAATAATTGATGCTTCATCAACTGCATTTCGATATTGATCCAGTTAGTAGTGTTTAATTTATTTTCAAACTTTCATTGGCTCTTCTCCACACCTCATTAATTTAAACTTCGTTAAAACTAATGAATTAACATTTGAAGTGTGCATGGTTCAGGTGTAAAATTACTAAGTTAAGATCACCAAAAAATAATTAACTTTAAAAGTATTCTTTAGTTAGTCACATTTTGTTACCTATGTACATGGTAAAACTGAAGTCCACTTTGCTGTCATAGTAAATGCGATTATTAATGGCTGCCTGTAATTGTTATCTTGTACCATCATAATCGAAGCTTACGCTACTAAAAATATTACTGAGTTTACATTCGCGACATTCAATAATATATATATATATATATATATATATATATATATATATATATATATATATATATATAATTGTATGTGCAGTATTTTTGGAAGCGCTTAATATCAGTGATAGACATAACATATTCAGTTATATGGATATGAGGGTTACAATGTCATAAATTCACATCCATGCAATTGAGTATATATATATATATATATATATATATATATATATATGTGTGTGTGTGTGTGTGTGTGTGTGTGTGTGTGTGTGTGTATGCGTATGTGTGTGGATATATGTGTATGTGTGTACATGGGTATATGTATGTGTGCATGTGGGTACACGCCTATGTGTATGTATATACGTGTATATGTTATTGTGTATGTGTGTATTCGCATGTGTTTTGAACATAAAAATATAGGTCCTTGCTAGATTGGATAATCGTCATATTTATTCTTTATATGTTTATATTTGATTTGTAACCTGTAGTCGATATTATTTTTGTCAAATTTTCTCAGTTACACAGCGTGCCTTTCAGTATATGCCCTTCAATTTTAGTTTCCCTCGCCCCATCTTCCTCCCCCACCACTTCTTTCCTTTTCTCTCCCTCCTTCTTATTGTGATCTGTAACATTAGATCGTCTATGGTGTGTGTATGTCACCACGAAATGTATCTTTAATGTATTAGATATCCGACAACATTCGTATTTCCCCCTTCCACTCACCTCTAGTTAAAAAAACCCTCTCTGTTAAGTTTTAATCTCCCACTTTCCCTCGTATGTTACCCCTCTCTTTAACACTAACATTGGTTCCACATTCTCATACTTACACTCTCTCTAAATTCTATTTTTATTTCCGGAGTTGTTCTTTTCCGTTTTCTTTTTGAATTTGTAGGTCTGATGAATTGGATGGTATTTACGATTCCGATGGAATAAATTATGACCATGGAATATTAGTGTTTAAGCCTTTGTATTATCTCTCTCTCTCTCTCTCTCTCTCTCTCTCTCTATATATATATATATATATATATATATATATATATATATATATATATATATGTATATATATATATATATACACGTTTCATTAAATAATAGAGACAAGTGTTGTCTATTTATTTTATGTAATTTTTTTCGTAACTTCTGATAAGTTTAATAACATTATCGTTGAACGAAGAAAGAAATTAACAATATTGATCCATATTTTTTTTACTACAATCCAAGGTTTCAGCTTACATAAGCCATTATTAACGATGTCAAATACAACATATTAAGCAATATATGGACACAGCAGTGATGATAGTTTGTCATTGTTTGCATAGATGATTTTTAAGCAACGATAAACACGCGCATATAAAACACTGGAAGCGAAAATCGCACCGCATCTCATGACGTCACACATGACCACACGAGAATGAATTGGAGAAATATGAAGTATGGAAAGCCGTTGGTATAAACCAATGGCTTCTGTTACCAATTATAGACATTTAAGAATATTTGTAGACATGCCATTATTGATTTTGTTTAGGTTGGCTTTCAACTGTCTGATGTATAATGCTTCTAAGATTTTTAGTTTTTGTCTATTGTTGTCATGTCGAAGTATAATTGTGTTTTCGACAAGTATTTTACGGAATTGTGTGTGCGGGCAAGCATGTTGTTTTAAATGCCTGAAAATGTTAGAGTTTTCATTCAAATGTAGTCTCAAGCGTCGTGAAAGCGAGTTTGTGGTATATATATATATATATATATATATATTGGTGAATAAGTTTTCAACATCAAATAAAGCTATAATTTATATCTTTCATTGTTGGGTTTTTCACTTTTTAGGATTTGGATTACTTCTAATGTTGACTTAACACTATATTTACTACTAATAAAATTCCCTTCCTAAACACAAATAATAATAAATTTACTATTTCGCCATATAAAGAACCTACCAGCATAAATACGTGCACACTTATATATAAGAATGAAGGTCCATGTGAATACAAAATAGCAATTATAAAAAAAGTCTAAGGCATCGTGCAAAAAACTAATTCATCCACAAAACAGATTTGTTTACAGTGACTAAAGAATACAAAACAAATACTTATTAATGATAGCATTCCAAACTACATAGTTAAAAAATTCCTAGTAAATATAGTGTTGAGTCAATATTAGCAGTAATCCATATCCTAAAAAGTGATATATATATATATTTAAAAGTGAATATTGAAGTTAACACTTAGAGGCGCCAGTAGTCTGTTTCATGATAGACGCAATCGTGAGGCCACGATTACGTCTAGCTTGAAACAGACTGCGGGCACCTCTAAGTGTTGACTTCAATGTTCACATTTATACTTACGCACGCTCTATCTCTGATATTGAGCACTTTATCCCATAAATATAGCCAATCTTAAGACTACACACACACACACACACACACACACACACACACACACACACATATATATATATATATATATATATATATATATATATATATATATATATAGTTCTTAGACACTACCGGATTACTAAATTGGTGGCAAGGTTTATATTTATATATATATATATTTATATTTGTAACAATTTTTCTCTCGCGCTTCTCGTTTGTTGAAATGCCGTTGCCAAATTGTAGAAACATGCTAATAGATTTAAATACTGTCACAGAAAAAACATTTTTTGTACAAAAACCGGCTCAAATTATTTTAATCTTTGTATTCATATATATTAATTAACCAACCAGTGACGTCGTACGAGACGCGCGGTAT
The DNA here is from genome assembly GCA_963932145.1 of Acanthosepion lycidas. NCBI lineage: Eukaryota > Metazoa > Mollusca > Cephalopoda > Sepiida > Sepiidae > Acanthosepion > Acanthosepion lycidas. The sequence goes on from OZ010572.1 coordinate 146,616,764, forward strand.
TCATTAAACTGGTAGACGATGAAATATCACATAAAAAAAGATTTTGGAGGCACATCTTCAGAATATGATCGACAATTTTTTACCTCAGAAGTATATATATCAGCCAATAAGCTTAATAAATCTAATGTTTCATTTCTTCTGGACTCTATTATGTTAATATAAATATGATCAATTCTTGTTCGTTAACTAGGCTTTCAGTGAATCTTTGACCGGGGTGTTTGTTCGATCGTTTTCATAAAAACGTAACTGAAATTATCACACTTAATTAATTACTCGAATCTTATGCATATTTATTCGAGTATAATGTATCAGAAAAAATATTTTTAGAGATAGGGACGACATATCGCTATTTTTTTTTACATGCAGAAACAGTTACAAGTAGCTTTCTGCTGTCTTACTCCATGCGGATGACAACTACAATTTATACACACAGAAAACAACTCAAAATCGTGTCGTATACATCTGCAACATGTCAACGCGTTCTATTTATGTTATACTAATGCAATCCATTCGTTTGTACTGAAAAAAAGATACAAAATAAGATATTTTATGAGATTTTCCCAATGACATTTGGAATTCATTTCTTTCAAATTGAAACAAAATAATACTTCAATAAATAAAAATTATTAAAATTTTTAGATCCGTGTTTGAAGATTCTCTTAACTCTTCGTTTATACACGCATATTCCACTATATATATATATATATATATATATATATATATATATATATATATATATATATATATATATATATATATATATATATGCAGAGAGAGAGACTGACAGACAGATACTGAGAGTGAGAAACAACTCGGTGTACTGGTGGTATGATGGTTAAGTGATTAGAAAGAAAGATTTAAGATTTGATATCAGAGTTCGAATTCCGATCGAGATCGTTACATTTACTTACTTGCGAATAATCTTTAGAAATGTGTCAATCAATCTCTTTCCTCCCCAGCTATAGGTTATATAGCAGGACAGACTGAAACCTATAATCTTGGTTGGCAACCAGTCTACAGCAAATGTAATGGTAACCTCCTGTGGGAATTCTTCTGCCACGTCAATCTTGAATCGAAAACAGACATGATTACCTAAGCGTATATCACACATGTCAGTTAAGGAATATATGGAGTATATGAATATATAAATAAAGGAGAAGTTCCAAAACAATTTTCGTTTTATTAGAGTAAGTAAATTTAATATTAATCTTCTTATAAGCAACATTAACTGCCATACATTTCTTATATGAATAGAAATTGCGTTATTTTACTTTAGTGACAAGTGGTTTCGATTTTATTTTTTGTCAATTCATATTTTTCATCTTACTAGTCATTATGTATACCTGTCGTCTTAACAGCCGAAGAAAAATCAATCTCTATCATTTAACCAGAGGTAAATGATAGGCCACAATGGGAATGTAACTACAACAGACCATCGCAAAACTCGCCGTGGTGAGGACTCTCCACTCTTTTCCATGTACACTGACGTACCAATGCCATATTATGTTTTGTTTTTTTGTTGTTTTTTTTTTACAAAAGTAATAATAAATAACCTCACCATATAGTGTATACAAATATATCAATTGAGATTTGACCTCTGGTGAATCAGTGTGGCGTCGTAGAGGCTGCATATTGCAAAGTAACGTAATTTATCGAAAGGAATGTGATATTGTGAGTGAGAATGATGGGACATTGCATTACTGAAAGGGAGGGTGTTTATTTCACATCTCTCAATCTACAGTGTCACAGAAATACCTGATGGAAAACATTAACACCCACTGTCGACAGTGCAGTGGCTGACTGTGGATCTGTAATGAAAGCAAAGGTATCTTCTCAGCATTACATGAGACACTGACACAAATCACATCCGCATTCTATACAAGAGACAACTTATGCATATCACGCAAGTTGGTTTAGTGGTAGGCGCGTGATGAATTTAATATGACATTGGATTTCGGGACTGATGTTAAGGATCAATTATGACACACGTCATGAGACCAAAAAGACACTAGGCAAACTGCTGGCGTTGCCATTTATGTCACTAATTATATCAGCTGCACTGTTCATTGACATGTTATCGTTATGTTGGAATACGTCGCAGCCATTTGCAGCAATTTATGCACGTTATGTACTCTTACAACACTTGTTATTGTAGTAGGATAAAGCGCCGTATCATCGGGTCCGAGTTGAGCAGAATTGATTTGACGACACATTACGACGACTTTGGACGAATGGTGCGGTCACCACATTCGCTCTAGAATTAGATGAATGAAGAGATATATTTATAACTAAACACTTGCTCCTAAAAGTAAATAATAATAATAACTCGTCGAAAACCCGTGTTGCAATCATTTCTATTAATAAATTTATTTACAATTATTATTATTTTTACAATAATAAATTATCTTCCCTTCTTTTTTTCTCAATGAACCGAAGTAGTTTATCTGTTATTTCATTTTCACGCGGTCAAAACGGAATAGTCTATTATTTATGCGGAGGTGGCAGGACTTAACCTTCGTGCAAACTAACGAAAGGACGGACAAGCGGAATTATTATAAGATGAGGGGTTAAACATATCTATTTAGAAACTACATATGATTGGATGTTACGAATAGTTATCTCTCTAGTAATGTAAACATCGTTTATAAAAAGAACAATCAATTCCTAAAGGAACCCCAAATGGCTCCCAATTAAATAAATATAAGCGATGAACGAATGCGAGTAATATTATTAAGAAAACGGCTTAGGCACAAGGATTAGTCAATTGAAAAATCAATTTTTAACAAAACACTCATTTTTCTTCTCATCCAGTCGCTACACTAAACTATTCCACTTTTGTACACATAACCTTGCCTGGGGTGCTAAAGTTTCAAGGTCGTTAAGTGTGCATGTTCCTTCAAGATTAAAGCAGACTAGATATTCCATCTTTTGTCATTCCTGCATTGGCAGTTGTGATCAATATTGATGACATGTCCCCACTCTGAAAGCTTGACTCTACAGCGACCAACATCTGGTTGGAGGCGATTTAGACAAGATAAGAAGGTCCAGCTATCATTGAAGCCAGGAAGAGGGATTCTTTAGTTCTGAGAGAGAGCCTGTGTTCCACGTTGTTGAGGTGGCCACACCACAGGGACAGAGTTATGTTGTTCAGAGGTTCGGTTGAATGTAAATAACTGTATCTGTTAACTGAGCCTATAAGTCATTGGTTCACAGACGTGTAGTAGAAAACTGAGGGGCAATTTCCTGCTTCAACTCGTGTTGGGTGTGGACTGTCTTTCTTATGTAAGGCGGGGGGCAATGCCACTAATTAAGTAGAAATCATCTACATCGGTTGGCTTGAGACACCCAGTGCAAGAGGTGACCATTTACATGACCACAATTCATTCAAAATCAACGATGAGGATGTTGATATACAAATTCAAATGGAGCTGAAAATTGCTGATAAAGTCATTGACGTAGATATTAAAAATGTCTGCAGATAAGCAAATCGTATTTGCCAGAAATTATAAGCGGACAATAATAAATAATGGCACAGAAGCAATATGTAGATTATGTGAACAAAATGTAGAGTTTGTTGATCTCTGAGATTTTGGTTGTCCAATGGTGACACAAAAAGAATACATACGTCGACATGACGACACTGAGCAGCATTTTCGCTGGAAGACTGATTAAAATCAGTGTGCCACATACCTAAAAATGGTATGAACATCACTTTGAAGCATTCACAGAATGCGATCTCGTCGCTGTTCTTTGAGACTTTGTGATAGACATATAGAAGCTAACAGTCCACAGATTTTAACCAAAGACCACAATAAATAAAATATTACCCCACAAATCTGACAGTGTCATCAGATAAAAATAATTTGATAAAGGATATGGCAAATAAATATAACAGTCGAATGTGTGTTTTGATTCCGCTTTCGAATTTTCAATCCGTTGTTAAAACGCTTCCTAGTTATTTTAGCTTCTGAACCCGCCTAGTGTTTATATCACTAAATCGTAAATTGCATTTCAGGCTTTTTCTCTTGCTGACTGCCATGATTTCTATCTTCTTGAAGTTCCTCTTGGTTAGTTCTTTTGTCTCGTTTTCTTCTACCATCCAGTTCACGAGGCCCTATAATATTATTTCGGTGTAAATCTTCAACATTGTGTTACCTGCGTATTTTATATTGTTAAGGATATGTCCACCTATAATAAAATCATGCCTTTTTGTCTCCCAATATAACAACTCCATTATTCTAACATCTTTTTCCAACTAGATCTAGTTTTCCTGGCAGTTCAAATATATCAATGTGTCGTACGTTGCTTATACTATATAACATAATTACACGTTCTTCTGCATTCTGTATTGCTCTCTCTTCTATCATTGTCACAAGGAATACCGAGTTGTTTGTCCCAGTGTCAATAACACTGGTCTTAACCTATTTCAAATTTAATCCTGTTTCTCGTCCCATAAATCAGGATTCGCATCATTAATTTGGTGATGTGGCTCATTAAACTGATTGTCCCATGGAATTTGCACTTATCTGCACCAGGTCTCTTAGGTAATGTTAAGAAGATGGATTTAGTGAAGTCATCTGGTATGTGGCCGCTGTTGTATATTTTGTTTATTACTTCTGTATTCTTTTCGATCCCGTAGTCGTTTAAATCCCATCTAGTCCCGCTGTTTTTTCTTTCTTCTATCCATCTACTCTAGTTCTGATATTACTACAGATTTTAATATTTCCATTCTTTGTTTTCATGCGTCGTAGCTTTCTCTCTTGAATCATTAAAACGTTTTCTGACGTACTGATTCCATATTTGGATATTTAAAATAAGAATAATGTTGGTGTCTCACACTGATATAGTCAGTGGACATTCTGTTCTTTGGTTATGATAACAACTCGAGAATCCTCGCTGAGAAAATTATGGCATTTTTCTGGAGGTTTATTCCAATTCTACATACGCACTTTTTCTGGATTCGGTTTCAACTTGTAATCCTTCATTACGTAACCATTAATGGGTTTATATCAACTTGTTTGGTACGGGTAGTTTATTGACCGTAAAGCGGCTTATCTTGCCATTGTTTCTGTATCTGGTCGGTTGAATTTATCTTTGCTTTCTTTTTTTAGCATTTTGCAGGTAAAGTCGGTGTATTATTCTTTACTTGTATTTTTTTTACACAAATGAAACTCTATTTTGAACTAATTGACTTCATTTATTACTGAATAAAGCCGACTTTCATGTTTATTGACACATATCATCTCCCAGTCTTCTCCAGGTTTCTTTAAGTACTAATTGTTGTTGTTTTGTAGTTCAGTTCTAGTTGAACTAATCCTCTGCCTCCTTCGGCTTTGGCATGATGCATGCGGTATCAAGTAAGATGCTTAATCGTTTCGGCGTCCATTCGCTTCATGTTAGCTATGGTCAAGTTTCGGATGTTGATAGTACATAGCACTACAGGGACAGCAAAGGGGTTTATGGCTGATATTCTGTTTTTTGAATTCAGTTCGGTATTCTCTACCAAACGCATACGATTTTAGTAGTCATTTCTTACCTTCACCTTCATTTTGGGTACACTGTATTCCATTTCCTTCGCTAATTCCTAGTTACTTAAAGGCTTCTTCTTTTTCCAGTTCACTAATGTTTGTGCCAAATTCTAAATCTTTTGTGTTTCTATAATTATCTCTTTCATGAATGTTACTGTTGCACATTTATCTAATCCAAAATTCACACCTATGCTGTCACCGAAACATTTTACCGTATTCAACTCATTTTCGTCTTTGGCAAAGAGTTTGAAATCATCCATGTAGATCAAATGATTGTGTATTTTCTTGTTTAGTTTGTAACCATAGCTGTTAGCATTTAGTGTATGCGTAAGGGGGATTAAGGACAGACAGAACAGAAGGGGTGACAGGGAGTCTCCTTGAAAGATTCCTCGTCGGATATTTAGGCGGTTCGAGAATGCAGTTTCTCTGGTATGATTTAGATGTTATACGGTTGTCCACAACCCCATGCAGTGTTTAAGGAAATTATTATTATTATTATTATTATTATTATTATTATTATTATTATTATTATTTATTCGATCAGGGTATCTTGTATTTTCGGTGCTTTCCATCATATCGCACGGCATCAATGAGAGCAACATATTTGCAGTACAAAGCAATGAGTATTTTTGGATCGATGTGATATTGGGTTTTATTCTGATTTTATCAATGAACAATTTAAGTTCTGAAGTACAGACTCGAATGCCCTCAGAACAATAGTGACTTGAAAGTCTTACATTCTGATAACTTCAATCCGGAGGTCGGTGTGTTTATTGAACTTGTCAATATTTTTGAGATTTGATATTGTGGTCATCAGGAAAAACTTCAGTTCGCTAAATATCGCTTCGGTGTATAGGTTAAATAAATCCGCTGAGAAAATATAGCCTTGTCATATATTTCTGCCATTTTCTGTGCATTCACTGAACACCTTTTTCTCTCCGCAAGCTGGGTCTCTTCGCATTAATGCTTACGGATTACACGAATATATTTCCAGTATTAATCAAACATTTCTATTATTTCAAGCTGTTATTTTTATTCTAACTCATGAAATGCCTTTGTGTCATCTATAAAACGTATATATACGTCTTTCTGGCGTTGTATTGTCTCATTTGACTGCTTTTTTATCATGATGTATAACAAAGAGGGTGGATATTATGATCACCATTTCATTTTTATTTAGTAAAGACATATTCTTTCTCGAACATTAGCTTCCACTTATTTTTTTTAAAGTTTGCTCCTTAGGATTTTCTAAGTATATATCTATATCTATCTATCTATATATCTATATATATATATATATATATATATATATATATATATATATATATATATATATATATATATATCTTTCTGAGTATATATATATATATATATATATAGAGAGAGAGAGAGAGAGAGAGATTTCTGAGTATATATATATATATATATATATATATATATATATATAGATAGATAGATAGATAGAGAGAGAGAGAGAGAGAAAGATAGATAGATAGATTTAATTAGGAAATATTACTCCTTAACCATTATTCACAATATTAACAATATTAATAATAGTAATATATTTTGTTTCCTGATCTATATTCAAATTATATTTATTTCCTAGTTTAATTTGTTGAAAAATTAAAATGCTTTAATTACTGTCGAACATTAACGGAAAAATCTATAAATCTGAGATATTTCTGAATTAGCCGCTATATGTCGCCATGCAGGAATTCTCTTAATTTCCCTATGCAAATCTCTATTCACTTTTCATTCCTTTAACCCCTAATTCCATTTCTTATTTATTACATCTTTACTTCCGATTTTTTCTCTGTTTATCGTTTCCTCTGAGATGATCTATTAAATAGGTTAGTGTCTGGTCATTACCCCCCAACCTTCATCACTATTAAGTATTGTAATAAAAATAAATTTTAAATCATTCCTATCTCTCCCTTCCCTCTCTAATTTCAACCATGTTTATCACAATCTCTCTCCCCACTCTCTATATCATCTGACATCAACTTAAAACTACATCTCGAAAGTGTATAAAAATTATATGTAAATTTAAATTCGTTTTTTAACCCTTGGAAATGTGGTCCGATGAGCCAAAGAAAAAGAAATTCCCTGGTGAAATCAATTATAAACAAATAACCCTTAAAGTTGTTTGTCTTCGTTGAATATATATATATATATATATATATATATATATATATATATATATATATATATATATATATATATATAAGCTCAAACTCCTGTTCAATGGAGGCACTGAGACTTCAAACCTGCTTTATGCACATCATTGTTAATGCATTTTCCCGTTAAATGGTAGTTCTTCAAGACATCTCTAAGAAATAATCGTTTTCTGCCAGTCCTTAAATTATTCTCCGCAAATTTACTTTCGTTTCACATGATAATACTCTGAATTATCGATCTAGGAACATTAAAACGCTTGAAATGTACTTTATAGCTATCGATTTGTTTTTACGCATCAACAATCTTCATTCGGAGTTTCTTCTCAACTTCAGAAACCTACGTCTTAGTTGCAGAACGAAGGAGTTATCCTGAAAGATGGTTCTCATGTATTGTCTTCTTCAGAAACTTCGCCCTTGGCATCATGATTTATTTTTAAACGATATTTTTTTTTTAATTAAATATCAAATTAAGAATTTGAACATCACAAATTCCATTGAGTCGCATTAATTGCTAATTTCCATAAAAGGTGGGAGTTATTAATATTTTACTGCACAACTGTTGACTGCAAATGAAATTCGCCTAGCAAAAGACTCGCCCTCTAAACCAATTAAAGGGAAGACGCAATTGAACAGTACATTTTTTAGTCGATGCGGATAATCTTTATGAAAATTATTGATAACATTAAGAACGACAACATCCAAAACATTTAAAGAATATTTTTGGAAATTGTCTCCAGGAAAAAAGCCTTCGGAACAAATCATTCATTTGCAATCAACAGTTGCAATTTTTCTGCTAATATTCGATTAATATTTATTAATCGACCTAATCTTTCTTCCATTCGCAAGTACGTCTTCCCCATTGTTATGTAGTGGAGGCTTGTATTTGTACTAAGTCGGTCCTAAAATAGGTTCGACGTACAAAACGTTAGGAAATTGATATAATAGGTAATGACACAATAATCTAGTTGTGGTGGCTGATACTTTAATATCCGACTAACGGTCGTCCGACATCGACTGACTGACCAACTCCCTAAACGACTCAGCGACTGCTACTACTCCTACTTATTATAGGTGGGAGAGTCTATTAACTATAGAATAGGTGTGTCCCACTGTAACATCCCCCCTAAAACTTTACTCCGTAGGAGTAAACGGTTTTCTTTATTTATTTTTCATTTTTTAGAGGAAACATGAAGAAAAAACAGTTTTTTTTACCAACATCGTAGCGTATCTGCTACGTTTTTTGATCCACTTTTAAATAATCAGTTGCCTTTCTTTTTCTTCTGGATCAGTGTACCTCAGGTAAAATTGTTGCAGGCGTTGTTAGATCAAACGTATTGAAAATCACCTCCATCGGCGTTTTTTCCGCGGACCGCTGTCACCCACGTCTGAAAAACGTCGTCAGATCTGGTTACTGCACGTGAATTTTTCGCCTTTCACCAAGTATTAGGTTGGTGCAAAAATAATGTCGTTTTCTCACATAGTAACATATGTGAGAAAACGACATTATCTTTGCACCAACCAAATACATCATATAGCCAATCCGCTTTTCTATTTTTTTATACCTCCATAGTGTTACCAGAAACATACTTCTGCTTTGAGCTTCTTAAAGATGGAGTCACAGTTTCTGTAGGTTCTTCTTGTGGTTCTATTTGTTCAGCGTCTAGCTTCCATTTTGTTGATCTTGTGCTTCTTAACGTTTTCTGTGGTGACTTCAGTTGACTTAAATCATTAAATAATACTGCATGTCCTTGACTGCGGGTAACTCGCTTCCCAGTTTCTGAAGCTTGCTTTTCACGTATATCTTCGGTGTTACCCACTCAACCTTTTTTTTAAATACACCGGTTTTCTCTAATCTGTCCAATTCTTTATCTATCTGTTCAATTGAAGCAAACAGCACATTCCTTTTCTTTTTGAATACCGCCTGAGCGTTTTCTTTTCGCTGGAATTTTGCCTCCATCTTGGTACACGTTCCCAAACCTGGAGAAAAAACAGTAAGAAAAGTTCCCTTAAGTTTGTTTACTAATTTTTGGGCTTCGTAGTTTAAAAAATCTACCTTGTAACAGAAAGAATTTATCGGTAGATCCCATAATTGGAATTCTGTTATCCAATCCGTACCAAGTAAGTTCGTGGTATTTTCTATGACAAATAGTTTAGCTTTTCGCGTTTTTTTTTTTATTTAACGTGACGTTTGTAACAAATTCTCCAATAAATTGTATTTTTTTCTCCCGTCACTGACCTCGCGATTTTATTTGTTTTCATTAAAGTTGGTTTCCTCAACTTCTTCCACGTATGCAAATTTATGATAGATAGATCGGAAACAGTGTCGAGTTGCATTTTTATATTTTTATTACTTATTTCGACGGTAACAAATTTTCTGGTTATTCCATCGTTCACCTCGTCGGACTTTAATTTTCTTATTTTATTGTCTTTATTTTTTGACCTGCAGTGCGAGCTTTTATGACCCACTCTTTTACAGTTGAAACATTTTTTATTCCTAAAATTGCAATATCTGTATCAGTGAAGTTCACCGCAACCAAAACATGGCTTCGGGAGTTTGTTTATTTTTCTCTGGTTTTTCACTTTTTGTCTGATAATCCGCAATTTTAGAATTATTTTTGGTAGACTGACTTTCTTTTTTGTATCATATTTTCCTTACATGCGATACGCCAGACTGTTCTATCTTTTCGAATCTTTCTTTACGCTAACATATCTTGTGCAGTCTTCTGCCAAACTCTGTATCGTAAACCTTGGTTGGTTTTCCAATTCTGTCAGTACTAATTTTCTCAACTCTGCCTCTCTTTCCGACACCAGCTCTTGAACAAACACTAAGCACTTAAGTTGTCAGCGCTTAACTCTGCTAGCTTGAATTCTTCACAATGCTTATTCACATTGGCTGCGTAAGTTACATAGTCTCGTTCGTCATCTTTCATCAGATTCAAACATTTCCACCTCTTGTGAATCAAAGATGTCTTTTTATAAATAATTCACTTCGCCTCGGTAAAAGTCAACTCGCTAGTTTTTTTTTTTTTCGGTAAAATGTAGTTTACCAATTTGTTATGCTCAGCAGTTCCTAACTTGCTTAAAAGAAGTCTAGCCTTTATTTAAATTTAATAAATTTATAACTTTATTTGTATTTGCGATAGAAATAATCTGTAAAAAATGTTATAAAGTTTAATGTACATAGTTTTAAGTATAGCTAAAATAACTAATGTGATTTCAGGCATTACTGTAAATCAGTTGGGAAATGTTTTCCGTGAACTGCAAAATCGTATTACCCTTTGTATTGGTAATGATGGAGAACATGCGGAATCTTAAATAAAATTTCAATAAAACCTTAAAAAATATAGATTTACTTCTTTCTAATCCTTTATAACAATTATTTCTATCGCAAATACAAATAAAGTTATAAATTTTTTTAAAGTGCACACGAACTTTATGGACAACCAGTGTATATGTGTGTGTGTGTGTGTGTGTGTGACAATTTGTATATAAATTAATAAGTATCAATCGAAGAACGTTGCTGTTGGATATTTGTTCTAAAATGTCACCAGCAGCAATGGAATCCTTCCTAATTCTTGTCGCTGAACAGGAATTACATTTGAAATGAATGGCCTCATTCATTTTGACGCACGAATAAAATATGGATTATTCATAAACATTTTTTTGAGAAATCCTGGAAGATCCATAAAGTATTTAATTTTGCAAATGATAATTATGGCCCATCCATCAAAACGATGAAATACATCCACCAATATTGCCTTATTTTCCTCATGTGGTTTTAAATCTTTGCTTTTCCCACTGATACACTTACTATCAGTAGTATTTGAAATTATCCATAATATAACACTGAAACATTTTTCACTAGTTTTGTCGATTGTCTGAGGAAAAATGATGTATGCATGGAATAATATTAATCGATGATAAGGGCCTTTGTTTTACTGTGGTATCGCAATTTCTTATTGATTTTCGATAGGTTAGTACAAACTAGAATATAGATTTATAGTTAATCGATATATATTCATTCTTTTGTATTATTTATAACACTATATTAGATCCTGAGGGACAGCCCCATTTCATTCTTTCAAAAGTTTCAATCTCCTTTCATTAGATTGGGTTGAAGCGTATGAAGCATGCACACAGAGAAATGAATATTGGTCGTTTAATTTATTTATAAGAACAACTTTGAGAAAGTAAACATATGTTAATGAAAACTAAATTATGCATAGATGAAAGCGTGATGTAAACGTCAAAGTAGGAACTAAAAAGAACGTAGATATTTATTAAGCACGCGTTAATTGGAAACAAAGTGACAGTCGTCAAAAGCGAGTGTGCTCAGTAATAATATTATTGTGAAGAAAATATGGGGAAGTATTTTAGCTTTCTTCAAAATATGTATAAATAAAAAAATGTTGAAATGTTCTCCACATTTATGTTTATTTTCAATACAGTAAAATAAATTTCAATTTGGCTAGAAATTCCGTATTAATTTTTTAGGGGAGGCGGGGTGCTAGCGTGAGGTCATCGGGTGATCGTAGCTTGGCTGATCAGATCGGCGAGTTTGGGCTCGTTGATAGATACCGGGTTGATCATCCGGGGCGGGAGATGTGGACGTGTGCTAGTAATTGGCTATCTCCTCGGAGCCAGCTACCTAGACAGAAGTTTAGACCTAGATGTACTAGATTGTCGCACATTCCACCGTTTAGACTATTCGGATCATAGGTTCGTACGAGGCCAAGAATGTCGTTTTATCAAGGAATCTGATCTCAGTGAAGATGAATTTCGCAGCTATTTAGCTGAATTTCCTCGGATTTCGCAGACCAAAGCGCCTAGCTGCGAGGATGAGATCACAGAGGGCGAAGGTTGCTTGGCATTGAAGAAGTGGCAAGTTTTCAGGACTTCATGGTCTGGCCCTATGAATTGTACTTGAGACTGTTGCACGTCTATATTCCGATTTTGAGAGTGGTGTTCAAAAACTTGTTCCGGCAGGGGGGCATCCCCGAACGGATTTACAGGGGTGATCACGTTGTTGAAAAAGGGAAAAGCGATTATAGTCCCATAACACTGCTAAACACAGAGTTAAAGATTCTGGCAAAGGAACGATTTCAGTCAGTTGTCACGAACCTGTTGAGACCTGAGCAGATTTATGCTATGAAGGGACGAACAATTTAAAGCAACTTGCATCTGATCCGCACGATCATAGAGGGTGTAAAAGACGACAAGCGAGCAGCGCTGATTAATTTAGATAAGTCCAAGACGTTCCACAGGTTAGACCATCAATAATTGACTGCTGTCCTGCAGGACGCCGGATTCGAACCCGGCATCTGCAAGTGAATCAGCCTCCAGTATCTCTCCCCGAGTACTGTAAAAATATCGTTTTAAATTGAACAGAAAGCTGCCGGGCGATTTTGTGGTGTCTCGGTTGGTCCGACAGGGTTGTCCCTACTATACGCTTTGGCAGTACGGCCCTACCCATAATCGTTGTTCCAACTGGTAGAGCTCGAGCCAAGGCTTCTGCATACGGCGATCACGTGTCCATTTTCGTGCCGTGCTGCAGTGACATTGAGGTGTTGCAGAATGTGCTTGAAGGGTATGAGGTGATGGGTGACAAGATCAAAAGTAATAAGTCCTCCTGGAAGGGGGTAGTGTTTACGTGACCCTTTACTTGGACTCATGGACCCATTCACATTCTTGGAATGTGTTAGGAACCGGACTTCAGCTGGAGCGGAAGTCGGCAGAAGTAGAAGCAAAGGTCAGATAGTCGGTTTGGACTTGGCTCCGGAGGTGGTTGTCCATGAAGGGCTAAGACATGTGCCACTTACGTCTTTCCTCTCATCCTTTACCGCTTGGCTGTACTTCCTCTTTGCAGGAACCAAATGGAGGCGATTGAGCATTTGTTGAACTCCCTCTTGTGGGAGGGTCGCAAACGTTGGGTCTATAAAGAACCCTGTTTCCAGCGTACATTTCATGGAGGTGCTGGGATTGCTACACCTGGTGAGTCATCACCAAGCGTTTGGGTTGGCTTTCTTACGCTGGGTTTTGATAGAGGACTCGATTTTGGCGCGGAATGTTAGGGACGCCTTCCGTAACCTTACCATCACTCCTCCCATTTATTGGGTTAAGTGCCGTAGCGATTGTGGCATGTTGTCGAATTTCCTCCTGAGCTTCGCACGCCTTTTACCAATGTCCTCATATGCGCTCTTTCTGGGATTATGTAGGCGAGTTGACGGCTCGTATCTCTCCCGTTCGGCTCGTGTCCATCGATCTTGCGTACGCGTGTGACAATATGTTGCCTCCATTCTTCGGGTAAAACAGATGGTGTTTTTCCCATTGCTAAGCGTGGCAAGAATGGTGGTGTGGTCGACGCAAGAGGAAGTAATCTTGCGTGATGATCGTTATTCGCATCAGGATCTGATTCTTCTTTTAAGCATTAGCTTAGGGTAAAATCAGATCTGATCGAAAGCGTTTGATTTGAACAGATTTCAGCGAGAGGTGGGTTAAAGAAGCGAGCCTAGATCGTATGGACGGGGCTAGCCTTAATTTTGTATTTTATGTCCCCTTGATGCAACGGGGCGGTTTCTTGTAAATCTTCTGCTGGTTAAGTTAGACATTATTTTATTTTCTTAGTTAACATGAATAAGTGTTGTTCCCGACATTCTCTATTGTTATGATCCATGTCGAGATTCCTGACCTCCCCAGTTTATTTTTGTCCCCTGGTTTTCATCTCTGCTGGGTCAGCCTTTTTTATTTTTCCCATTCGGTGATTTGTTTTCATCCCCCACCCCACCATTCCATTAGTAAATGTGCTTCGTGATTCTGTCTATTGTCGGAATACAGCGACCTCTCTTATTATTTTGAGGCATGGAGATATCCTAATAACATTTGATTTGGTTTTATCTTTGTGTTACATTTTTAGTTTGTTTTCGGGTTTCATCCCCTCCCCATCATTTCATTAAATATTGATTTTTTTATATATATTAAAAAAAAGAAAATGAAAAAAAGGACATTCTGGACTTTCTTCTTCAGATTTTTATATCAGGTAGTGTTTTGTAGGTCCCCAGTGAATCTGCGGCGTTTTGCTATATGCAGGATTGATGGCTAAGTACTGAATGAGTACATTGTAATGAATGAATGGGTTGCCAGTCTGTATTATCATATTAAATATTAAGAATGTGCTGCATAGAGTGTCACCATTGTTATTCTTACGTTAACAACACGATGGAGAAGACAAAGCATCTTATCATTGACTTGATCAGAATTATTAACTTCCACAAGTCGGAAAAAAGTAACAGGGTTATTTCAAATCGGTTGGCTATCTCTAGATCTACGGTGCAGTCCGTTATAAACAAGTTTAAACAGTTTGGCACGACAGAGAATTTAACGTGATGGTGGAAGAAAATTCAAACTATTACCGAGAACTGCACGAAAACTGTCGCGAAATTAATATAAACGCAAGAGTTGTTTTGAAAAACATCACCAAAAGTTTGGATACGATGTATATCAGCGTACGTGCTCGCACATTGTTGTTGAAATCGAAATGGGTTGTATGGAAACCGACTACGATGAACGCATTTACACAGAGCATGTCACATTGTTGCTGGGTTTAATTTTGCCAAAACATTTTTGGAAAAAAAAATTGCTTTTGGAATAAGTACTAAGGTGTGATGAAACAAAAATTAAGCTTTTGGTGCGTAGTGATCTACAGAATGTTTGGCACAAGAAAAATCTTCATCTAGGTCGGCAATTTACTTTACATTAAGATAATGATCCTAAACATATGTGCGTCTTGGATAAGACGTTAAACAACATCCGCGTCCTGGGTAAGACGTTAAACTACATCCGCGTCCTGGGTAAGACGTTAAACTACGTCCAGCAGCAAGGCTTCTGCTCAGGTGGTTTTGAGGAGCGTGGAACCACCTTTTAATTGCTGGTGTTCCCAGGTCCACCCTGGCCTGGGGTGGTAGCAGCTGTTAGGGTCCCAGTTATGGACAAATAGTTAACTATTACCAGCAATACATCTTTGGAAAAAATATTACCAGGAATACAATTTTAAAGGAAATATATTACCAGAAACAGATTTTTGACAAAACAAAATATTACCAGCAATAAAAAATGTTGTCGGCATTAAATACCCCATTGAGGTTGATATGCCGCAAAACAAAATAAACCAATCTAAAGCAAAGAATACATACTTTATTCATACGAATCTATTCTAAAAATGTTGTCAGCATTAAATACCCCATTGAGGTTTTATATGCCGCAAAACAAAATAAACCAATCTAAAGCAAAGAATACATACTTTATTCATACGAATCTATCCTAAAAATGTTGTCGGCATTAAATAACTCAATGAGGTTTTATATGCCGTTAAACAAAATAAACGAAACCAAACCTAAAGATATGTCTAAATCATTGACTGCGTGGCTTCAGAAAAAGAAAATTACAGTTCTGCCATAACCTTCAATGAATCATGACTTGAATCCTATTGAAAATATATGGCAAGAATTGAAAATTCGAATAAATTGTCGGTCAGTAAAAATCCTGCATTAGAACGTGTAACCATTGAAGAATGGAAGAAAATTCCAGAAAACACATGTCCAAATCTGATAAAATCTTCAGAAAACGATTCCAGAAATTTATAAAGATGAGAGGACATGCTATTGACTATTAATACTGTGAAAATTTCGTCTTTGACTGTATATCTATATAACGAACTCGGTTTTCTGATTTTCGATGCAGTGCCACAATCCGTTACACCGCCTGCACTTATTCGTAGTTTAGTGTAGTATAAACATAGTGAACGTAAAGAAAGTTATTTTCCAATAAGGTAATCAGGGTTGGTCAAATATGACCAGAAACGAAAGAATGAGTTCTATATAATAACTGACATCTTCTGTAACTCCAAACACTGTAAATCTCATCACAAAAGTTCAATAGACTTGAATCATCTGTGATATGATTCTATCAGTAATATTTAGAAAGCCAGGAACAGAGCATAAGAAAATAGGAACTAAAGTCAAATTGCTGATAGCAATGAGATAACTGACATTTTGAAAAGATAGGGGGTGAGCAACTCCTTTATTAACTGGGTTATTTTCAATCAGAAATTATAATAATATATATATATCAAAATCCCCCCAAAATAATACGACAAATATCTATGAAACAATGATATTTAAAATAAGAGATAAATGAAATAAGACCATAATTAATATTTTGTCTCTTTTAAACGCTTTCATCTCACATACACAGAAACGTGATTATCTATCTCAGCCAATTTATATCTATCTCAGCCAGTTTATATCTGTCTGTCTGTCTGTCTGTCCGTCTATCTATCTATCTATTTGGTTCTTTTTCTATCTCAGCCACTTTATACCTATCTTTCTCAGTCTGTTTATATCTATCTTAGTCCGTTTATATCTATCTATCTATGTTTTACTGAATGCGACGGACTAGGAAAATTCTTTTTTTTTTATTTTATTTTCCTTTTATTTGTACAAAGAGATTGCAGAAACTTTTCGTAGTGATTATTGTGCCAAGTGGCTTTCGGTCAATTCATTAGCTCCCTTTACTATGTTTCCCTTATTTAACTTGTATTGTGTAGAATTCTAAGCTGTGTTTCGGAAAGGGGAGTAGTTGTAAATCCATGTTATGTGTGACTTTAAAAGATCACCAAGAGGCTATTTTTTTCCTTTTTCAAGTAGCGGAAACCTGGGACATGACTTGACTATTTTATATATAGGCTTTAACTTATCTTGAGAGGTCTTTTGAAATTGAATATTCTTATTTTCTTACAGAAGCAGATAGTTGTGTAGGACTTCGTGTTTGTCGAGCTCAAATCGCTTAAGTTTGTTAGTTTACGATTTAATCACACATCGTAGTCTGACCGAGCCGTTATCTTATTTATTAAAAGAATCACAGTTTTTTTACGGGGTAACGTCATTGGTGGTCTGAAGTTTGACTTTTATGGGCCTGTTATGGGCAATTAAGAGATTGGTAGTTTTTTTTTATATTGTAAGTTTTACATGTTTGCTCAGATCGACAGTTAAATGTATTGTTTTAGAAATCGAAATTGCCTTGTTTATAATACTGCTGGCTGTAAAAGATATTAATATTTTCTTATGCAGTATTTTTTTTTATTTTCTTGCTGTTCATTTTCAGTAGGAATAATCTTATTAATTTATTGATATTATAGTTATATAATATGTAGTTATTTATAGTTAATGATGTGTGTTAATAATATTTTCAAGCGAGAGAATATTAGGTGAGCTCTTTTCCGGATTTATATCTTTGTGGGCATTCATCATTATAATAGTTTAGACAGGAATTCTTGGTTGTTTTTCTATGAAAGGGCATTTTAAATTCATTAGTATTGTGTTCCATGTAAATATCGGAAAATAGGATTCTATTGTTAATACTAAGGTCATATGAGAATTTTAGCTTTATTTTATTCGGACTATTGTCCTTATCTTTGTCGCCATATAACGTTTCAGCCGATGTACGCTCTGGCCTTCTTCCAGTGGTTGGAATGTCGAACTGAACACTCTATTTTGCTCACTGGGGTAAACTGTTCTCGTTCCACGTGCCATGTTTAATGGATGTCAGTTATCAGTTATCGTCTTTTAATTCCCCTCTGCAAGTTTGAACTCACACTCTTTGGGTCCTGTCAATGGATCTAACCAACGCCTTTATCCACTATGCCATGTGCCTGTGTATGAATTTTCTGGTATTATAAACTTACTGTCTCAGCAACAGGTGCTCATATTGCAATTTTTGCTGTTATCATTAGATATTTTTACCAGAGCTCATATTGCAATTTTTGTTGTTATTATCGCTTTTCTCTGGCACTTCTGGTTCCAATATTTATTCATTTCTATGCTTGGTCAGCTCAGGAGAGTTTTGTGACTTAGCATATGTGCTGATTCCTTAAGTTTACGAATTTTCCAATGGTGTTCTTTGTCTATGATCGCAACCTCATCCCACAGAGGGCAGTGATCAACCTTTTGTCTCCATATGTGGTCAGCCGTACCTGATTTTTCCATTTCCCCTCGTGTTACAGCTTTCTGGCGTTCTTGAAACTTTACCGTAAGGAGTTGGGCTGTCTCCCCTTTATATTCCTTTCCGCGGCTGTACGGGATAGCGAACACACAGTCTTTAGTAATGTTTTCCTCTATGAGGGATCCTACTCGGGAGAGATATCTGCGAAGTGTCGTTCAGCTTTTGAAGGTTGTCCTGATGTTATATGGACCGCAGATCCTGTGTATTTTCCCTGGTAACCCCTTCTCATAAGGCAGGCACACTGTTTTCTGAGTGATGTTGTCCTCCTCCTGTATTATTCCACAAAGCGAAGTAATAGATAAAATGATACAGGACTCTACAGAGACGACGGTCTCATAATCTTAAGAATCTCCAACAAACAAAACAGAGACAAATCTAGAAAAGGAATAAGGATTTTAAAAAATAACGGATTTGACATAAATATAAAAACTAACCTAAACGAAGTAGATTTTCTACGGGTTACCTTCAACGTAAGAAAAGGCACATATAAACCATACATAAAACCCAATGATAAACCACTGTATATACACACATAATCCAATCACCTTACTTCGATAATCAAACAGATATCCGACAATTCTTGCAATAAAACCATATTTAACGAAGCTAAGAAAAACTACGAAACAGCTCTAAAAGATAGTGGATTCGCGGCAACACTCATATCCTCACCACAGAGCAAAGGAAAGTCCAACAGAAAGAGAAATATGATATGGTTCAACCCAACGTACAGCAAAAAAGTCAAAACAAACGTAGGTAAAATATTCTTCAAACTCTAAAACAAACACTACCCGGAGTCCAACATTGTATACGAAATATTCAATAGAAACACTGTAAAAATCAGCTGCAGTTTCACCGATAACATGGCACAAGTAATAAAAAGCACAACAGGAAAACTATTAACAGGCAATCCCAACAAATTAAACCCACGAGTAATTGTAGAATACAGAATGACTGTCTCTTAAACAGTTATTGCTTACAAAACAACATATTATACCAAGCCACGGTAAAACAACCAGATAATGAAGAAAAAGTATACACAGGAGTAACTGAAAAACACTGGAAACAAAGAAACTATGCACACAAAACATATTTTACAAATAGTAAATACACGATCAGCACAATGCTTTCCAAGTATACAAATTAAAAACAAAGCACAAATCACACCAAAAATATCATGGAAAATATGGAAAAGATCATAAGAATAAATAAAATTAAAAATAACGTGTATAAAAGCAAGTAAAAATAATCAACCGAATTAAATAAAGGAAATAATAATTTTAAAAAATTAACAAAACTTACTCAAAATTTGAAAATCAAATAGAGTAAATAAAAATATACAAAATAAAAAAAATCAGTAAATACATAAAAAACAAATCAAAATTAATTTGAAATAAATAAATAAATGAACAAATTAAGAAATCGCCCCAGCTAAAATAACCGTTAGAAGTAATAAAAATAAGAACAAATAATCAAAATCAAGTAAAAATATAATCAATCCAAAGAAATACATAGATAAATTAAAAACTGCCCCCTCCGCCAAAATAACAGAATAGACTACGGCAAGCAAGCCATCTAGACATTGGACGAATAAATATCTCAAATTTATCTTTCATTATCTTCCCCCCCATCCCCCCAAAAAAAATTATTCAATACGCGACCGAAGCATATCCCAGCCAAATTTTTTACTATGTTAAAAAAAAAAACGAAAAAAATAAATATTATAAAAGGAAAGTGAAAAACAAGTAAAATAAATTAACCCAAACAAATAAATAAATAAATGATAAACCACTCCTGCAAAAAGTAACCGCCAGAATAGTTAACCACAAGGCACCACTGACCCATATATATAAATAGTCGAGAAAAATCCAACATTCGCGGTCTGAAAATTGCGTCTAGCATATAACACTCTTAAATAATTAAAACTTTACACTTCTTCTGCCATTGCGTGAAGACTTTCTGTTTAGAAATAACATTGGTAAATTGTTGTGATGTTTAAGATATTGTGTTTGTATATAAAACTAGTACTGCTAAACTTAACTAGTATTTATCGGTTCTTTTGGTCTAGTTTAACAGATTATTGCAATCATGTATGATAGTTGTCTATTCTAGATTTGTGAATAACCGTATATTTTCATAAACTGCTATAATATAGTATAATGTATCTGTGTTAGTTTCTTTTTATAAACTAAGCCGTTCATTGAGGCAATGAAACGCCTATTTTATAGCAAACCTAAATTTATTAATAATATTAGATTGGTGCAAAAATAACGACGTAATAATGACGTAATAATGTCATTTTTGACGTATTTTTAACGTCAAGAAACGACATTATTACGTCATTATTTTTGCACCAACCTAATAATTGTCTTTCAGAACATTGTCACAACGCTAATATTGTCGGTGAAGTCGGTCAGTTATGTGCCATAAGTAGGCGATCATGTATCTTTCGATACATGACTGACTAGGCAGTTTTTTTTAGTTTTTATTTTTATTTTTTTTCCGGCAGTAAAGTTTATATTTCTTTCTGCCATGCAAGGCCTGTCTGCTATTTACTGATAGCTGCGGGATAAGAAGAGGATTCATACCTTCCCCAAGGGTATTAGCATGGAACTGGAATTTGAACTCGACTTTCCGATTCCTGAATCCGAGCCGCTATTCATTACCCCACCGTGCCAATATCCATTGTTCCATCGTGCACTGAAGTAAGTATCGTAACTTTTCACATTTTAAGCTTGTAAAATGGTTCATGACCCACATGATCCATGAATTAATCATCTAACATATGATGTTCGAAGCTAAAATTTTGGAATTCCAGTGTAGAAATCTTTACGGTGTAGGGGGGGGCGTGGACATTTACCATTCAAAGCTCTAGACAATCAGCATTTACGGATTCACTTAATCCAATCCCGTTTTTATGATCTCATCCGTTTTATAGTCCAGATAACTATGGCGCTTTAAATTTATTCCTTTACTATTCACATAAACGGAAAATATAGATTGTATACGCCTTACTTAAAATTCAACAAAAACATATCAAAAATCGGGTCATTTATTTCCAGCATAAAACAAAATCCATATGGATGTAATGAAAAGAAAAACCATCTATATATACAGAATATTATGTGTTTTTTTACTATACTTTCTCTGAACACGTTAGAATTTTCTCAAAGTCACTTAAATTTTGAAATAAATACTATGGAAATAATATCTAAAAATTCAGGTTTGATTTTATAAATTTACCAATTTTCTAAATATAGAAAAGGTTTTCTGTGCAATTGTTTGCACGGAAAACCTTTTCTATATTTAGAAAATTGGAAAATTCATAAAATAATGAAGTCTACAAAAATTGTAAACGTTATATTACAGAAGAACGGCAAAGGAAAACATTCAAAAGTAACTGAAACCATTCAAATATGATGTGTGTAAATAAGCCAGCTATTTCCTGCTTCTTTCATTTCAGGCAAAACAGATATTCCCTTCTTTGAGGGGGAATTCCTTGAGGGATACAAATTGATCGCTGAATTTATAGGGGTTCTAAAAAAATTAGCCAGTAATTTGTTTACAATATTTTCAGCGTCTCGCTGGAATTTAATAAAATGAAACGCGACTAATCTTGAAAACTCGCAATTGTTTTATTACTTTTTGTTAGTATTTCTATATGTTTATTCATAAAACCGAAAATCTTAGTAAATTTAAAAAAAAAATAACAGTTTGGCAATGCTGAAGGCAATCGAAACGTCATATTGCAAAATTTTCCAAACAGTTAACATTAAATTCATTTTCTACCCTGTATCAACAAAATGTAGGTTATTTAAAGCCAGAAAATATCATTAGATTATAAGTTTCTTTCGTGGTATTAGTAACTTAATAATTACTTAACTTCAGTGTTCGTACGTAAGCCTGAAACAATTATGATCAAGAAATGAAAGTGATATGGGAAATGTAGCGACTTGTTAAACTGAATCGTGGCAGATGCACAAAGACGATACAACTGAACAGTTTAAAAATAATATCTTATATATGAAATACGTTATTTAATGAGAATAAGAACAGAGAAATAAACATATTCTTTTAGACGTTAAAACGTATTCCTTCAGCAGTTAAAGTCATGGGATTGGTACGAAATCCAAATATATGCATGTGTTTGAAATTGATCGAAACACTCATCTAATGCTGCTCATAATGTTCATTCAATGGCTGATTGTCAATGCATTATTCAGGTTTTCTCGTGGTCAGCATCACCTGTTTTTGGAGGTGGCGAGAAACATGTCCGTTCAGTTCAATCGTCTTGATGCCTCTCAGCTTTTGCACTTAAATTCCATTTAGCGCCTAATTTGGGACTAACCCATTATTATCTGATAAATTGACCCATCTCCATATCTGTTGAGCTTATCAATCAAGGGGAGATAACCTATTTTTTTAATAAAGAATGTAAATTTTAAGAAAATATTTTTGTCATTCTTATCTCTGCGCACATCAAATTCCAGTGTTTTAATTTACTTTATGTACAATGGATTGGAAAGAAATGTTTTGACGGGTTGTTTTAAAGGTTAAGGTGAAAGGATAGTAACGTTTCCTTTTACAAAAGCTTTAAATCTGACAATCATATTAGCAGCTTCAATTGGAAACGATTTCATTTTGTTGAGTTCGTTTTCTAAGCACGGAGACTTTACATTAGAGAATAAGTGTGCCTAGTCTGAATTTTATAGACGAACCCAATCATATTTCATTCTTTTACTGTAAAGAAAACACAAATAGCTCCGTTACTGGCTCATTATCTCTTTCTCTTTGTCAAGTTCTCTTTGTTTATTGGGTTGTTTTTTTCGTTTCTCTCTCTTTCTCTCTCTCCTCAATATTTCTGTTTCTCTCTTAACATTTTCTGTCTCTCTCTCTCTCAATATTTCTGTTTCTCTCTTAATATTTTCTGTCTCCCGCTCTCTCAATATGTTCTGTCTCTCTCTCTCAATATTTTATCTCTCACAGTATTTTCTGTCTCTCTTAATATTTTATCTCTCGCTGTCTCTCAGTTTTCTCTCTCTCAATAGTTTCTGTCTTCCTCTGTCTCTCCCCTTCTTTCAATATTTTCTGTCTCTATCTCTCATTATTTTCTCTCTCTCTCTCTCTCTCTCAATATTTTATATCTCTCTCAATATTTTCTGTCGATCTCTCTCTCTCAATATTTTCTCTCTCGCTGTCTCTCAATTTTTCTCTCTCTCAATATTTTCTCTCTCTCAACATTTTCTCTCTCTCTCAATATTTTCTGTCTCTCTCTCTCTCAACATTCTATGTTTCTCTTTCTCTCACTCCAATATTTTTCTCTCTCTCTCAATATTTTATGTCTTCCTCTCTCTCTCCGCTTCTCGTAATATTTTCTGTCTCTATCTCTCATTATTTTCTGTCTCTCTTTCTCAATAATTTCCCTCTCAATATTTTATGTTGCTCTCTCTCCTTCTCTTAATATTTTCTCTCTCGCTGTCTTTCATTTTTCTCTCTCTCTTAATATGTTCTCTCTCTCAATATTTTCTGTTTCTCTCTCTCTCTCTCTCTCATTCTCCAATAATTTCTCTCTTTCTCCATCACTCCCAATATTTTCTGTCTCTGTCCACTTCCTTAGGTAAAATCTACCATTAATACCAATTGAATGCTGGTTAGTACTGACCATTTTTCGAGTTCTGAAGAATTTATGAAATTCTAAATTAGATTTGGCCAGGTATGCCTTGGGAGATTAAATGTACCTGCGTCTTCCACTCCGAAAATCAGTTTATCAATCACTCTGAAGTAGTTTTCATAAAAAAGTAGGTTTCCTTCTCATAGTTTGTAATAAATTCTTAACGTATTTTAGTGCAGTCCACTTTACTGCTGTTATCTGGTACACCAATCACGACAGTGCTTAAAGCATTTATAAATTAATTCTCACCAACCACTTTGCCTGTCAAATAATGTGAATTGTACGAGGGTAGTCTCAAAAGACTTTCTTTTGCCAGAGGATTACCTAGAAAAAGTTCAAAATAACCTTTCCTTTTCTAGATTTTTATGCGTTTTACAATAAGACTTTCAGATAAATGATTTTAGAACGTCAACTATTAGAAAGAAAGAAAAAGAAAGAAAGAAAGAAAAAAGAAAGAAAGAAAGAAAAAAGAAAGAAAGAAAAAAAGAAATCCAAATTTTTTCAATATCTTTCAGGGAGATTTCGAGAAAGCAAAATAGATGTTGTTTTTTTCATTTAGGCACAAAATTACGCACAAATTTAAACAAATCTTCTGTCGCCGAATTCTTATTTGATGCTGCCACTTCAACATTGCCCGTGGAATAAAACCAGTATTTTTTTTTGGCGAATTGTGAACGGCGGAAAATCAAGGTAAATAATGATGTTTATTAACTGTCTACACTTGCAAGCTTGAAGGTGAATAAGATGGTTTGTGTAGAAGGTAATCATACGTGTCCTCTCTTTGTTTTCGATCATAGAGTCCCTGGATTCCTTTAGGGTGATCTAATCATGTTTTTATTTGTTTGACCTCTTGTTCCCTCTCAAAAGCGGTCTCTTTGATGCTGGATATTTTATGCATTTCTCTTTTGATAAGTGCCATTAGGAAATTTATGAACCGGACAAAATATAACAACAATTTCCTTATAGGCGCATAGAATATGATGCAAAACTCAGCAGAGAAGAGCGAAGACACGAATCGTTCCTAAACTATTCAGATTGTTTTCATTTATTTACCTACACGCTGAAGATTATAAGATTAACTTACATGTATATATTACAAACAATAACTAAAGCGACAATAGGACAATTCTTAAAGTATATGATAGAAAAGTTCTGTTTTCTTTACTCTCGATTTGATTAAATACATTAAACAACTTTTTTTTTAAATTTACATATATATATATATATATATATATATATATATATATATATATATATATATAATTGTCACAAACAAACATTATCGAGGTAGATGGCTTTTCGTAAGAATTGAGCGCAGTTGAATCCACTATGGCGTTTAGATATATCTCGTATATAATGCCTCAAAAAATTCTTTTTCTCTGCCGTGCGTAGATATAAGGGTCTCTGATTGATGTCAAATCGTCCCAGTTTCTATCCCGGCTTGAAGCAATCGGATGTCTAGCCACACTGATCAGCTGTGGTACAGCGTAACAGACGTACTGGGGATTATATCTATCTACTTTATTATATATATCTATATATATATATATATATATATATATATATATATATATAGGATAGACAGATGGTATCAATAATATTTAACCAAACGTGTTTATATATATATATATATATATATATATATATATATATATATATATATATATATATATATATATATATATATATATATATATATATATATATATATATATATATATATGTTTTTGTGTGTGTTTATTAATATATACTAAATAGATTACATTACATGGAGCACTGTTTTATTAACACCAGCAATACATGTGCGATATATTATATATACACCCTTGTTCAAATTAATTGAGACCAAATGAATAAATCCGTTATTACCTACTTTTTCGTATTTTTCCTATGAAACCGAACACAATACACATGCTAGTACTTCGAATGTGCATTCTACGAAGTCGATCCTTGCAGACTAACCACAGATTCTCGATTGGATTTAAATCAGGAGAGTTTCAGAGCCAGTATGTACTACTTTGATTTGCTCACTGGTAAGGCTTACCAGTGTGTCCGTGCAGCGAAACAATTTTCGTACGCTTCCTTGGAGTAACGTCCATCACAGACAATGGCCGTAGCACAATTAACCAACAGTCGAGATCCTGGGCAGGATACAAATCTGATGAAATGTGTGTATTACAAATTCATAAATCTATGTAATATAGCGAACAATTCATTGGAACATGAAATTATTTAAAAAAAAAAAGAGGCAGAGTGACGTCACATTATGGAGACACCGAAAGCGAGACGTCAGGTCAACATGGATCATATTAGTAATTTTTCTTTGGATTTTATCAAGAATCTCTAAATATATATCACGAATCGCGAACCATATGTGGCAGCGATATTCAAAGCATGGACGAATATAAGATCGATTATCGAGAGGAAAATTGGTTTAGCGCGACGCAGTGAAACAACTTTCTAAGCTTCAGACCTGGTAATGGATTCCATATAATGTTTTCATTTCATGTCAGCTGAGAATTCCTGTCCGAGAAGGTATAACGAGTCACTGCCCTGAATGTTAACTTCAGCTATGGGAGAGAAAAAACTGTCTGACGGATGATTAATTGAGAAGTTTCGCTTTGGAGGCGTTAAAATTAACATGTCGATTCTTGTCCCAGTGACTGTAGACCATTTTTTATATCACTATATTTTTATCATTTTTATATCATTTTATCATTTCTTATATCGTATTATATTTTTAACATTTTATATCATATTATATTTTTATCATTTTATATCATATTATATTTTTATCATTTTTATCATTTTATATTTTTATCATTTTTATCCTTTTATATTTTTATCATTTTTATATCATTTTATATTTTTATCATTTTTATCATTTTTTATATCGTATTATATTTTTATCATTTTATATCATATTATATTTTTATCATTTTTATCATTTTTATCCTTTTATATTTTTATCATTTTTATATCATTTTATATTTTTATCATTTTTATCCTTTTATATTTTTATCATTTTTATATCATTTTATATATCATTTTATCATTTTTATATCATATATTCTTATATAATTTTATATTTTTATCATTTTATCATTTTTTACATTATTTACATTATTCGGACTATTGTCCGCTATATTTATTACAACGTTTCGGCCGTTGTACGCTCCGGCCTTCTTCAGGTAGTTGGAATGTCGAACTGAACCCTTTATTTCGATCACTGGTGTAGACTATTCTAGTTCCACGTGCCATGTTTGATGGATGTCAGTTATCAGTTATAAAATATCCTACTAATTTCCCTCTGAAAGTTTTTCCACTGCCTTAACCGGGTATTGAACTTTTGGTAAGTTGTGCATTAGTTCCATCAACGAATTTTATTTTGCTTTCACACATACATACATACATACATACATACATATATATGTGTGTGTGTGTGTGTGTCTGTGTGTCTGTCTGTGTATACGTGTGTGCGCGCGTGTGAATGTCTGTGTGTGCATAATGTTATTCAACAAAATGCTCGTCTTTTAAAAAATGCCATTCTTATATTTTATAATATACTAAAATTAAACTAAAAGCTGAATGTTCTTTAAATTAAGCCATTTTTTTCTTTAACCGCATTTTGTATATTGGACTCCCTGTGCACACTTCAGGGAAAATGTATTAATATTTATTGAATTCGTTATTGAAGATATACGGGTGCCCTAATGGATCTTGACTCGGAATAAGAAATCTGATAGTCAAGTCGACATTTCAGTTGAGTTTCATTAAATTCACCTTAGCGCAAATATTCTTGGTGCAGGTATAAATCCATCAATCCCTCCAGCTATGGGTTAAATAGACGTCTTTGATGGAAAAAATGTAGGATTGCTCTGAATACAAAATCCTGGATTGCTCTTCTAAAGGTCATTATTATTCAGTTAATGAAAGCATCGTGTTATTTATACTTAATGATATTTTCTATCATATGTAGTTAACAAGTTTTTCACAATATCTAATTACGGATATGATCATCCATCAAAATTTAAGCATTCACTACAATTTTTGCTTTTGACAAGGCACTCACTGCGCAAAAGAAATGCTTTTATTACGAGAATTATGAAGAAAATCGATGGTATAAACAGAACAACATTTGAGATATTAAGCATCAATTGAATTTACTGTAGGAGAATTTTCTACCTTGTGAGGGTTTCAAAGTTTATCATTTGTGACAATGTAAAAAAAGTTATTATACATAGACAGATACCAATTTACGTATTTGAATATACGCAATGGAAAAGAAATGTCACTTGTCAGCCACTAAGTAATTCGTTTAGTTTACTGCTGGATAGGTAAGAATCGTTTTGAAATTGTGGCGCTACAATTAATTATTTCTCTTGGTTGGAAGACTTCTTTCCCATAAGATGTTTGCGGTGCAAACCAGTAATCTTGAAAGAGTAACGTGGGTGTATTTATGGAATATTCTTGGACAGATCAGCGGTTTGAGCATTTTCACGATATCGAAAAATCTCCCAAAATAATTCATCGAATCTAATTCCAAAAATGTTCTTTATGGTCGAATGTTCAATGAACTTTCCAAAGGATTAAAGTCAATATGTACTATATATATATATATATATATATATATATATATATATATATATATATATATATATATAAAAGTGAACATAGAAGTCAACACTTAGAGGCGACAGTCTGTTTCCTGCTATATGCAATCGTCATGCTATATGCAATCGGTGGCCTGACGATTGCATATAGCATGAAACAGACTGTCGCCTCTAAGTGTGGACTTCTATGTTCACTTTTATATTTACAGACGCTCTATCTCTGATATTGAGCACTTTATCCCATAAATATAGCACACCTTAAGACTATATTTCTTCATATATATATATATATATATATATATATATATATATATATATATATATATGTAAAGTGCTGGTGTTAATAAAACAATTCTCGATGTAATATGACAGAGCTATTTAGTGTAAATTAATAAACATACATATTAAACACAATGTGATATAGCGCACAAAAGAAAGGATAATATGTATAATTAATATTAATAATAGTAATAATAATAATAATAATAAGAAGAAGAAGAAGAAGATATATGTATATATATATATATATATATATATATATATATATATATATATATATATTGAACGATCCGGTTACTCCACACCACCACACACCGCTCGCTCAGCCTTCCCATATCAATTCATAGTACTTGGCCAAGGAAAGCTAAGACAAGAGAGTAGACATAATTTTTCCAAGAACCATTGATAACAGGTTCGTCTGTAGTGTCCATAAAATAAGTTCAAGATTGGAAGAAAGCATTTGTAGAGATCATATGTAAATTGCGTTGCCTTGCGCCATCTTGTTGTAGATGTTTAAACATCTGTGTGTCATATTTTGAATTTTATTTTTTTAATTTTTGTTGCTATTTAAACAGTGATGTTTTCACGTCTCCCACATTTTGTTGTTTGTATTTTGTTCTCCCCATTGCTATTAATTATCAAACTTCAGACTTGACCCTCTTCTCCCAAATTTCTTTAATTTATGTGTTTACCTTAGTTTCTCGCCAAGAGATAAAAATTGACGCAACAAGAGTACATTAAGTTTTAACATCACGGTTTTTATTTGTTAATAGACAGAAGAAATTATCATAATCATAATTTAATATGAATTCTTTTGTATTTCACGTGTTTTTTGCTTTCCTCGTGTTAATAATAGTAGATATGCACACACATCGTCCGGATAACACTTCTCCCATGTCTGTTGAACAGGAGTAGAGGCCCGTCCGTTGTTCCCTTATCAGGTTATGAAATACCAGTTCCCTCTCTTTCTTCTACCAGGATCACAAGGATTTAACTGTCTCAATTTTATGGTGGATTTTTCAGTGGCTGTGACTTTCCATTGTGATGGCACCGGGTTTGCAGTTTGCTGGCTGCTGCATCCGACTGTCCGTTGGGAGCTTACATTCTATGGTAGTGCTTTGAGAGGCACCTTCGAGCCACAGTCGCATAATGTTGGGGTACCTTTAGTGCCATGTTACGCATTGGTAGGTGTGCGTGCATGTATTTCTGGTGGGGAACTCTGAGGCTACATCATGCTCTGCTGTCAGCCACTGGATTGCCTTTGACGACAGATCGTGACAATTATGGTGGGCTTCTTTCTCTCGCCTTAAACTATATTTCATGGAAATCAAAACAAAAAGAAATAAAACTAAACCAGGTAACAAAAAAAAAAAAAATAAAATCCCGCAATCTATCTTTCTACAATATTGTGGTATCCGTTTCAACTTCTGCAGCGTAGAATCTTTTCTCCTGTTACGGCCGCAAGATATCTTTGATGAAGGCAACTTAAATTCTTCCATTGCTACCAATGAATAATTTGTTCCAGAGCATCTTCCCCTTTGCCGAAAAAATTCCAGCCTTGGTCTTTACATCCGGGGTAATCTTCCGATGCCCAGGGAATTGTATCTCGAGGCCAGCAACTACTCTTTCATGTGTTTCCGTCTTTCGCTACTAAAATCTGTCAGCTAACTCTTTTTTCCTTTATTGCTCTCCTCTTATCAAAACTGCCGTATATTGGACGCAACAGCTATCAGTATAGAAAAGGTACTTTCTCTCCATCCATCTGCGAACAACTTTGTCTTCAGTGACTTTAATGCTCACCACGACATAGGTCTGAAACATTCTAAAGGCACTAATGTCACCTTTTTTCATTGCTTAATCCCTCACTCAAATTTTATACTACCCTACTCATTACCCTAGCCAAACCGAGCAAGTGGCTTCTCTAATCGATCTATTTCTTACCTTCTGCCGAGTTTAGCAATACTGCCCTCATGGAAAGTAGGACTACTGTGTGATATCTCCTTTCAAACATTAAACAGAAACCCCTTCCGCTGATTGGGACTCCTTCCGAGATTTCGTCCGTGACGCTCCCTGACTGGCATCTTTAATCACCCAAATGAAAATTGAGTTGCTGAGGTTTCTTCTTGGGTGAAAGCTGGCATGGATACTTTCATCCCTCCTTGGAAATACCTGTTGAAACTGCAGTCCTCTCCAGGGTTCACACCAGCATGCTCGACTACCATACCACACAAGAACCACTATTTCCGTCTATAGCAGCGCAACAGCTCTTGTCATAACACGTAACTATTTGCTGCTGCTCGTGAAAAAATGTAAGCGAGTCATGGAAGTAGCTAAGTCTCTGTTTGCTGAGAGAATGAGACACCGCATCGCTTCCAAAAACTTTGGCTCTCGTGATTACTGGCGTCTCTGTAATAAATAAGTGAAAAGTCTCTTCAAGCATTTTGAGGTGTTATCATCCTCTGCTGATGAAGTTGAATACCTAGCACGTAAATTCTCCTCAAACTAAACTCATTACTCATCTAGAGTATCACTACTTAACTTCCAACTTAGAACTGATTATCTGCTGAGTTATATGAATATAACACTTTTCATGGTTTCTGCGGTCATCTCTAACCTTTCAATAGTACCCGTATAATAGTCAGGGAAGTGTGCTCTCAAACTGTTTCCTGTTCTTTCTAAACAGTATAATTAATGCCTCACTGCCTCTTGCTTTCCTGCTTGGTGGAAATTATCGTATATTGTTCCCGTTTTTAAGAAATCAATCAATCGACTCATCCATGTATAGGCCTTAGTAGCCTTTTAACTATGTTTGAGAAATTCATAGAGGCTCCAATCAATGCTGAATTGGTTCATCATCTCCCATCACAGAGCATTTTCTCAGACAAACAATACGGTTTTCATTTTCTCTTTCAAAGGCTGATGTAATAATGATAATTTTGGAAAGATTCTATCATGTCCAAAGATAAAAACGGTGAAGCCCACCTTGTTGAATTGGACATTTCGAAATCCTTTGACAGGTGCTGATATTCAGGTCTTCTCCACATGCTGAAAAGTTACGCTGTCACCGGACATATTTTTGAGCTGATCCAGTCGTATCGTATCAAATCGTTAAATGAAATTTATCCTGAACGGCCACTCGTCTACATCTTTTCGACTAACGAGACTGTCCTCGAGGGCTTCATCCTTGTTTCTACGCTGTTTTTAATTTTCGTTAACGACCTTCCCGATGACATCAGCTCTCAACTTGCAATCTACGCGTACGACACTACCATTTACTCCAACCTCGACAGTAAGGCTGATCAGTTCGGCATGGTCAAAATGGAAACTGATGTACAAAACGACCCCAAGAAAATTATTAATTGGGGCAAAAGATGGCTTGTCAATTTTAACACCTCCAAAACTAAACTATTCTCTGTTAATCATCTGAGAGACCGATATCTGCCTTCCATCAACATGGCTATCCCCCTAGGAAACTGATTCATTGCGGCTCCACGTGCTAACGTTCTCAACTGAATGAAATGAAAAGACTATATAGAACCCATTGTTGGTGAGCTGCTAAGAAAGTCCATCCTTAGAATAGTGCTGCTTTATATGGTCCGGTGACCCTAAGAGTTTCCAGGAGCTCATTCATAAGATACACTCAGCAATATTATTTGGTTTTGATCTGGTAGCTCGCCTTCAAGTATTTACCCAGCACTGTAGGATTACCTTTTTTATAAATATTTTCATGGTAATTTTTTTAATCAACTCTTTACTATAGTACCTAGACTATATGAATTTACACGCAGTACTAAACTGGCATCGATTTCTCATCAATTTACAGTTGAATTGGCTTGATGTAGCCGTAACTTCTATGCTAACAGATTTTTTTCTCGTAATAATCCTTTGTGGAACTCTCCCTCATATATATATATATATATAATTATATATATATATATATATATATATATATATATATATATATATATATATATATATATATATATATATAGGGGGGTATGTGTGGGTGGGTGGGTGCAAATATCTTTCAACATATATATTGTCTGCTGTGTTCGGTTAAATGAAAAGACTTGTGTGGAGGTTGGAATAGTTATTTTTCATGAAAACTCTGTCTGTTATACATACGTACATTTTTGCGTGTATCCAAATACGAACGCATAAATTAAGATGGAACAGAGCTTACTTTAATTCAATTTAATTCAAATAATTATATTGAAGTTTTCGGCTCTTGTTTTGAAACATGAGAACTCTTATGTAGCGTTTTGGAATCATATTTTTAAATAAATAAATAATTATATATATATATATATATATATATATATATATATATATATATATATGTATGTATGTATGTATATATATATATATATATATATATATGTGTAGATAGATAGATAGATAACAATTTAACCCCAAGCAAGGCTGCATTCCACTACTACACAGGGGGATTATACATGGGTGTATGTTACGTTCGCTTCGCTGCAAATTCCATTGGGAAACCTAGGAATCTATTTTCTTTTATAGCTATGGTAGACAGACTGGCACTTCTTCATTCATAAGCTTAAGAAAAAAATGAACTTAAGCAACGTTGAGCTCTATTAATACCTAGATGGGTGACCACTTGCGATTACTAGATGCAGTGTACTTGGGTGTTAATAATGGTTCTGAATTATTAATCGGAGGGCTGAGTTTCAATTCCCATTGGGTTCATTATATCCACTTACTCGCAAATACCCTTGGAAAGTTGCGGATACACCTCTTTCATTATTATCTCCAAAGAGAATCGAAAATGATTTCGAAAAATATACCTGGAATATTTCAAGGAAATATGGAAATATTGCAAGGGAAACAAATATTCCTTATTCTTCCGCATTATTGTTTACTTAACTTATCCCGATGGCAGATAATTGTAAATTTGTTCGATCTCTCAGACACAGAAACGCAAGAGATGGTGGTTTCTGCTATTGAAATTGATAAATAAAAGAATATCCTTTCTAAAATAACTGGAATGATACTATTTCCTGTAAGTCTCCTATCATTCCAGGACTGCCGCATAAAACGACATTTAGACAAAATTGGCAAATCAAATACACCATGATTGTCGGTTTTCAAATAACAGTGGTTATTTTATGTCAGATAATTGATGATTTTAGTATGAAAGTGTCCCAGCAAAAAGTGGCCCATCGTTAATGTGAAGCAGCGGGCTTCATTCATGTTTTTCTGCTGTCACTCCCCACCCTGCAACAAAAGATCCATAATGCTAGGCGAGCAGTTCGCAAACGAACCTGTTATAAGGACAAGTGTGATTTGTTTAAGAGTTTATGTCAGCAATGAACGTAGTAAAGTTGCTTCTGCTTTTACAGTATTTCTGAGAGCATAAATTTGTCAGATGTGATAAATTCCGTGTTTTTAATCATTTCATCACAAACGTGGCGGAAGTATCACTAGTCCGCAGGGGAAGGGCTACAAGGAGTGAAAGAGAAAGAGAAGACTGTGAATAGTGAGGACTGAGGAAAGGAGAAAAGATTAACTGGATTTAAGAAGACAGAAGATGGTGATTGATGTTGCATTTAAATTTTTGAAGATTGTAATTATCAGGGAAGGAAGTAATCGGAAGCGAGTTCCACAGGTGGGAAGGGCAACAAAAGAAGTTTCTATTTCAACAGTACAAGGGTGCAGCCTAGAAGACAATCTAGCAACGCGCTTAGATTCATGTAGTCGGGACATCAGGGAATAAAGCTCGTCAGAACAGTTGAAAATATTTGTCGAAATGATAGTTGGAAGCGTCGCCACATCAGTGAGAAATGGACGAGATTTTTCGTCAAGATCGATTACATTGCAGATCCTTCTTTCGATTTGAACATCTTTATCTGTGCGATGTTCTCTGGCGTGATTACATGACAAATTGTATAAATGTATTATTTAATAGGAAACTTTCTTCTCGTAGATTATGGGGTTCATGTCCTACTGCTTGTTATGCTGAAAAAACGAACCCGAAAAATTTGTGATCGTTTTGTGGCGCTCCTAAAGTTTCGATCTCAAATTTTATTAACCATCTTTAGTCAATGACCGAAACTTCAAGTTAGTAATTGTTTGCAGTTTGCAGTTAGCAGTAGAGGGAATGATACAAAATTATCTCGGAACAATGAGACAAATTAGTGAAAGCATATGGTCATAGATGTGCAGTATTAACTTAACTCCAAATGTGTGAACATCTCATAAATAACAAGTCAATTATATTCATTTTAACGCCTCCAAGACGAGACTGTTGCCGTTTAATCATCATAAAGATGTACTTTTGCCCTGACTAGTGTTAAACTCTAAGAGAGCAACTCATTACACGTTCTTGTTTTTATATTTTCTACTGAAACGAAGTGGAAGGATTATATTGAATCAACGGCTAGGTCTATTGCTACGATTGTTGGTTCTCTCAATTCATCTTATATATCTTTAAATAAATATATCATTAGCACATGCATTGAATATTGCTGCTTTATCTGAGTTAATACGATAATATTACAGATCATTTTGTCGAGGAACTCTAGATATATAGACTGGGTATTATGGCCGTGGCGTGGCCTCTGTCTTTTCCATGAATATTTTCTTAGAAGTCTTGTAAGGAGATCTCGTCGTTGACACCTTTTTCAGAATTTGAATCAACCAACTACAAAGTTGGTTTGTTTTGTTTTACGGCATATCAACCACAATGGATTATTTAATGCCGACAAAATTTTTATTGCTGGCAATGTTTTTCGTCTAAAATCCATTTCTGGGAATATTTTTCCTTGAAGAAATCTGAAGCTGGTCATATTTTTTCCAAAGAATATATAGCTGTTTGTATTGTTGTTATTTTTTAAAGTATTGTGGATTATAATTTTTCCTTAAAATTTATTGCTGGTAATATTTTTTTATTACGAAATATTTCTGGTATTAAAACCTATTTTTACACAAGTCTGGGTGTTAGATGTTTGCCCAAAGCTGTGACCCTAACAGGTGCTACCACCCAGGGTAAGGGTGGACCTGGGGCTACCAGCAATTATGAGGTGGTTCCACGCTCCTCAAAACCTGAACAGAGGTCTTGCTTCTGGGCGTAATCTTACCCAGGACGCGGATGTACTTTATCGTCATACCCAGGACGGCACAACAAAGAAATAGACGAAAAGACTGTTTAAATATAAAAATATAAAATATATTTATTTAATTTCTCTACAACTAAACTTTTCTTGGCTTGCATGCGTGTTAAAGTTCCTACAGTCCTTGTTTTTTTGTTATTTGTTAAGATGGAAAGAAATATGATTTCTTCGCGCGTTTCTCTGAGAAAGAAGAGGGGAGAATGTGAAGTAAGGGGAAAAGTATAAGTTTTACGTTGATTGTTGAAAAAAAAAACAGGTGAACAATTAAGGGAATTTCTTTTTAAATCTGGTGTCTGAAACTGTTAGTCTTCATCTTCTTACTGCCTTCGCTTAAATACCCTTCAAAGGGATCATGAATATTTTTTTTTTTTTTTTTTTTTTTGGCACGAACGCAACCCTTTGCTTGAAAAATGTTAAATATTTATTTTCAAAGCATTAATTTATTAGCAGGAAGGATGCCCGAACCCGCCAACTCAGAAATCATTTTTTTTTTTTTTTTTTTTTTACCATTCGCTGTTTGACTGTCATGGAGATTTTTTCCATTTTTTGTTCCACACCTTCACCGCAGACATTTAAGAGTACTACGAGTTTGGCTACTAGGGTTCATCTTCTTACTATTAAAATAGCTCGATGTAACCTTAAGTTATATTCTAATAGTTACTTTTCCCACCCTTCTCATTTGTGGGACTCTCTTTCGGCTTCTTGCTTTTCTGTCAATTAAGA
>OZ010572.1:146658939-146661439 GCA_963932145.1 Acanthosepion lycidas
TGAATATCAAGCAGATGAATTCTTAGGAGCAGACAACGCAGACACCAGCAAATATAATTTGATTATAGTGATGAAGGCTTTTTAAAGACACGAATGTCAGAGACCTGGACCACTACGTGCCACAATGTCCCCAAACCACCCTCCACAGATATTGAGTTGTCCTTCTTGACCAGTTGCCATCTAAGTCTATAGAAACTAGTCTGTCCTGCTAATTACCCATAGCTGGAAGGAGAAAAAGATATATATATATATATATATATATATATATATATATATACAAACACACACACAGACATATATATATATATATATATATATATATATATATATATATATATATATATATATATATATATATTTGAATATATTTGAAACGGTACAGAAGCGTATTAAGGCATTAAAAACAAGAAATTTTATATTATGGACCATGATAGATTTAAAAGAAAATTGTGCACAATGGTTATCCGTTGAACATTGTTCACTCAGTTATTCCAGATGAAACTGCCAGGTTCAACAAAATTAAACCTGCTTCAGTGGGTAAATGTTCGGTCTATCTTCGTTTGCCGTGGTTGGGTAGCATTAGTGAATCCTTCGACAAAAAAAAATTTTCTTTGGGTGATACCATTCGTAACACGTATGGGTCTTCGATTGCGGATCACTTTATAAAGAATCCTACTTGTGCGTTGAATTTCAGTGTGAACTGGTTTTCTGTTTTGGCCAGTTCGCACTCGCTATTCCATCTTAAGGTGTTAGAGACGCTTTACATCAGGTTCAGGCAACCTACCATTTGTAAACAAAGAGATTGTTTGCTCGGACTTGCTGTGCTGCGTTTCTAGCATCTTGGTTGGTATAACTTTTATAATAATTTATTTCTTCCTGTCCAATCATTCATGTCATGCATAACAGACTTCTTTTTCTTTTCCTCATAATTTTAGTACCCCGTTAACAGTTCTGATGAGAGGGGACGAAACCGGTCGACTGATGTTTGTTTTTGTTTTAAATCTATCATGGTCCATAATATAAAATTTCTTGTTTTTAATGCCTTAATATATATATATATATATATATATATATATATATATATATATATATATATATATATATATATATATATATATGTCGTCTTCAGTCACCACTTTACTGTCATTATAATGCAGCTTCATTGTGTATCTCATATAAATACCTAGATGTTTATTGTTCGAGTGAACTCTTCACTAACCTGAACTTCATCGACTTAAACGCTGTACTAGATTAGCAACAAGATTCCATCAATTTACATTTGAATTTTCTAGATGTAACAGTACATTCTCTGCTATTTCTTCTCCCCACTTCTCGCTTGTGGAACTCTCTTCTGGCTACTTGCTTTCCAGGCAGTTTTGATCTTCAAAAAATGAAATGCATCATCAACAGTTATCTACTGTCTTCCTGGTTACACTTCTATTGTTCTCGCTCCTTAATAATGTTTCTCTATTTTCTTATACTTTCACAATCAGAAACACCTTGTGTGTTAATGGCTTTACTGCCTTAATAATTTTTATATGTCTAATTTTGAAA
Source organism: Acanthosepion lycidas (assembly GCA_963932145.1). Classification (NCBI taxonomy): domain Eukaryota; kingdom Metazoa; phylum Mollusca; class Cephalopoda; order Sepiida; family Sepiidae; genus Acanthosepion; species Acanthosepion lycidas. The sequence continues at coordinate 146,660,494 of OZ010572.1, forward strand.
ATAATAACAATTTAAAAAAACCCTCCATCTACTTAAGATATATCGATAATATCCTTATACTAGTCAAGTATACGGAAGAAATAAATCAACTCCAAAAAGATTTACATACGAACTTAATAATATCAATAAAATTAATTTTCTAGATATAGTGATAAACACTAATAACAATAAATTCACTATCTCCTTATATAAATCCGTGCAACCTTAACTATAAGAGTGAATGTCTAAATTAAAATAGAATAGTAATTATAAAAGAAACTTAATAAACCGTGACAAATTAATTAATTCGCAAAACAGATTTTCTACAGCGAACTAAAAATATAAAACAAACTGTTATTAATAATAACTTCCCTAATTATATTGTCGATGAACAAATAAGATGTTCTCTCAGAAATTTTAATACAAAGCAAGTAGATTATAATACTTCTTCAACTAACCCGAAGCATACCAATCTTTTATATCGAAACCAAATACAATCTAAATATAAACAAGATGAAAATATCTTTAAAAAAATTAATAAATATTTACATATCCACCACAAATCTATAGTAAAATTAAATTGAATTATATACTACATTAAATTTAATTATTTGTAATGACTCTTCTGCTCCAACTGCGTATTGCAGAAAACCAACAATGTATTTAAATTTAAATGTCCTCTGGGAGATAGCATATCCAACGGAAAAAAATTATATTTATCTTGGCCACACTACGACCACGTTGTCTCGGCGACTTCGTTTTCATTTAAATAATGCGTCTAACATTTCTAGACATTTACAACAGCATACTTGTTCAAATTCGCTATTCAGAAAAATTAATATTGAAAATACATTTATTTTTTCAGGAAAATAATAAACATAAACTAAAATTTCTTGAAGCTATCTATATTAAAACATTGAAACCAGGCCTTAATAAAATTAATTATGGATGCTGCCCAAATGTTTTA
>OZ010572.1:146666439-146691439 GCA_963932145.1 Acanthosepion lycidas
TAACTCCCATATCGAAATGAAGAAAAATACCATTTCTGTCGCCCTATCTAATAATGCCATCCTCGTCATTGTACAGCTCAAATTCCCTCATCAATATCAGTTCTTCACAACCAATCAGGACCCTGACATCAGAATCGAATGTAAGCCTTAAACCTTTCCAACGTCAAAGCCCTTGTGATAAAATCAGAAGGGTTCCCCGTGGTTAGTACATACCGGAAAAAAGTGGGAAAACCTAATCAAGGATTACAACTTAGCAACCATCTACAAAATATCCTTCAGGCGGTTTCTGGCAAATAGATTCTTATTCACGCTGGATGCAGAAATGATCCACTAGCGGACCACCTAAGAATCCGTGGCTACCTGTATTTGGGTTGGGGAGAACCCACCGCAACCCCTCAAGACTGTGGGTACGCATTTCAGGGCCAAATACACGGCCAAAAGTCCCAAGGTGGGAAGAGGCTTTGTCTTTAATGATGTCACTTTAGCTTTTTTACTCATTTCCCCGCCTGAATCGTCCATTTCTCCACATAATGTCATAAAGTTAATATCCGCCTTTAATTTTGTAAACATCTTCTCTTTAAGACTAACACCTTCCACCCACTCCTGACCACTATCACCTTACTTTCTTCTGACGGAAATATTGAATGTATAAATTCTGTATTAGTTTTTACCAGGGTTGAATAAGAGTATGAATTCCGTCGGTTGAAATAAGCCTCTTCCCCAAATGAGGGAATTCGGGATTTAATAGTCTACTAATTATTTGCTCTGAATAAGAAATATAGTGAGCTCTTTTTGTGGATAGGTTTTAATATTTCATATTACTAGGATCCTCTTGGATTATATACCAACGGATTTAATATCTTTACTCTTTCTCTCTCTCTCTCTCTCTCTCTCTATATATATATATATATATATATATATATATATATATATATATATATATATATATATATATATCAGTTGGTGATCCTGTGTTTCTCGCTTTTTCAATCATCACACAAACTGGTTCATTTTTTTATCAGTTTGTTTGATGATCACAAACCCAGGTTCACAACTCATATTCATACAACTGTATATATATATATATATATATCAATTTTCAATATCATATATATATATATCAATTTTCAATATCATTTTTCCTTTCATTTCCTTGTTGGAAGTGTTACCTGATGATCCGGAGTCCTTAAAAAGGATTTTGATGAAATAAATTATTGTAATGGTACCTTAAAGTGGTCTGTTTTTCATTAAATATATATATATATATATATATATATATTTAAAGATATGTTTGGTGATACAAAATGTTATCACTGCCATGAATAGACAAAAATTAGTTTTATTATTATCACTGATGATAATAAAAAGTAAAAATGAAAAACGGACTAGCTAACCGGTTTCGTACCTCGTTCAACAGAGCTAAATCGGAAGAAGTGATGTACTTACCTGGGTTGTTGATTCTTCTTGACTAAAACCTGTTACCTTTTTTACAATGTTTTTTTTTTTCTAGTTACACGTGATCCTTGAATTGTTTATAAAGGAAATGTTTTTTTCCTCCTTTGCTTTGCTATTTTTGTAAACCAATGCAAGTTATCAGACGATTAAGCTACGTCGCGGAAGGAAATATTTTTTCGCTCCTTTCCTTGGCCTGCGTCGTCTCTGGACTTTTTTTCAGATTTTCAATTTTTCAGTCAGACAAAAGGCGCAAGGCAGTGGACAGGGCAGTGTGGAAGATATTTGTCTTAAAGGATAGAGGTTTTATAAAATTAAACCCGTATATTAACCTGATGATGTTAAATTTGAATTATATAAAGAATGAAGTGTTAATTTGAAATTATGAGGTTGGTGCAAAAACAATTATTATTATTTTTGCACCAACCTAATAAGAGAGAAATAAAAAGGAGGCGTAAAAAACATTCAATTATATAGTTATGTTCAAAAATATAAAATCGTATTGAAAAGTACTTTTCTAAATACAATTTATATTTAATAAATAAGATATATCTAAAAATAAGTCATTTATATAATTTATATTAAAATAAAGTAAAATTATATTTAAAAATGTTTATATTTAATATAAAATTAATAGGTTACACTAAAGAATAAAAATATTTAAAAATAAAAATATAAGACAAAAAATTTGTATATTTAGAAATAAAAATGAAATAAATAAATAGTCAAAAACAAGTTATATATAATAATAGAAAGTTAAACTTAAAAATACAGTTTTACGTAAAAATACAAATTTATTTTTAAAAACATCCCCCAAAATATATAGATAAAGAGGTATAACTGATAAAAAGAAAATTAGTTCTTAGAGCAGGGGACAATTACAAGATATAATTAATATGTTGTAAAAATGGAAATATAGAAATCAGAAATAGATACACATTCGACTTTTAGACATTTAGAATATATAGTAGTTAATAAGGTAAAATCTATATTACGGAAATTTGAAATTATTTTTATGTTGGCATCTTAATAGTAATTCATTCTTTTGATTGAACAGTTGAATTTGATTAGTGTATTTTATTATTCTAATTTTTTTCTAAACATAAGACTATTAGGACTACGTGTGAAGCAATAAACATCAAAACTATCTGTGGGTTCAAACCTTTCTCTTTCAATTCCCCAAATTTCTTTGAAAGTGCTGTCTGCTGTCTTAATTTAGACTTGGTAAAAGAGTGCCTATGGCTATAAAATCTCTGTTTCCTTTCCCCGCGGAAATTCCAATGTAAACATTATAATTTTTCATATTTTCTTTGGGGAAAATGGTTGCTAGATATATAACCAGAGTAGATCTGAATTTACCCTCTACTGGACAATTTTCTTTATATCTACAATTACAGGAGGGTCCAATACCAAGTTTATTGTTTCTCACATAGAAATCTCTGAAAATATAGTTCTTATATGAGTTTATAATTTTATATATTTTATTGATACAGGAGAAGCTAATTTTAAGCTTTTTCCTATTGAAGATCATACTTAAAAAGTTGTTTAAATGAAAATGTTTATTTATTAACTTTAGATAATACTCCCTATTACTAATATTTTACTGTTTCCAGGAGCGGAGTTGAAACATAATTTTTTTTTCTGTTTCCTTATCTACTTTTCACTTTAGATATTTCACGGGTTAGATAAGATAATTTATTTTAAAAACAACTTTTATGGAAACCATTTACATACAATACTTTGTTTTTATGAAATGATTATGTTGGCATTGGGGTGGTTAGCATTAACGTTAATATAGGTTGGGGATTTCATTGTCTTGAAGGTATGGTTATATATATATATATATATATATATATATATATATATATATATATATATATATATATATATATATATAACTAAAAGATATGAGACACAAACACATAGTAATATGCTTAAAGTGTTAATCTGAAACAATCCGGGATTGTTTCAGATTCAAACTTTAAGCTCTTTCACCATACTGAGGTCAGTGTGTCAAAATAGATCAACACTCTCCTGCTTATTGTCCCACTCTTTAAAGAAAACAGCAATATTTTTAACCAGGAATTTTTTTTTTCATTTGTGATTTGTTTTTAGGTTTTGAAGATTGAGAGCGGCTGTTTTTAAAGCTCTCATGAAATAAAAATTATTACCTATTAGATTTTAAGTGTTTGATATTCTTTAATTAATAATAATTTTGCTCTGACTTTTGACAGAGAGCTCTCCCTGGATCTATATCCTCCTGGAAATCGCATACGGATTACCATATTGTATCATTACTATATATATATATATATATATATATATATATATATATATATATATATATATATATATATATATAAGTCTCAAACACTAATATTCCTTGGTTATAATTTATTACATTGGAATCATAATTACGATCCAATTCATCAGACCTACAAATTCAAAAAAAAAAAAATTAGAAAATATTCACGATGAATCTATATGTATTCAAGATCTATCTATCTATCTATCTATCTATCTATCTATCTATCTCTCTCTCTCTCTCTCTCTCTCTCTCTATATATATATATATATATATATATATATATATATATATATATATATATATTCGAGCAGGTTTGTTTAAATAATTCAGACATATCATATTGGTTAGTTTTCGTTGTTATTTAAGCAAACTTTAATTATTTCTTTGAAAATCGCTTAAAGCATGCTTGTGAATATCTACGCATTTTTAGCATCAATTCACTTATAATGTCCCATATTAAAACACATTTGACTTCCTAGATATAATGAAATAGGCTTAAAAAATAAATAACTCATATACGTCAAACTATTCAGGTGTATATTTTTTGAGAATCCTTTGATAAACCCTCGTTTTATTTATGAAGCTAAACGTAACCGAATGTTGTAAAAAAAAAATCCACTCCACTCACGTAATATTCTACGTGACGAGCTACCAAACAAACAGAATATTTAAAGCAATTACTCTTTATCATTTTACAAGATATTTGTGTATATGAAAGAATTGTCAGCTGTTTATTCTTTGCTGCTAACTATTAAAAAAAAAAACCCGACATCGGATTAATGTGGTACATTTCAGTAAGTTAAATTAAAATCTATATGAAGACAAAAATACAGAACTGAATCATTTACTTGATCCTTTTATTGGACAAGGGTAAAATATAGTAGCTGTATGTACCTAATTGCTGACTTTTAAAATTTTATCTAAATCATTTGAATTCAACGACGAGGCGAGATAACATTAAATTAATTCAACCAAATATACGGTGTGTGAAGGATGTTCGATGAAATACGTGTTATTTGACCAGACAAGTCAAGTACTTGAATAAGATCCTGCCCAAAGGCCACGGGTTTGTATCTGTCTGTATGAATTATGAATGAATATGCAGATAAGACGAATTACACTCAGCAAGTTTATAAAAATATCTAGAGGTTTTCTGATAATTTTAATTTGTCAACGTGTGTCGATATATGCTGTTGCGTTTGTTTGCTTGTGTGTGTGTATGTTTATGTGCGTGTGTGTGCGTGAGTTTGTACAGACATATACGTGTATGTGTGCATTCAGGAATGGGTTGTAAGTGTGAATGTAATTGAGTTAAAACACACGGAAACATACATATATATTTTATACAGTGATTACATTTGCTTATTTAAATACGCACGCAGACTTTAATATTCAGAAATCAAAAGTGAAAGATTAAATATTTTGGACATATGATGAGGAAGGAGGGCTAGGAAAACTTAAGCCTGAAAGAGAAGAAAAAAGCAGCTGTAGGAATATTATCGTTATTATAAACAAATAAAATAAAATAAAATATAAAACAATAATAATAATGAAAATTATAAATAAAATAAAACAATAACATAAAAATTTAGTTTAAAATAGATTAATTAAAAATAAAATACACAGACATCCCGCGAAAAGACATCAAATTCAATCTCTTAGTCACGAACCTTTCTACTGGCAACACGTATCTTTTTCTCTATGATATGGTGTGTAACAACGCGGAGTAATTTCTCCCATTTATCTCATGTACCATAAAAGAACTGTAGGCTAAAAAATACACAAGCCAATATACACAAAAAATATAAATAAATTGTATAGAATTAACATACTATGTACCATGCTTTTACTGCCAATTCTGCACGTTTTATTTACTGTCTGGTATGCTTTTATCTCCGTGAACGCGTAGCTAATTTCTGCTACTATGATTTGAGTGAATCCCCCACCACACTTTGGTGACCACCGAAGAGTACAAAAACATACCCCCACCCATACAGCAAACCACCTACCTGACGATTTTGTAAATAGATGAAGGAATGGACGCGGGAGGTTTGACAAACGAAGAAACCCTGCTAAGGGCTACAAAGGGAACTTTTGGAAAGTCCTGATCGCCCTGAAGAGACACGGCACATCGATGTAGAATCTACATCTCGTTATATATATATATATATATATATATATATATATATATATATATATATATAATTACAAGCGCATCAAAAACTATTATGGGTATGATCAGAACCAAAACTTCTACAACGATAATAATTATGAAGCAAATTTATGCAAAATAAACTACCGGAACTGTTCTTCACAGTACATTGAAGAAACTTGGAGTAATTTCACAAATGTATCTATGAACATAAAAGAGACCTTATCCGCAAAGATTTACCAAATATATTAGTCATGCGCAGAAGTAAATTCGACCACAATTTTGAACTAGGTAAATCTACAGTTATTAAGAAAAAAGTAACCTAGATAGGAGAGAAAATCTCGAAAATGTCGCCATTGAATCTTATCAAAATATAAACCTGCGCCCCGGATTCTTCCCAATATCTTCTTTCCTGACGGATTACTACTAACCCAAGCCAAGGTACATGACTATAAAAATAAAAAATGATTAAAAGAAAAAGGTTAAATCCATGATCTCATCTTATACAAAACGTATAAGGCATAAATCAAGCCAAATCCAAAATAATTCAAATACTAATTTTCATATATATACACTACTCCCCTACTCACTTTAGTTTTTTTAGGTCTTAACTTTTATCACCTCATGTCTATGAACATGCCTGACATTTCCGCTAACCTGATGAATATTTAGGAGCACTCCTATATGAAAATATTTTGAAAAAAACAATAACATTTCGGTTCTTGTATATAAATACTTGTTCCAAAATAAAATACCTACATTTGCCTTGATAAGGTCACGCAGAAGACGAAACGCGTCGGCTGAGACAAGTTTCCTTTCGTTTATATATATATATATATATATATATATATATATATATATATATATATATATATATATATTAAGACATTGATATGTTTATACATTCTTTTTATAGATAAAAATATATTAAAATAATTGTCGGATTTTGTCCATTTCATAATGTGTGACGTCATTTGTTTACATTTGGATACGCTTTGAGCAGATATGAATGTACGTTTAAAAACGAACGATTCTTCGTGGCTCCATCGGTTAACGTATGTCAGGCTAAAATGACGGTTTCGTATAGGATACCGATTCGATTCCTGTCGGAGAACGAATATTTTCTATGATAATTTCTGGGACATTCAGGCCGGTAAATCTTATTAATACTGTTTATTATAAAACAGAGCATTTACTTAAATATTTGTATCTATTAACTTAATTCACACCACCCATCTATTCAGTTTACTATGGAGGAGGAATGTGATTCGTCTTTTCCCTTCTTAGATGTGCTTGTTGTGCGAAAGGATGGAATTTCATCACTAGTGTTTATAGTAAATCAAATTTACTGCACTCTACACCAACTGGAATTATTTTGTTTCCAAATCCCAAAGTTAAATTCAATTTCTACCTTGGCCCATCGTGCGCTGATGATATGTTCTTGTAAACTTCATTGTGAAATGAAAAATATTTCATGTTATTTTCCGGGACAATAGTTTCCCGGAAAATGTTATTAAACGTACGATTGAGGGAAGTTTTAAGTCCCCACCTATGCCAGATCTTTTTTTGGGTCCAGTGTATCTAAAACTGCCATGGTTATGGAAGGGCAGCCAGATTCTGTCTAGTAGTGTGCCTGTATGTGTTAAGTTGTGCTTTCCAGCCGTTAGGACACGTGTTGCTTTTGGCAATATCTCCGCGTTTTATTAGTTTGCTAAACATGTCCTGTCCTATTTATAAAATAGTTTGGTCGTTTATAAATTTACGTGTCAGTGCGAATCTAACTACATAACCAATCAATGCCTTGAAACGCGTGTTGCGGTACATGCGCTTGGGAATATCAGTACCTGTAATTCACGTCTTACGCAGACGGCGGAGGATTCCGCGATAGGATAATCCTCTTGGATAATCCAGAGTATTCATATAAACATAGCGACTCATGTTTTTCCATTTTAGGAAAAGAACGGTCGGCTAAGCATCTTCACATCATAGAAGCAATATATATTCAATTGCATTGTCCGTTTTTCTGGAGAGAGAAGTAGACATTAGTTCGTTCTCTTTCTCTACTCGTTAGTTTGTGAGTTTAGATTTTCCTTTACAAAATACACTGGAACTGTTTAATTTGATTTTTGCTATTCCCCTTTTTCACCATCGCATTTTTAAAAATTCAATTATATTTTAATTGCACTTCTTTGTCTATTTCTGAATTGTTTATTTCCCGCGGTTATCGAGATACAATATTTGCCGAGCGGTGGATATTAAAGAAAATATTAGGTCTTATCTGTTTAAAGCTATATATATATATATATATATATATATATATATATATATATATATATATATATATATATATATATATATATATATATAATTTAAATAAAAACAGACCACTTTAAGGTTCCATGTAATAAATTATTTCACCACAGCCCTTTTAAAAGGACAGGCGGATCAGCAGACTTTACTTTACAAAAAATGAAAAGAAAATTTACACATTTTTGACGGTTCGTATTAAACGTATGTAAATTAACGAAGTGAGGAAGTGAGGAGGAGAGAGAAGACCTGAGTGAGTTAGCAGATATTGACACATTTAAACGGTTAACTTAACGGAAGTTATATATTGATATCAAAGGGGTAGAGAAGAAAAAACCCATAGAGAGAAAAAAAGAGAAGGAAGTTAAGAGAGAAGATGTCACTAATTTTCTTTGTAAAAAAAAGGCTAGAAGCAAACGCTGTTATTTTGTTTTACTTTGAAAGTGTTATTTTGGGGGTTCATAAAGATTATAATGTTTGATATAAATTTGAATGTCTCTAGACTTTCTACAAATAATTTAATTTGATGTTTGTTAGTTATTTTAATTTTTTTTTAAATTTTGCGGATTTTCTATGAGATAGTCGATTAGAAAAATATTCATAGAAAGTAAAAATTTTATTTTAAAATATAAGTTTACTTCTAGTAATCCTTTTTTTAATCTCTTTAAAAAAATTTATTATTGATTATTAATTTGACATCACTATCCGTTTGAATTTTGTTCATGAATTTAACTCGTGACTGTTTCTAGATAGGAAATCTCATTTACTTAAATTTTAGTTAAGTTAATATGGGGTAATATTTGAAGGTAATATTAAAGAACTTGCTCTGTCATATACTGTATACACACCCATGCAAATATCACATATACACACGTTCCTTTACATATTCAATCACTCTGATTCAAACATTTAAGATTCATCAGGTAAAACGATAGTAAGTTATGTGAAGATGAAATCCTGGTATAGATAATAGAACTAAAAGGCATATATGTCGTTGAACGAATCTATGCATACATATTCAATTATTGCTCTTGAAATTTGAAATCCACTCAGAAATTCTACGATCATCTTTCAAATATATATATATATATATATATATATATATATATATATATATATATATATATATAGCTCATTCATATGCAAGCTCTTCAATTTCCTCCTCTGAATTTAAATGGAGTAGGGAGCATCACAGGATCATTAAGTCCCTAAAGAATAATCACTCTCTGGTCATTACCAGACCAGATAAGGGTTCTGGTGTTGTGCTTATGGACCGCCAGGATTATGTGACTAAAATGTTACATATACTTAATGATCCTTCTAAGTTTCAGCGTCTTGGTCACGTTGATACCCATGATAATACGTTAACTTCTGAAATTCGTTTTCAGAAGCGTCTCCTTAAATGGGTAAAAAGTGGTGTTCTCTCTTCTGAAATATCTGAGGAATTGAGACCGTCTGGCTCGATTCGACCCCGTCTTTATGGATTACCTAAAATTCATAAGGAGGGTGTTCCGTTGAGACCCATATTATCTATGATTGGGTCTTCTCAACATAAAGTCGCTAAGTGGCTAACTATAATGCTGGAACCAGTGTTGCAGCATTATAGCTCCTTTTGTATTAAAGATTCCTTCTCGTTCTCTGAATCTATTAGGAATCTTGAGACCACTGATGGATTTATGTGTTCCTTCGATATCTGTAGCCTCTTCACTTGCGTTCCATTGTCGGAGACTATAGATATTTGCAGTGATTTGCTATATCGTAGTCATTTGACACCTCCGACAATACCTGAAGATGTTTTTATTGAACTCATGAAATTTGCTACCATGTCTGTCGATTTTAGTTTTGATAATATTATGTATCGACAGATTGATGGTGTTGCTATGGGTTCCCCTTTGGGTCCTGTTTTAGCTAACATTTTTGTGGGTTTCTATGAACAGAGTTTGTTTACAGATTCCTCTAAGCCCACTGTTTACTTCCGGTACGTTGATGACACTTTTTGTGTGTTTCGTAATGAATTCGAGGTAGACAAATTTTTCTCCCTACTAAATAGTGTTCATCCTGCCCTTAAATATACAGTAGAGAAGGAAGAGGATAACACTTTACCCTTCCTTGATGTTCTAGTTCGTAGAACACCTTCCTTATATACTACTACAGTTTATAGGAAGTCTACTTTTACGGGTCTTTACACTCGTTGGGATTCCTTTTGTCCCAAACAGCAAAAGATTAATTTAATTAAGTCTTTGACCCATAGGGCATTGAGGATTTGCTCAGATGACACTTTGAAAGATGAGATTAAGTTTTTAACTCACATCTTCACTAGTAACGGTTATCCTTATGATATCGTTCAAATGGTTATTCGTCAAAAGTTGGTGGACTTTAATAAAGTAAAACCAGTGCTTGTCAAAAAATGTCCCGTGTATTTACGAGTTCCATATTTTGGGGGGGATAGCGAAATGTTGGCTAAGCAAATTTCATCGAGTTCTAATCAATGATATTTTGCAGCGAATGTACGTGTTGTGTTTAAAACAAGATCTGTTCTTCCATCTATGAGTAAGGATGTTTTACCTCCTCATCATATTAATTTTGTAATTTATAAATTTAAATGTAGTTGCGGTGCCGACTACATAGGTAGAACTACACAACGCTTGGATGTTAGAATCAAGCAACACGTGCCTGCTAAAATTTATAATAAAAATTTTTCGATTGGTGATACCGTTCGAAACACATACGGGTCTTCTATAGCGGATCATCTCATAAATAGTCCTGGTTGTGCGGTGGACTTTAGTGTGAATTGGTTTTCTGTGGTGTCCACTTCGCACTCGTTGTTCCATCTGAAGGTGTTGGAGACGCTGTTTATCAAGTCTGGGCGACCTTCTCTTTGTAAACAGAGAGATTGTTTGCTTGGGCTTGCTCTTCTGGGTCTCTAGCATCTTTAGGTGTAACAACTTCCCTTCCGTTCATTCACGTCACCCATATATATATATATTTTTTTTTTTTTTTTTTTTTTTTTTGTTGTTTCTCCTTGTTCATAATTTTCCCCCGTTTACAGCTCTGAAGAGAGAGGGCGAAACCGGTCGGCTGGTATTTTATTTTAATAACATCATGGTCCAATGTAAAAATATTCATGTTTTTAACGCCGTAATAAAGTTTTGTACCACAAAAAATATTTTTAAATATATATATATATATATATATATATATATATATATATATATATATATATATATATTGTGTATTCTGCACACAGAGTGTGTAGAAACTGACCAAATTTTCTATAATTCCGAGCGATATCGGTTATACTTTAACCATTATCAAGGATGATTTCATTTTTTTCAATTTAATTTTGTGTGTGCGTTGTGTATATGTTTTTAGTATTATAGAGACATCTTATTTTCTGAATTCAGCACATTGTATCCGTGTTCGTAGTTGATAGTATTATGTGTTGGCTTTTGCTTTCTAAACATATAGGCGAAACACTCAGAATTATAGAACATTTGAACAGTTTGTACACACTGTGTACAAAAAAGAAAGCACAAGAAAAATTAAATAAAAAGCTTAATCGTAGCAACTTGTCTGTCGTGTTTAATGAAACATATATATATATGTGTGTGTGCGTGCGTGCGTGCGCGCGCTTCTGTGTATATGTATATATATAAATATATATATCTATTTACGTATACACACACACATATATATTTGTGTGTATGTGTGTGTGTGAAAATTTCAGATAGATTATATGTGTAAAAGGACGATATGAATAAAGACAAAAGGAAAGCTTATCTTAGTCAAAGCGTTTCGTCCTCTGAGGGAATTTATCACGACAAATGTCGGCTAAGATAAATGTTCCTTTTGTCTTTACATATATATATATATATATATATATATATATATATATATATATATATATGTGTGTGTGTGTGTGTCGTGTGTGTGTGTGTGTTTTATATGCGTGGTACTTATCTGATGATCGCAAAAACATTGCATAGTGTGTACTTCGCCAGCGCTGCATACGGTTATGTATTCAGATGTGCAGCTGGTGTAAAAGCATAGCGACTCCGAATAAGAAATCGGATAACTGCATTCAAATTCCAGTCGAATTCGTTACATTTACATTACCTTCATTTACACACAAATAGCTTTGGGAAAACTAGAAATCTATTTATGTCCCCTGTCTATGGGTTAAATAGTCCAGCAATCTTTGTCCTTCATCCATATTTAACAACCAGTCTTGGAGTATGACAACTCCGAATTCAAAATCTCGAGTAGCCATAGCGAAGTACATAATATATGCAATTAAAGAAGGGATATTGTTGTTTAAAATGACTATACGATCAACTTTGCATAGATAGATAGATAGATAGATAGATAGATAGATAGATAGATAGATAGATGTGACACATTATTAGTATTTCAGATGAATTTTCCTTTGACCAGATTTTCTCAAGTTAATTGGCTCTAATAATTTTATTTGACCAAAAATATCAAGCACTTATAAATGAGATAATTTTTCTCATGGTTGGATAGCATTTTCGCGCCCTGTTTTTTCAGATCTTTTGGGGAAAATGTGAAATATCTTTTAGTAAAATACACATCTATTCTGCTCAAGTTAATTTTCCCAAAATTCACTGACAGGTATTTAGAAAAAAACACAATTTTATAAAAAAAAAAGAACCTAAGAGCTACATTTTGAAAATGTTCTTAAATGATTCATTTGAGTTTAATATTACATATCATTGGCTATATATGTATATAGAAGTAATGTAAGTAAATGTTTTGTGACTGAGTTGATTGATTTTATCTTCAACATACCGATTCCACAGTTTCGTAGACGTACACTCCAGGAATAACTCCGTTTTCTCGTCATGGGATATCAGCAACTGGCTCTTTATACTTTTCGATTTTTCTTTTTACATGTACTTTTTACTGGTTCAAGATTGTTTTACATCATATTGTATGTGTACGGGCTTTTCTGCGTTGGCGCGCGTGTGCCCATCCACACGTCTCGGCGTATGTAACTACGTGTAGAATATCGTGATTATTTGTGCTTTTTGCAGTTTTTCCACTTTGCAATCACACAACATTGTTTTCTCTCTCTCTCGTATATATATATATATATATATATATATATATATATATATATATATATATATATGGGAGGGGTTGTTTGTGTGTGTGTTTGTGTGAGTGTGTGTGGTTGATCGTACAAAATGCATGAAACTTTTGTTTGTGTCTAAGTAACTTTTCCAAAGTAAAAAGCACTGCAATATTAGCTGTGACGTTATTCCTGTTTCTGTTTTTTGTCGATTTTTGGCGAAAATGCAGTCATGATGCAGAAACCATTCCGACCATTGCAATTTAGAAAATAAGTCTGTCCGTTTCGCTCGATGGCTCCATTACATGTCCACAAGGTTAAGTAAAGTACGACTGTATCTTTTTGCATTACACCTGACTTGGCTTACAGGTTACTTTAGTGCGGAAACTGTGTCAGGTAAGACAAGAATAAAATTGGAACAAAGAAGAAATCTTCTGCGTATTGAGTAATTTTTATTTGTCTATAGAAAAAAATAATATGTGGATATGTAGTATTCAAGAAGAACCTAAAAAATTCTCGACCTGCTGGTTGTCCGAAAATCTGTTTATAATGAACAGAGCCAATGAGCTTTTTATATATGTTCTTAGTCTGGCAAAGAACTTTTCAGTAATTCTTATAACATTTTACATTATATTAACGTCTTGTTAGACTTACTATTTACAAATATTTTGAATAGCAACCATAGTGGATACCGACGTAAATCTGTAAACATTTGAAAGGTATATATATATATATATATATATATATATATATATAGATAGATAGATAGATAGATAGATAGATAGATAGATAGATTTCTGACTCTCTCAGTTTGGTATAGAATTCGTAGCCTTTAACTTATCTCAAATTCCTTTGTCTGAGGACAAAGCAAGATTCGCTATTGATGTCACTTGCAGACACATGAGTAGATGACTGCTTATGTAGATAGATATGTATGATTTGGCTGCAATAGACAGCCCTAAACATACCTATATATATATATATATATATATATATATATATATATATATATATATATATATATATATATATATATATATATATATATATACTTTATATATATGAGATAGAGACAGACGGGCAAAGCGACTGTTTATCAAGAGTAGTTGAAAATGTTTGATGATTTAGATCTTTTCGTTTAAGTCACAAATCTAGCTTTTGTTTGTAAATTATATTATTATATGTAAATTAATAAAAACGTTTGTAATTTGTTCAATACGCATTCCTGTAATTACAGATATTTCGTTAAGGTTCATTGTAAATAATAAATAACTAAGAAGAATCATCATTGCTTTCTAATCTGAATTTGTTTCTAGGCAGGCGAATTTGTCTCCTGCAAGCGGGGGGTCACTATTTGTTTTATTCGACCATGAATCATCGGAAATAACTACAAAATGTTGATATATGTTTGCGAATATATTTAGAAAAAATCTACCAGTTTTTACATTATTGCATATAAAAATTATTTGCACGTTGCTTCCTACCGATCTGAATATAAACTTAAAATCAACTGGCATTAAAACAAAATAAATTCTATACAAAAATAAGGAATATTTCATATCAGAAATTCAACTTAGCTTTCAAGTGTGATGCGTACTTATAAAAATTAGCTGAATGTTGTATTCAGTTGACTTATATTATGATGCTTTCTCTGCATAAGAAAATTCTGCGTGTGATTGTTTTCGGATGTAATTTTTCGTAGACTTTTAAAAAACGACATAAGTAGCTAAATTATGACGCCCGTAAAATATTTTGAAAGTTATCTTTATTTTTAGTAACTTATAACACTTTTCTGATCATAAATAACATGTCATTTTTATTCTGGTAATGTCGCTACCAATCTATGCAGTTTATTATTTTATACTGAAGTGATGCTGCCTTCAGAGACTTTTGTCAATTCTTGGATTGAATATTATTGACGCCAACGTTCTTAGAACGTTACGATCAAGAAAAACCTAAAGGTTCAGAACTGGTTTGAGGTCAGAAGAATATGCGGTCCAACTGATAACTGATGCCCTGTGTTTCTCAAAGCACTGCGTTGTGCTTTGCGCCCTTTGGATTAGAGCATTATTTCCATTTTCTTCTACATGAAGAAACAAGATTTCGATACCTGGCAGCATTAAGCCGTTTGCTAATTAATTCTATTTTCTTTGCAGGTGCCCCAAAAGTTGTACTGTATGCAAAGTGCATTATAAGAAAATAAAAAAAGACAATTATATGCTTACGTTTATATATTCTGTTGGCATTCTTAAGCTGGACCTGCAAGGCAAGTGGCCCAGATAGCTAGACAACTAAGGAGAAGGGATGCATGTTTCTCTATTGATGGGGACGTATTTTCTACGTGCTATCTCTGCTGTTTAGCAAGGATTGCAAATACAATAGCGACAATAAAAGCACGACAATAAATAAAAGCGAGATATCCGAAATATAAGTCCAGTACTGAATTGCTATATAATATATGGCATTGAAAATTGTATAATTTATTTAAAGATGAAGAGATTTAAGTAAACAGAGATTTAACTCTACATAATTATGTGGTGAATAGCCTTGGCATAACATGTAATCAACGCGGAAGTTTGAAGAAAAGTACAAACAAACAGGAGACTTATACTTAGAATCAGAAGCATAATCAGGAAAGGGGGCTTGGTAAATTTGGCACTCATACAATAAGAGGGACAGAGGAATGCATCGAAAACCCCAAGCGCTAGTGTTAATGAATCGTACAAGAGGAGGAGAATAGTAAGGAGACACATTTTTTTAATAATTTCAATTGAGTGATTGGTCTGCCTTTATTACGACGTAGTAACATTTTATTTATTATTTATTTAAAGCTGAAACATACAGTCAACGACATAATTAATCGTACACCCAACAATTTTGAATAATTTTTATCCATTTCTCAGAATCTAATGCTCGTATGCAGCCAGTTTTTTTTATATGTTAATAAGCACAAAAATGTTTAACAATAGGTTAAATATAACTAATTTGACAGACAAATTATGCAAAATAGGAAAAGACAAATTTATTGTACAGTATGAAAAATAGAAAAGAATTGAAACATTTTTCGCAATATTAATAGTCGATAGCAAGGCCTCTCATCTTTATAATTTGCTGGAATCGTTTTCTGAAGATTTTGATCAGATTTGAACAAGTCTCTGTCATTTTCTTCCACCGTTCTTCAATGGTTACACATTCTAATTCCTGAAGGTTTTTTAGACACCGACGATTTATTTGAACTTTCAATTCTTGCCATAGATTTTCAATAGGATTCAAATCAGGGCTCATTGAAAGCCATGGTAGAACTGTAATCTTCATTTTCTGAAGACACACAGTCACTGATTTAGACGTATATTTGGGATCATTATCTTTCTTGAAAGTAAATCGCCGAGCTAAATGTAGGTTTTGTGCTGATAGTTACAGATTTTAATCCAGAATTTTGAATAGTCTGCAGATTTCATTATTCCTCTTACTGCAATTAATTATCCAGTCGCCCTTGAACTAAAACAACCTCAAAACATCATCGAGCCGCCTCCATGTTTTAATGTTGCCACTGTGTTCTTTGGGACGAAACTTCACCTTTCTTGTGTCAAATATTCTATACAGCAAAAAGCTAAATTTTGTCACTCCATAGTACTTCTACCCAAAAGCAATTTTCTTCGTCCAAGAACGTTTTGGCAAAATTAAGCCGAGCAACAATGTGGCATGCTCTTTGAGAATGGGTTCGATGCGGTCGGTTTCCATACAACCCATTTCTATTGAATCAACGTTATATTTTCCGAGTACTTACGCTGATACCGATCGTATCCAAACTTTTGGTGATGTCTTTCAAAACAACTCTTGGGTTAATAGTATCCTCCTGACACTGTTTTCGTGCAGTTCTTGATGATAATTTGGGTTTTCCTCCACGCCCAGGCAACTTCACTGTCGTGCCAAACTGTTTAAATTTCTTTATAACGAACTGTACCGTAGATCTAGCGATAGCTAACCGATTTGAAATAGTGCTGTAACTATTTCCCGACTTGTGGAAGTTAATAATTCTTTGTGTTCTCCTTCGTGTTGTTACCGTAAGAATAACAATCGTGAAACCCTATGCACCACCTGATGTTCATTGTTGGAACTACTACAAACATTCTCCTGAATAAATAACCTAGAAGGCTTCCCTTAAAATAATTATGTAAATTGCTTATACTTACTCGAAGCAATCAAATTAAAACGATATTAGCTATTGTTGAATAATCTGGTCCTTTTCCTATTTTGCATAATTCTTCTGTAAAATTTGTTGTGTTTAACCTATTGTTCTGAAAATAGTGTTTTTTATTCCCTTTTTTGTACTTATTAACATATAAGAAACTTGGCATAATACATTAAATTCTGGGAAATGGATAAAAATATTAAAAATTGATGGGTTAAAGAATAAAATAGTCATTGACTGTATCTTGGATAATAAGAATAATTCTTCTCTTTAGAGTCGAATTTTTGAGACAGCAATGATATTTCCAGGTACAATACTACAATTTAACCCATAGCTGTGGGGAAAAGAGATAGATTCATGGGTATTTAAGTGCAAGTGAAAATGCGAAAAATGATAGGAATTCCTACTGGGTTTTCCAGTTTTTCATTCCCAACTATTAAAGCTCTCTACTTCCAACTTTTAGAGCTACAAAGGATAGGTGGCTGTGAGGAACCAAGTTCGCCATTGTCCAGAAGGGACTGGACGCATAAAAGAAGAAGAACGCTTTGATAAATATCTTTTCGAAATTATCAAATCTGGTACTTTAATTCGTTTGCTGGTAATTCAGTTTTCGTTTACATTGCCGTATGTCGTTATCTTCGAAATCATATTTGTAATATTAGAGATTTTACGACAGCGATTTTGGTTGGCTATAATTGAATGTATTTGAGAGTTTTATTGTAAACAATAATTATACCTTCCTATGTGTACACACAACTATAAATTCACAAAGCCTAACGATTCTTTTTACTTTTCCTATTATAAGTTTATACTGGCGCATTTAAACATTAATATAGTTTATTTTGCGACATTGTAACTTTAATTCAAAATACGATGCTTTCCAAATTATATATACTATGTATCATAACTCTACACTTATATACTCAATATTTTTTATGACAAATATTGTGCAAAAATGCACGAAAATATAGTAAGCATGATATATATATATATATATATATATATATATATATATATATATATATATATCAGTAATAGTCTACTCGTAATTGCATAAATATTAAAATAGTATAAAATATATATATATATATATATATATATATATATATATATATATATATATATATGTATGTATGTATGTATTATTTTATATGTGCAGTACTTATTAAAAAGAGCGCAATATCCCTGATTGTGCTAACATATTCAGTTGTATTGTTATGTGTTTGTGACCCTGGGTTACACGCTTTTATCAAACAAACTGGTTTATTTTTTTAAAACTTGAATCCATTATGCTCTTGCGCATGTGTACATATGTGTATGCATATATGAGGAAATGTATGTTTGTTTGACAACGCAGACGGCCAATCTGAACAGAGGCGAGAACACCTCATCCTGCCTATTGTCGAAAGAAGATCGCTTAGTGCAGTCTCGACACCGACTGCCTATGTATGTATGTATGCTCAATCGCATGCATGTGTATCTGCGCCTAATCTCGGGTTGTTTATATGGGTGTCTTTGTGTGAATTATAATACGTATACCTGTATGTATGCTTGTATGTATGTGTGTATGTGTGTGAGTGAGTGTTCCACGACCAAACATAATCAAACAAAAACAAGCAAAAATAGATTCAATTTTTAAAAAAAATAAACTAGTTTGTCTGATGATCCCAAGACGTGAAACCCAAAGTAAAATATCATATTCATACAACTGAATATATATATATATATATATATATATATATATATATATATATATATATGTATATATATATATATATATATATATATATATATATATATATATATATATGTGTGTGTGTGTGTGTGTGTGTGTGTATGTATAACTGGATAATGGGGTGAACACACAGCTGAGATACTCTGTTTCATGTTTAAACGTAATCGAAGAAGAAAACAGAATGTCGCCGCAAATGTTGACCCCAGTGTCCACTTTTATATTTACATATGATCTATCCCTGATAGCAAGCACTTTAACGCATAAATAGAGCATAACATAATACTATATTTTTTTATCATTCATACATACATATATATATATATATATATATATATATATATATATATATATATATATATATATGTGGGGGGGGTTGCGTGTGTGTATGTGTTTGAGTGTGCCTGTGATAAAAATATATGTTTTAAGCTATGCGATATTTATGTGTTAAAGAGATAGATCGTATGTAAATATAAAATATAAAAGTCGAAACTGAGGTCAATACTGAGAGGAGGCAGTATGTTTCATCTGTGAACGCAATATTCATGATAAAGACTGTCGTAGCTAGCGTTCACTTTATATATATATATATATATATATATATATATATATATATATATATATATATATATATATATAATAGCAGCATGGACCGGCGTTGCCCGTGCTTGATTAAAAAATCGTACGACTCATACAGCAATTGCTATCACTTGACTTAAAATAATTTTGCCTTTCCTTGCCTTTAAAGGAGTGCCCTTTGCCGTGCTGATGTTGCTACATGCCTTACTTCTTGCCTATCTCACACTGCGAGTTTTTCTAAGCTCTATACAAAATGAACACAAAACGATCAGCTTTAAAAAAAAGGACTCGTAACTGGAAAAACCGAACGAAAAAAGAATGTTAACAACAAATACTTTTTCACGCCCAACCCAGTTCTACGGAATCAGAATCAACGTTGAGTTTAAGCAAGCGAATGAGCTAATTGGAGTAAAGTGCTATGCGGATTGAATATTTTCCCACTTGTGACGAATGCAGCTATCGATTATTTTGCATGCTAGCATGCTAGTTAACATTCGTGTCAGTCAGCTGTTGGCTCTCACGCTGGCCAATAGATTCTTCCTGCCAATTCGTGGCAGCCAGCTACAGGTTCTCAATCTGGTCTGTAGAAAATGCCCGCAAACTACATTAAAACTGCCGTAGCAGCATGAAAAAATCGATTATTTCCACTATCTATGGGAGTTGGTAAATGCAAAGTCGGTCTTCGCCTTCCTGCTAACTTGGAACATGTGCATGTAAATTTTGGTGCAAATCCGTCGAAAATTGCGGGCGTTCATTCGTTACACAAACACACATCATGCCTTATATATATATATATATATGAGGAGAAAAATTATAAGCTCAAACTCCCGAAGTGTGATGACAATTGTGAGCGTTGTAAATTATATTCCTTGTTGCAGACCGTACATACTCTAATGAAATTCAAGATGTTTTTACCATAAAGTATTTAAATAATATTACGACGTATACATGTTTCAGATGTTATTTCCGGCTCAGTCTAGCTCCATGTCATCATTTTGGATGAATTTAAAATTCCAGTATTTAAAAAAAATACTCGGATGTCATCAAGGAATTCTTGCATCCCATACATAAAGAGACTAATAAATTATTTTGCAATCTGTTTAAAATCCAGGAAGAATATGTTCCCTTTCTTGCAGAAAGGATGCCTTGAATTGGTTAATCAATAGTCTTATTTAGGAATTGACAAGAACAATTTGAAAACTTTCCTTCAGAGTAGAAGAACGTTACAAAAGGGGGGGAAACTATGATGAAAAGGAAATTATCATTTCTCTTTATTATATTGAATATTTATAGAATATATTAAGATTTACCTGTCGTGTTTCGGTTACATTCAAAAGAATTCAAATTCTTGCTTTAGGTTAAGCGATATGCATGCAGAAATGCATACATTTCTGTCTGTATCCCCACACACACGCAGATATAAATAAATATATATATATATATATATATATATATATATATATATATATATTTGATTCACCACCATCACATAAATATATATATATTTGATTCAACACCATCATATATATATATATATATATATATATATATATATATATATATAATTCAACAGCATCACTTGATAAGACACCAGAAGTGTTGAAACAAAATGGCTATTTTTGTTGTGATTTTATAACATATTTATGTTATAATTTTCGAATAAATAATTATATATTTATGTGTGTGTGTATGTATGTATGTATGCATGTATGTATACAAAGTACACATGTATATAAAAGTTTCATTAAAACTGACTGACATGATATTGTGTTTAATATATTTATTTAATTCTTTTTCCTTTCTGTGGGCAAATATTGTATGTCTGAGCGCTTTCGTTTATACATTTAGCAATTATCATGTATTATTTTATTTTTCTTGTTTTTTTACTTAATTTTAGAATTGTTTAATGTATGCATCTAGAGTTGTAAGAATGTTTTATTTTACAAACATGGTCATCACATTTCGGCCATGTTGATAGTTGATATTTTTGAATGTTGGCTTTTTCTTTTTTATTAATAATTAATTTAAGTCTGTTTTTACATGTGGATGAGACTATTACACACAATCATATACAAATACATAAACGCATAAACACACACATATATATATATATATATATATATATATATATATATATATATATATATATATATATATATATAAAAGAATATTACACCGAAAACACGTAAGAAAAAAGGCTACACAATTGCGGTAGTGTTTCCATGCGTATCAACGCATCTCATCAGCTGATTGTAAATTACTGGCGAGTAAATGATTTATTTAAACCTATATTATAAACATTGACATCTTCATAGACAGTAAGGTTATATAAACTAAATAAACTCACCAGGGCAGAAGACTCCACAGAATCTAATGATCCCATTGTATAATCAAAGTAATCATCAGAGTTCTTAAAACACTGTTTTTTGTTGTTGTTTTTTATTGTTGTTGTTGTTGTTGTTGTTGTTTTGTTTTTGCTTTCTTTTATTGTGGATAAGAACTGATCTTCTACAATTCATTGTTATATTTATCTCTTTACTGGGCACGTTATAATATTCTTTGGCAAAACCAGGGTAAAGAGATAATTGGAGATGTATGTGTAAAAATCCAAACTATCAAACTGGTTAAGAGAGCAGCTGCTTTTTTAACTAATACATCTTAACCAATTAATGACTTCTCTAGTATCAATCCAATGTATAAGTCCAAGAAGTTGTTTGATCTGTTTGTACAAAAAATCATTGTTGAACCGAAGAAGTGAATTAAATATAAATTGTAAGCATAGTTTTTTCTTACCTTACAATTTAGTTAAGCTTTGAAATTTCTTACATTTTAGTTGCATTGTTTTATCATCTGCTTAAATCTGTTTAAAATTATCTGTATGACATCCCTCTCTCACTTTAAGCAAAATGTTCATTCAGAGTGTAAGAGAACATAGCCCTCTACGCCTTCTATTTTTTTAATATCTGTAATAGTATATTAGTGAACTATTTTCTTCCCAACTCTTTAGAATTCTGCTTTTTTCCATTCTAGACTGTTTATCTTATCAAGGAAAGAGAGACTGGAGCACCTTATTTTTATTCATAATGGGGGAGATGTGATAGTTTTTTACCTTTCTGAAATGTATTTTCTTAAATGACGATAACCTGTTTCATTTCATAGACGCTGCAATATCCAAATATGCTTCGCGTTGCGTAATGAATATTAATGATGCAGTATGACAGGAATTAATCTTGATATATCTCCTAAAAAATAACTATTTTAATCAAAATATCGTTGTGATATAGTCATTCAACTTCAGAAAGTTTTGGTTAATTTCAAGTTGTCCAAAAATGAAAACCAGGAAAGGGGATAATTTTAACATCTGCCTGATTGAATAAAACATGATTTCTCTTGCATAGTGATAAGATATTATCAACATTTTGACATTTAATATTTTGTTTCCGTGATATCTGCTTTCTTTAAAAGAGTTTTAGAATTCTATCCTCTCATAATGTTTTGGCTTTCTCAACAAAGACATTTTCTAAATGTTGTTGGCAGTATTCTAGGGATTTTTCTTCATAAGGATATTTTTTAAAGACCGTATTAAATAGTAATCGAAAAATGCAATATCTAGTTGATATGGTAGACGGATAAAGGCTTTCTGACAAAAATCTAACACTGTTTTCTAGATCAACAAAAAAACATTCAGTCTAAACTTGTGCTGATGTTATATAACGGAACGAAGTAGCTTTTTCCTCGATTTCTACATTATAACTGGCATTAGTATTTAAAAGAAAATATATTTTTTATTTCTGGAAATAGACTCCCAATTCCGCAAAATATACAGGAATATATATTGGTGGCTCATTCACTTACCACTATATATTCTTTCTTTCACACTGTTGCAAAGTAACTACCCCGCGGTTATAAGAAGTTGTTTTAAAACCACGTTCTTTATTTACGTTTCTGTTGGAAATCGTACATATTCAAACAGTTGGGGAGTATTTATCCCTACAGGCACAAGTTACATGGATAATAAAATCGCAACCACATTTTGTCGAAAAACATTTGGTTATTTTTTTAATCATTTCACCCCCAAAAAGCGGAGAGCGACACTAAGACGCAATGAGTTACTTGGTGTGAAGAAAATGAGAAAACTTTAGAAGGAACTGGATACAAAATATTAAAAAGAAAACAAGAGATAAAGCTCAACTACTGTCTAAATATGGTAAGGAGAGTAATCCGGCTGATTTATAATATCTGCTACAAGAACCTGTATCATATAATGCAATTTTTCGCAAGTGTAGCTCTGATTTGACCGGTACTAGCCTTGGGTATCCATCCAACAAAAAAGGTTCGATTTATCACAATATTTTAAATAAAGATAAGGACAAATCAAATGGAAGGAAAAGAGGATATATATATATATATATATATATATATATATATATATATATATATATATATATATATAATTATTTTTAACAAATATGATTCCTTCGCTACATAAGAGTTCTCATGTTTCAAAAACAAGAGCCGAAAACCTCAATATAATTATTAAAATTAAATTGAATTAAATTATCAAGACCTGTTTCATCCTCAAGCAAAAATTTAGGAATAAGCAATTTGAAATTTACGAATCTTTATAAGCATGTTCATTCGCAAAATTAGTTACTATGGAAACGGCTATTATTTATTTATTGACTTTTTCTTAAAGGGCTGTTTTGTACATAAACGCGTCACACTGAACAACAATTTGTTTCTTTCATAAAGGGTTTTTCTATCTTGTGGTTGCGTTTGGCTCTTAAACCTTTTATTAGACTATGAAATTTAAATTTTTTATGCTAATCATTTAATGCGAAAATTTGTTGCTGTCGGCAAAAAACCGTTAACTCATGTCTATAGTTTAATAAATTTTCATCATTTAGAAACTCCGGATTATTTACCTAACGCGTTCTTTCCTATATTTCTATATATCTGCATATATATATATATATATATATATATATATATATATATATATATATATATATATATATATGTGCGTGTGTGTTTGTGTGTGTGTAGGTGTGTGTCTGTATTTAAAGTGTTAATATGGTCATTTTAAAAGTATCATCTGAAGGGACCGTCAGGTCGAAAACATGGTCGCGTATTGTAATTGACCTCCTGATTTTTAAAGTTAAAAGCTCTACATAATATTTTTATCA
>OZ010572.1:146698939-146741439 GCA_963932145.1 Acanthosepion lycidas
AGTTTGTTGCTACTTCGAAATCTTCCACGCAAACAAAAGAGACTATCATTGCTGGTATGTCCGTCTATTGTTTCATTGTAATGTAATTGTCTTCTCTGATGATGGCTTATGTCAGCCAAAAGCTTAGATCGCATTTAAACATGTATCAATATGGTGGTATTCTTTCGTCTTTCAATAAAAATGTTATTAAGCTTATCAGACGATATGAAAGGAATTTGCTTAAAATAAATAGAGAAATCCTGTCTATATTATTTAATGAAACATGCATTAATGATATATATATATATATATATAGAGAGAGAGAGAGAGAGAGACAGAGACAGAGACAGAGACAGAGACAGAGAGAGAATGTGTACATCGGAATCAACTTTTCAATTGTGACATTTGTCATGCTTGAATGTGATCTACAGACGAAGGTGGGAATATTTTCTGAAGGTCGTATTAAGGGGACATCACTGAAGAATGAATATAGCATTGAGGTGTGGAACTGACAGTCACAATGTAGTGTTAAAAGCTATGCACACACTGTCTATAACAGTAAACACACTGTCTCTGATGTTGAGCAGTCTTACCTTGTAAATATATATTAAAAAAAATCAAAATGTCTTCAAATAGGTAGATAGATAGTTTTTAGAATGTATTTTTATTAATCTGACAGATTGTCATCACTTTAAATATTATGCAAAGGAACGACATTTCCATCGTATCTGGCAACTTCTTTTTTTAAATCCTACCAAAACCAAAGCCAGTTTCACTGATGCTAATCTCTTTTTCCTTTTTATTCTCATAATAAATCCATTTTCATAAAACAATATCCGAATTCTCGTTAAAATTTTCTTCTGTCGAAAAGAAAGAGAAAGAAATTTATTTCAACATTAAGAAGAAAGGACGTTTCAAAATAGAATTTCTTCCATGAACAAAACTATTTCCACTTGACAGAAGCTACAAATAATAAAGATTTGTTTAAACGCGAACGATTCCAGCTGGTAAACACATCATTCAATTTGCAAAATAACTTGAAATGCCTAATTAACAAATTAGTCAATACGTCTTCTACAGTGGTGTAAATATCATGTTTAATTGTATGAGCGTTTCACGGGAGTTAATCATAGTGATAAGAAAATACACTTTCAGGTATGAAATAAAATCCTTCTGACCTCACGAGATGTTTTCCCTTGCCAACTAAGTAACAACTTTCATATTCGTAAGAATTATATCCTGATAATTGTCAATATTTTAGCGCTTCTACTAACTGATACATAATATGAAAAATAACGCTTATTTCTTTTTTCTTTTTTCTAACTTCACGTCGAATAATTAATTCTAGTTGGCCGCTGGCAGTTTTCTGCGATTGACTGATATAAATATTGACTAAAGGCTTCATTAAATTCAATATTTTTCATGTTTGAATTATTCTCCTAGCAACAGAATAAAAATTTATACATTAATATATACATTAGATGGAATGATAAAAATTGTAATGAAATGTTCATCTTCCAGACTGGAAAATTTAAAAATATGAATAATCATGGGAATTTCATTAAAAAGAAAACTGAAATTTTAATGCAGGTATTGATTAACAGTTTCGCTTGATTTACAACGTTGATGATCATCTTCCACTTTTTATTATAAATTTTAAAGACATCATCTGAAAAACTTCTTTAGATTATATCGTAGGATATCATATTTAGATACTATCGGAGAATATCATGTTTAGATGATATCGAAGACTATCATATTTACTGCCCATAGGAAATTATGTGTTTCGGTTGCTTGAATTAATTACTGTCACAACATTCCGTATATGTTTAGCGTTAATAACGAGTAAGAATTTATATTAAAATTCGTAAAACAATTTAATCGACAATCAGCATATAGACATTTGTCCTATTCTGCTACTTTCGGTGGTAAAATAAAATAATGAATGTGCTGTTTGAATTTCAGCATGGTTCTTCTAATTTAAAACATTTAATTTCGTTTCTAAATTGTTGCTTCAGATTTTAATTTTTTATAGCATACGATCTCAATCTAATACTTTGTCTTTGTTCATTTAATTCTCCAGTTCGAACTATATCTTCTACATATATCGTTATTGCTTCTACAGTTTCGAAGGGCTAAAATATTTGGAACATGCCAAGAATTCATAGCGGAACATCTTTAGAAATCATAAATGGAGAAATAAACAAAAAGGTGGGGATCACAAGTGACATTTTCAATCAAATGAAAAAAAATACAGCAAGTAACACCTTGAAAAGGCACAGAATACGGCATGTTAAACGAAAAAATAAGGTAAATAATTGCAAGCAATAGTAATAGCCCAGTGATAAATGTGCAGAGAATTGGCTTGTATCTTTCAATACCTCAAAAAACAACCTAATAAATTTCATAATTACCTCACCTTATTTTCCCCCAATCACAATGAATAGCTGCACTCTCGAAAAGGCGTTTTACTTTTACTATTGGGACACAAGTTCACCTTAGCCCTCAAGTGGTTTATATGCATACGATATATCTCTAATGACGCTGGGAAATTAGCAGGCACGTTGTACTGTGCTAGAAAGTACCTGACTCCCCCCTGGCATACTATATTTTGTGTAAATATCAGATCTGATAAAAAAAAAATGAAAAATTACTTTTAAATCCGTGTTGATGCTACGGATTAGTTAACATACTTAAAATGTAAAGGAAGAGAGTTGAAAATTTATATTGTATAACAAAAAGAGAAAGTAATTTCGAAAATGTGGATTTAATGTCAAGACGAATGGCAAATCCTTCCTAAATAAGTATTTTTAAGATATATTCCTTCATCCCATCGTTTCCAGGTTAATGCGAGATATAAAATACACATTACCGTTTTAATATCCCTAAATATGTAATAAAATTTATTTCGTGCAATTTTAGTTTCTTTTCCATCAATAAAAACAGTTACCTCTACGTTTTGTCACAAGCGGTTTTTGTTCGCGTTATTTGAAGTTGTTGGGTGCCAGAGGTAAAAGGTCGCGTGGTATATACCAAATAATTGTGTTAACATTTTTGTGTCTATTGTTCCATTTAGGAAATATATTTCAAGACCTATCTTTGCCAAAAGACGAGCATTGATGTGAATTATTTTATAGATAATATACACGGAAAAGATTAATTTTAATATGTTCTTACACACCATGTTAAATACATGTAATATTAGCCTGATATGAAAGAGATATATCTAAAAATATGTTTCAAAGGTTAGTAAGGCATTAATCCGATATAAATCTATGTTTTAGGTCTAAAGACAAATTAATAACAACATATTTTTAAAAGTTCTGTAAAATTAAAACTGTCTGTCACATAAAACTGTCTGTCACATAATATTCACATCAACAAAGAGTCCTATGTCTTTTCGAGAAAAGGATTTTGAAAAAAAAACAACTATCCAAAACTGATCATCTAAAAATAAATAATTAAATATGTGCTGTTAATTTGGCATTCTGTGCCGCGTGGGGGTACCCACGGTACTCATAAAATGGTATAAATGAAAAAGGTCCTTTACTTATGGTATTCGTTTCATTAAGAGACTCAGCTTCGATTCTAAGATCCAGTATGAAGAATGACATGACAGGAAGGCATACCGCACGTTGGTACAGCTTCCCTCCGTGGGCGGTCTTAGTCAGTGTCTGAACCTGGGTGGGGGACACATATCGCACTTCAGAATTCTCGAGATTCTCTGTTGAATTCTCGCCTTTTTTTACTTATACCAAAACCCAGACAAAGGCAATCCACTACTGTCAGAATGACCTCCCACGTGTCACTCTTGTCAATTGCTGTAGATTGCTGGTCTTCGCATTCTGAAACATTTGGAGTTAGGGAAATATAGGAGCAGTTTTAAAATCATTAAATCTCATATCAGACTAGATAAGGCGGAGAGTGACAGAAATGTGAAAACACATAGAAGAAATGAAGGAAAACTTTCATGAAAAAAGAAAAATATCAGGAAATATCTATGTGATATCTATGTGATATCTAATCTCCTATATGGTAGCTAATGTTGGAAACTTTTATCACCGATTACAAGAAAATACAAGAGACAAAGCATATGTGAAACGAAGGTATTTTTAGTGGATAACAACCACAAAGAAACAATTCATAATCAGAAGAAGAAATCTTTTAGGGATTCGTAGTAAGGAAAATACACCTGGTTATCTGATCGATGACAAGACATAGTGAGGGAAGGACAAGCAAAACCCTGTATAACTACTCGACGAGTTTAAGTAAAAGGAATGACAGAAGAAATAAGAGAGCCGCTATAAGGACCAGAGATATTTCGAGCAACAAGAAGGTGCAGCATGTTGTGAAGGACAACGTTTTCCCATTTCCTGAAATAATAAATATTTTCTTCATCTTATCAGAAACACGCTTGAATAGCAGTTCTCTTCGATTAAGTCCAGTGTTCCCAGAAAATACTAACATACCTTGTCATAAAACTAGTATGCTTCCCGACGCCATTTGCAATGACCGTCGTACGCATGTCTCCGTTATCAAAATGTGGTCGACACGTTCTACCGTATATAATAGTAATTTTGAAGATTCACCGCTTAGGTTGATTGAATTACTTTTTTTAAGGTTTATCAACTTTTTACAGGTTATTTAAACCTATTTTTAGATTATAAGGGTGTTTTTAAGAAAATAATGATTTAGTAACACAACGCTTACTAAATGACCCATAGCCAAGGAGAGAAGAAGTGTACACATAACATTGCTAAGGTTATTTGCGCATAAGGGATATAATGAGCCTGACTGAATTGGAACTCAGGTCTCCTATTAACAATTCCGAGTCTTTCTCTATTATAAAATACGTACATCCAAGCTTATATCACCTGGTATTCCCAAGCCGTCACCGATGTATGTACTGACTTAGGATCAAGTTGCTTAATTTCGGTGATCGTGGTATTTCAGTAAGTCTTACCCTTACAGTATTTGAATATATGCATTCAGGTCGCCATATAACTCGCACTTTTAACGAGTTCTAGAGAAAGGATTAACAAAATCAGCAAATGCACGCAATTAATAGTGATCACAGCACTCTTGAAACTCTCACTACAGTTGGAAGCATTCCTTTGGCAGATGAAACCTGAGTTAATTTCCTGTAATACTATAAATTAATCTGTTTTTTTTTTTGTTTTTTTTTATCAAAGAAGAAGGCTCACAATTATCTCTGAAGTGGAGACTCTTACGGAGTTTTACAGTTTCAACTCCAGGGAACTCTGAATGTTTCATGCTGATTTCTAATATGCGATGTTTTTAACTTTTCAATTTAATTATGTCCAGGAACGTCTATGACGTTCATTCGGTTTTCTTGAAATATTCGTTTGTAACAAACTCGTCTATATGGCTTCCTTTGTCTCAGGAACTTCAGATCTCGTAAATTGACATAATTCCAAAACACGGTTCTTTCTTTAACAGACACAGATATTTGGCAAGGAAACAGGAGACTTTGTTAAACTGCGATGACCTAGCTAATCTGGTGAACAAAGGAATTGGAAAGTAAAAACTGTAGGCGATTTAAAATGATTGCTGAACGCTTTGATAAAGAAGACAAAGGAAATTATTGGACAAAACGTCATATTAAAACAAACGCAAAATTGTAATTTTTTTTAAATCATTTCAACCCCAGCAATAGACATACTAAAATGAAAGAGTTTACTGAGTGTGAGAGAATATGGGAAAAATACTACTGAGAAGAAAGTACAATAAAAGATTGAGAATTAAGAAGACAAAAGATAACGATTGTTTGCCATTCTTTATTAATCTGTGTCAAAAACCAGCCAGTATACTGCGAAGATTGGAATCTGTGAGCCGAGTTCAATTTTTTTAATCCCCCCGCCCAAGAAAGGCTGGAATACTACTCGAACATAGTGGGTTAGAGGGATGAAAATGAGACAATAGACTGAGTATAGGGAGGATTGAAGAAAGGGCAAAAGATGAACGATTCAAAAAGATGGCGATTGAAATTGAATGTAATTTTTTTAAGTTTGTAATTATCAGGGAATCAAGTAAATGGAAGGGTGTTCCACAGGTCAGAGGTGCGAGAAAGTAAACTGTTGCAGTAGAAGTGCCGTTTGTATTTAACTATTTCAATAGTAAAGGGGTGAGACCTAGATGCCAATCTAGTAGCACACTTAAATTCGTGTAATCGGGGCACCAGGTAAAAAGAGCAGTTGCCATGAAAATATTTGTAGAATAGAGAGAAGGAAGCCACGTCGCGTTGGTGAAAAGGTTAGTGAAGACAAGATACCAAGTCAGGTTCGATTACATTGCAGATCATTCTTTGGATTTTGTAAAAGACCTTGAGTAGATCAACAGGAGCAACAAAGCAGATATAACTGTAGTATTCAATGCACGGGCGAATGGTAGATTCGTAAATGTGCAAGATGGACACTGATAAGAAAGGTTTTCTGGTACGTCAAAGAGATACAACATTCCTTGCGTTAGAGATAGCTATCCCTTCCGATGTAGCCGCTGCACCACGTCAGTTAAAAAGGTGAGGACAAGAAGTCACGGGGTGTTGTTCTCTAAGAGGCTAACGCCAGCTATGCAGATGGTAAACAGAAAAGCTTCTCTATGGTGATTAAATGAGAGCAGTTATGTTTTGTAGGCATTCAAATTTACAAGCCATTTCCTCCCCCACTGATTGGTGGTCCTTATCAAGGGAAGCAGCCAGATTTACTTTATCAACTCTGAAAGATTTGCTATTGAGACACGAGTAAATGGTAGTGTCATCTGCATAAATTGGTTGGTCGCTAACATTTTCGCACTAATAATCTTAGTAACGGAATAAATCCATCTTCAATCTACTTTCGCCACTATAAAATAAATACAATCGTAAACTAAGATCTCTAGCTTGTAGTGGAAGCCAGTCTAAAAAGATCTGATCTGAATTCCAAACCGTAGAAATTGTAATGAGGAACAACTGTATTTTTCTTCTCCAAGAACCTGGTCCACAAGTGTAAGGTAATATATGAAGATCGAATTCCCTACATAGTAGCGTGTGACGAGCTCGTCACGCCAATGCTCTGCGGCAAGGCGTCTGTTTTATTAAACCCACCTTACTTTCTTCCGGGCTTAATCCAGAAGACTCAGTCAAGTACACAATTTGTTCCATCTAGTGATGATTAAAATCCATTCCATAGCGAACTGAGCGCCATCTATTCGTTAACAAGCTAGTCACACGGATTATTCCTTCTAAGTAGAGAGTTCCATGTTGACTGGGTAAATCTTTGATATTGCATTTATTAAATAACACAATACGTCGCTTCTCTTGATACCTTGGTCATTCGTGATTAGTATCAAAAGTAGAATAGCTAAACTCCAAATAATTCATCCTCCCAGGCTGCAACACCTTAATGAACCCAGGTTAGTAGGTCATTTCTATTTCTTAATGACTGATGGGTCTCTTGTGTAAATGTAGACATTTATTGAACTGATATTGGTATGGCCAAATTAGGAAGGACCTGAAGTAAGTGTTTCAAGATTACGTTACACAAATCTTACAAGTTAGGAAAACCTAATCGCAACATTATACCCGGGTCTGAACGCCGTCCACTTGGCGCCAGTGGGATTTTTTATTGATTGCTTTGTTTTCTTTTATGGCTTATCACCTCTGTTGTGGGTTATTTAAAGCCGAAACATATCTTGCATTTTAAGAGTAATTCTTTTTTTTAGTATTTAGCATGAAATGATCATGTTCGTCTCAAAAAATGCATTATTAAATGATTATTTGCCAAAAGAGCATCATGAACATTGTTGCTGCTTAAATATGTTTCTCTATCCCAGAAGCAATCAGTGCAAGTTCGATTTACACTGAATAGTTTTCTATTGAATCTGCTCATTTTAATATTTCTGGGTCATTTGCGCTACGGCATTTGTTTGCTTCCATAATATTTCTATTAACACAAACATAACCTCTCTTTCTCTCTCGTTCTCTCTCTCTCTCTTTCACTCTATCTCTCTGCATGCATTTATA
This sequence comes from Acanthosepion lycidas, assembly GCA_963932145.1. Lineage (NCBI taxonomy): Eukaryota > Metazoa > Mollusca > Cephalopoda > Sepiida > Sepiidae > Acanthosepion > Acanthosepion lycidas. The sequence continues at coordinate 146,706,939 of OZ010572.1, forward strand.
TATATATATATATATATATATATATATATATATATATATATATATATATATATATATATAGTAGGGTGTATGAAAAAATACTTTTACTTTGTGCGCATGTTCCTCACACGAAAACAAGAAAGAAAATCCATATAAGCATATTTCCGTAAATTCTCCGTTTTTTGAGTTATTGTTTAAAGTTTACGGTAGACAGTGTTAAATGTACAATCCAAGTTACAATGCAAAAATACATTTACAAACTTTGTGGGCAGTTTCATGACCAACACAAGTTAAAATGTCCACATAAATATATGCTTAAAAAATCCATCGTTGTATCTCAACACTGCAACTCATAATATATGTTCAAAATATCCTCTGCTTGCTTCTACACCCGTATTCACCCGTCGGATCATTGACTGGCGGACCCTTTGAAATTCTCCCATACAGTGTTGAATAATTTCATAGGCCCGCATGAAAAATTGATGAAACGTATCAGCATTATTATTGTCTGCTGCATAAACCAATTATTTTAGATGGCCCTATAGATCAGAATCCAAAGGAATTAGTTTGGAGGAACGTGCACGCCATAGAACCAGTCCTCCGCAACCTATGCATCTCCCAGTGCATTGCGAAAAAATTTACTAAATTGGAGACCCATCATACATGAACCACATGCGTCGTATCTGGGTAACATCCTCTGACAGATATGGAAGTGTATTCGAAATAAAGTTTCTGTAGAAACATTCTGTAAGACGTTCTGGTAGAACATATGGACCTACTAGACGGTTATCTACAATTTTAATCTACACATTTTTCATAAACTGATGCTAGTGCCTAACCTGTATTGTATTATGTGGATTCCGATCTGCACAGAAATGTTGATTGGGTAAATTTGTTATCCGTAAACATGACTGAAGAGACAAACAACGTTTCGGAGGTTTGTGTAATAAAACATCGACAAATATTCTCCATTTGGTGAGTGTTATGGTCCAGGTTAGGACCAAGGAAGAACAACACTAACACAAGAGTAGAAATAACGTAGGTATATTACACGAAATAATAATACAAGATGTGGAAGGTGTTAGTATGACTGTCAATCTGGTTTGGAGTGAACTACGATCGACTCGATTCGACCCTTTCTCTTGAGAGGCGTAGTATGCATAGTGTTAGGAAGAGTTCATTCTGTAGATATAGGTAAGGACCCATGACAGTGAGTGATCATAGGGCGAAAGACCCTACACACTTTGCAAATGATACGGATACAGGAGCTGCTCTTGAAGTGCAGTCCATACGGTGCTATGAGATGTATGATATGCTGGGGCACTTGATTTATGCTGAAACCTGGATCGTCCTGGATCGACAGCCAGTAGAATGTGTTCTTCGTGGCCAGACGTACGACCGGATCTCGGTCTTCCTCAATCGTTTGCGGTGCCCCCGTTCCACTCTAAAATAATGTGACGATTAACAGCAGCAAGTTTCGGTCTGGAAACGCAATCTGACACACCCTCGCTTACATTACCATTCACGCGGGAGTATGCAGAAATGATATCTGGCTGCTCACGATAAGAATATCCGCCATTTTCAAACGGAACACTTCTCATATAAGTCACTACTACACAACTTAAACGCTGAAGACTAATTACCCACAAATTTACACCAATTATAAATGTAAGCTAGTCTCCATGTCAGCATAGTCTTCAAACTTAAAAGCTTAAGAACGAAAGACTTGTGAACAGATGTTTATATGGAGATTTGTCTTTGTTTTGTTGTGAGGAACCGTCTCCAAAGTTTGTAAATATATTTTTGATACACTCTGTATATATATATATATATATATATATATATATATATATGCATTCACTGTGATTTCTGTGCATTAATAGTGATTGTAAGTTAATTTATATAAAGTCTATATTCCTAACACCCAGACATACAAGACGAAAGGTTTTTCATTTCTGTCTGTATACACTACTTCTATCCTTTAGAGATATCTTAGAAGAGACTTTGACATTTTTATTATCGTAAATCATGGTCTTTTCATTTCACTGTCTTCAAGAAACATAAAACTTATATAGTATATCAATCATGTAACGCCTTCTATAGATTTCAGGCACAGTGTAGGAAAAAAATTAAATAAAGAGTTAGCCAGACCAAATTTAATTCCAGCTGCTAGAGTAAACGAGAATTAACGATATATAGCCGGCGGAGAAACCCAATTTTTATGAGGATGTTTGAAGACACAAACACAAGAATTTGGCTCAGGGCTTCCAAAGCTTCTAAAATTCGGAAATATATTCTTCAAATCATTTGTTACAAATTAATAAGTCTTTAGAAAAGATGATCAGTTGGCTAAGGAATGGCTTTGCAAAATACATTTCCTTACATTCATGCTACCATATATATATTTGTATGAGCATAGATACATATATATATATATATATATATATATATATATATATTTGAATTCGCACAAACATATACACACACGTACACACATATATACACACACACACACACACACACACACACACACATATATATATATATATATATATATATATATATATATATTCAGTTGTATGAATATGAGTTGTGAACATGGGTTTGCGATCATCAAACAAACTGATAAAAAATGAACCAGTTTGTTTGATGATTGCAAAAGTGAAAAACACAGGATCGCCAACTCATATCCATACAAATGAATATGCTAGCTCCATCCACAATATTGAGCGCTTTTTACTAAGTATTGCGCATATATATATATATATATATATATATATATATATATATATATATATATTTGTTTTTATATATAAAACCAAATGGATTGTTTCAGCTAATTAGCTATCTTAATGTCCATCTACCTGGGAGAAGGAAACTTTTATATAAGACCAACGTCAATGATCTTATGACATTTCTTAATAATTTAACTGAACGTCGCATTATCCGTTACGTGAATTAATAAGGGGTGCCTTACTCGGTGACATAACCGACCGAGGTTGTAAATCTGCTACTGGTAAGGAAAAATCTAGTCAGTCTTATCATTAACTATACATAAAATTTAAGTACGTAATTTAAAAAGATGTCTAAAATATTTTCAAAAGGAACATAAGACAAATCAAGGACCAATGAGGAACAGGTGATTCCATGGTGGATTAATATCAGAAAAATGTAAGAAAACGATCTTTTATGGGGTCTGCATGCAAAAGGTTCTTCGGCTTCACATTTAGGATACGATTTCTCTTGGTCTGACATAAAGGAAAAAAGACATGGAAATGGAATTGTAATATGGAAATCATCTTATATTCTAACAGACATCAATAATAAAAGTCGATGACTGCTGACACTGTTGTGAGTAGCTGTAAATTCCAGATTAATTCTCTCTATTCCCCAAATGAAAAAAAATGTGTTGTTTCCGAAAAGAAAAAAAATCTACCAAAATGTTGTGTACTAGAAGAAAACAACTGTACAGTTTTATGATACCTCTAGCATTTTAAGTCTACTGTCCATTTGATGATAAGAAATTATCGGCCTTTCAACAAAAAAAAAAGAAAAAACAACATTAAATTGTAATGGGGAACTCAATATCTCTCTATATCTCTGAGATGAGATTTTATGATTACTTAAATTGTTTATATTATTCGCACTGTTATCCTCATCTTCATTGACATATTCACAATGTATCGGCCGTTATACGCTCTGACCTTCTTCAGATGATTAGAATTTCGATCTGAACCCTTTATTTCTTCCAGGGGGTACATTGTTCTAGTTCCACGTGTCATGCCTCTTTCGGATGTCTTACTCATTTCCCTTTAACTCAGCTCTCCAAGTTTTTTGATTCACTACTGCTAAAGCCTGGTATTGAACTCACAACCCTTTGAGTCTAATCGCTAGATCTAACTAACTCCTTTATCAACTGGCCTATGTGTCCTTGGGAAAAAATGGAAATAATACCATACAATCAAAACCAAAAAAAGAAGTAACGTATTTGTCTCAATAAACGTTTTGAATCACATTTCATTCTTTCACACTAATTCGAAGGATGCCATATGATATAGAATGTACAGTTGTATATATCCGAGAATAACAAATATGTCTCCAAACGTAAACTGTAAGGAACTTAGTCATGAGGATGTCAGGAAAACTGAAAAATGCTAAAGAATAATAACGTGTCGCTTAGTATTGAGACTAAACATTTGAAAATAGCCTATCTCTTGGGTATACCCTGCATTAATGCACCATAGAAACAATATTTTGTTATTTAGATGCGCACACGGTTATATATCAAATGGTGAAAAAATGAATGAATATGGTATTTAGTAAAGTGAAAGTGGACTCCTAACGGATCAGTTTGAACTTCGTTCTGATTTTCGGGATAATGATGTCTTATATGCCATCAAATAATTCCATGAAATTGCATAATTCTCCAACAGAAATAACCCAAAGTCCCATATGTACACATTCCTTGAATCTTCCGTTTCTTATTCATCATACTCGTATTCCAAGCTGTGATCCGCAAATGTGTATATCTGATAGAGGAAATATATCGGTCCTCAAAATCGTATATATCTGGTGAAAACCACAAAAGGGAATAATTTCAAATCACATCAATTGTATTACAAGGAGACTCAATATGTTTCATCTCTTCCTAGATTAAGCGCTACACATATACAAGTACAGATATGAAGAGATAGACATTGATCATTTAAGAATTCCACACCCGAAACAAACCAACTAATGGAAAATAGCATTCTTGTTTTCCTTCCCGAGGACAGCGTGCTAATAATGATGGGGAGTGGAATACCGATAGAAACGTATTTATATTAGCGTCAAAAATCATCCTGAAAAAACATATTCTACAAATGTTCCCAGAAATAAAACCTTTCAAAAACAGAAAATATGATCAGGACTTGGAATGAAAGAGTGATCGCGCATATACTGAATCCAACTCTTCAGAATATAGATTTAATAACTATTAAACACTTCAAATACACCGGTGTGTGGATCACTTATAAAAAAAAAAAACTATTATAGAATATAAAGAAAGTGAACTTATTATAGGCTGTGCTGGGCATAGTTTGTACAACACTGCAAGATATTGCAAAATCAAAGTATTAACATAGAAATTCTTCATATGATTTTTAATACCTTCATCAGATCGGCACTTTAATTTGTAGATCTATATATGGCACACAACCTGCCCAGAACCGTCTAAACTTTGAAATATGCACAACCGATTTCTCAAATCAAAGATTCAAATTATTTGAGGGCGAATGAACCCTGTTGGTCTTCGAATCTCGTAGATTGGTGCAACGGAAATCAAAAGGGACTTCATCAAATAACAGAAACAACATTAACTGTGGACTTTCAACAACAGCAACAACAAAAACTGATAGAACTTGTAACTCGAAGAGAAAATAATGACAAAATGTTCAATTTTCGCACTACTTAAAACAAAAGTTTAGGAAAGAAACTCCCATCAATAATGTAAAGTAAGATAAGAGTGATCCGAAGAAACCTCTTTTCATGAAAATTGTTTTAAGAGAAGGATCTTATAAATTTCAAGCAAAAATATAATTTTCTGCTTAGTCAATGAAAAATTACATTGCATTTGTAACACAGAATATATATTACATTTGTAATACCTAAATTAAGTGATTGCATATATGTTTAATTTACACAATATCGCAAATTGTAGAAAAATAACGAAGCGAGTATGTGTAGCAAATAATTTCTACAAACATCCACAAAGCTTCGGAAACTCAACAAAAGAGTTTTACAAGAATCTCTCTTCGTTTTGACTCTCTTTCATTAATGATTAAAAGCTACTGTTTGTTAAACATGTCCACTTTTCCGTTAAGAAGCAATCTGCTATCTAACTTCGTACACACCGTTAAAAGTGTCATGTATTCATTCCATACTATTGCTCGACATTTATGTCCTTATTTTCCGGACTAAAAATACATCATTACACTTTTTTTTTTAATTTTATATGTTGTACATACTACTTTTTGTGTAAACAAACATATTTTCGAAATAGAAAAAATATATATGTTGAAAAAAAAAAACCGAAAATGTTCCATACAGTTGAACAAAAATTTCGAGAAAAGAGAATTCTACCAATTCGAGAAAAACTCAGACATTGACTATAATTTTGACGAGAGAAAAATTAAACAGTCTTTAAAAAGTTATTTTACATTCAGTCACCTGTTGAAGTTCTGAAAGTCTTAAGAAAAACCGAAACGTGATCATTTATTGATATTTGTTTATAACCCTGAAAAAAGCATTTTGTTTTTTGAGGAATCTTGGCAGAGCAGATAAGACACATTTTAATGTCTAAAATAATAAATATTTCATTCTCTAAAAATAATTACAACGAAGATTTGATCTATAAAAGTGACATTATTTCACAAATTTCAATTTTATGACGCCATAGATTTTACACCTTAAACTCTTTCAGTCAGACAGACAATGAAGTAAATAACACTCCTGCTCAACTTGGACGAAATATTTTTCGCTGTTAATGTTTTAAAAATACTAATGTAAAGCGTGAACATTCTAAAATTCTATTTAGAGCATATGACAGCTAATGGGAGTCTTTATAAGAAAATAGTTGAAAAAACTGTCAACTTTATGTTAAAATGATGCATTTCCTTAGTAAATCCTGATCTCTATGGATTAGCAACTTCACGTGATAGATTTCTAGTGAAATATTGGGGCCTAATTACTTTTTATATAACTTATATAGCCTAAATTGCATTTCACATGAGTCCTTAGTCAACGGCAAAGCCTATATAGGATGCCAAACTGAAACAGTGTTTGTAATAAAGAAGGCGATGAAAGAATGGTGGACGTAAATGCTGATATTGTGAATCAGATTGAATCAATACTCCATTCATCCAGATTACGTGTTTCTCCTGAAATTGAAGACATTTTGAATTGATCTATCAAATTAAACAATATCTATTTGAACCAGTTCTGAATTGTAATACTACTTATAAGTTTCCCATTCAATACTAGAATCAAATTTGACGTGTAAGAAAAAAGAAATATCCACTGCCTTGAGCATCAGTCTTGTTTGAAACCTAAACACTTATTGTCATATATAATGAATCTTAACTTAATTTACAATAAATCTATTCGCATAATTCACCTATAAAATCTTTGTGGAAAGTTTGTAACTGATTTATGTTTATCTTGCATCAAGTGTGATACAAAATTGAACGTCTCAATGTCATTAAGTCAATAGATAATCATGACTGACTGAAAGCAATAACTCACTATGGGTGTTTACAGAAAATGCATTGTTATAAAGATTTAGAGAACTGATATAAGCAGGAAGTCACGTAGATACTGATTCTTCTATTATGTCGAGATTCTATGCTTAAAAATGTATGATGAAATTGTATTTTTTGGCTTGATATAAGTGTGAAAAATTGCAAAACTAATTATAAATCATTGGCATTTGAAGTGACAAGGTTTACAGCGGTGACGGTACCATAAATTTTCCTTCATTCACTTATTAACGGTCAACCGTTCATAGGAACGCATTTTAAATAGGTTGATAGCTATATGAGATAAACATTTCATGATATTTTAATATATTAAACACACATACATATATATGTAGAGAGAGAAAAATGCTATATTTAAAAGTGCTCAATATCTGAGAGCGTATGTAAATGTAAGCAGTGTAGAATTCAACACCAAGTTGTGAAAGTTTACTTCATGCTTCAAAGCAATGTTCAGGTCATAGGAATTTCGATTTTTCATTAGCATTGCAACATGAATATAGAGTTGAAGCATGAAACAAACTGTCATCGTTCGATGTTGATCTCAATGTCTACTTTAATATACATTGATATATATATATATATATATATATATATATATATGAAGAAAAATATACGGAAAATACAAACAAAAACCCTTATATGCAATTATGCTGTTTTAATGTTAATATAATGTCAACGTCGGACGTTTCGGTCTAATAAACCATCTTCAGGACATATTCATAAAATATAATTAACATTATCAATTCAACATGACAAAGACGATGGACATAATTTCGATTTTGATTCCGTGAAGATTTTAAAATATTTTCATAATAAAAATCTTAGGAGGATTTATGAAGCAGGCATAATATCCATCTCACGCTCGGTGAATACTAGACCTGGCTTCTTTAGTATTTCCCCTTTTCTAGTGAGATTAATGCTCGACAAGCGTACATATAAATTTTAGATCAAAATAGAATTCTTTTTATTTTTCATTTTTCATTCAAAATACTCAAATTTTAGGAATACGTTTTCCCAGCTTCCCCCACGTGACGACAACGTGACCATGTTTAAACGGAACGTTGATCATATAAAACTTTCAGTTATCTGTTTGGATAAGTCTTGTTCTTATGTCTATCATCTTTCTTCATACTGTCGGATCTATATCCATATATTTGCTTATATATATATATATATATATATATATATATATATATATATATATATATATATATATATATATTCATGAATTATTCATACATAAAACAAATACAAAGGTTAATGATTAAATGGTGAGAAATCCATCTTCGCGAACAATTCAATAATATACAAAAATACCGAATCTGTTTATGAATGAAAAGATCCTGTTTTATAAATTTCCGTCGCATTAGATCTTTTTATTTTACAAGCTTTCGTCTGTTCCTACAGACATCCTCACGTATGAAATAGATTGTGTTTTTGTTTATACTCTAAAAACTAACCCTAACCCTAACCCTAACCCTAGCCCTAGCATTTTTCGAATTACAACCTTGTTTTCGTTTGTCCACTTATTACTGAGAGTATAAACAAGAACACAATCTATTTCATATCTAGGATGTCTATAAGAATAGACGAAAGCTTGTAAATTAAAAAGATCTAATGCGACGGAAATTTATAAAACAGGATCATTTCATTCATAAACAGATTCGGGTTTTTTGTATATTATTGAATTGTTCGCGAAGATGGATTTCTCGTCATTTAATCATTAACCTTTGTATTTGTTTTATGTATGAATAATTCATGAATTTGTAAATTGATTGCACCTTTATTGAAATATATATATATATATATATATATATATATATATATATATATATATATATATATATATATATATATATATATATATATAAAGAGGAGAAAAACACAGACTAGTATTACATAAAGAAGTTTGATAAAAAACCTGATTATATCCTTATTATATAAACAATATATCCTGGCATACAGATAGGCTATTCATCTTTAGTGACAATATTGTAAGTTATGTTGAAGGGATCAGATTTTATGATGCGAACAAAATAACTGGAAACATAGGCCAGAGAAATATAATCGATTAATACAATGTCATATACACAGGCAAAAATTAAATATTTTACTATTTTACTTGTTAATTTGGGATCTTTGACATTCTACAACTACATATTAGTCTGTTATTCATTAATTATGTTACTTTTCGTCTATTTCTACATACTATATTACTTAAAGTTGATTTATTCTTCCCAAAAATATATTATTATTATAGTTTTTTCTTGTCATATTGAGTTGCTTTTAGGATTTCGCATAAATCTTTTTGCTAGATTAATGTCTGTAGCAAAAAGAGAGTCATTCTATTAATTTAATATCCTTCAAAACATTCTGGATTAGCGTGATTACGTCTAGATTAAAATACGAGCCTCGCGAAACGGAGTGGCTCTTGCAGCATATCTCACTGGCGATGGGTCGCTTTCTCCATCATTGCGACTGGCAGAGGATAGCAGAAAAAGCGAGATGAAGTAAACAGCATTCATATCTAATTATTTGAAGCATTTATCTCTCTCCATTTATGCAGTTTTTCATCATTACAGCGTTGAGTGATATTTCTGGGGCTTTTAGCCCTCGTTCGATGGTGTTCCTTCGGAGGATTGGCGCGATGACGTCTGGATTAAGGGATGATCCTCGCGAAATGGAGTGGCTCTTGCAGCGTGTTTCACTGGCGATGGTTTGATGTAATTTCGTTTTTGGTTCTCTCACTCAAAAAGAATATACTGACGTAATCAAAATATAGATAGCATTTCCCACTTAAAAAGAATATACTGACGTAATCAAAATATAGATAGCATTTCTCACTCAAAAAGAATTTAATGATGTAATCAAAATATAGATATCGTTTCTCACTCAAAAAGAATATTCTGAACAATGTTCACGTTTCTTAAAAAAGACGGCCAACATGTTCATCTCAAAAATAATTGCGGGCATGGATAGCTCAAAAAACGGGTGACATGTTTCTCTCAAAAAACGGCTGTTTATATTCAGTTCAAAAAACATGAGCTGCCCTAATTTTTTAGCAAATAAAATTGTAAATACCAGGAAATAAAAGCAGAATTTCTGAATCCTTGTTTCATAATGACAGTCTGACATGTTCTCAAAATATCGTTGTTCATGTTCGACTCAAAACAAAAACTGCTGACATATTCCTCCTCTTCAACGGCAGTTCATGTTCAGAACAAAAAACGGCTGTTCACAAAAATTCTCAGCTAAAAAACTTGCTGTTCATATTTCATTCAAAAAACAACGGACAGGTTCAACTAATAAAGATGGCTGTTCATGTTCAGCTCAAAAAAACGTCTCTTCACGTTCAACTCAAGAAGACGGCTGTTATGTTTTATGATCTAAATGTGAGTTTTATTGAATTGTGTTGCTAATTCTCGTGCAGTTTGCTTAGGAATTTTCGGTAAGCCGAAGCTCAGTATTGACAGAACTTGGTCGTTCAGATCGAGGTTAATCGTCAAAAGAAACATTTCCCAAGTGACACTTGTCAAACAATCGTGACATGTTCGGAAAGTTAAAGCTTCATTTCCATTGGACAAATATTTCTTATTACTTCTGTTACTGAAGATCTCTTTTTATTATCTGTCGATATTTCTGAGATGAAGTATTATGTACACTACATACATTATTCGGATTATTGTCCTCATCTTTGTCGCCATATTTATAACATCGTTTCGGCCCTTACAGTATCTGTCTCTATTTCTGAGATGAGGTATTATGTACACTATTTACATTATTCGAACTATTGTCCTCATCTTTGTTGACATATTTATCACAGCGTTTCGGCCGTTTTACGCTCCGGCCTTCTTCAGGTGCTTGGAATGTCGAACTGAACTCTTTATTTTGATCGCTGTGGTAGACAGTTCTAGTTTCACGTGCCATGTCTAATGGATGTCAGTTATAAGTTATCGCTTGTTAATTCCCCTCTTCCAAGTTCTCCACCATCTTAACCAGGTTACTGATCTCACATTCTTTGGGTCCTGTCACTGGATCTAACTAACGCCTTTATCCAATGTGCCATTTGTCCTCAAGTACACATTGCACAGTGGATAAAGGCGTTAGTTAATCCTCAAGAACAAATGGCACCGTGGATAATAGCATTCCAAACACCAAAAGAAGGTCGGAGCGTACAACGGCCGAAACGTTGTGATAAATATGGCAAGAAAGATAAGATCTCTTTTTATATTCATACAATATATATTGTTAGATATCTGATATAGTCTTGTCTAAAATCATTTTAAAACGGTAAAGTCTATATGAAATTTATTCAATTTGATATTGAATGACATGCAAAGAAAGTAAATTTAGAATGTAAAAACGAATGGTTACTTTGCTACAAGTAAGGAAAACGTACGATGAACTTGGTCATGTCAAAAATGCGACAGGATTTTCTTTCCAAACTAACACAGGTAATTTTACTCCCACACATTTAATTTGACGACATATTTTGTGTAGGTTCACATACCTTAAAAAACAGAGCCGCATTTTACTTGTCCTTGAAATTAAAGAAACCAATATAGTTTCGTCACCTGAAATTTTGCAATGTGGAACACCACCCGATACTTATCTGATCTGTACAATCTTAACCTCTTCATTTCGAAGGTAAATCGTTATCTGTCCTACATATCCTCATAATATGTGGCTCTTGTAGCCCCTTTTTTTGTAACCGAATTCCAAGCGTATTTGAAATTTTGGGGAATATTTCGAAATGTATTATGCCACCAGCATTAATTATCTGGATGTTTCATTTGCAGATGACATGCAACAATTCCTTCTTACATTTATTCTATCTTTATCATTAAATACCAAGTCATGGATTGTTTAAATATTATTTCATTGTCCGCATATTCAAGTGACAATATAAATTTATCCCAAAATAGAGTTTCCTACAAGAGAAGCACATGATTAGCATCAATAAGTATTAAATCAAGCTGATTGGTTAATCCTTTGAGGAAGCTGAAGAGAATTTAAAAAGTTTCCGCATTCAGCCATAGGGATTTACTCTGTTGATTTGAATAAGTTACATAAAAGTAATCATAAGAACACCAATTAGTGAATAATGTATGGTAATATATAATCATAAATAAATAAAGAAATATCAAAATATAATCATAAATGATCATTTAAATGAAAAGAAATTATATAATTATTAACATAATTGTATATCTCATAGATTGTCAGGTAAAATACAAAAGCAATGAATAAAATAGTTATAATCCTATGATATATAAATCAATCAGAAAATAATTTAGGATTTTCTGACTAATGCTTTTGATCCTACATATTGCTTATTTATATTTAAATATATTAATAAAATATGTATTTTTTTCAGATTAGTATACATAGTTATTATCATTATATTCCAGATGGCGTATTATTCGGCCTTCCAAATTGTCTATCTAATGATGATTATGAAGAATCTTAAGAGACTCTTCATAATCATCATTCAGACGAATAACAAGTCTATTTTGGATGATATTTATTTCGTTATTCATTCAGAATAAACAATTTTCCAACAAAGTTTGAGAATTTTAACTTCTATAACTTACATTTGTGCAAACGGCAGGAGATAGAAAATTTTATTTGACAAATACAGAGAATGCAAATTATAGATTTTCATGTGTCAATGTGAAAATATACGCTAGTTCTTCTTTCTTCAGACATCATGATGTTCCGTTGCGATGAAAACTTTCTCGGTGTATAATGAATGTTCGGTGAAACACTATGTGTGTAAAGTAGAGGAGAACAGATAAAAGCTAAGAAATAGGAAGAAAAAATATTCAAACTAAGAAGACAGTCAAACACGTTGTTTGTAATACATCGTATTTCTTAAAGACGATATATTCCATAAGATCTGTAGTGTCTGAAATACCATAAAACAGGAAATGAATAAGGATACAGCAATGATTTATTCGCCGTGAATCAGCAGTTATCGAGAAGGCAAGATTCCCTGGTGGAAAATCAGTTCCTCTCTTCAAAGTCTTTCACTCAAATCATACCCTGGTAAAAAGACGAATTATTTCATGTTCAGTAAGAAGCATAGTGCGAATTGGTGTACTGGATTGAAGGCAGCTGTGAACACTAACATAACGAAACAACCAATTCGACCCACTTTGGAACAACGCCCGTGGTCACTAAACACCAATTCCTGCAACATAGTCACATATGATGTGATTACTACACGTTGTTCTCGGTTAAAAATCCTACTAACTTCGTATTAATTCCAAAAGCATGATTTACTTATGTTTAAAAATGTATATTTTTATGTTTAATAAGATTGACTTAATGTGAGAATCTAAACGAGGGCACTCATAAATTTGAGATACCATGACCCTTTATGAAATACTATGACACTTGATGAAATGCCAGGACCCGTCATAAATATCAGGCCCCTTTATGAACTGCCTTGACCTTTCATGAACTGCCTTGACCTTTCATTAAATACCATGACCCTTCATGGAATACCTTGACCCTTCATGAAATGGCATCCCCTTTTTGATATAGGATGACATAGTTCTCTGTGTATTTCTTTATTATCCGTGAATTGCCAGGTACTATTTTACAAAGATAATGAAATATTTTCCCCTTTTCTTTTTCACAATTCAGAATTCAGAATCTTCCTTGTCTTAAATTGATTGCCACCCAAAGCTGGATAGCCTGGTCTAATCTGCTATTAAGCCTAAAGCTGTTAGAAGAGATGGATTCATACCTTTCTCAAAAGCTTTAGTTCGAAAATGGATAATGCAAAATGGATAGTTCCTTGAACTCGGCCATTTCACTTTCAACGGCTGTATTCATTGCATTATCCTTACACCCCGCTTGTTACTTACAGCAGAATCAACAACCAATGACTTCAAAGGTGACAGAACAGAGTAAGTTATTTTATCAAAACTGTGGCATTCATTGTATATGAAAAAGTGTCTAAGGTTTTAGCTTAGTTTCTATCCTCCTTATTCTCATAATTTTCTCGTCTTTCCACCCCCCCTCTTTCCCTCGTGTCCCTTGTTGCTCGTTCCTCATTACCATTTTCGCCGTTGCTCACCAGGAGTATGGCTGACGCAACACACTGCGCCTTCTTGGCCTCACATTCTCAACTGGCTTGCAGTGGATCGTCTACATCGAACCCAGAGCTGCATCTACTCCAAGGAATGTTGGGTTACTGTGTCTTAGTAAAAAATCTTTCTTGTCAAAGTCTTTATTACACATTTACAAATCTACCATTGGTCTGTGCATTAAAGACTGCTGCTATATCTGGTCTGGGGTTCCTGCTATTCATTTTAAAAAAAATCCGAAAAAAGCTTTGTAATGTTTTTGATCCTGACTTCAGCCCCTTTTTCACAGACGTGTCGTGGCTTCTATCTGTCTTTTCTACAAATATTTTCATGGAACCAGCTCTAGTTTCTTTTCTCAAACTACTCGCCCGTGTAATTCCCTTCAGTTTGCTTCCTTGATAACTACAATCGTCAAAAAATTAAACGCAACGTCAATCGCTATCTTCTGTTTTCTTGAATCCCGTTTTTCTGTTGTCCTTTCCTCAACCCTCCATATACTTACTCTTTTCTCTCACTCCTTGTAACTCCCTGCGTATTAGTGATAGTTCTCTTGGTTCACTTGCTTGGGTGAAATGATTTTTAAAATAAAAGCATGAATCTACCTTGAGTAGCTCTCAAGCCATGTATTGGAGAAAGATATAGTAAATAAAATCACAACCAAAGATATATGGAAATGCTTAGTATTGCACTTGTTATAGTAGAAATAGCCTGCCAGGTTACAAAGTCAGTTTTATTTTAATCTCTTCGTTGTAGACATATAATATTTATCACTTGTGTCAGATAAATTCACAAGAGAATAAATAATAATGTTTCTTATAAATTTTATAAATACTTCATATCTTCCTGCATAGGAATGTTTATAGATTCTCACACAAATATGTATTTCAATAGATGTGTTTCAATGTTTATAAGGTATACAAAACTATGTTTATGCTAATGTTTTATTATTGATTCAGATTTAATAAAATTCACAATATCATCGGATGTCAAATCTCAGTTTCATGATGTCTCAGGCGACTGAAGATCGCATAAGATTGGTCGTATTGATCTCAAAAGTTTTAATAATAATAATAATAGTTATTATTATTATTATTATTATTATTATTATTATTATTATTATTATTATTATTATCATACAAAAGGATTGACGTAAGTAACTCTTCCAATAATTACAACATTTAAGAGAAAGTGCGATTTAAGTAAATGAAAAGAAAAAACAGTGTTTGTCAAGTTTAAACACTATCTCAACAATATGTCTGTCATGTTCAAGTTACATTTAAAAACAAAACGTTAGGTATAAAAATATAGAAATTTAAAAAATTTATGATAGAATTAACTTGACTCGTTTTGTTGTACAACGAGCCGGGTTTTCTCCTTCTATGAGTGTTTTCGGGAGTACATCGATCTGAAACTCCAATGTTGTTTTGTGTGTGAACGCTTACATTTGTTAAACATTTTCTGAGTTTTCTTTTTTTTATTATTTCTTAAAAAACAAAGAAATAGAAGCTTGTCAAAATATTGTTTAACATTGTCAAACACTTTCTTTTTTTTTTTTCTTTTTTTCTTCTTAAATCGCCCTCTTTATTATTATTATTATTATTATTATTATTATTATTATTATTATTATTATTATTATTATCGCTAATTACAAAAGAATGTTTTCCATGTGTAGATTTAGATAGATAAATAGATAGATGGATAGATAGATATGAATAGGTAGATTGATAGATAGATAGATAGATAGATAGATAGATAGATAGATAGATAGATAGGAACAAATTTAGATAGATTTTTATGAACAGATTTAGATACCTATTAATAGATTTTCATCAACAAAAATAATTTTACGAGATTTAGATAGATAGATAGATAGATAGATAGATAGATAGATAGATAGATAGATAGATAGATATGGACATACTGAAAGAGAGATACAGATTAATATAGATAAATATGGACATTGAGATAGATAGATAGATAGATAGATAGATAGATAGATAAACAAACAAATATTTTATGTTAGTCCTATTTATTGGCACGTTTATTTCCAGAATGTTTCGTTAATCAACCTCCTTCAACTCTTTAACGTCTTCATTTTAATTTATTATACTCGCCATTTTTTATCAAATTCTTCGCAACTTCTGGAAGACACTGGAATTGCTTTTGTATCAAATTAATTGAAAGGCCTAGACGCTCTATCCTTCTGGGTCTCGCACGAAATTACTGGAAGAATCTAATTTCGTCTATCTTCATTGATTTTGTTGTCGATGTGGGGTCAGTGATCAATCTGGTGTCATTAGTAAATACATTGAGGGTAGATCCTTTTAGAATCAAAGGGATTAGAAAGGTCGTAGGTCATCGATCGATACTAAGAAAATGCGATATATCTCTCCTGAAAAGATTCCCCTTGACATTAACACATTTATATAGCAACATATTGACATGACGTGTATCGAGTGTATAATCACGTGTAGCCTTTCTATGTGTTTCTGTAACGAGGGTGTCTACTATAGTGCAAATATGCAAAACCTCATATAGCTAGTGAGTTTATTAATCCCTTGCTTCTCAATAATTTTCTTTAACAATTACCATTCATCTATCCTGCATATATATATATATATATATATATATATATATATATATATTTATGATGGACTCTCCCGTCGATTTTGAAGCATGAATATCCGTTAACCTTATTCAGTTTTTATGCTTGTGTCATATGTGACACTTCACTCCCTCTTGTGACCTGCGTACAAGTCCACATATTGTGCAAAAATGAGGATCTTGGGACATACACGAATATTTGTTGACGGTTTTAGCCGTAGTCCCTCGTCTCTTAACCGGTGAATATGACTGAAACCACTCTGACACAAATATCGCCAGTTATTTCTATCCAGAGTAACTCACTCGAAATTAGCATGGGCACATTGACAGCTGGTGGGGGAGTTATTATTTATCATGCCTTTATACCTGAGCCACGGCCGTCCAACAGTACTTTGTCCACTG
Organism: Acanthosepion lycidas; assembly: GCA_963932145.1. Lineage (NCBI taxonomy): Eukaryota > Metazoa > Mollusca > Cephalopoda > Sepiida > Sepiidae > Acanthosepion > Acanthosepion lycidas. Next base: position 146,724,316 of record OZ010572.1, read on the forward strand.
TCAAACTCTCTATACATGGGGACCTTAGGTATTTTGTCGTCACTCATCCTAGCAACATAACCAGCTCTGCGAAGTTATAAGACATATGGGAGTATGCTACATATGAAAATCGGAGAAAAATCAAAAGAACTCAGTGCCATATTAGATGTCAGTGCCGTAATATTTATTTACAAATTCCAGGTAAGCAGTGGCCGAACATCATAAAAACTCAGCAAGGGGTGAAACGCCAATCTGGCCTAGATGGAATGGCCGATGTTTCCCAATTATTTTTGAAAAGAAATAGAAAAAATCCAAATACTGTAACAAATTCACACACCAGGCATGAAAGTTCTTCATGCCACGAGAAACATAGAATTTCAGCACACACACACACACGCATACATACATATATATATATATATATATATATATATATATATATATATATATATATATATATATATATATATATTGTGGATTCCGAAATGAAATCCGGTCTCCAATGAATGACAAACGCAGGAATGAAATATAACAAATAAATGTATTTACACAATAATACAATGGGTAATACTGTTAGTAAATCCAGGAACACCGTTAGTAGCAATAATATATATATATATATATATATATATATATATATATATATATATATATATATATATATATATATATATAGAGAGAGAGAGAGAGAGAGAGAGAGAGAGTCTGGTAAATTCATTCTCGAAGTAGGACTTCCTTAGAGTCTACGTGCTTGCAACTGTGACTTCTACAAGCGGTTACCTCAGTTCGAGTTCGGGATCGAAATGTGTCAATACTAACTCTGAAGTTAATTCTGGTATTATTTCCTTAAATGTTTTTTACAGTCCTCTGTCCAATTCTAATTATGCTTCTTTTTTAGTAACTCATTTAGTAGGGCCCTCAGTTTATGCATATTATCAATAAATTCGCCATAGTAGTTAGCTAGGCCCAGAAAACTTTGTAGTTCTGCAACATTTTTTGGTTCCGGCATATTTTTAATTGCCGATGCCCTCTCTCAGTCCGGTTTCCTGCCATTTTCATTTATTATCTGACCTAATTATTTAATTTCATTTAGGAAAAAATCACACTTTTACTTTGAACCCAAAGTCCTGAAGTCTTCTGAAAAATTCCTTTATGTACTCTTCAACATTGTCGCTCTTAATTAGAATATCATCCAGAAAAGCGGTCGCGGAATTCTGGCCCGTGAACATTGTGTCCATCGTTTCCTGAAAAATTGCTGGTGCAACTTTTACTCCGAATGGCAGTCTGTTGAATTTGTACAACCCTTTGTGCGTATTAATGCAAAGGATATTCGTACTCTCTTCTTGTATTGGAATTTGTAGATATCCCTCACTAAGATATATTTTTGAAAATATTTTACCGCCGTTGAGTTTTGTAAATACCTCCTCTGGGCTCGGGAGTGGGTAATGATGGTCTTTTATTGCCTTGTTGGGTCCTTTCAAAAAATCTGCGCATATGCGGATTTCTCCTGACTTCTTTTTACATAAACCACCGGCGCTGCCCACTCGCTAAACTCTGTTTTTCAGAGGATCCCAGTTTGTTCAAGTCTCTTCAATTCTTTGTCCATTTTTTCTATAGTAGCGAACGGTACATTTCGCTTCATTTTGAAAATCGTTTGGAAGTTTTCTTTTAATTCAATTTTGGCCTTAAATTTGTTGCATCGTCCCAACCCGCTTGAAAATACCCCAGGAAATTGGTTATATAATTATTCCTTTAATTTTATAGTATCTGATGGTTCAACCTCTAACTTTTTGCAAAAAGAGTTGATAGGTAGGTCCCAAACGCTGAACTTCTGCATCCAGTCGATACCTACTAGATTTTCAGTATCTTTCATGACGTATATCTTAAGTTTTTTTTTTGTTTTGCCGTGAAATCTAACATTCCCGATTATTTCTCCCTCAAATTTTATTCGTTTGCCTGTAACCGACTTGGCAATTTTTTGAGTGTGTAATATGGTAGGTCTATTGAGTTTTCTCCATGTCTGTAAGTTGATTATCCTGAGGTCGGAACCCGAATCCAGTTGTAATTTAATCTTTAAATATTTAAAATTTCCAGTTCCACATATTTCCTTCCGTTGGTGTTGTCATCATTATTCATCCTTGTAGCTCTTATTCTATTATTATCTTTTCTATTTCTACATTGGGATGCCTTGTGGCCCTTTTTTCCACATTCAAGACAGTTTTTATATCTAAAGCGGCAATACTTGTTCCAATGTAGTCCTCCACATCGATAAGATGCTGATGTGGGGTGGGCTTATATGTACTTCGATTTTCGTCATAATTTGTTCTGTATGTTGTACTTTTCCTCTTATTATAAAATTTTCTTTTTCTTTCTAGGGAGGGTGAGAATCTTTCTTCATTGTCGTAGAATTTTAGTTTTCTTTCCGGGGAGGGTGAAGAACGTAGACTTTTATTTAACACGTATATGAGAAACAGTTGATACCTCAATGTCCTTTGCGTCTTTCTTTATACTTAAACATCTCTGGCAATCCTCCGATAATTGCTGTAATGTTAAACCCGGTTCGTTTTGTAATTTTGCTAGTATTCTTCTGCGCATTTCGCTATATTTTGTTGAAACTAACCCTTGAACAAAGATGAGACATTTGAAATTGTCCGGTGTTAATTCCGCTAGTTTGACGTCGTCACAATCTTTATTTACGATTGCAGCAAACGTGGAATATTCTTCATTATTTCCCTTTACCAGGTTAAGGCATTTCCACCTCCTGTGGAAGAGTGATGTTTTGGGGCTGAAGAGTTCTTTAAGACATGCCACTGCTTCGTCAAATGTTAATTCGTTCGTCTTTTTTGGCAAGATATAATCGACGAACTTTGTATATTCTTCAGTTCCTAGTTTTCTAAGCAGTAGACGTAGCTTTTTTGCTTCTGTCGAATTTTGACAGTCGATGTTAAAGATATCTTCATGTCTTCGGAAGTAATCTCCAAAGTTTTTGAATATTTAAAAGTCTCTATGGTATTCCACAATGTGTCTTGCGAAAAAGTTGCTTCTTTTTCAATATCTAATTGCTTGTTACCCGCTACCTTCAATATTAGTTCCTGGAGATCTATCTGTCTTTCTTGATTTCCATTTTGCGTTTGTAATAAGTGCTTTTGCCATTTTTCTTTCATTTGGTCTTCTAGTTGTAATTGTTGATCATTTTGGTATTTTATCAGTTCTACCAAAATATTTTAATAACTCAATTTTACGTATTTTTACTTCTCGTAACTGTTTGTCGCTAATTTGTTGTGGACGAGGGGAGGATTTTTCTATTGCTTCTTCTCGTGTGAGTTCGAATCGCTCGACGCCAATTTGCTGTGGACGACGAGGGAAATGTTTTGTTGTTTTTTTTTTTTTTTTTTTTTTTCTTCTCGTGTGTGTTCGAATGTTCGTCGACAATTTGCTTGTTGGACGACGATGGAAGATTTTTCTTTTGTTGATCTTTTCTTTTCCGCGTGAATTCGAATCTTCGTCGCTAATTTGTTGTGGATACCGAGATGAAATTCGGTCTCCACAATGAATGACAAAGGAAGGAATTAAATATAACAAATAAATGTATTTACACAATAATACAATTGGTAATATGGTTAGTGGATCCAGAAACACGGTTAGTAGCAATAATAATAATAATAATGATAATATATATATATATATATATATATATATATATATATATATATATATATATATATATATAGTCTGGTAAATTTATTCTCGAAGTAGGACTTCCTTAGAGTCTACGTGCTTGCAACTGTGACTTCTACAAGCGGTTACCTCACACTATTACTCTACCTCCAACTCTATCACAATCACTACTCTCTCTGACTACTCTGACTGAATCTGACCCTGGGTATTTAACGGCAGCAGTCCAAGTACACAATGGTCGAGTCCACTTGTATGAAAAAGGGTGGACCCCATAACAATATATATATATATATATATATATATATATATATATATATATATATATATATATATATAATCAAAAAAGACATGGACGTCTAGCTGAACAAGATATCACCAATCAGCGGTTAGTGCCTTACAATGCACATTTATTGCTACAATCCATCTCTCATATCACTGTTGAAATCTGTTCATCAATTCATTCAATCAATACATATCAAATGGGTCAGATCAAGTTGTATTTGCACACACACACACACACACACACACACAGATTTTTCCCTTTGATTAAAATTAAATTTAAATTTAAACAAGAAAATGGATCTTATCAAAAATATAGAAGGAGAAAGCTAGAAAATGAAGGGCACATCGGCAAGATCCTTGAGTAATATAAAAATGCATTATATTTCTCCACAAATTATAGCAATTATTTAAAGTCAATCTTTATTTTCTTACAAAAGAAATATGTGACAAGCTGGAAGGTTCGGGTAATTCGGATGGTATATATATATATATATATATATATATATATATATATATATATATATATATATATATGTATGTATATGTATGTGTGTGTGTGTTCTTTACTTTCAAATGAAATTGAAAACGTTCCATAATATTGTATTTGAACATTTTGTATACGGTATTTTTGTCACTGAATCTAATTACTAATAGAGGCTCAATCTTGCACATTCACACACATAGACACGCACTCACAAACATACATGAACCTATACGTATTATACATACATACATGCATACATATATATATATATATATATATATATATATATATATATATATATATATATATATATCCCCACTCAATCACTTTGATAAGACACCAGGCATAATCTACACGAATTAGGGTGTAAGTATATGATTGTTAATTATGGCAATCGTTCAGATAATGATACTTTGCTTATCTAAAATCAGTAATCAAATTTGCATATTTCCTAGGCTTGAACAACAATTTCTTATAAAATCGGAAAATAATTATCAGTTGCCAGACATAGATTTCTTATAATCATGTCTATATGGTATACAAATCCATATATATATCCAGGCTTCCTACTATGTTGGCTTCCTTTTTAAACCTCTGTTAAATACATTGTCATTTAAATCTACTGGGTGTTTCAAAACTTTATAGCCCCATGTGAAAAATCGACCTCAGCTAGATAAGATATTAAATATATAAATCACTTTCGTAACTGATGATTTCCCATAAAGGAATCTATAAGGAAAATTATTAACTTTTTAAGGAATTAAAATCGCTTATAAGTAGGGTGTGCAATTTGGAAATAAAGTGTAATGAACATTTTGGGCTCTAATGATTGGTATGTCCAGAAACACAATTATATTTAATAAATTTATATATAAAGTTGTCTTTATCCCTGTATAATAGTTTTATAAATCCTGACTTGCCTTTGTATAGAGTTAATTTCTCAAGAGAGACATATTGAAAATATTAATTGAAATTAAACTAATTTTAATAAGATTTTATCCACCTTATTTTGGAAGTGTAAATTGTCAACTTCCTCTTTCCATTAATCTTTATGACAAGACATATTATACAAGTTTTCTCTTCTTTACGTTTTACATTGAAAAACTTTTCTTCTCCGATTAAAATTATAGATGTCAAAAAACAGATTTACCAATTATATCTTCCCTAAGATATTTGACTCAGAATCATGTATATACAAACAGATCTTCAATACATTTACACACGTTAATGTCTGTGGTGGTATCGTGTATTTGTATAGATTTTAATTGGTTTGGGCTGTAGCTAATTAAGTACTGAACACATAAACGGAAATGAATTTGAAAATACCTTTACAATCTGATAATTCTCTCAAAGAGTTGAAACCACTAAAGAAATATTTATGCAATCATTCTGAAAGGCTGATAATGTCCGAGACGAAACAATGTAATTATGGGATAACTCGGCCTCCATATATTTTAAATTCATACTTCCGTTTTGACAAAACATAATAGATTACAATTATAGCAAATAATTATTACTGTTTTAAGCCATATGCCTATCTTCTGTGGTTAAGATTGTTGCCAATAGTATTAAATCCTGGTAGGACTTCTACTGCTCTCACGATCATTTTAATGCAAAGACTGAATAAGTCTAACAAGAAAACACATAATTTTATTACGACTGTTCCTATTTATGGTTATTTACTGATTTCATTTTATATCCGTATCTATGCAGTTGGCTGTAGAAAGAAAAATAGTATTTAAGAATAGTATACATTCTTTTTTCATATGGAATATTTATATAAATGGAGAATTATATATACAAGTTATCCCCCCAAAATTGACATCAATTTAATTATGAATATCTCAGTAACTACATGTTCGAAGCAAACAGAATTACAGAGGCCCCATGTTGAACAATAAAAGATGTATTTGCCAAAAGTTGAACAAGATATTCAAAGGTATGTAGATTTTATAACCAATTCCACAAAACTTCACAAATGTTCAATAAACACACCACCTGTGACACGACACACCTCGAGTTTGTAGTCCATCTCCTGCCAAACAGGCTGTAGCATGCCTTGCGTAATATTCTCCAGCGCTTCAGTAATCATATGTTTAAGTTTCTCTAGGATTATAGGAAGAGCAGGGATATAGACCTATCCTTTCACATAGATTCACAGAAAAATCACAAGGCGTCAAGTCAGGTGAACACGGAGACCATTTCAACAGCACATTGTCATTATCATTGGCACGTCCGATCCATCTTCCAGGTAGATTGATAATGAGATAAGTCCGACAGTTAACTTAGTTTTTACATAATTTGTTAAGATTTGAAATCATTTGATCGAGAATTGGCTATGTTATTAAGCTACAAAATGATGGCAATTTCTATAGGACACCCTGTATATATATATATATATATATATATATATATATATATATATATATATATATATATATATATATATATTAATGAATATACATGTTCTACACGGTTTTCACTAGTCGAAGTTCCATGCCAAATGCAATCTTCAGGTTCTGAGTGTATACTAACCGATATTTAATTTGAAAATATATCAGTTTATCGTAATGCTACCACAGTTAAGCATTAGACATATAGCGATATAAACGTAAAAAAATAGTTTTTAATTAATTGTATTTCTCATGACATAAAATTTAGTAACTATACAAACCGGTATTTCCATATAAACATAAAACATGTGTAATTATTAATTTAATTTTTGAGTGGAGAATTATCAAATATAAATTAGTAATTATTAATAATGGAAATGCACTTGTACATGCATTATATATGTATATATTTGCAATTCATATATTTACACACACGCGCACACACGTACACATGCGCACACACACACACACATATTTATATATATATATATATATATATATATATATATATATATATATATATATATATATATGCAACAGTTGTTAGACTAAAAGACATACAAGTGGAGCAGAAAAAAACATGGCCCGTCTGCATACATTTATATCTTGGTCAGCCTATGAATTTTCCAGTCGGGCCTCCTATAATTGGGTAGGGAGAGGAAAGACAATTTGGGGGGAAAATATCCCTAACGATTTTGTACACTATGCACAAATATTTTAACACGCACAACTTAACTGTAAAATGTTTTAATAACCGAACTAAATTTGCGTAAATGGAAATAATTAGACAATTTTATCTATTTTCAATCACACACATATATATATATATATATATATATATATATATATATATATATATATATCATATATATAAATCTATATATATATATTTATATCAATCATATATATAAATATATATATATATATGTATATATATATATATATATATATATAAATCAATCATATATATATATATATATATATATATATATATATATATATAAAAGTGAACATAGAAGTCAACACTTAGAGGCGACAGTCTGTTTCATGCTATATGCAATCGTCAGGCCACGTGTGCTAATATTTTTCTCGGCTATTCATATATATATACGGATCAGTGGCGCATTGTGGGTAGTCTATTATGGCGGTATTTTACCGGGGATCGTTTATTTATTTATTTGGGTTAAATTATTTTGCTTGTTTTTATTTATTTTTATTTTTTGTTTCTTATTTTATTTATTAATTTTTATTTTTTCTTTAATCGGTGTTTTTATTAACGTAGTAAAGATTTGTTTATATCACTTATTTAATAGTTTTGTTTTGGTTTGAGAATTTAATTAAAGCTATTTGTTCGGTTTTAGGGTTGAATGTTGTAGTTTATTCTAACTATTATTTTGGCAGGAACAGTTTTTAATTTGTGTTTATTTGGGTTGTTTATCTTTATTTGTTTTTTCTAACGGTAACTTTATCGCGATTTATTTGTTTATTTACTTGGATGAATTTAAGGTCAATTTATTTTTCTTGTATCTTTTCTCTTTTCGGTTCTCGATTTTTTTTTTTTTTTTTTTTTTATCGTTATGTAACAGTTATTTTTTCATCCGATTTTTTGGTTTGATTTTTTTAGTCTAACTAATATTTTGGTCACAATGGTTTGCTAATTTGTTTATTATTTACTTTATTTATTTGGGTTGGATGTTTTTTTTTTGTTTTTTTTTGTTATTATTATTATTATTATTATTATTATTATTATTCTATTTCGTCTATTCTAACAGGTGTGATTTGGTAATTTATTTGGATTAATTAATTTTGCTTATTTTATTGTTATTTTGTTCATCTGTTTATTTATTTATTTTTATTTTATTTTTTCCGTTTTCAATTTTTAAGTAAGGTAGTAAAAAATTGTTTTCATGTCTGCATTTTGAGATGAGCTCGGATCTTTTATTTAATAATTTATTTTGGTCTGGGAAAGTAATGATAGTTATTTTTTCCTCCAAGCAAAGTTTGAAAGTTTTTGATTGGTTGTTGTAGGCTGGCGATCTTTTCCTTATTTTCCAAGATATGTTTGGTGTGATGTGTGTTTGTTTTTAATTTCCCAGATATACTTAGAAAGCATTGTACTGTTCGCATATTTACTATTTGTGAAAGATGTTTTGTGTGTATAATTTCTTTGTTTCCAGGGTCCTTCACTTACTCCTATGTATACTTTTCTTTCATTATCTGGTGATTTTATCGTGGTTTGAGATATTACGTTGTTTTTTAAACAATTTCCGTTTAAGGGACATTCGTTCTTTATTCTGCAGTTTCACATGGGTTTAATTTGTTCGTGTGGTTTGTTGATAATTTTCCAGTTGTGCTTTTTTATTATTTGTGCCATGTTCTCGTTGCAGCTGTAGCTGATTTTTACTGTGTTTTTGTTGAATATTTTGTGTAGGGTGCTTGATTCCGGGAAGTGTTTGTGTAAGAATTTGAAAAATATTTTCCTACGTTTTTGCTGTTCGGTGGGTTGAACCATATGATATTTCTTCTCCTGTTGGCATTTTTTGTGTTCTGTGGTGAGTATTTGAGTTTTGCTGGGAATCCGCTATCTTTTAGGGCTGTTTCATAGTCTTTATTAGCTTTGTTAAATATGGATTCATTGGAGGAATTGTCGGAAAGCCTGCGGTTAATTGATTTTCTTATCTGTTTGATTATAGAAGGCGAGTGGTTGGAAGATCTGTGTATGTAAAGTGGTTTATCATTAGGTTTTCTATATGGTTTCTTAGGTTGAAGGTAACATCTAGAAAATCTACTTCGTTTAGGTTAGTTTTTTTATTTATGTCGAATCCGTTATTTTTAAAAAATATATTTATTATTGCTTTTCTAGTTTTGTCTGTGTTTTGTTTGTTACAGTTTCTTAAGATTATGAGACCGTCGTCCCTGTAGAGTCCTGTGTCATTTCTATCTATTATTTTGCTCAGCTCGTTTAGTAAGTAAATACCTATGATTTCCCAATGATGTGCACCGTCAAAGCTTCCCATTGTAGTGTCAAATATCTTTCTTTATCCATGCTTCTTCATTGTGGAATAACAATGATTTATAGGAGTGCTTAATGATGTCAATTTCGCTTCCTTTTATTATTATTTGTTCCTGAGCTAAGTCGATGGCCTTATCTAACATGCGTTCTGTTATGGATGGGTAAAATTCTTCTTTAAATAACTTTATAATTTTAAACTTAATGTAGATTAAACTTATAAATTTGAAATTGATAATTTTTAATTTGATAGTATAATTTAATATTTATTAGTTAGAATGAATTCTACTTTAGTCTAACCCCAACATTAAAGCATTAAATAATTATTATAACCTTAAAGTCCGTTGTCAAGTTTTTTGAATACTCATATACTTGTATTTTGATTGCTCATTCCAGCTTATGTAACAGCGTTTCCCCTTGCGAGGAATGTTTGATTGATTTGAACCTTTTAAAACACCTCATTCTACATTTAACACTATCACTTGATAAGACACCAGAAGTGTTGAAACAAAGTGGCTATTTTTGTAGTGATTTTATAACATGTTTATGCTACAATTTTCGAATAAAGTATATATATATATATATATATATATATATATATATATATATATATATATATATATATATTCATAAAATGCACTTCTTATCACCTCTTTCAACCTCTTAGTAAACCTCTAACTTGAGCAGCTCTTGGGCTTGGCTTAAAGTTTAATATTTGTTTGTAGTAATCACATATTGAAGTTTACATATTGTGTATGCAGTAAGGATCGAACTTACTACACTGGAAAATAGCAACAAAAGTTATGTGTATTTATGCGTATACATAAGTACACACGCGCATACACAAAGATGTATACATACTTAAACACATAAATGTATGATGATTTTCTAAGCACAGCTTAGATGCAGTACAAAGCCGAAAATTTTGGCCACCCAGTGAGAACGAAACTCACTATTCCGTGATTTAACGAGACAAACTGGCTAACCTTACACCACATCCAAGTCCACATGTACATGTACGTATATATTTCTTAATTATATCTCGCCTACAGAAAAATGTTCCTTGAGATAATATATTTTCATAATTTTCGCCATCTAGTTCATAAAATTCTTCTAATTTTCTTTCGAAAGCGATACCCTAAAATATTTCATCAAGAAATATGATATACTACTTAGGAATTCCAATGATATAATTTAATTTACTTAAAATTTAATATTTATTCTTTATTGATATTTACGAAGGCTCGGTCGAGATACAACACAATGGTAGACCCCAATGAGGATCGAAACCTCTAAAATATTAATAGTCTATGAAATTCACTTATTAATCAATGATTCACGGTGAACTGGTGAGACATTCGATTATTTATTGAAAGAATCCACTTATAAATTTAATGATTTAGAAATCATCAAAAACACATTATCTCAGCTGGAGGCTCTCAGATTGCCAATAGGCAAGATAAGCAAGGGAAGAATATGCACAAAATCCTAGCAACCAAATTTTCAGCTGGAGGGAACCAGCGCCCGCACGCATGAACGCACACATGCATAAACGCAAGGACACATAAGCACACACACACACACACACACACACACACACACACACACACATATATATATATATATATATATATATATATATATATATATATATATATATATATAGCTCAAGTAATTTAGACATTTAATTCCTGTTCTCTTGTGATTTGATTTTTAAATAAATTTTAATATAATGTCTGGATAAATTTATACTATTTTGTAATTTCGGTTTGATGAGATAGATATTAAAAATTGTTTGCCGAAATAAATTTATTGCCGAATTCTTCGATGATGTGTTTTTTCCTTATTGATGTATATCATATTGCTCTGTATATAAATACACTGATGTCTCTACAGGGATCCATCTTTTTAATATTTCATATTAAAAAAAAAACCTACGTGGATTATCCTTACCCCTTACGAATTTGATATATATATATATATATATATATATATATATATATATATATATCTCTGTGTGTTACTTAAACAGTATTTTTAGATACTCTTATTTGAGAAGACGTTCCGTTTATTTATTAAAGTTTATATTTATTTATTTTCGTTTACCAGCCTGAATATTCCAACAATCTGAAAAGCGAAAAACATGGTCATACACTTTCTCCTTCTAACTCTCAATATATATATATATATATATATATATATATATATATATATATATATATATATATATATATATATATATATATATATAAAGAATCTATACATTCAGTTACAAGATAAAATATATCATCCTTGATAATGGCTAAAAATTTAGTCGAAAGAACTCGGACATACAAGACATTCGAACAATTTCTACATAGTTTATGTCCAGAAAAGAAAAAAACTTATAATACAAGAAACATTAAATAAAAATTTAAACGCTGTACCTTTTCAGTCGTTTTAATGAAACATGTATAAAAGAGTGATTGCTGACCAATTACACAATTATATATGAGATAAAGATATATATTTATATATAAATATATAAAGAACAGTATTCGGCAAATATTTTGATAAAGTGGAGAAAGTTTACTTGTGAGGCGTTTCGTCTTCCAGGTTTTTATTAGAATTTGATATGTTGGGGATTGAGGAATGAAAAACCAGAAAAATGATAACAATATTAACAATAAAAATGATTATATATATTGTTTATTCGTCATATCGTTGACAAACGACAAAAGTGTATTCGAAAATAACGAATTTAAAATCTTTCTCTTCGTCGTTCAATTTAGTCAAAATGTTTATATATGAAAATAACATAAATTTTATTGCCAATATTGTTATCATTGTGTTGGATTTTTATTTCTGAAATTTTATTAACCGGTCTATTAATGCACATGTGGACCATCTTTCGTTTTACAACAAAAAATAAAAATATTATTCATATAAAACCTGATTTCTATTTATATTGAAATGTAAGGTTTCTTTTATGCTATGGCTAGTTTGTTTTTATTTCTCATTTGTGTCTGTGTTCGGAGTTCACTATCAGATAAAAATCAAAATTTCAAAATAACGTTCACGTGTCTAGCAATTCCAGATCATACTCTTCCCACAGTTTCAACAGAGTTAAGCTAAGTCACTTAAGTTAAATAAAATGTGACAAATTGATTATTCTGTGAACTAAAACATTTAGACATTTGCTGTTAAGGATGCAATCTTGCCATCTTCCTCTTAGAACAATATAAGTGGAAATGTAGTTAATGAAAACTGTGTCAAACACTTTCTCTGTGATATTTGACGTAATAGAATCTTTAGTTTAATATGTTATCGTCTTCTTTTCTCAATATGTTCGTAGATTTTAGATTATTGAAATGGATTTATATAAAATTAATTAACAACCCTAGACGCTCCATCTTTCTGGACGTCTCATGAAATCAGTGGAAGTAACTAATGTTATCCAAAGTCACTTATTCTGTAATAATATTTCTGGTGCAGACGTTAACGTTATTTGGACAGCGAAAATTCTGGTTTTATCAGATGTTTCGCCTCCGCTCAGAATTACATTGCCACGAATGCACACAGCAATAGCTGAGATAGTAAAAACAACTACGTCGGTGATAATGGATAATACGTGTTTCTCTCTAAATCATGATAAATATTTCATTCACATATGTTCAACAAGAATGAATCATTGAAAAAATTTTCTAGCCGTTTTCAGAATATTGGTATATTTTTAAGCCGTTGACGATAGGCTGAGAAACATTCAAACACATGGCTGATACTATAATTTCTCATTTATTAACGAATTAATTTTTATCAGTCAGTATCCATTTTAAGCTGATGATTTATAGCTACAATGTCATTACCTCCCATTGTCTGAACACATATTCGGTGAACAGGGAAATGAACACAACTCGCCAAGACTCTAATTTTTAGATTAACAATGATAATTATTATTGTGTTTGAATTTCAAGAGATGTGGAATTAGCGATATTTACATTCGGACTATTATCCTCATTATTGTTGTTATTATTAAAATGGTTCGGCCGTTATGTACAGCGTTCTTCCATTCTTTTGGAAAATGGATCATTTATTGTTCATATCAGTTTACACAGCAAATTCTAGATTCGGAATTGTCCCACGCGGCAAAAGCAAGCCAATAATAGCGCCGGTCCATTATTTTTGTTGATATATTTCAATTCTTGCGCTGTGTAGTACAGATATGGTGGAAACTATGTGCAATATATATATATATATATATATTTATGAAGAAATATAGTCTGAAGGTGTACTATATTTATGGGGTAAAGTGCTCAATATCAGAGATAGAGCGAGTGTAAAGGTAGCCTGACGATTGGTTCTAGCATGAAACAGCCTGTCGCCTCTAAGTTTTGACTTCAATGTTCTCTTATATATACACACACATATATATATAATATATATACATACATATATATATATATATATATATATATATATATATATATATACATACATATATATATAATATATATATATATATATATAATATATATATATATTTATATATATTTATATATATATATATATATTTATATATATATAATTATATATATAATTATATATATATATATATATATATATATATATATATATATATATATATATATATATATATAAAGACAAAAGGAAACATTATTTTAGCCGACGCTAGGGACTTTATTAAAGCAAATTTGAGGGTTTTATTTTGTGACAAGTATTTATTTACAAAAACCAAAATATTAATGCCTTTTCAAATTTTTTGTTATCTGTCAGGCTCTATTCAACAGACACAGAGAGAGAAAATGAAAACTTATTAATTAAAATATATATGATAGCAGAATATATATGCGTGTACAAGTGTAGATGCGTGTATAAATGAATGATTTATAGATACAGAATGAAAATATATTCAAATTATATTTGTTAATGGCAGAGCAGACTTGTTTTTAGAAATGCAAAATAACAATTTAATACTTTTTGTCATGTAAAAGATTCATTCTTTTTTTAAGTTCAGTAACATATTCTCCAATAAACGTCACGACTGAATATATAATCGGTACGTGTTATGTAACGACATTTTAAGCTTTTATGCACTCATTTTCTCATTGTAAATGCTCTGATATTACAGGGTGCCCAGTAAAAAGCGGTAAACTCAGAAATAAATTTATTTAGCTGCACAGCCTGAACAAACACCGTAAAAGAATCAATCAGAATTAAGTAATTACGCTTGAGACGATGATTACTCAAGGTCATGAATATTTGAGAAATTTATTCTAGTTTATTCAAGGTCAGTTATTCCTGAAAGATAAAACAGTAACAATAAGTTTGCCAATATTTTTACAGGGCATCTTGTAGAATTATGAGGGTAGGTTAGAAACAGAATGCATGCTCGAATTTTAAAATTATTGTAAAAAATTCCTAAGGGTGTTTTTCGCTATTATCTATAAAGTGTATAAAAGATAATAGAAAAATTCTCACTTTCTACCCACAATCCACTTTTAAAATGTCTTCCCCTCTTGACACACGTAGAAATAATATAGTTATCATAGAATAGAATAGAATAGCTAGCTAGCTAGCAAGATAGATAGATAGATAGATAGATAGATAGATAGATAGATAGATAGAATTGTTTAAATTTAAAATTATATAAATGGATAAATCTTTCACTGTGTGCCATTTTAAGGTTGTTCATTAAGCGAATTGAATGAATGCATTTTAGATTATAAAGCAGACGGCGAAACCAAATGTTGTTGTCAAACGTCAAATGATTTAAGTTGACATCAATTTTAGCGCCAAAATCAGATAAAAAGCCACAATTTATCCTCAATGACATTCCAAATATCGCGAATGATAAATGAGCTTCTCTGTACAACAATAACACATGACGTAATATAAGAAGATATAACACGTGATATAAGAAGATATAACACGTGATATAAGAAGATATAACACGTGATATAAGAAGAAAAACTTTGAGTCGATCAGATGAAAAAGCTGAAAATAAAGACAATTATCGGGTGTAATTTTTACGTTGTTTTTTTGTTTGTTTTTTTAGGGGTTTTTTGTTGCTATTTTTGTCATACATATATTTTTGCGTGGTGACTGCTTGAAGTCAAATGAGACCAAGTCTCTCTTACCTTTTACACATCCTGTGACACTATTTGATAACAGCAATTTACATGCATTTTTACATGCAGAAACCTGTAGGATGTGACTTATCATCATACCCAGGATTGCTAGGGAATTGGAGTTTCAATTTTATTTTAAGGTTTAGTATTACGTTAAATATTCCATGGATTCTTCTGCAAGTTTGCACAAACATTTTGATTTTAGCACAATGTTTCAGTTTTTTTTTAGATCCTTCAGCATTGTTTGCGTGAAAGTTATACCCAACTTTTACAATTATTTCCATAATTTTTCTTCGTTCGTTCCCTCTTTGACTAAAAACTGAATTGCCTTATGCAGTTGATAGTAAGGACAAAATATATGCACTTTAAAATAAATATGCGAACATCAAAATAATTATTGAGTGTAAAACTACTGAATAAATTCTAGTAAAACATATGTGGAAATAAAATTCAGCACATGGTTCCTTTCTGCCTAGAGAACGAGTTAAGAAATATTAGTGGAAAAGTCTATACTTCAAAAGAAAACGAACATAAATATGCGAAAATCAAAACTTAATATCTGACTGTATAGATTTCAATATTTTTTTGAATAAAGAAAATTAAATTGAACGGCAAAGATATTTGTATCAGTGTTATAAGCAATGTCACATTATGAAGCTCTTAATGTTTCCTACAAAAATGGTTAAATTTCGCGATCAGAATAGATGATGTCCTTCCGATTTCCGCATATGATCTGGTTCACAATCCTCCTCGGATTTTGTTTTTAACTAGCAGTGGCCTATCCCTTGTTTCCTATTCAGTCTAAAGTTTCCTTATTGTCGTTCACACTCAGTATCTTATTGTTATCTTAGTCGCATTATCACCTTTCTTGAGGTGAATATATATGTTTTTTTAAATTGAGTTTTAAGACAACACCTAACTAACCATGTAAGTGATTCAATTCAGCTCAAAATGGAGAGATGAAAAAGAAAAATACTAAGTGATTTTTAATGATCACCGGATGAAAGATAACCCTGAAAATGGACGAAAAAATATCGACCAAAACAAAAATAAGAAAAAAAATAATCTAGAAATTGTCCATGAAAATAATTGGCGCTCAAACTTCAAAAAGCGCTGTGGATGAATTCTTTTGATTTCGTTTTTTAATTGCAACTTTTGCTCTTATATTTC
>OZ010572.1:146746439-146788939 GCA_963932145.1 Acanthosepion lycidas
GGAACTCAAATGGTTTTTCAGTGCTTCTTACGAGAAATGGTGACAAGATGTTTAAAAGGCTTACCTGAAAATCTGTAAAAATATTCAATTAGTTCAGTGGGTTTTAGATGTTAAACAATATGTTTGCTAGGCAATTATGCTGTTACACGATTTGGACAATCTGCACATTCAACTCAATTTTTCGATCAGATTTGAGATCATCTGATCGAGAATTGGCTATGACATTAGGCTATATATATATATATATATATATATATATATATATATATATATATATATATATATATATATATATATATAAGTGGACATTGAAGTCATCACTCAGTGGTGACAGTCTGTTCGTTCCAAAACGCAATTGTCAGGGATTGCATTTAATCATGAAACAGATTGTTGTTTCTGGTTTTTAACTTCAGTGTCTACATTTATATTTGCATACGCTCTATCCTTGATATTGAACACTTTAACCCATAAATATATTAAAACTATGTATGTATGCATGTATGTATGGATGGATGGATGGATGTATAGATAGATAGATAGATAGATAGATAGATAGATAGATAGATAGATAGGTAGATCCACAGGTCCACTAATTGGCGACAACTGAAGTTTGAAATTAATTTTTAGAAATGAAAAACATTTCATGAAGCTTTCATTCTAGTTTTAATTGAAGGTTAAAGGATTATATTTACTATTTCCAGTACTACTTTGGTACATTTCAAAGAGAAATTATATTGATTGGAATCGGTTTCCATTTTTTTTTTCTAAAAAAGCTGATTAGGGCCATTTTTAGTCGTCTTTACCGCAATGTAATGTAATTCTGTTTATTAGAACAGCTTTCAAAAATAAAATATATATTTTTTAAACTTTATTTGAGGAATATAACCTGATTTAAATTACAATTAATCTGATTTTAAACAAATATTATTTACTTTAAAACAACACAGAAATGCATTATTAAAATAAACAGAGGTAATCTTTAAACATTTGAAGAAAATCTTATGACAGCCTTAGTATTGTTCTACCTTTATGCGCAAAAATGACGCGACAGCCTTTTTTATATAATTTTTAAGTACTCAGGAATCTTGAAAAATTTTGAAAATATTTTCCGTATTCTAATTTTAGGAATTTTTATTTTAAATTTACTATTTTCATCGCTCTTATTTTCTGATAATGTCGTGTGTGATCGTTTATACTTTTAAAATGGTCACTTTTGTACACATAAAAAATAGAAATTATTTTTAAAATCTTGACACAAATTTGTAAATGCTTTTATATTTTTGATTAGTAAATACAATTTTCACTTTATAACAATATCATTTAAAAAGCAATTAAATTCAGAATTTTAAAAGATTTATATATAAATTATCATAATAAATTAATATAATTTTTACAAATTGAAAAATAATTCTTGTAAGAAGTCATTATTCATCAAAAAAGTTTGTTTTTTTTCTGAAGGCAATACTGTCCTTATATAAAAGTAATTAAAAGCTTTTCTAATTAGATTATAGTATTTTTATTGAATTTTTATTTTAAGGTTCTTAGCAGATTTTTAGGAAATGAGTAACATTTTGAAAACAAAAATTAATGATTTACACTCTCCAAGTATTCCTACTTTTGACTAATAAATCAAATTTTGCAATTAAAATTTAATTTTTACATAATTCACTATATTCCCAAACCAACAAACGTGGCGGTGCATTTTTTAAGTTAAAAGAAACGGGTTAACTCATAACCTTCTTTTATGTAAAATAAATGAATATTAAATAATTTATCAAAATAAATTAAAATATTATATAATAATTACATTAATGAATTAAAAAGTAAATAAATAAAATCAAATAAAAAAAAAACAAAAAAGTCAGTAACAATGACATTTTCTCACTTTCGTTTATTAGACATTACATCACTTAAAAATCAAAGTAAACTATGGAAAGATGTTAACTGCTAACCTGATGAATATTTAGGACCATGGTTAAATATAAACATTTCAAAACTTAACGACATGTTTACTTCTGTTCATAAATATGCTGTATACAGCGTATGGGAACACGAGAACACACGAGAATGAAGAGGTGTTAGGTTGGTGCAAAAATAATGTCGTTTATTGACGTTAAAAATACGTCAAAAACGACATTATTTTTGCAACAACTTAATACTTCCGGTTGGCGGAAGGAAAAGAAAGCAAGATATGTTAATTTTTTTGCTTTCTGCTACCACTTGATCATATCATGTAATAGTTTCTTTCGACGGCAATTTTCGTACAAACTAAACACCAAATTCAATGACACAAGCTTTGAATACTGACTGGCTAATACATGATATATATATATATATATATATACAACGCCTACGTTCAAGTGTTCAGTCAATTTACCGCCAAGATTTGGTTGTGTTCGCGAGCCTATCACATGATTCAGATTAATTATAAATACTTAGCCACATCTTGATTCTTACACTTTTATGTCTTCTCAAACCCAAGCGATGTAGCTCTGTGGAGAATTCGCTTTTTATCCATTAGGGAAAGAAAATATGAAACAGAATGATACGCACACACACGCACATACGTACGTACGCACATCTATGAATATCTATGAATATTCACTCCATCAACCTGAAACTATTTCTACCAGGACACAGAAACTTATCAACTTCTAACAGTGAGATTTTCGTCAGCAAAACAGCACACCACCTGAGCACGTATGATTTTCGACAATTCATCTCAACCAATTTTATCCCTCTTCTTCGGTGAACGAATTGGAGCGGCAAGATACTTCAATATATTTATGCTGATTTTCAACTCGAAAGTTTTAAACTACATTTTTAATATCAAATACTACTTCTCGATTTTCTCTCACTCAACAATTTTCTTTGAACTCAACTTAAGTAATTCAACTAGCAGTTAAACGTGAATAACTCATGCTATATTTAAACATTGAACATTCAACTACAGAAACACTTAACATAACATTGTGAGTGAAAAAAACTGTTTAATTCGCTTACAAGTAACAATACATCTTAGTAAAGTTCTTCATACACACACATCTTTTAATACGCATCAAAGTTTATCACCAGGAACATTTTCCGCACTCAAAATTCCAAGAATAAGTAAATTACAGCCTTTCAAAATAAACTGAATTACTGTCTATGCAATTGTTGTTATGTATATATAAATTCCATTTACTTTTCTTTTTTTTCTTTTTTTGTGGTTTTCTGCCTTAAAACTTATAACAGCCCCTACAAAATAATATTCTTTGTACTGCTTAATAAATGATCAAGGTGGAATATCACTATGTCGGTGATGAAAGCAACCTGGAGATGAAACTTGTTTCAGGCCGCCTGACCGATGCCACTACTGCCTACAGCTATGAGTCTCGACACCGATCATTAAGCATTCGGGGTGGATACACAATCCAGCCTTCTTCTCTTGCTTTTCCTTTAGCAGTAACGTTCCTGATTGGCTCCATTCACATTGCATTTTATATTTTTTGCGGGCATTTGTTTTTTTTAACCGTTTATGATGCTCAGAATACCCGCCATTTTTTTTATTTTTAATTTTGCTATTGTAGCGTTCACATCCGGGGATCAGCAGGTTTTGATGTGGAGGGAATAATAAAGATATCGAAAATGAAGCAGAGTATGAGAAATACATTTTGCAAAAAAAAAAGAAAGAAAGAAAGAAAGTGGGTCATTGTTTATATTGTCCATTCGGCTAAAAAATATATAGCAAAATGAAGTTGAAAAGGAAACTGAGGCCTTTAAGAATATTTATTGAGAATAACTTTACCAGTTTCAAAATTCTATGATTTTCGAAAGTTGAATTTAAATGTAGAGCTGTCTGACTACGCCACAAGCAAAACAGATCATGTCATAGCCACATTTCTCGCCATCTTAATTTAACTTTTGAAAATCATAAAACTATGAAACCGGTAAAGTTAGCTCTAAATGAATATTCTTAGACTTTAGTTCCTTTTTTCAATTTCCCCCCTATATATATATATATATATATATATATATATATATATATTTAAAGCACCACATAGATTAGATATAGATCACCTCAACCTCACACATTAACGTATTTTTGATTTCTTTCTTGCATCAATGACAGCTACCATTTTGCATTATGCTAAATAATGCGCAATATAATATTGTCGTGTAGATATTAGGTTGGTGCAAAAATAATGACGTAATAATGTCGTTTTTTGACATTATAAAATACGTCATTATTTTTGCACCAACCTAATATATTTAAAAAGACATCGGCTTTAATTTGCATATTTATCTATTGGACTGAAAATTAACAAATTACAATGTAATATTGTTTCAGTTAACCGTACGATTTTATTAATGAGTTGTAGTTTTATAATGACAATATTGTCCTTGACAATTAATTCCGCATACAATTTTAATCTTGTTTGCACTAAACTATTTTTCTTCAAATTTCTATTTTCAGTTACCTATTCCGTGAAAACGGTGAAATTCCAGTGGCACCCTGATCCAATTGCTTTGAGTGCATCAATTGTTCTTCCGCAGTTTCGTCTGGTTCGGAATGAGACTGACGACTGTACTGGACGGAATAAAGACAGTACGAAAGATTTGTATAAATCCACTTCATCCTCTCCCTCTCATCTCATCTCTCTAACCCTCTCTCCCTCTCCCTCTTTCCAGCATATACTGACAGGATTTTGTCGTTCGTCTCGTCTTCAACTGTCGGCTTTAATCCATCTTAATTCCTTGCGAAATACATTTATTCATCTATAACTATTTACGTAACCATGAACGGGTCCATTATCAATTATAGGTTTGTAAAATGTGTGTAAACTTTAAGTATTAATTCAAGAAATATTTTCTTCGACAGATTAAGTTGGAACATAAGTTCGTAGCGTTTTTCAATGTGGCGTTTGAAAACGCGATTCTGTTTCGCACTTGACTGAAACGTATAGCATATTTTATATCCTGAGAGAAAAGATTCCAAGACCTCTTTCTATAAGATTAGCGTGTGGATTGTGAGGCAAATGCATTTTGGTCCTTTGAAGTAATTTTATTTCCAGAAAGGAAGAAATGTGGTACAAACAACAAATAATATACGTGATGTCCATGCAAGTTGATTTTTTTTATCTTTTTAAGAAAATTAACTAATTTCCGCTGGGGTTTGCATAAAACGGACTTCAGGACGTTACTACTCCACGAATTATCCAAATAAATTTGATACTTTTTGTATTAGATACATTGAATGGAAAATATATTAAAGCCAGAATTCTAATTATTAATAGCCACAAGCGGAATTATTTACAATAAGCCATAAGTAAAAGATGGCAAAAAATTGTAAAAGGTTTTCAAAAAGGCGATCAATGAATAAGATCTCTACAATAAATTAGATCTTCTAATTAATAAAAACAAAAAACATAGATAAAAGTGTTATATAACACAATAATACTGCTGGTCACAAATTAAAAAATAAAAATGTTTAAAATTTAGATTTTTTATTGAAAAATCACACTAAAACTACTGTACATCATAATATATTACATCATAATATAGCTAAATTTTTCAGTTTAATTTCCCTTTGATGTAAATGAAGGTCTTATTTGATGGCACAATGATTTAGTAATAGTGTGTTTGTGTCATGTTTAAAAACAATTTGTAAAGCGTCAGTGAATTATAAATTTTATCAATCTATGCTATAAGGTTTTCACTGATCACCGAAATGAAATTCTAACGCTACAATTTTGAACTTAAACTTAATCTTTAAACTTGTTTAAAAAAAAAAACAAAAAAAAAACATGATTCCAATATCAACCTTCTCTAATGGTACAATATTATTCGTAAGTGGTTCCCTGATATCAGAAGGAAAGATTTTGATCTACATGATCAAAAAAAAAACGTTCCGGATTGATGATGATAAAATTAAATGACTGATTGAAAATAAACCGGATAACTCGATTCAAGACGTTTTATGTTACCATTCTTCACCCAATATCAGGCACAAAAGCCCCTCAAGCAAGTGTTACTAAATGAGAATGATGTAAGGGTGTACAGGGAGGGAGAAAAGCTCGCATATTATGGAGGATAGATATTGTTTTACGCACAACTTGAAGATGTTAAGATTGTAGTAATCAAGAAAGCATCCTTTCGGGAGCCCGTTCCACATTGCTACTGTTCTGTGAAAGATGCTTTCAGAGCAGAAGTTCCTCCTCATCAAGGGATATGAAGAAAAAGAGAATGAGTTGACTAAGTGTACGTGGAATGAAATCCTAGCTGTGAAGGTTTTGAACTGATTTAGTAATCGTCTATTTAGTTTGATTGTTTGGAGGCATAACAACACCTCTATGAGTTATTTCATGCCGAAATCTTTTGGGCGCGATTTTACATATATTTCGAACGCATTGCTTTCACTTATAGATATGTTATACATAATTTTATACTTTAAGGGTTAATATATGTTTTATAGATATACAGTGTGTAGAGGAGTTATACGTTTTGGTATAAAACTACTCCTTTACGGTACGACATTATGTTAATGATTTCGTTATTTTCCAATATTTTTCTCATGTTGTTTTCTATATAGTATTTGTGTCTTAGAGGGTTTAAGTGAGTACATTCAATTAAAATTTGTTTCACCGTGACTTAGTTTTATCTCTCTCTTGCAAAGATAGAGTATGACAGGCGACAGGTACTTTATGATGTGGTACAGAGAACCAGACATTTGTCTGCATCTTTTGGGAGCATCCTATGGATATTTCGCAAATATGATATGAGCGTTTTAAGGCATTTGAAATAATTGGGAATAAACAGGAAAAATAAGAGACCACTTTTACATGAGCGATCAAAAACAGATTGGTGATCAAGATGTAAATGAAACATCCAAATAATAACGAATTGTTCCATCATGAACCAATCCAAAACTGCATCCGACGGAGGTGATTCGGTGTATCTTGTTGGGATTGCAAAGGTACTGTGAAGTACAATCTGCTTTCGTAAAATCATACGGAGCATTCAGATAATACAGTTCGTAAATGCACTGATTAAAGGCAGAAATCAATGAAAACTCTATGGAAGTATTTCATCTTCCATCGAGGACAAAATCACAACTCAGTTTTCTTTGAAGATGCGACAAAATATGATATATCATGATTGGAATAGCCTACTTCACCCGCCATACCCAATCAATCTTGCACGTTCAAATTACCACTTATTTCTGTCTTTACAAAATTACTTTTTTTTTCTGGAAGCTTATAAAAAGCTTTTCACTCAGGAAGAGGTCATGTTCTGGTGAGATGAAATCATAAAGACAGCTAATTTTGTTGATCAAAATTATATATATATATATATATATATATATATATATATATATATATATATATATATATATATATAGATAGATAGATAGATAGAGTGAGAGAGAGAGAAACATACATACATACATACAAACTTACATACATACATGCATACGTACATATTAAAGAGAAACGAAAACAGTTTGTGGAACCAACAGACAACTTGCCATATTCTAAGACTCTTATCAAGATACTGTCTCGAATAAAAACGAGAATACAGAAAAAAGAAGAGAATGACCTAAAGGCAAACCTATCTACTGAGTAAAGTAATTTGCTCGAAGTCCAGATTGTCTAGACCGACCAAAAATGTTTTTCAACGTTAGATCCTCTGAAAGGATGGCACGAGTCGTAAACCGAGTTTCACGCTCACGTGATCTTCAGACGACTTGAGTTACGAGTAAATCCGTCTTTTCAGATGATTTAACGTTATATATATATATATATATATATATATATATATATATATATATATATATATATCAAATATGTGGTGCAGTTCAATTTATATTACAATGAATCATTCATACCAAAAATAGATTAGTAAAGTTAATGATATAAAATAGAGAAATTCCTTCGCAAACAAAATTTTAAAGGTGCATTAACCTACAAATCCCTCGATGAATGTTATGATCTTTGTTTTTACAAATTATAAACGTATAATTTTTAAAAACACAAATCATAACATTTACGAACAATGTTATCTGAATGATTCATTGTAATACATATATATATATATATATATATATATATATATATATATATATATATATATATATATATATATATATATAGTGACCTGACGATTGCATATAGCATGAAACAGACTGTCGCCTCTAAGTGTTGACTTCTATATTCACTTTTATATTTACACACGCTCTATCTCTGATATTGAGCACTTTATTCCATAAAGATAGCACAAATTAAGACTATAGTTCTTATATATATATATATATATATATATATATATATATATATATATATATATATATATATATAGTGAGAGAGAGAAGAGACAGATAGATAGATAGATAGATAGATAGATAGATAGATAGATAGATAGATAGATAGATAGATAGATAGATAGCAGTATATAAATATATGTACTTTAATTGAATATTGTCTTTGAAATTCATTTAAAAAGTGCTACGAACATCCCAATACTAAAACATGCATATCACAAAACAGTTTTTCTATTCTCTCATTATTACGGATTTGAGTTAATTTTGTCCTCATCAAATATTCTCAGTTTAATTGTATTCTTATTATTTTTAATAAGGAAACTTAACTAAATTTAAAGTCTCAAAGTACATACTATAACCAGTTTCTACTCTCTAGCACATTTCCTCAGCCAGGGAAAATTTCAAGTTATATTGCTGCAAAAATACTTTAACATATTTTAAAATCATGCTTGCGTCTTGTGACATGTAAATTTCAGAACATATCAAGTTGTCTTAACTTCATTTAATATTATTTCGAGGTTTCATTGGAGTCTAGAAAATCGGCTTCACTGTAATTTCATTAGAATCTAAAATACCTACGCGAGCCTTTAAATGATACAGAATGTTTCAAATAATTTTTACGGAACTTGAATTTTATAAAGATATGTTCTTTTAATTTTACATAGGTTCCTGTAAATCATGTCACTTACCATGTTTACCTTAGATTGACGTAGAACCAACAGTGTGTCGCAATCAGTATGGATCAAAGTGATCAGACTATGTCACTAACAATTTCTACACGTCCATGTTATCTTCTTATAGCTGTCAGCGTTTTGGCATACATTGTATGCGTAGTGATATTATACATTAATGCTTAGTTAATAGGACATTGTTTTATATTCTTCCTAATAGCCATAGATTCATGGCATAATTGTTAACAATCAGGAACATTCATTATTGATCCTAAAAGAGAATTTATGAAATATCTGGGTGCCTGTGACAGGGCAATCTTAAGTATCTCGTCTTTCCACTCCTGAGAAGCAGGAAGTGTGATCATCACATTACACTCTAATATTTAGACTTCCTCAAAGACTAAGTTAGTCTTTGAGGAAGCCTAAATATTAGAGTGTTAAAGATGTTTTCTAAATAATATCGTAAGTATTTAAGTCACATTGAAAGACCCATATTTCTATTACGATAACCCGGTTGAGTTCAGAAAAAAAGATTTTCATCGCATTTAATATTATGATAAAATTATACGTTTAAAAAATAATAGATTCTATATATATAGATACCTGTGCATATATACACACAGAGACGTACACACGCATTTTGCTACTGTGTTCTGTGGGAGGAAAGCATCACCTTTCTTGCGCCAAATCTTTTATACATCATTATAGAAAAAATTCAATTTTTGTTTCATTACTCCATAGTACTTGTTCTCAAAAGCAATTTTCTTTGTCCAAGAATGTTTATGCAAAATTAAACCGAGCAACAATGTGACATGGTTCGTGAAAAGAGGTTCTTCGTTTCCATACAACCCATTTCTATTGAAACAACGTTCCATTGTCCGACTACTTAAGCTGATACACATCGTATCTAAACTTTTGCCGATGTTTTTTTTTTTAAAAAGAAAAACACTCTTGGGTTTATATTAACCTTGGGGCTCAGTTTTCGTGCAGTTTTCGGTTCCAATTTGGGTTTTCTTCTACACCCAGGCAAATTCACTGTCGTGCCAATTTGTTGATCCGCAGTACCAAAAATTCCTGAGAATAAAACTACTAAGACATATGACTATATTATTTGAACTATATTACTTAGTTCATGCCATGTTAACTTAAAAACACATGTAAAAAAAGAATTCATAGATTTACCATATTACAAAATTCATCTAAATATTCTTACTTGAAAGTTTGAACTTTAGCGTTGCGACTCGTACGTTCGGAATTGTACAACCGTCAATAAATAGCACATTCTTAAAAAACATCTTTCGGTCAACAAACAATTATTTCGTCTTCAAGTTTTAACTTTAAAGGATAAAAATTACAGCCTGACTATGAAGGAATGACTCTTCGAAAGTACATGCTTAACTTAAAAAAAATATACACTCGAAACATCTGACAACAGTTTTATAAATGAGGATCACATTATTCAATGGATTAACAGTATTTTAATGCATAGATTGTTCTATTAGCGAAGTGATTTCGCCATTAATCGCATTAATATTGCTGGTTGATTCTATGTATGATTATTTCTTTATATGTAAAATATATGCTGCCTAATTTAATATATATATATATATATATATATATATATATGTGTGTGTGTGTGTTTGTGTGTGTGTTTGTATGTATATATATATGTATGTATATATATGTATATATACATATATATATATATGTACACATATATATAAATAGATTCCCAAGCTGATAGAATCCAGGTACAACACAATGTCCAGGACAGAGTAGGAATATAATATAAAAGGCTCATCACTAATATTCCATGGTTATAATTTATTACATTGGAATCGTAATCACGATCCAATTCCTCAGACCTAAAAAAAAGTGTTTCCAATTTGTAGCTCTGATGAATTGGATCGTGATTACGATTCCAATGTAATAATTTATAACCATGGAATATTAGTGTTTGAGCCTGTTATATATATATATATATATATATATATATATATATATATATATATATATATATATGTGTGTGTGTGTGTGTGTGTGTGTGTGTGTGTGTGTGTGTTATGAAATGGATTAAATCCGATAATTATTTAATATAATTTCTGTTTTACGTAAATTTTGATAGATAAAATTTAAGTAAATGGTCTGTTTTTTAAATAAAGAGTATTAATTGCATTTGCCGGCCTGAAATCCCGAGAAATTACATAGAAAATATGCGTTAATATAAAATATCTATTTTACTTCATCACTTAAATATTGCGGAATATAATCCATTTCATATGTAGTCAATATTTACGTTTAGTCACGTTTCCTTAGTAGATATGATCGTTCGGGCAAAATCGTCAAAGATTTGTTTTTTATAAACAGTAATCTGGTTTTTGCCTAACGAGACGCTACTCTGTAGCTGAGTAGTATATCACGTTATATCAATTGAGAATACCGTATAGGACACAGGTTCGATTCCTGTCAGAGAAAGCATATTTTCTACGCAATTTCTCGAAATTTCAGGCCATTAATTGTAATTAATATTATTTATTTAAAAACAAAGCATTCAGTTAAATAAATGATATCTATTAAAAATAACGTATAAACAGAAATTATTATATATACATAAATATATATACATAAATATATATATATATATATATATATATATATATATATATATATATATATATATATATATATATATATATATATATGTGTGTTTGTATGTATATTTCAAATGTATTATATTGCTCTGAGGAATATATATTAAAAGGAAATCTCTGAATTGAATTGAAATGCACAATTTGACATTGTCTGTAAGTCATATCGGGATTTTATAGTGAAACGTGTATAGCTTATATTCATGTGAATGTGTCAGAGGTGTTGAAAATATGGCAACCATTATTCGTTACGAAATAGACACTCATTGGAGAATTTACGTATCATTTCCACTTGGTTGAATAGAAGGCACAGTTAATGCACTCGACAAACTATTGGCACGGCCTGACAGGATATTTTCTCTCCCGGATATTTCCCAAGTCTTTGAACAATTCGTATGACTGACACATCAATCAAGACATTCGGAGATATCTGTTAAGTATTCAGTTTAATGGTTAGAGCAAAGTTTAGTAGCTTTAAGTTCTCTCTGTATTCAGGAAACAATCTGTTTTGAAGGAAAAATAATTTTTAAAACAAATTTTAGATTAACTGAATTTAAATATATATTTTTAAGGCCTTTGCTTATTTTGCCACTTGAAAATAAAAATAGTATTATTAAATTTTGTGAAAGAAATGATGGACATTATTGTAACTGGATCTTTTTAATAGAGTAATAATACTCTTTACATAAATATACTGCAACTTCTTTCAACTATCTCTTTTTGTTAAATTCCTTTATATTATTTCGATTAAGAAATACACCCTCTTTAATTTTCTGCTTCGATATAATTATTTTAGGAATGTTTAGTTATTATTATGACTTTTCTATTTCCGCAAGAACTTCGATGCTTCTTTGGAAGTTAAAGTTTATGACAATGACTCTAAGTAAAAACACTTGGGGTGAAAAATGTTAAACACAATTTAAACAAAGAGAGAAAAGTCTCCTAAACTTAAGGGTACTTTTTTGGCATAGAAATGGGAACAAACTTCAACCTCATGTAAAGGCACAGAATATACATTCGGTAGAGAATATACCTCCGGCAGAAAATATGCCTTTCAATCATGACTTTCCTAAAGGGTACTTGCTAATGCTCCTGGGAAAGATATGAATTGATCTTTTTCACACAGCATTGGGTAAATTGCAGGAGAGGCTGGGTTCTATAGCCTAGCCAGTCTAGAAGAAGAAAAACTCTGAATACAAATAAAGATTTGGGCTCTATAAGGCTATCTTGTCTAACATCCCACTTCTACTGCGGCTATCATACATGTATGGCTCCTACAACTTTAAAGAAAACACCGTCGAGTTTGGCCAGTACGTAGATAGGCAATCACTTGAGAATACCAGGTGCTGTAATTGGCTAATTAATAATCGAGTTCCAATTCCAGTTAGGTTCGTTATATTTTTTTACGCGCAAATTTCTTTTGGAAACGTATGACTCTAACTCGTCTCCCCATCTATGCGTTAATTAGTAGGTCATGTATCATTAATTCAATACTATCTTAGAAAAAATTGTTAAAATCTAAATATATTTTCTGGTTTTAAATAACATGTAAAAAACTGATAAGACTTGTAAAAACAAATCAATCAATTAATCAAATTCTGAAAAGACAATGTGGTTTATTTGTGGTAATATCTGATTATCATTGTGTCTGTTCAGATCAGCCATTATTGCTATTTTTAGATTGGAATGGTTATATAATAGGTCGAGTGATAAATAATTCCATCTGATGTTTTTCAACGCTATTCTTGAAAAATAAAGTACAATTACATTTTATTCAGTTATCTATTTACCATTTGTAATCGCCACTTTTCAAGCTGGTCTTCGAGAACTTTAGAACACAATTTCGCAGGTGTTGGTGTGAAGATTTCAACGAACACTTAAATCTGTTTTTTATTAAAGAAAGTTTTTCTCATCATGGCGTTTTTCAGTGATCAAAAAAACTAATAATAGTTTATTGGAATATGATGGCCGGGGTAGAACAGACCAAACCAGTTTCAAAATGTTTTTCTTGTGTTATTCTTGCTGGATGTGGTCTTGCGTTGTCATAGAGAAGAATATTTTCCTCTAAACAATTCAGAGCTATTTACGACAAAAGTCTCTGGACACGCTGTAGCTGCTCAACATATAAATGTGCATTTAATTCTTCATTTTCCATTAAGTAGATAAATACACCCTATCGCTGCCAACACATATGCAATATTCCTTCTCCCATAGAGCTTAGATTTAGGAATTGATTGTGAAGAGTCGACTTGTTAATTCAACACGTTTTCCATTGAACATTGTCGTATGTAACCCATATTGCATTACTTTTTATGATATATTTGAGTAACGGGCTAGACGTCTGTTGTAAAAGGATATTAGTAATTATAGATAAACGATCCGCCTTTGTTGTTTTTGCTAAGAAAGTTTGAAACCAATCAGCCTGCTTGGTGTCTTTCCCTTTCTATTCTAAGTGTCAGTATAGGGTAGATTGGGAATTGTTTAACATACAGTGCTGTTCGATAAAAGTGACTCACCTGATTATTTTTTTAACTTAAAAATTGTTTCGCCTATTTTTTGGGGTCAAACTAATTTTTTATCTTACTAATATAAAGACCCCTTCCCGACCACCTTGTAAAAAAGCTTACTTACGCTAAGGTATTCTATTGATAATTATAATTTTGGATATAAATGAAATTTAGGAAAAACTCTGTGAAAAAAAAAGTGACTGATTTATTTCCTGCAACTAGTAATCAATAGAAACATAACCGAACAGCTTTAAATAAAGAATAATAGAAGTATAATTTATATATAATAGTTAATATAGTTCGAAATATTTAACAATCTATGGGTCCTCCTTTATTTTGAATAAAGTTTTTAACCCTTTCTGGCATTGACTTGATTAGGTTCTGGCAAATCTTATCCCCAAGCATTGAATTCCATTGGGATATGAAATTCACAATCAAATTCTCTTTGTTGCTCAACTGCTTTCTCGAGAGCCTGTACTTTATAATGCTCCATAAGTTTTTTTATGGGGTTAAGGCAGGAGATTGGGGCGGCCATGCCATAACACTCACCCGCTTCTCATCAAAGTATTCCTTCATCAATTTTGATTTGTGACAGGGAGCATTATACTGCATAAAAATGAGCTTGGTGGGGTCGATTTGCACCCTTTCAGCAGAAGGGAGCAGACAAGACTCTAAAATTCTCTTTTACTGCTCGCTCCTGAGGGTCTTTTCAATAGGTTTATAGAAACCAGTTGCATGAAAAGAAAAGCATCCCCAGAACATTATACTGAACGGATGCTTGACAGTACTTACTGCTAAATTCAAAGAGCTTTCAATTCTTCTTCTTCGGATTTTAGATCGCTTATCCTTTGAATTTAGCTCAACTTTCCTTTCATCGGAGAAGAGAACATTTACTAAAAAAATCAGGTGAGTCACTTTTATCGAACAGCACTGTATTTGCTAAATTCTGAGTATTTTGCCGTAGATTGCTTTTCACTAATGACATTAGAGCTTCATCATCAAAGTCCGATGACAGACCGTTCTAGGTTCATCTAACGACGTTTCTACAGAATTAAACACTGGAAACCAATTAATTAACTCTTAATGATATGTACTTACTATTGGTTAAATCCAGTCGAATCCATTACATTCACTTACGTGCTAATACCATTGGGAAAGTTATGAATCCTCTTCTTTTATCCCCAACAATGGGTAAATATCAGGACAGACCGGGTTCTGTAGCATTGCATGGCAAGTGGTATACCGCAGAAAGAAATGGCGACCTACTGCGGGAAAAAAATCTGCCTCGTCAGTTATGTATCGAAAAATACATGATCGCCTAAGGGTGTATCAGACATGGCACATAACTGACTGAGTGACTGGTTCTCAAAATATTCAAAAATCAAATAAAAAAAATGTACATACAATTAGTTCTTAAATATAGAATTTAATAAATAAGAAAAACATTTGTTGATACTAAGAGTAAAGTTGGGTATAAACTTGCTTATATATGGGTAAACATAGATTATTTTATACACTGTATGTAAGAATTAGGTTAGCATCAGTCGTAATCACCAGGCGCCCAACTCCTGGTAGGTCAGTTGTGACCTGAAAATACAGAAGCACCATCATATATTGATTTTTTTTTCTGTTAGTATAAGTAGGGAGGTTGCTTACACCTCCGCTTGCTAGACCTGTCCCGTAGATTAAATCACCTTGTATTATGCAGCGGTCACTCATCTGAGTACTGACCAAGCTCAAGGTTGCTTAATTTTGGTGATCACAGGAGAACCGGTGTTCCAACGTGATATAGCCGTTAGACAAATCATACGCTGGGAGTTATTCTGTATTATATTAAACTAAACCTGATTATAATCTGGGTGGAGTTAATGTCAACAGCTACAGCGGCATTAGTGAAACCTTTTAACTCTTTACAGACTTCCATTAGATTCTTATAAGTTCCGACTTAAAGTTATCATGCATTCGTTACTGCAGATACATTAGCGCGGCAAATATAAAAGGGCGTTGTTCGATTGTGTCGTCTACGGTACCATAACTCATGTTAACAGAAAAGAAATAAATGCTAAGACACAGTAATTAAGATGATGCGTTGTTAAATGTGAAAATAAAGAATTATTTACGCTTTCACATCAGATGATAAACAAGAGTGATTAAAGAATTCGCTAGGAATTTTATATTTCATCGTAATTCTTGAGAAATATCACATAAGGAAAAGGTAAGCGCAAATGAACTTTATCACATAGTTTGAGTAAAGGCTTTCATCGGTTCGGAGACTCATTGCTAATATCGGACTCTTGGCACCTTTGTAACTCTCTTCAGTGATCTGCCTCAGATTTCAGTGTCTATGTGTTTTCAGGGAACGACCGGCCAAAATGGGTAAAATAAAAAGAAATGTCCGAGAAAGGGCTCAGATGAACATTCTGCTATGGAGTTGAATAGGTGAGAGATAAAGTGACTTTTTTTTCTGGTTGATCAGGATATGCAACGGTCGTTCAATAAGTTCTAAGAGTCACCCAGAAGGAGCTGGAAAAACAAGACGGTTTTTCACTGTTTTTCAATATAGTAGCACTTGGTCCAACGATGCTTCAGCAGGCCTATTCACGAGAAAAATGAAAAAAACAACACCAGAATATAATTAATATCCATTCCTGGGGAAATGTTTAGTAGATTTTCATTGAACCGTATGAAAACACAAAACGAAAGATCTATAAAATTAACAAATATGGTTTCTGGCCAGGTAGAGGAATGACAGAAGCAGTTTTTATTGTTAGACATAAAGTGGAAAAGACAAAAGAAAAAAATGCTCGTACATTTCCATTTTATTGAATTTAAGGCAGACTTTGATAAAATTTGGAGAAAGGTTTGTTGACAATGATGAAGGCGATAGTTAAAAATTGAGGGCCGTTCAAAAGCTTCTAACCATCAATGAGAAGGAGTTGGAGAAACAAGACACTTTTTCACTATTTTTAAATATAGTCTATCTTGACAACGATGCCTTTGTTCCAACGATGCTTAAGAATTGGAATTCCTCAAGGAAGAAGGTGGCGTTCTGGTCCACCCCAAAACTCCCCCACAGATTATATGATTTCATTAATGTTTCCAAAATGGCGACCATGCAGGTAGGATTGGAGTTTAGGAAACTGGAAGAAGCCAGATGGAGTTATGTCTGACGAGTAAGGGGGATAAGGTAGCGATTTAAAGCCACGGTTGGCTGCATCGGCCACTGCATACTGAGCAGAGTGAACGAGCACGTTATCCTGGGGCAGGAGCACAGCTGCCCTCAGTTTTTCTCTACGTTTCGACTTGATTGCTTTCTTCAGTTTTCATAATTCTGATTCATAGTATTTTTTTCCTTTCCCAGGTAGTATATCATGATCACGTCGTCAGAATAAAAAAAAACACAACAGAAGCATCACCTTGCCAACAGACGCTACCTGCTTGAACATCTTCTGTGGGTTTGGGGAGAACGAGAGTATTTCCGCGGTTTACTTTGAACCCTTTAAACCGAGGTTTCAACTTTAGTTGCGGTGGAAATTTTCAGGCTCAGCCTGGAATTGAGTCAGAAGTGCCTTGGAAATGTCAACCTTTTTCAGCTTCTGCTCTGATGCCGGAATTCTATGGAGCCATCTTGCAGACAGTTTGCACATCCCCAAAATCTCAGTTAAAACAGTATGAACTGAACCAGATAGAATGTCAATGAACATAGACCGTCGAAGAGAGCAAGATGAAAAGACTATGAACTCTAAATAAATAAATATGTTTGTTAGCAGAAGATACAGACAAAGATGTGACACGTATTGAAAACATCACAATCATGCTTGAGTGAAAATGTAAGTTTCGTGAATTATAGAAATAGGAACGGATATATGAGAGCGAATTCCAAAGGCGGGTA
The DNA here is from genome assembly GCA_963932145.1 of Acanthosepion lycidas. Classification (NCBI taxonomy): domain Eukaryota; kingdom Metazoa; phylum Mollusca; class Cephalopoda; order Sepiida; family Sepiidae; genus Acanthosepion; species Acanthosepion lycidas. Next base: position 146,764,457 of record OZ010572.1, read on the forward strand.
GGAATAGTATATGATCCTTTCAAAAACGAAATGAAATATTAGGGTATTAGAAACTGTCATTAGAACAAAAGGAATTAGATCTAGACTGCCATAAAATCCTATATAGGAGATAATGATTGACAGTATCCTCACAGATAAGAAAGGAAACTTGAAGCGACAAAGATGTGATACTACGATAGACAAATTAAGTAAGTGACGAGAAAGTTTTAAAGATAGTACAAGTGTCGTTCAAAAAATTCTAAACCTCAGCCCAAAGGAAGTTGGAGAAACCAGACAGTTTTTCACTATTTTTTAGTATAGTCCCCCTTGACACCAATGCACTTGGGCCAACGATATTTAAGCATCGCAATCTCATCACGGTGGCGTCTTGTTCCTCCCAAAACTTCTTCACAGCACATATGATGTCATAATTGTTTCCAAAATGGTGACTGCGCAGGTTGGATTTGAGTTTAGGAAACAGAAAGAAGTCAGATGGAGCCAAGCCTGATAAGCAAGGGGAATGAGGTAGTAATTCGAAGCCACAGTTGGTTACTTCAGCTACTGCAACCTGAGAAGGATGAACTGGCGCTTTATCCTTAAGCAAGAGCACAACTGCCCTCACTTTCCTTTTGCGTTCCGACTTGATTTCTTCCTTCGGTTGTCTTAGTTATGATGCATAGTACTGTCTTTTTTAGTTTTTTTTTTTTTACTTTTCCAGGTAGTCTATCATGATTACTCGTTCAGAATTTAAAAAAGCAGAAATCATCACCTTGACAATAGACGCTGATCGCTTAAACTTCTTCGGAGGTGGAGAACCAGTGTTTCTACTGTTTGACTTGACTCCTTGATTCAATTTCAAAGTAGTGAACCCAGCTTTCATCTTGTGTTTCTAATCCATGGGGAAAACTCACAAGGTCAACCTGGAATCGAGTCAGAAGAACCCTGGAAATGTCAACCCCTTTCAGTTTCTGATCTGGTGTCAGCATTCATGCGAGCCAAGACAGTTTGATCATCCCCAAGTTGTCAGTTAAAACGGTATGGACCGAACCAGATCGAATGTCAATGAACATAGCTGGAGAGTAAGACGTCTGTCATCCACAACCATACGATGAACGGAACTAAATTGTTTATCAGTGGTTCAACCTGTCCGAGGGTCAACTTCTGTGCGGTTCCTGACCCGCTTGATTTCCACAACCACAGTTGCATATGAAGGGGAGAGGTCCTCAGCAAATGACAATAACATGAATTTCCTTGTATATCATAACTTTCTTGTGCAGATACTATATGAATGCATGGGCCTCTGTTTTGTCTATTTTTACATTAGTCGCACATTTCTCCTCTTTGTATGTGCCTCACCTGCACAGAAATTAAGACAGAAATCTGAATTAGTTTTTATAGTTTTATAAGAAGTGGTAGTGTGTTGCAATAACAGAATTGTTCATCTATAGTTCTTTTTTTCTGGATGAAGTTTAGAATATTTTTAAAAGATTCTCGTATGTTTATGACTTTTGAATTTTTCGTTTTGTATGTTGATGCGTGAAGCCCGCCCAAAATGAAGCCATTTTTTCTCATTTAAATGATGGCTCCCAATATAAGGACAGTCTAAAATGCACTAAAGAATCCATAACTGATCCTTTCTTTAAAATAATAATATATAAACCAAGGTAAGCTATAGTAGAAAAATTCTTGTAAAATCTTACAGGCAAAACATTATTGAATAGATTTGAAATTTAACCAACAGAAGAGAAATCAAATCCTTTGAGAGACATTTGAATAAATTTTCAGATTGCCAAGTAATATTGTTAACGAATCTGTTTCCGGATATTCTTATGAAAATTAGAAAATATTTCTTAAAAAAACGAAGACAATATTTGGCTTAGAAAGTTTCGTCTTTCCTATCGATTGGTATCTGAGTCAAGTTAGAACTAGGTTTTTCAATCCTGATTGTTTAAAACATGCAATAAAAAAATCTTCGCCACTTATAAGATTGACGCAATGCAATATTCCCCGGCTTGAATTAACAATCACTTATGACCCAAGAAGAATACCTAATGAGGATACTTCGACATTGTGTAATGCCTAGTAACTGTGTCTCATTATATCAGTTAAGTTTTAGTAGTGAGTTCGATACTGACTTGGTGCTTCATGCTCTCGGCCTTGTACCAAATCTTGACCTCGTTTAGTTAATCGCGCCCTCGCGTTGGGATCAAAGTGTAATATCTACCCACGGGCGGATGAACTGTGTCTCTTGATATTCAATTGTGTCTCTGGCTTTGGACGGAGTGCAAATCAGTTGCGTCTCTATCTGCGGATAGAGCAAACTGAAAAAAATATTGAAAGGTTCCAATTCCCGGGAAAAAGATACTCGCGCTAGTACCCCACCCTCTGTATTAAAGAAAGGAGGACGATAGTAATGTCCATGCCAAGGCAACCGCCAATTGGACTATTTTTGGAGCTGTCCCCCGCTGCACAGGAAGGCGCTCCCACATTAAACTGACCTTGTGTGATATTCTACCATTGTAGGCGCTAAGTAAATACTAAGAATAATAGATAACAAAAAACAATTCTACTCAGCATATTATGGAATCATGTTCTGATATTAGTCAGCAGAAACGGTACCAATATTTTTCATATTCTATTTCTTGGTATGGATTATTGAAATATATTTAGGTATATTTAGTAGAAAGTAATAAACTTCATTTCAAAACTGTTGAAATGTCCAACCCTTTTTACAAAAATGAACTCACCCAGTGTATACTTATACTACTGCCAGTGAAGACCCGAGAGAGCAAGACGGAGAAGTCGAGTCGAGTCCAGAGTGACCGACTAAAAGGTTGAAGGTAACGGGAAGAGTGAGGGTGAGGTAACAGCGTTGTAGGAGTCTCAGTGAGCGAGCACGTAGACTCAGTAAGAAGTCATACAGCGATACTTCAATACCAAAGACTGTATATGTATTTTGCTACTAACCCGTATTCCTGGAACTACTAACCTGCTTTACCAGTTTGTATTATTACGTTAATACATTATTTTCATATATTCATTCCTGGCGTTTCTTATTTATTGGTACCGTATTTCAACCCGGAATCCACAACAAAAACAAATCTTGAAACGTTACATATGTATATGACCTGATTTCTGAAATCAGCATTTGAGAGAAAGTAATGTCGCTTTTATAAAAAATTTTCTCTTTTCTAAATTAGTTTTTTCTAAAATGTCCTGAATCGTATCAAATGTCAATACACAATCTCCCTCATAGGGGAACTTGATCTGCGATGAGCCTAATATGTGATAGGCTCACCTTAGATGATACCATAAAAGACGTTGCACGTAGTATAATCCCAGAGTGTCAGAGAAACAGACGAATCAACGGATACCCAATGTGCAGGTTCATACCGTCACTAGATTAAGTGACAATTCCCGACATGTAAACAGATGATCAACCCATCTATGCATAAGGTTACCGAGTAACAGGTAGATATATATGCGCTCCTCCTAAGAGTAAAATCGAAGGCATTTTCGCAAAACGAAAAATTCATGTAGCGAGAGAAACGCCAAAGTTAAACACACACTCACGGATATTCGTTGACAAAGTTTGAAGTTAAATAAGCAATATTTTTACGCAGAGATTTAAACACGTGTGCTTAATAGTGTGTACAACAATTTCATTACAATTATATATTCGTTTAGAAATTTTATAACGACAGGGTTTGATGAGTTTCTTCGTAGTTTTTTTTTTTTTTTTTTTTATAAAAGTAATGATTAAGTTCGTTTTACAAATATATGTGAAATTTCATATATCTGCACACTAGCAACAGTCCGCAAGTGACGAGTTAAAAGAAAGCGAACAGCTTCTTTTAATAAAAAGTTTTCATTTAATTCTATCTAGCCACAATTGAATCGAGTGCAGCATTGAGTTCATTGGACAATCATACCACGGAAGAATGAAATCAGCAATTTCATTGACATATGTTCGTTTTCCTTACTGCTCGTATATTGCTATTTATTTTCGTAGATATTTTTATATCGAATATATCCCTTTATAAATTGAGCTGACAAGAGAAACACAACAAAAGCCCAACAGAATCTAGTAGTCGACACTGAATTCTAGCTACATAATGCATAGCTGCAGAATAAGAGAGAATCCTTTATTTCAGTCGAACGGTCGTTCCCAGTGATATTTCATAGTGTTCTTTTCCCAACTTGAGCTAATAAACAGAACGAAACAAAGCGCTCTTTGATATACATTTCGGCAACAATTCCCCAAACAATTACTATTCATTTTCATTTACTTGTTCAATGATAACAATACTGATGCATGACTCGGTTCGTTTAGTGAGATAACCACAGAAAACAACAGAAAATGGAAATTTGTACCGTCTCATATGTTACCAGTCTAATCACTCAGATTTTACACGCACGCCGCGTATATATATATATATATATATATATATATATATATATATATATATATGTGTGTGTGTGTGTGTGTGTGTGTGTGTGTAGATAGTAATTTTTTCTAATAAATGCCACACAGGTGAGAATATATAGGAAAAAGAAGTATAGGTATTTAGTAAAATATATATAGCTTAATAATGTTATTCTAAATAAATATTCTGAAAGGCTCTACTTGTCTTTTCATCTTCCTTTTCATACACACACACACACACACACACATATATATATATATATATATATATATAGTATGACAAACTGAAAAAAAATTGTGAAGCATGTCATCAGTTCGCATTTCATCGGACTGGAATTTATTGATGTTGCCACCAAACATTTTTCCAATTTGTCATAATATTTTCCCGAATACTGTTTGTTTATTCATAAAATCATACCAAATTCTATATCGTTATATCATATATATATATATATATATATATATATATATATATATATATATATATATAACGGTATTGCGTTGAAGCTTGGCGCTGGCCACAATGTCCGTTTATGTATTTACATACGCTCTGTCTCTGAGATTCAGCATATTTAACCATAATATAGTTTCATTTCAAATTATATTTGTATCATATATATATATATATATATATATATATATATATATATATATATATATATATACATATAAGTATGTATGTATATTTATATATATATATATATATATATATGTAAGTATGTATGTATATATATATATATATATATATATATATATATATGATATATATATATATAGCTTGTCTTTTATTCGTTACAAAGCATAAACATTAATTAGAATATGTTACGAATATCCCTCAAGATGCAGAAAGCTTAACTTCCTTGACCTAAAAAGTCGCTATCATTAGTGGCTTTTCGAGTTTATTAAACGTACCTCGAAATTAAACCTAGACCGAAATGTTTTTTCTCATATGAAAATTGTAATTACGCTTTCTAAACATTGCCTTTCTTATGCTACTACACTTACCTAGGATCTAAATATATTTCACAGATATTCTAACAACCATATATATATATATATATATATATATATATATATATATATATATATATATATATATAGAGAGAGAGAGAGAGAGAGAGAGAGAGAGAGAAATCTTATTTATCTATTTTTCCAGTGTAATTAATATCAAACTAATTTGCACCAATTCTGCGCATGCGCATATCATCATAACACAAATCTCTGGCGTGTTACATAAATTTTGAGTATGAATTATGTCTGAAACAACAGTTTTTACCCCAGTAGCAATGTTTTTGTTGTCAGATTTTACCAAAGACTTATATAAGTATCAATCACGCAGATTGTTATCCTGGTAATTACATCTTTAATACATTTGCTGTTAAATTAATGAGAGATTATCTGTCTTTCCTTAATTATTTTTTTCTATCATTATTTCATAACATTTAGGAAGAATACGAAATGAAATCTTTCATAAACATTATTTTGGCTCAATGATCTTTTTGAATTGTTAAGAAGATTTGATTTATTCAGAAACATATATGAAGTATCCCGAACTTATACTGAATAAACACCTACTTACCAAAAAAAAATGAATTGTTTTGGTACAACAAATAGAAAGGGTTTAAGACAAAGCTGTGTCTTCTCATATTATTTAATCATGAGAGTGAGGCTATCCTAAGAAAACTAGATATCCAAACAGGATGTATCATCTGTGTTGATAATCTTTACAATATAACAATTGTTGACGTCACCTTACAAATGGCAAACACAGACAACTTCAGGAACTCCGAGAAAAGGTAATAAAAGGAAGCAAGTAGAAAATAATAAGAATCAATTCTAACAAAGCAGAACGTATGACTTTCATAGCGGCACTGATTGAGGAATCGGAGAGCCGAGTTCGAATTCCAGTCGAATCTATTACATTCACTTACGTGCTAATACCCTTGGGAAAGCTATGAATCCTCTTTTTCTTCCCCTAGCTATGGGTAAATAGCAGCACAGAACCGGTTCTATAACCTTGGATGGCTACTGGTCTACTTCAGATAGAAATGACGACCAACTACGGGAAAAAAAATCTGCACCGTCAGTCATGTATCGAAAGATACATGATCGCCTAAGCGTGTATCACGCATGGCATATAAATGATTGAAAATGGAAATGTCCAATGGAAGAATTAAACAAGTTCTTGTATGCAGAGAATGCTTTTAAAATAAATAGCGACATTTAACATTTATATTCTGTTGCAAAACCTAGTGCTAACCCTACTTTAGTATTTCATATGGGGAGATCAATATATACTGGGGTCACCACAGATTAACTCCTCTTAAAACAAAGGTTCCTTAAAGTTATTAATTTCAATACAGACCACTAGTATTTCTTATCATAAATGTATTTTTAAGTTTTCAAAAATTACCTCAATATATGGTCTAATGTTACTATTGAGTGATGAAGTTTTGATTCTTTTTCAGGTAATTTCACCTGTTTGTTCGTGAACTTCCACCTTAAACGAGATATTGGTTACTACCTCATCCAGATTTACATACCCAGCGTTCTGATTGTCCTTCTCTCCTGGGTGTCTTTTTACCTTAACGTCTCGGCAATACCCGCCCGGATATCCCTGGGAATCCTCACTGTCCTCACCCTGACCACCCAGAGATCGGCTGGAGCTGCAGCTCTCCCGAAAGTCTCTTATGTTAAGGCCATTGACGTTTGGATGGCTTCATGCCTCTGCTTTGTTTTTGCAGCACTCCTTGAGTTCGCCTTTGTCAACGTCCTCGACAGGCGACACCTTAAAATCATTGCTTCGATGAAAGATAGTGAACAAGTTACCAAAGCTTCTGAGGTAAGGAACTCTAAGGCATTCATTTATTCAAAACAAAATTCTTTTAGAAATATTTGGTTGGAAGAAAATTATGCGGGTTTATAGAATATTATATTTATTTATAAATCGAGAAAACTTTCGCACCAGCCAAATACGATTCTCGTACCAACATTTAAATCTGCAATAACTTCAACCAAAGATACGAATACATGCAATATTTTAATCAATGCATTTTTTAAACCGTTAAATCTCTTTATATATATATATATGTGTGTGTGTGTGCGCGCGCGCGTGTGTGTGTGCGCGCGCGCGTCTGTGTGTGTGTGCGCGCGCGTCTGTGTGTGTGTGTGCACGCGCGCATATTTTTGGCAAATTAATGACAGAGTGGGAAAAATTGTTGAGGGATACGTCAACGGCTTATCAATTATTTCAGGTTATTAAAAGTTTTAGATTGTAAAACATTTTTTTGGTGGGGGGGAGATATTATTGATCTAGTGATAAAAGTCTTATTCATAACTGGGGGGCGGGTAGAGATGGGTTCATGCCTTTCCCAAAAGTATTTGCGCGTAAGTGAATAGAACGAACCTAACTGGAATTAGAAGTTGGCTCTCCCATTAACAATTCCGAACCATTATCTATTACCATTCGTACATTGACCAGGCTCGACGTTGCTTAACTTCGATGATCGTATGGAAATCAGTGTGTTTCAATGTGATTTGATTCATATTTTGAGTGAGGCCTTTCAGACAACGAGCTGTGTTATAGTTATTTTAGACTTTTTAAGCAGGAGGTGTTTACTCTGTATAAACGCTATATTCTTCATATATCTTTCCGAATAAATCAAATCTTCTTAACAATTCAAATAAATCATCGTGCTATATAAAACGAATACACAATCATTTTTATTTATGAAACATTTCATTTATCCAATGAAATTATGGAATTTTTTGGCAAAAAAAAATCGTTTCAATATACAGGAGCTGATCGGGATTGGGTAGAATTTATCCCTGAAGATGATCTTACAAAAGAATGAAAGTGGTTGGGTTAAAAATTACGAAGCCTTCCTTGATGAATTTCATTTTAACATCAAGAAACTGAATATTCAACTGGAAATGATCAGTATAAGAATAACTAGGCGCAATATATCTATATTATTCAAAGAAACACAGACATGGCTATACACAAACTTACGCACATATACATAAATGCATACACACAAACAAACACACACACACACATACATATATATATATATATATATATATATATATATATATATATATATATATATATATATGGTTGGATTGATGTGAGTCTGTAACCCTGTGTATTCAATGAAACAAACACACACATGGTCATACACAAACATATACATAAATGCATACATACAAACGCATACAGACACTCACACACACACACACACACACACATATATATATATATATATATATATATATATATATATATATATATATATATATATGGTTGGATTGATGTTAGTTTTTGACCCTCGGATTCAGGCTATTGCGATCGTCAGACAAACTGATTATTCTTTTTTTAATTTTGGATTTATGTAGATTGCGTGTATTGGTTTTATTATAGAAGTGGGAGGGTGAATCGTCGTCGTGATGTCACTCATGCTAACGCAAACATAGATGCATGTCCGTACACCCGTTGGGGTAAGCAGGCACACATACACACGCGGTCGCAGGCCGGGGCTCATACAAACATAAACATATGTGGACAGTATGGGACTTTACATATATAGGTATATGTGTGATGTTGTCTACATACATACGCGTTATTCTACTAATAGGTATTTATTTTCATGTCTATATTTGGAAATTATATCTATTAGCAGAATTTATACCAAACGGATAAAATAAAAGACACCAACGATCACTCTTTTGTTCAAGCTACCATCACAATAATTACATTTATTGTTATTATCATCCCACTACCATTACTAATCACTTCTACCACTTTACAATAACTATTAGCTAGCGAGTGTGTATGTGTGCCTGTGTACCTCGACGGGTGTACGGACATGCATGTATGTTTGCATTAGCATGAGTGACATCACGACGACGATTCCCCCTCCCACTTCCATAGCACCAATACACCCAACCTACATAAATATATAATTAAAAAAAATTAATCAGTTTGTCTGACAATCGCAAAAGCTTTAAACCCAGGGTCACAAACTCACATCAATCCAACGAAATATGTTAGCTCTATCTCTGATAATGAGCGCTTTGTAATAAGTACCGCGCATATAATATATAAATAATAATAATAATAATATATATATGTGTGTGTGTGTGTGTGTGTAACATTTTAGGCATTTGAAACAACACCCTTGGCTGCATACACAATTCCGGAAAATCCTGTTGAAAACACAGTTATACTTAAACAGGAAAACTATAAACAAAAAGCAAAAATTCTTGAAGCTTTATACATAAAACAGTTGAACAAAAAAATCTGAACAAAATAAACTATGAAATCTCCACAAATATTCTTAAATGTCCAACAGCTAACAGAAGCCATTGGTTTATACCTTGGTTTCCCATACTTCATACTTCTCGAATTCATTCTCGCGTGGTTATATGTGACGTCATGACCTGCGTTGCTATTTTCGCTTCCAGCGTCTTATATGCACGTATTTATCGTTGCTTGGAAATCATCCATGTAAACAGAAACAGACTATCATCACTGTCTTGTCCGTGTATTGCTTAATATATTTTACTGTCATTGTCATCTTTGATAATGGCTTATGTAAGCCGAAAGCTTAGATTGGATTAAAAAATATGTATCAATATTGTGATTTTCTTTCTTCGTTTAATGATAATGTTATTAAGCTTATCAGACGTTATGAAAAGAATTTACATAAAATAGACAACACTTGTCTATATTATTTAATGAAACATTTATGAATGAATAAAATGCTGCCTAAATACACACAATATATATATTTATATACACACACTTTTCATATATATATATATATATATATATATATATATATATATATATATATATATATATATATATGAAAAGCCATTTCCGGTCATCGTGACTCACCATTGATTCTTTTATGTATTATTATATGATATTTAAAATTCTATGACATTTTGGCAATTCACAGTGGAATGGTTTCATCGGTGGTTTTGAATTCAGACTATTCCTTCTCCCAGCCAGACTGTAACCCAAGTCTAAATAAAACGTTTTAATCTATTATTGATTCCATCATTAAATAGGGAAGTGGTGAATCCATACCTTTCTCAAGAGCATTACTCTGAAAGTGAAACAGATTAAACAGGAATTTGAAATCTGTTGGTCGATTCCACTTTTACTCCGATAACTAGTGTACTACGCGTACCCATTAAACATTAAATAGACAAATTAAAGCTCACTTTTAGATCTCAGATATATTTTTGTAAACATGAAAATTCATCATTGTTCGGCTTGAAATTACGTATTATTCGCTCTGCTTAAAATTAAGCGCTGACTTCACTATTTTATGGTGTCCATGGATATTAAATACATACACTTACTTTACTCAATTGCTTTACTGATAATAAACGATGTTTCTTACCTAAGATATAATGAGAAAGTAAGGGAAGTCACACACGTATTTCATCAACATAAAATTGCTTCACCGCGAATGGGATTCAGTGGTCAATTAGAAAATGAATTGACTCAACCTCCAATAGAATCGGAATTGTAAATTCAATTTGCAATTTCGTGAATTACAATTGCTTCCTGAAATAAATAAAATCACTTCGTCTCTTTCAAACCGAGCCATTCTACAAGGTTTTCTTACACACGAGACGAGATACGGAGAAATCGCCATTTCAATGTAATAGATGTGCGAGAATTTGTTGAATCTTCCATAATTTACAGCATATCTTTATTAAATGGTATATTATAGTAGAACAACTACTTTTGAGGCTGGTAAAGCATTTTCTTTTGACCAATAGCAACAACAATCTAAAAAGATAGATTTTCTCTCATGATGCATCACTGATCGTTTCCCACTGTTCGGGGAAATTTTCTCAAGTACTTTGCAAATATCAGCTCAGAATAAAATGTAACCATTCTAATTTCTTCCAATATTCATTGGCAACATTTTACTGGAGGATTTAATCACATTTCGACAAAAGAACCTCATCCTGAAAAGGTAAAGTGCATCTCTCTTGTGACATTAATATTTTTTTACAATGACAGGCGCATTTGTGATTGAGAAATAAGGAGATAACTAAATAAAGAAAGTTCCTGAAAAGAGGATTTATTCGTCTTTTAACTCCAATCTTCTTCGACATGGCACACAATATGGCAATAGGTCTGTAAATTTGCAAAAAAAGATTGAAAGCTCTTAATCTGCTAAACTGACAAACATTTAATTAGCAAAATCTAATAGTTGTTTGTGTCCTTTAAGAAAGGATATTGTTTGAACCTAGAGGTTACAATTTTCTTTACGAAAACCACGTAATGTCTCTCAGTATGGAAACCAGTGAATGGATTTTTTTTTATTATTATTATTATTATTATCTTATGCACGGAATTCAGAATTTTGGATAGGAAGCAACTAAAATAAAAAAGAAAAAATATCGTAAGGTCTTAACAAAAAGTACAAATTGTACATTAAATTATATCTTGAACCTGTATTGGTGAAGATTAGATATGAGCTTGCCAGAATTCAAACCTGGAATACTTTTGACCAGTAAATTCATTGTGCTACACTCAACATGACGCCGAGAAAGTGCCCCGAAAAAATCAAAATGGCTTTCCAAAAATTAGATCACCTGTTGGACAAATCATGACTGGAGGGCATAAGCGTAATGAATCTACAGGCTTTTTGTACATCTATCTAAAACCTTGGATTCTATTTATAGCGGGGGATTAATAAGATCCTTCTGGTATATAGCACCCCACCTAATAAAGCAACGGCCAAAATGATGCTATACAAAAATACCAAATCTTTGGTGAGATCCCGAAAGTGAGACAGTAATTTCTTCGAGAATAAAGCAATGTCATTAAGAGTAACATCCCTGTACCTTTTTTCTGTTTTCAACCTTCATTATATATTGAGAACTTCACTTAATAAATATCATAATCTAGGTTTTACTTCAACACCAAAACTTCCAAGTCAGTATCGTGCAAATAAGTTGATCGATATTGACTATACAGATGACCTAGCTATCACTGGAGACACAATTACCAATGCCACGGATCTCCTATATAATCTAGAAAATGCTGTTAACGAGATTGGACTATAATGTATCTAAAATGAATTCATAATCTTTAACCATTAAGGATTTAATACAAACTGTCTCAGGTAAATCAATAAAGTCTGTTGAAACTTTTACATCCTCAGGTAGCGAAATAAATTCTACAGAAAAAGATGTGAAATTTCTCTTATCTAAAACCTGGGACGCCTTTAATAAAATGGATGTAATCTGGAAATCTGATTTACCAGAAAATCTGATAACCTCAAACGGAAATTTTATCACACCACTGTATACTCAGTTTTAATGTATGGTACCACTCTTTGGACATTCTAAAAACATTGGGTCTAAGCTTGATAGAACCTACACTCGGATGCTGAGAGCCTTACATAACATCTCTTGGAGACAACATACAACTAAATTACAGCTCTATGGATCAATCCCTGATATTTCTACAATTTTACTTGAAAGAAGTATGCGTTTGGCAGAACGTTTTTGGTGAGCAAAACAAGAACTCGCAAGCCAAAAATCACGATAGGCTGGTTGCCCAGAAACCATCTACATTGACCAAATATGTTATGACATAGGATGTCCACCCTAATAATCTTCCGAACCTTATGCTAATCTTCCGAACATTATGCAGGGCCGTGATGGTTGGCGTATATTGAGTCATAAATGTCTGAGCTATAGCTCGACCGAATAAGAAATTGATGGATCAGACATAGACCCCAAAATCGATATAATTAATAAGAAAAAAAAAACAACGGAAAGATTTGATGTTAATGCTTTGAATTTTTATGGTCGAGATCTGATTTATTTACAGCACCCTCTACAAGCTCTGAGAGACACTCAAGGTAGAGGGTTACAGAGAAATACGTCAAATTTACGGGGATATGTGTGAGAATATAATGGTTGACTCTAGAATTGAATCGGTTAAGAGTGTAGTGATCAGGGAAGCATTTTCTTGGAAGTTATTTTCACAAGGCAGAAGTGAATGAATGAGAATTGTTCTAATAGCTGTCATCACTGGCAATACTGCAACTAATCTGACTTGACTGTCATTCACATGACATTTGTATCAACTGTTCTGAATAGCAGTTAAACAACAATCTATACATAAGGGCATTTTAAAGTTGCACGACCTTTGACCAGAAACCATTACACCCACTCAACCTCCAAACGCCGTTTATTTTCAAAGGGACGATGATCAATCACAAACTTATTCTTATTTTAGCTGTAGAAGATTCCAGAAAGGATTTAGCGTCTACTTCCAATCTGCATTATTGGATCCACTAATGGTTTTATAACCGGCATTATATTTCTCCTAGACTGGTTGTCAAAGATGAGAGAGAAACTAGAGTTCCCATAGTTATAGTGAATATCTTTTATCTAAATTTAAGTGAGATGTCTCTCGCCCTGTCGATAGATAGATAGATAGATAGATAGATAGATAGATAGATAGATATATCGCATCATACGGAAATAGATAGATAGATAGATAGATAGATAGATAGATAGATAGATAGATAGATAGATAGATAGATCGCATCATACGGAAATAGATAGATAGAAAGATAGATAGATAGAAAGATAGATAGAAATATAGATAGATAGATAGATAGATAGATAGATAGATAGATAGATATCAAGGAGGAAAAGCATGAAATAAGGAATCGGTTCTGGATTGGCCTAAGGACAATATCTTCCTTATTTTATTAAAAATGATAATAAAAGACCAACCTTCTAAATGTTTATGCAGACGTTTGTAATGTGTTTCTTTTTTCTCCAGAATTGTATTTGGTATTGCGCTAAATATGAATTTAAAATCGTCTTTAAATATCATTCTCTAATTATTACGTTGGTGCAAAAATAATGACGTAATAATGGCGTTTTTTGACGTTAAAAAATACGTCAAAAAACGACATTATTACGTCATTATTTTTGCACCAACCTAATATTATACATATTATTTCGATTACGGTTTTCAGCATTCTGCCGTGGTCGATCCATTATTCAGCCTTCCTCAAGTTTGCCTAATAATATCAGATTGCATTACTCTTTTAGAAAATGGATATGTCTGCTCAAAATAAACAATACAGAAAAAAGGAAAAGGAAGGTCGGAGAATGCATCGACAGAAAAGTAATGTTACTAACATAAATATCCAAAATACTAACACTTGAAACAAATCCTTATGGAGTTCAGAAAATAACTTCTTTATAGAATGTTTTGATATACGCCGATTGCATATCCGATAGGGGTGGGGGGCTAAAATCCCCACTAAAGGCGTTATTTATTACGCTGATACTTGTATGAACGTGTAAGCTGGGCTAGTGTATATCTTTTGACTAAAAAGTTAACTAAACTTATGTTGACATTTGAAATCAAGTCTAAGCAGGACCTATGTTTGCCTCTTAGCTCAAATCTAAATCGGACCTATCTCTACATTTTGAATCATCTTTAAACAGAACCCATGATTGTCTCTAAACTTAAATAAAAAAACGAACCTATGTTTACACTTTGCATCAAGTTTAAACAAGATCTATTTTTGCTTCTTTACTCAAATTTAATTCGACTATATCTACGTTTTGAATCATTTCTAGACAAGACCGAGGCTTTCATGTTAATTCAAATCTAAATGGAAAACTATGCCTATATTTTGTGTTAGTGCATATTGACGCTCGACTACTTTTTGACTCAGCTATAAAACGCCGCTATATCTGCCTTTTGCGCAAGGATACACTGGACCCCTGTGTAATAATCACTCCGTGTTTTGTGCTCTAACAAAGAATTTCGGCATAAAATTACCCATGATGTTTTTATATGTCGTAAAATTAAATCAACTCATCTAATCTTATTCTTAATTCTATTCATCAACTACGCTGTGTGGACTATTTTTGGTAAAGAAGAAGCAAATAAGTCAGTTATTGGAGAGAGGTTTTCTTACTCAGCCACTCTTCCTCCTAACATCTAGCGTGACAAGCAAGTGACGAGATAATCTGGTGATCAGAGGAGAAAAGTATTTATGCCTTCCACAAACGCTTCAATGCATAAAGAAAGAACCCCAGCTTTGATTCGAACTCACTTCCCTGATGCCAGTTCGTTAAATATTACGCCTCTTTTATCAGAATAAAACAATATGCAAACATCAGTAGTCATGTCACTTAAATTCTCAGTTTTAAAAAAGCTATGTATTTCCATGTGTTTTGATTTATCGAGCGTTTGCATGGCGCAAAAGTTGAAATGCTTACAAATCAACCAAGAATAAGAAATTTAATCTAGTTGAGAATATTCTGGTGCGCTCATACGCATGTGGATCCCGCAAAGAATAGCGTGACTGAGAGTCGTTTCACGAAAAATCAAAAATATTTCGCTTTTTTAAATTTAACATGTGTTTAAATATTTATTTACACGAACGAAATATTATAAGTTAAAAGCTATATATACATATGTGTGTGTGTGGTTGCATTTAGACAGCGTGTTTTCATTCAAACATGTTTCATTAAATAATATAGACATACTATGTCTATTTACTTTTATAATAATCCTTTCGAATTCTGCAATTATCGTCTTGATGTTAAGTTGAAAAAGTTGATGTACAACGAAGATACCGTAGTTTTTGTTAACTCAAGGACTTTCTAGATCCTCCAAGATCATCCTCGGGGATGAATTGCGAAGACAAACTTAATGTAACTCTAATTGTTGTGCAAACACACACGAACATACTCTGTTATAATTATTTTAAAATTAGTCGTTGTGGTTAGAATTATTTTGTAAACGAATGTATTTAATGCAAGGGAGGTAAACAGATGTTAAACTGCAAAATGGTTTTAAATTTTAATCACCACAAATTCAATTGAAACATTAGTGCTATGCACGTAATACATTTGATAAAGAAGGCTTTGAGTATTTGAAGTTTTTGTCTATTATTTTCATGGTGTAGTTTATTGGTGCTGTCAACAAGTATTTTTCTGTAATGTGATGGTGGACAGGAATGTGACTTTAGATGTTGTGCAATAGAATTTGTAACCGATAAATGGAGCGTAAGACGTCTTGATAATGTTATCACACATACACTCACACACGCACAGACATACACACACATAAATACGCACGAACACGCACACACACATACACACACACACACACACACATATATATATATATATATATATATATATATATATATATATATAATTTCTATATATATATATATAATTTCTATATATATTTTATATGTGCGCAATGCTTATTGAAAAGCGGTAAATATCAGTGATAGAACTAACATATTTACTTGAATGGCTATGATTTTTTAACCCTGGGTTTCCCGCTTATGCGATCCTCAGACATACTGATTTTTCTTTTTAATTTGAGACTATGTCAGTTTATGTTGGGGGGGATTTTCCTCTGTGTCCTTTTTAGGGATGACATTCATACGCACACAGATTAATAGTAATAGCTTTGGCATGACAGCAGTAAATTTGACTCTAATCTTGAAGGGGAAGTGAAGCATAATTGGACAGAAAATGTCACAATTTTAATTATTGCAATGATGGTGAAAATAGTAAGAATAAAATAACAATTACAATAATGACAACAATGACAATTTAAAAAAAACAATATTAATGGTGTTAGATAAAGATATAATAGTGATAGTGAATAATAATAATAATAATAATAATAATAATAATAATAATAATAATAATAATAATAATAAAAGATAATGACAATAATAATAATAATAATAATAATAATAATAATAATAATAATAATAATAATAATAATAATAATGATAATAAGAGGAAAATGCATCCATTTTCAATTTTTCCTAAAACAAAAATCAAAAATAGAATTCACTATCCACAAAGTGAATTGGCTAAAAAACCGGAATTAAATTTCACCTTATAGATTTTTGAAGAAAAACATATTAGCAGCAATAAAAAAGTTGTCCGCATTAAATAACCCATTGAGGTGTTGATATGCCGTAAAATAAACCAAAGCAAACCACTTTGATTTTCCTTCTTTTCTTTCTTAATCAGTAGTCGTCTTAGCTTTTTAAAGAGCATTTTCTATTTATTAATGATGTTATTTCCTCATATTATTGTTGCTTCGACTGTGAGATGAAGTAAGTAATGGTTGCCATGGCACATTACTGAAAAGTCACGTGTTTTATCAACTTTATCACAAGTCTTTATTATAAGAGTTTCGGAATATCGTTCTGTGTTCACCATTATTCGTGATTTCTTTCGCATTGCTTAATATAACATTTAGCTTTTATCAAGTGTGTTCTTAGACTGGTAAACCTTGGGAAGCCCTGAAGAGAATATTTCATTCCTCTGTCTTAGGGATACAGCTAACTGAGTGTCCTGTTCTCTCCCATGAGCTTTGTAGATAAAGAAAAAGGAGATATTTTTTAAAATTCATTTAGGGATTGAACACAAAATGTCTATGCTATTGATCCTAGGTCTGTTGGTATGCGTATACACAAACACAGTGAAAACAATACTAACCAGAACTCTGTGTGTGTGTGTGTGTGTGTGTGTGTGTGTGTGTGTGTGTGTGTGTGTGTGTGTGTGTTCTGTGAAAATTTCTCGGACATTCAGGGTGGTAAATGTTGTTTAATACTGTTTATTATAAACAGAGCATTTACTTAAATATTTGTATCTACAAAAAGAATGTATAAACATAAAAATGTCTTACAAATAATTATCGGACTTTGTTCATTTCATAATGTGTGAGGCCATTTGTTTACATTTGGATGCGCTTTGAGCAGATATGAAAATAAGTGAGAGATTCATAAAAGATTGAAGTTTAAAGACAGTAAATTCGATCTTGCTAACTGAACGCTCCTCTATGGCCAAATCGGTTAAAGTCACGTCAAGCTAAATGACGGTTCCGTATAGGACACATGTTCGAATCCTCTCCGATAAATGTTGTTTAATACTGTTTATTATATATATATATATATATATATATATATATATATATATATATATATATCAGTGTTTGTAAGATTTCAGTTAGAGTATACGTGTAAAAGGACAATATGAACAAAGGCAAAAAGAAAACTTACCTTAACTGATTCGTTTCGTCTTCTGAGGCATTTTATCAAGGTAACTGCAAGGATTTTATTTATATTAGGTTGGTGCAAAAATAATGTCGTTTTCTCCCATAGTAACGTATGTGAGAAAACGACATTATTTTTGCACCAACCTAATATATATGAGCAGAAATGTTACTGGTTTAAAAAAATTTAACAACGCTCATGAATATTAATCAGGTTAGAGGAAAAGTCTAAGCAAGCTATGGAGGACCCCAAGTGACACAATTGAATGTCTAATAGACGAAAGTAAGTAAATGATGTTCTTGAATGTATTTTATAAATTCAGATTAGTATTTAAATCAATTTAGTTTGGAATTAATTTATGTGTTATATGTTTTAAATTTTAAATAATTTAAGGATTTAAACTTGAAAAATAAAAGAAAATGGTTGAATTTTACTTGAATTCTCCGTATAACTATGATTTGAATTACTTTTACATTATCGCTTTCTAACGTATTTCTACGAGAAAAGATATTTCCGTCAGAAAATCTGACGTCAGATCATTTGATCAGATTATGGTTTGAGAATCATAACGGAAAAGTTTCAACATCTCCTTATATACATATAGTATAAATAATTAGTTATGTTGTAGTTCGTAGGGTTCGAAACCGTCAAACAGGAGATAGAGGGGTAAATTTCTAGAAATCCAATTTAGTCATTGGGGATGCTGTGTTGATGTTTATAAATTTTATCGCTCACAGGCGCTACCATGAAGCGAATTTAATCTTCTTGGATAATAACGCAACTCATCATTACATTTGCATCGTTACCGCGAGTCTCCAAGAGGTCGGTATTCCACATGGCTTCCTTAGGCATGTCACCGGATTTCATCCTAATAGAACATTTCGGATAGCTTCAAAACGTGTTTATTCTTGATGTCACCTGACAGGAGAACTCAGAGACTTGTCTGTTGCTGTGATTGACGAGTGGAATGAGATTTCGCAAAAGAATAATGAGAAGGAAACATAGATATCGGGCAGTGATCAATGGCAATGATAGAAGCACACGTTTTAAATGTTTTATGTTTAGGGGTTTTATCTTCCGCTATTCAATCATTGTTAGATTAGCAAATAAAGCGAATATTTTCGTCTTTTTTTTTTCCAAAGGAACATCTCTACACATAGAGAAAGAAAATAAAACAACTAGATTATAATAACCCTAATATCACTAAATTCTTTCCTCTCAGGATTTATGATATATTGAAACATACTTTAAATTTTTGGAATCGAATTTCTCCCAAGGCTATTCTTTATATAATTTATATGTACTTGATTAGATCATGTTTGTACAGAAGAGACTGCGACAAATTCTTGGCTTGCTTTGTGTTATATACCGTAACTATGCACACTAATAGGTACGTCCCCATCCTCATAAACACGTTGGACACTATTGTAAGTGGTGGTGGTGGTGGTGGTGGTGTAGGGGGTAATATGCTGTCCAAGTAGTCCAAAACAGGCAATGGTTTACCTACAGGCCAGTATTGTATTTTGTTTATGTTATAAAGATTACCATTTCATTTCCAACCTCTGTTTTGAGTATTCTTCATTCAGTAATCCTTCCTAGGTTAGAACACTTTGTAATCGAAATAATCCTAGATTTCTTAAGTGAAACGGAGGCCGACGTTTGGGCTACAAATAAAACACCAGGATCTCAATTTCTGAATTTAAAAGTAAGCATATCCTCAGCTTGAAAGAAAATTAACACAAGCAAATCTTCCTACAATTGCTTCACACTAATTGATTATCTTTTTTTCAATTATTGCTAGAAATACGACGAAAAGAGACATTGAAGAATAAATCAAATTAAAAAAAGACATCAGTTTTCTTTAAACTTTCTTTACTTTTGTTTGCGATCGATATTTTCAACTGCGGTCAAAACGCCACGTCCTAAAAACGAATTCCTTGTAATTCTCTTGAGTATTTTTTACGTCTGTAATCTGATTCTATGACTGTTGGAGTCGAGGCTTCTTTGTATCGCACAAATACATTATAAGCCAATGTCAGTTCATATTTCTGCCAATTCCGAAAAAAACGAAAGATGAATTGGTAACTTGACATTGCATCTTTTATTCAGTGCCCTGCCAGCCGTGATAAGATTTAATTCTTCATTCAAATAACACTTCCGTCCCTTAATTATGCATCTATAGAATTGACTTAGTGCTCTTTCGGGTGAGAGTTTAGTCTCTAAACATATAAAGAGGAGACAAGTTTTCCAGTTTAAACTGCCACGCTAGGTAGGTTCAGCTTATTACCAATAATGCTAGTCTAAGATACATTATTTAAATTATTCGGACTATTGTCCTCATCTTTGTCGCCATATTTATTACAAATTTTCAGCCCTTTAGTATCTGTCTATATTTCTGAGATGAGGTATTATGTACACTGTTTACATTATTCAGACTACTGTCCTATTCTTTGTAGTCGTATTTATTACAACGTTTCGGCCGTTGTACGCTCCGGCCTTCTTCAGATGTTTGGAATGTCGAACTTAACCCTTTATTTTGCTCACTGGGGTATACTGATCTAGTTCCATGTGCCATGCTTCATGGAAGTCAGTTATCAGTTATCTCCTGTTAATTCCCTTCTCCAAGTTATCCACCGCCTTAACCAGGTATTGAACTCACACTCATCGACACATGGCACAGTGGATAAAGGCGTTAGTTACATCCAGTGACAGGACGCAAAGAGTGTGAGTTCAATACCTGCTGAATGTGTTGGAGAACTTGGAGAAGGGAATTAACAGGCGATAACTGATAACTGACATCCATTAAACATGCCACGCGGAACAGTCTACCCCAGTGAGCAAAATAAAGGGTTCAGTTCGACATTCCAACCACCTGAAGAAGGCCGGAGCGTACAACAGCCAAAACGTTGTAATAAATATGTTGACAAAGATGAAAACAATAGTCCGAATCGTGTAAATAGTGTACATAATACATCATATCAGAAATATAGACAGATACTGAACGGCCGAAAGGTTGTTATAAATATGGCTAGAAAGATGAGGACAATAGTCCCAATAATGTAAATAGTGTACATAATACCTCATCTCAGAAATATAGACAGATACGAGCCCAAGAGGTATAGACAACATTAAATTTGGTACTATACCTGACTCATTTTAGACGATTCTGTTTGCATTATGGCTGAGAGAGTTAAATATTTCCTACGGATGCCAATGATTTATGATCGAATCTATGAAAAATCCAGGCTTTTATGTGTTTATTTTCAAGGCAAGCACTACGTAATTTTAATCTTCTTCAACTTCTTTTAATATCAGTATTTTCTTTTTTCTTTTTTTTCTTTTTCCCATATCATTTCCGTTGAGTTGACCAATTAAATAGGTCAATGTCTAATCCTTACGCCCTCCTTCCTCAATATTAAGTATTATAATAAAAAGAAATATAAAAAGAAATTTGAAAACTCTCCCTTCCCTCTCTAAACACGACCATGTCTCTCATACCATCCCTCACCATCCTCTATGTCAACTTATATAAGCTTAATACTGCCCGTCAAAAGTGTGAATTTTAGATTCATTTTTCGTTGCACCTTTTTAAAGCGAAGTCTGAAGATCCAGAGAAAAATAAAATTCTATACTATTACAAATGAAGCTTTAAAGTGGTCTGTTTTTCTTTAAATATATATATATATATATATATATATATATATATATATATATATATATATATATATATTAAGCATTCCATCCCAAGCAAGGCGGGAAGTCACTAGCATGCAAAAGAGCGAGAACAAAGAGGAGTGATAGAGGAATGTATGAAGAGACAGTTAGCGGGGATAGATCAGGGCATCTGGAGACGTCGATTGACGATACATTTGAATAGTTGGAGATTATAACTATAAGGTAAACAAGAATTGAGAAGGGAGTTCCACAGACGAGAAGTGCGAGACATGAAGCTATTGGAGTTGAAGAGACGTCTACATTTAATAGTTTCGACAGTGAAAGGGTGAGAGCGAGATCCCAGCCTAGTAGAACGCTTAAATTCACGAAGTCTGGGAACCAGCGAAATCAGCTCACCAGAGCAGTTACCGTGAAAATATTTGTAAAAAAGACAGAGGGAGGCAACGGCACGTCTATAAGAGAGTGACTGCAGACGAGATGCCAGATCGGGGCCAATTACATTGCATATCCGTCTTTGGATGTTATCAAGGATCTTGAGACAGTTAGAAGGGGCTCGAGACAATATATGGCAGCAATACTCCATGCAAGGGCGAATGGCTGATTTGTAGATTTGAAGGATCGAATCCGGTGAGAAAAATTTCCTGGCGCGGCATAGAGAACCAACTTGCCTATCGGTGGACGAAGCTATTTACTCAACGTGTTCGTTTCATCTCAGGTCAGCGGACAATGTGAGACCGAACAGTCGCAAAGAGGTGCTCTCGTGGAGTTGGGCGTCAGACAGTCTAATGGGATGCAGGGATGGTTCTCTCTGGTGAGTAATAGAGAGCAATTTTTTTGAGGCATTAAAGTTAACCAGCCAACACCTGCCCCAGTCCACAACCAATTGGAGGTCCTTTTCAAGAAAAACCGTATATATATATATATATATATATATATATATATATATATATATATATATATATATATATATATATATATATATATTGGCATCACAGTTAACTAATTATGAGGCATACTTTACGGGATATTTATTTTTATGACACAGATTTAAAAAGTTGTGATACATGATATTTTTTCAACTGTGTGTAATATCTGTACAATCGAGAAATTATCAATGTTAGTGAAGCAATGTATTTCTCATTACAATATTGTTTGCCGCATTCTGTTTTCTTTTATTGTTTTTCTACGCTTTCTCTTCTGTATTGCCATGAGATTTTGATCAGCTCAGCGTCATGTAGATCCATGATGCGATTTTTTCTGATTACTAATATTGTCGTTAGATCAATATCTCATACAAAACTCGCCATTTTTTTGTGTGTGTGTTTTTTGTAATCAAAACTTACATTGGATATAAAATATAATAAGAATATTACGCTAGAATATATTTTGAGTTTTTTGGAACCACAAAGATGTATTAAGTAGCGTCAGTATTCGGATTCGAGCCTAGTTAAAAGGCATGATTTGAAGGCCGATTTGCTAGGCACACAGCCATATGATAATCTTCCTGATTTTCATTTAGTATTGTGTTAATCTAATTTTTGCAAAAGTCAAACTACCAATTTTCGGTTCACGTTTTATCTGAAATAACTGTGCGGTAGTTGTCAAGATTCAATTTTTGGTAGAATGTCGATTGTTCGATTTGGTTTTTACGGATTATCGACCTATTTCACATTATTTAAAGCCAGAAATAGTTCTTAGAATGTAAAATCATTTGGAAATAATAATAATAATAATTTACGCCCTACTTGTTAAACCATAGCTGAGAGCAAATGAGGTTGATCCATATCTTTCCCAAGGGTATTTACGTCTAAGTGAATATAACGAATCAAACTGGAATTGGAACTCGGCTCTCCGATTCAAAATTCCGATCCATAATTCATTACACCACCTGCATATCCAACCTTACAGAACTTGTGGTCACAGATCCAAGTACTGACTAGGTTCAACGTTGTTTAACTTCGAAGATCGTACGAGGGCCGGTGTTTCAAACTGATAAACTAAGTATTCTTTAAGAAGCTAGGATTTACAAAGATAAAAACCTGTTCAGCGACGTTTCTTTACTTGTCAACATATCCCTGTTACGTTATTTGATCGCGGATTTTTGTATTTATTTATTACTGTAATTACTTTATTTGTATTTGTGTAGGTGTGTGTGCATGTATGCAATTTCTTTAAACCTTTTTACAATTTTCAAGGTTTATATTTTATGCTGATTTCTAAGCAGATGGAATCAATGTCTAAAAGCTGGTTAATTTACCAAAGAGATAATTAATTTTACTGTAAAAATAG
>OZ010572.1:146793939-146828939 GCA_963932145.1 Acanthosepion lycidas
TTCACCCGTCACAATTTGCTTGAAAAAGGTTGCATATTCATTACGTTTGTACAGCAAAACACAGATGAAATGCGATCCAAAAGATTCTTTTCACTCAAATCGTGTGATACCCAAACATCGTAGCGATTTGAGTATCCAAGCTTCACTAAGTGCTCATGGATGGTGGAATTTGATAAATTTAGTGTTTCTGCCAATTCTCGCGTTGTGGAATGTGGGTTATTTCTAATCAATGTCTTGATTTCGTCGTTATCTGTAGTGAGGGGTCTGTCTGAGCGTTCTTCATCAATAAGGCTACAGTCCCCAACTCTAAACTTAGCGAAGCAATTCTTTACATGTCTGTCAGCTAAATCACCTTCACCGTACACAGTAGGTGTCATTTTTGTTGCTTATGCGTCATTTTTGCCTCTACGGTAAAAATAAACACCTTATGAATTTCCATTTTCATTTTAATCTTTCTTTTTCAAGAGATAGTTTGAAGACTGCTCTAATCGATGTTGTAAGCATATTATATTTGTCGATAAACTTGACATGTTCTAACATGTTGGAACATGAACGACTAAAAATCAGCATGACCTTTTCGAGAAACCCAATATATATATATATATATATATATATATATATATATATATATATATATATATATATATATATATACACCTAGTGAGCAAGACAAACCTACCTAGGTTTCACCTAAACGGGTCGTCAGGGAAAGCCAACTTTCCCTGATGACCCGTTTAGGTGAAACCTAGGTAGGTTTGTCTGGCTCACTAGGTTTATCTAGGTCTGCTCTACGGTTGTATTGAGCTCTTTTGTTAGTTAGTTGTTTACTTGTATCGGGCTTTTTTCTTTCGGCTTCAAACCTGCATCTGTGCGATTTTTTTCGACAGACTTTCATGTTTGTAGCTCTTTCTTTTTTTAAAACCTTTTTTCCCTCGAGATTGATTTGATTATTGGCAAATCAAAAATTCGAGGGTTTTTCGAAACGAGTATAGTTATCTATATATGTATATATATATATATATATATATATATATATATATATATATATAGAGAGAGAGAGAGAGGGATGGACGGACATGTTTACGTGTGTGTGTACCTGGTCCTAGATTGAGGCCCCAATATCCGTATATTGCCAGTTTTATAAATATGTTGCATTTTTATAGACCTTCATAATATGTTTACTTAAAAGGTTTTGGATTATTTTGATCCAAAAATTGAAAACGGTTCTCTGTTAGATATTTTCTCCAATCACAAAAACCATCTAAACTTTGTTTTCGGTGATAGAAGCTGATTGATTGTGTTTTCGGTTTTCAATTTTTCTTTTCTATTTTTAAGGTCATTTTAAAACGTAAAGGATGAAAATATCAAAACAGCTTATAGGTAATCGATATTCGATCAACAAAGAAGAACATAACTGGTTATCGTGTCTTAGATTCCACTCACTCGTTTCTTAATGTCTATAAATCTCATGTTCGAGTGGTGCTTATTCAATTGAAATGGAGATTAAAAAAAAAGTCTTTTGATCTATTTTCTTTTCTTTTCTTTTTTTTTCAAATCGGCATTTCGAAATCTTGGAATTTAACTATATATGGATACCAATTGTGTTTAGCGAGAGAATTGACTCAGACTTACTCCCAAATTTAACTTCAAAATCGTTTGCATATCTGGATCTTTTAACTTGCTAGGGATACTTGTTGGTCTGTTTGTTTTGTTTGTTTTTTTTTTGTTTTTTTTTTGTTTTTTTACTGCATGTATGAGTTATTTAAAGCCGGCAATTTTTTTTTTTATTGCCGGTAATAATTTTTTCTTCAAAAATGTATTGCTGTTAATTAATAATGTATTGCTACAAATAACTTTTTCTTCAAAAATTTATTGCTGGCAATTTTTTTTACAAAAACATATTGCTGGTATTAATACCTATTTTTATATTTTCTTGGTATTTTGACCCCACTTTGGGGGTTAACTCTTTGACTTTAACTAGTACTCTAACAGGTGCTACCATGCCGGGGCAAGTTGCACCTGGTAACACCAGCAATTAAGAGGTGGTTCCACGCTTCTCAAAGCCTCCTGATCAGAGACCTTGCTGTTGGGTGAATTTTATCGTCATACCCAGAACGGAATTGGTTTTCTCTTCATGGATGATGTTGGAAACAATACATGGAAAAAAAGTAAGGAGTGATATGAATAAACAATTACTGAATTAGGTACACGACAGTTTTTTTCTATTGGCCTCGTGCTTTTGAACTATGATCAGTGCAACGAAATTAAAATGCGAGCAAGTTTGAGTTACTTATCTAGCTAAACACAAATATTGACGTTTTTTGTGAGCAGTTGAAATCCGTCACCAATAAATTTACAGAAGCTACAGTTGCATTTAAAAGACGCAAACAAGTGGAATCCACGAAAAAAGAATTTATTTTTATGGAAAAATATTTTTAAATTTTTAAGCTGTTTAAAAACAGAAAACATTTAGATTGTAATTCATTTTTAAATAATAATGGTTTAGTGATAAAATTATTACGAATTAACCCATAGCTGAGGGAGATTAGTGGTTTCATACCATTCCCATGAGTGAATATAAGGAACTCAAAAGGAATTGGAATTTGGTTAACAATTCTAAGACATTAGCCATTATACACCACTTGAACATCCAATGTTAAAGAACCTGATATTCCCAAGCGGTCATCCATATGTGTACTGGCCAGGTTCGACATTGCTTAACTTCGTCGATCTTACGGGGACCGATGTTTCAACGTGATGTGGCCGTAAACCGGAAACAGAAAAGAATGGCAAGACGGGAAACATACCAAAATCCGAAAAGTAAATCTCTAAAATACAACCTTAAATAAAGAACTAAAAAACGGTGTCAAGAAGTTTTTAAATGATCAACTCGAAAAGATAAATTGGTAACTAGAAACAGCTTATGAAGCAGATAATAGTCATGATCTTATTAATATGATAGAAGAACTTCTGGAAAACCAAAAAGTCTCTCGATGGAGTAAAAGACAAATATGGTAATAAACAAAATTTTCTATTATATAATGTTCTTGATTACTGGAAAGCACATTTTGATGAATAACTTTATAGTGAATTTCCACATAAAAACTCCACTATTTATAGCATGACAATAACTTATGTTCAAGTAAACGAAATGGAATATATAAAGAAAAGAAAATTATCGGGACTGAAAGAAAACAACTCATATGAATTCGGTATTTAATCTCCTTCGAATTACTCACTTTCAAAAGACACACCCTTTATCCAGCGTCGTTTCCATTGATGGAAGCATTCCTGGAACTCCTTTTTTTAGATAGCAAGAAGCTACATTGTCGCATTCTCTTGTATTTCCTCAACGTATTGAAATCTTGAAGTGGAATTTGTGTGACGTCGTCCCCTGGTCGCAGCGCCACCCGTGACGTTCTATCCTAGTCTACCACGGCACCAACTGTGACGTCCTTAAACAGCACCAATTGTGACGTCCTCGCCGCGGCGCCAGCCGTTCGCTCCTCGCTGCTCCGTTCGGGTGTCGCCGCTCCAGATGTGGCGTTCTAACCTTTTGATGATTCGGGTGGGAATCTGGTTAGATTTCATATCAGCCTCGTCGATCCCAACTCGCGTCCAACGCCTGGTTACTAAGGTAACTGCACTGATCCCCCAGTCCGCCTACCCACGTTGTGAATTGATCTTAGGCAGACGAGATCAAACAGTGGTTGGGGCCGTACTGCAAACCGAGTTCAACGGGGTGATACCACACAAATATGCATAAAAGACAATAAAATGAAAACTCAAAAGTTCAAAGTATCAAAGAAAAAGGTAACAAACTTTATGTCTAGTTGTTCAATACATAGGACTGCATCTATCTCCCAACCCGTTCTATGGATTGTGACACGTCGTTTTCCGCTAGGCAAGTTTTAACACTTCAAGTTGTCTGCTCTCTAAGAAATTGGTGTTTCGGTGGGTCTTTGGACGAAAGTAAAAAAAAAACTTATTTCGGTGATCTGGATCTAAGTCGCTCTTCAAAATAATTGTTCTTGGGTTGAAGTGGAGTCCGAAATGTGCGTGAATCTTGGTCAGCTATCTGCAAGGCTTGCTTCAACTGAAGACTGACTCTGGGAACTGCTGGAACTCAAATCCTTCTGCTCGTTGTGGCTTCGTTTATATGGGCGCCGACCAAAACCGGAGTGATTTTGTCGGCGCCGGGGGGTTACCTCGATAATTCTAAATACATATCCACCTATCTGGTTAGGAATTTCCACCTTTTTCCATTTTTGGGAACCTTTCCTCACTCCCACTTTCTCATCATACTTCAGAGGGGCGTGAACTGCCCTCCCCACATCTTCGTAGCAACCTCTCTTACTCATCCTCCAGATGGGCTGCAACAGCCTCCCTCGTGCGTCACGGGATCACCACTCGACTAATGATGTCTCAGTCGGGAGTGGACGAATCCGCGGCTTTGTTTCCGGAAGAAAAAAATATCTTGCTTAACTAAAAAAAAAATTATCTCTTCTCTTTCCCTTTTCTTCCTCTTAATCGCCGTTATCATTTCTCTTGTCACGAACGGGACACTATGACAATGGTGGTCATAACACTTGTTCTACACGTGGTTTACGTCAGGTATTTTATCGCTAATTATCAGAATGGGTGGTCTTCCTAACACGGTCTCAAAAAGAAACATATCCAAAGTTTCAGTCAGTCTGTCGCATCGAAGAAAGAAAGAAAAAACACTTCTAGGTTCCCATTCATTTTCCTTCGGTACATATTGCTGATAACATAATTTTATTATCGCAGGCCAAGGATGTTCCGTCGAAGGAAAATCGGTCAACGGACATTCGTAGGTGGTTTTTAATTTTTCATATCTGTCCAAAGTCCTTTTAGTTGCCTGTTTTTCATCACTTATCGAAATAACATTTTCATTTGAATTTATTTTTCTTTGTCCAGTCGGTCTGTAGTTGATAATAAGATGTCTTCCCGTACCAATAGTTTGTTTTCATATCCTTAGATAACACAGCCGATGCCAAAAACATGTCTGATTCTTTCTTTCTTTCCCTTTCTTTTTACTCAGAATTTCTATGTCATTGTAATGACACTGTTTCGCCATTTGTTACTTATCAAAATATCCTTTTATCCATTGTCTCTTAGCCGTGTGTGTGTTCATGCTTATCACCCACGATTCGGTCCTTAGCCTTTCCTTTTTCTCTTTTCTTTCTTTTCCCTTTCTGCCTCGTTAAATGGTGCCACAATCCTCCCCTAACCGATTTGTCCTTTACCCGTAAATGACACCTACACCCAAATACACCATTTAACATGCATCATCCATTTGTCCCATGCAATTCTATACTACTTTCCTACATGCAACATAATGTTCTCTTTCAAGTTCTTCTGTTCTACATGCAATGTAATGTTCTTTTTCAAGTTCCTCTATTCTATATGTAATGTAATGTGTGCGTGTGCCTGTGGGTGCAGATGTGGTTACTATGACTTGTTCTTCTTGGTCAATGTTTTCCTCTCCGCGGTGGGAGGTTTTTCCGCCGCACGTGGCGGTCTCACGCCAGCCTCCTCCGCTGGTCTTCCTGCAATTTCTTCGCCGATTCTGTATGAGTAAGGAACACTGCTCGGCATCTCCCTCTCGAGTTGCTGCATGCGCATTGGATTGTCGTTCGTTAATCTCCTCTTACTCTTAATCTTCCATACTACTATACCCCCGATGGCTATAACTATGAATGTACCCATCACTATTGACCAACTTATCGCGATCTGCTCATCGCCTTCCCAAGCCATACCTTCATTTCCCAACGCACTTAACTTGTCCCTCAATTGATCCATATCGATATTTTCTATCGGCTTCATTAGTTCTGGCATTTTATTCAAGGTAACATTGGAGAATCCCTTCACTATTGGCTCCCATAATTCTGTACAATTGACTAAGCCTCTGCCAATCATTTCTATGATTGAATCTTTCTCTTCATATATTTCTTCTTCCTGGTAATAGGGGGGTAAGGACATAGATATCCCAAATGCCGAACATCCCATGGGTAACTTACTCTTAATGTCCTTGTGGACTCTCCCCCACACACCCTAGACAAGCTGATAGGTTTCTGTCTGAAACACTGATAGCATGTGGTAATGCCGTGTTTGCTAATACCTCCACTTGGCAGGTTCTCTTAATTCCTTCTCTCTTCCCTTCAATCAATTCTATATGCACATTTTGTGGTTACCAGTTATATAGATAGGGCTTAACGAGGTACAAGTCCTTAGAGCATCATCTCTACACTTTCTTGCTTCTTCAGCTGTTAGCAACATGGATTTCGTTCTCCCTGAATTGAAAGCTATGTATTCTGTTTCCACCTTGTACCTTGCTATCATTCCCAAACTTTGATCTTTTCTGGGGTAGGGAATGGGTAAATTTATAACCTGGTATATCTCGAATATACTCTCTCTATCTAACAACGGAACAGATATCACAACCAATAGTCGTCTATTTTCCAACAAGGTCACACACCCAGTGCATTATAATATTTCCACAATTCTTTGGTGGGGTCCACTGGTAGACTTAAATGGTGGGATAACTCGGCCTGTATCCCGAGTAGCACTTCCCTTAGGCGACCCGGGTTTACTATGCTTGGGGAGAGGTGTCCCAATGACAGCATGTCTAATTGCGCTCTCACGTGTTCCAGCAAGGTCGTCAACGACTGACTAGTTTGTCGTACCTTATTCGTAATTGTCATCAGTTGGAAATATTTTGTATGAATCCGCTCATTTCTTGTAATTCGATCATTACAGTTTCTGTATCATTAATTACCTCTTGTCTCAACCCTGCCAGGTTATCTATTAACCAATTGATTCTGGCTCTGTTTTTGGCCACCTCTAACCTTGTCACATTTAATATGGTCACCCTCTCCCTTGCCACTTGAGCAAGCGTCCTCTAGTTTACTTCCACTTCTCCCAGTTTCCTTCTTATGAATTTAACGTCATCTTCAGTCACTGTTCCAAACAGGACATTTAACACTTTTCCTACAATCGGAACTACTGATCTCTTTTCCCGCGTCTGCAGTAACTCTATTCCCTTCAGGTAATTTTGCATGTCCCTCCATTGAGCCTCTATCATAGTGGCCTCTGATTCTAGGGAGTGTAGTAAACTAAGATACCCCTTTTCCTTGGGATAATCTTGCCCTACCTTCAACCGGGCTGCATCCAGCTGCGTTAGCTCATTTCTTAACTTATTTAGTAGCGACTCGTATGGTTTCAAATCTATCACGAATGTGATCAACTATTTAGACCTGGTTATTATTACTTCATTCGTCTTTTTAAAAATGGTGTTTCGGCTGTACTTCCCAGCTTCCGCCATCGTCACCATCAGTGTGACTATCATCATCATCATCATCATCAGCCCTTTCATCTTGATCATTCCTGTAAGGTAACAAAATTCTCTTGTTGTTATTCTTCACAACCATTCAGTCTTGCTCAATTCATCACTCAATTATTCCATAATTTCTTACTACGTCAGCTCTTCCCTCCTCTAACTAACTCCTAGCAGACAGAATGGCCCGGACAGGTGTGCGTGGCGCCGACTCCCAAATGTCGTACTTCATGACACCACTGATGGCCAGTCAGCAAGCCAATAATCTTCTTCCGTCCTTCGTGAGATGCAGCCCGCGACTCCATCCCCTCCATCCACATCCACCACAGTCAGCCAGCAGGTTTTTGGATGAGCCAGTGTCGTTACCTGTCGACACCAACTGTTTCTATTCTGCACAGCCTTCTTTGTTCTACTGAGATTTGGGGTTCTTCACCCTTCTTGATCTCAGCTTCCGAGGTGGTCCCTACTCAACCTCTAACCTTCCCTCTGGATTTAATTCCCGTCCAGGAGGTGTTTTGTCCTCTTCTTCCTCCCCTGATTCTTCCTTCTGTTCAGAGTCCTCGGCTTGGACGTCTTTAATACCTCCTGACTCTATGTCTAGATCTCTCCTGTTCCTTAGCTTTTCCTTGAGCTGGGAAAGGGGTATTTGATCCTCTTCCTCCCACTCGCTGGGCCCTTCGTCCTGTTCAGGGTGCCTCTTTTTAGAGCCCTTGGCTGCTTGATTGGATCTCGTCGTCTTTCTCTTTCTTTCCTTTGGACATGGGGGTGCGATGGCGACCTCGCAGGGTCTTCTCTGCACCGATTCAGTCGACGACTGAACACCGCTGATA
Source organism: Acanthosepion lycidas (assembly GCA_963932145.1). NCBI lineage: Eukaryota > Metazoa > Mollusca > Cephalopoda > Sepiida > Sepiidae > Acanthosepion > Acanthosepion lycidas. The sequence goes on from OZ010572.1 coordinate 146,802,127, forward strand.
TCCGCCGAAGGTTCCAACCCCGTCACTCGGATCGCTTCGTCTTATTGGCCAAGTCGATCTATCTCCTCATTTCCAGGTTAGCTATTTCAGCCTTCTTTAGATCATTGGCATGGACCCTCCTTGCTCGTCCTGCCACTTGATCCCATATTACATATGATACTGGACCCGTCTGCTCTACTATCCGATAGTACGGTTCCCATCTTTGGTCCAGCTTTCCTTTTCTCTGGTGGATTTTATAGTAGACAGGGTCTCCAACCTTCAATTCTACTACCTTTCTTTCAGCATTCACTCTCTCATTTCTTTTCTTCTGGGCCCTCTTTATTCTTTTTCTGGCCTGAACAAATATTTTATGTTGTTGTTCTAGCAACAGCTGATGATGATCTTCTCCCATATACTTTCTTCGGGGATTCAATAGGTTATCAACAGGCAGGACCACGTCTCTGCCAAACAACATAAAGTAAGGAGAAAATCTTGAGGTTTCGTTTATCGTAAACCTCGCGGCCGCCAGAGCCTGTGTCAAATACAAGTCCCAGTTTCCAGTGTTCTCTCTGACCAGCTTGGCCAATACATCTCCCAAGGTTCTATGAAACCTTTCCACTTTAGCATTTCCTTGGGGGTGATATGGAGATGTTTTTACATGCTCTATATTCAAACCTGTCAGCACTTCTCTCATTATGCTGTTTACATTCTCCGTGCCATTATCTGTTACCAACTGCAGAGGGGCGCCATACCTAGGGAAGATTTCACTTATCAAACCGGCCACAGTTCTAGCCTTCTTGTCTGGTACTGCAAATGCCTCAGGCCAATTTGTTAGCCAATCGACAAAACTCACTATGTAGTTGTTTCCCTGCGCAGTTTCCCCATATGGTCCTGATACATCCATACTCACTTTCTCGAAGGGGAAGTTCGGCACGTCCGTCTCCTCCAATGGTGCCATTTCCTGCCTTCTGCTCTGCGACTGGCACACTACGCAGCTCCGAACATAGTTAGTGACCTTTCCGTACAATTTGGGCCAATAGTACTTTCTTCCTATTAGATCACATGTCCTATCAATTCCCATTTGACCCAACCTCTCGTGGCACTGTTCCAATACCTCTGGTCTTAAACTTTTGGGCACATACAACTTGGGCTTGACTTCTTCATCCCTGCCTGAGAGATAATACAGCCTTTCCTCTATTATGGAATACTTGGTGGTCCTTCACGCCTTCACCTTTTCTCTCAGGGCAGCTATTTCACTGTCTGCCTGCTCCTTCTCAATTCCTTCTGTCCAGTAGGGATCGGTTATTATCTGTGTGTCCCCTTCTTCGTCCGATTCTAACATAGGGCGATCTTTTAGCTTATTAGAGTTAATTACTCCTATTCTATAGGCTTTATCATCTACTCCCTGCTCTACTTTTACAGATCTTTCTTCCAGTTGTTTCGGTATTCTTGAGAGTAAATCTGCGCACGTGTTTTCCTTCCTTGCCAAATACTCTATCTTACAGTGGTAGCCACTTAACTTAAGTGCCCACTGTTGAATCTTATTATTTGTCCACTCTGCCTGCAATAGGTACTGCAGAGGTTTGTGGTCTGTTTCTACAGTAAAGACCGCACCATTCAAGTAGTAGTCCAGTTATTTGAGAGCATACATGATAGCATATGCTTCTCTTTCTATTACTGGCCATCTCTGTTGTGTCTCTGAGAGCTTATGAGAGAGAAAGTATATCGGTACTTCCTCTGGTATGCCTGGCACTGGTCCTTCTTTATCGGGACACGGCTGGGTAAGAACTGTTCCTACACACTGCTCATTGGCATCAGTGTATAGTACCATCGGCTTGCTGAGGTCTGGTTACGTCAGCAGTGGGTCGGCTGTCAACTGTTCTTTTAACGTATCAAGTGCCTGTTGACAATCCTCTGTCCACTTGAACCTAGCGTATTTCTTCGTCAGGGCTACTAGTGGTATGGCAATTCTCGAAAATGCCGGGACGAAGCGTCGGTAGTAACCTATAGCTCCTATAAAACCTCTTACTTGTCTCACTGTCTTAGGTTCTGGCATTTCCCTTATGACTTTCACCTTATCCATGTCGGGTTTAATTCCGTCTCCGTTTATAACAAAGCCCAAATATCTAGTCTCCTCCTTCAGAAACTGACACTTCGACAATTTCAATTTTAAGCCGTGTTTTCTTAACCTTCCCAACACGTGTTTTAGATGGAAAAGGTGTTGTTCTACTGTCTCCGAAAATATTAAGATATCGTCCAAATATGCCATGGCAAAGCTCTCGTATCCTCCTAACACTATTGACATCAGCTGTTGGAAGATTCCCGGGGCATTAGCTAAACCGAATGGCATCACCCTGAACTGAAACAGTCCTAGGTGACACCAAATGCGGCCTTTTCCTTGTCAGCCTCATCAAGGGCTACCTGCCAATACCGGGACCTCAAGTCCAACGTAGAGAAGTACTTTGCCTTCCCTAATAATGCCAATATGTCATCTATTAGTGGCAATGACACCGCCAACGGCTTCGATATAGAATTCAGTTTCCTAAAATCTACACAAAAACGGTGCCCGCCATCTTTCTTACCTACTATTACGATTAGGAAGCTCCAAGGGGAGATCGATCTTTCGATCATCCCAGCTTCCAACATTTCTTCTACTGCCTCTTCTACAAGGGGTCTTTTATGAATAGGTGTCCGGTAGGGTTTTAATTTCACAGGGGGGGTGATCTCCGGTGTCGATTTTCATTTTGACTGTGTGGGTCTGGCCCAATTCCTTGTCTGACTGGGCTACCACATCTCGATTATACCTCAGTAGACCTCCCACCCTGGTTCTAAATTGATCCGGTGCTAATATATCTTCGTCCACTATTCCTTCTGTTTGCTCTACAAGTTTTCTTCGTTCCTCTTCGAATCTCACCCGATTCAGAGTCCGTAGGGTTAGCGCTTTCCCTATCTCTTCCCTCTCCTAACCATTATAGTCTTTTGGGCCTGGTTCACCATCATAATGGGCACTAATTCAGCTGCCCCCACCACCGTCTCACACAGAGTTACCTCATTCTCTTCTAGGCCCTTCCCTTCCACAGGGACCAACTGCAGGGGTCCTTTTCCTATTTTCTTCCCTGACATTAACCTACCCTTTCCCGACACCGCCGTTCTAGGAGGTAGCTTTACATCTTCCTTCACCACTATTGTTATATCTTCTTCCGGTAGGCATCCCAATGGCGTTCTCTCGCCATTCACTATCAGCACAGTGGGGTTGAACTCTATCTGGGCCCTCTGGCTCCGGAGCCAATCTTCTCCCAAGATTGCCTCCGTACACAGGTCGGGGGTTACGTAAAAAGTTTGGGTGCTTCTTAATTTCCCAATCCTCACAGGGAGCCTCACCATCCCTTTTATCTTCAGGGGGGTTCCATCTGCTTGCGTGACCTCTATGTCCGCTTCCCGTAACCTACTCTTCCGTTTCACCCGCCTGTATGCTTCCTCTCTCAGCAATGACACAGATGCTCCTGTGTCTACCAGAGTTTTCATCGCCTTACCCCCTATCTCTGCTCTACAGGATAGCTGCTTCTCTTGCATCAGCGAAGAGAACATTTTGGCTTTCCTCTTCCTTGGCCCCCACCCTTGGGTCATCCCAGCCATAGGCGCCGGCAGCAATAAATCACCTTCATTATTTTTACGGGGGGGGGGGAGTTCTGCGCTTTTCGCACCTGGGCGGGCCCGGCTGGACCTCTCCCAGTCTCCCGCGGCTGTTCCTAAGGATACAGCTTCTCTTCAAGTGCCCTGGTCTCCTACAAAACCAGCATTTCTTGCCGGACAGTTCGCCGCAAAGTGGCTCACCTGGCCACATGTCCAACATTTTGCTCTTTTTCTCTTCAACCGGGCTAACCTCTCGTTTACTCCCGGGGGGACCTGTCCTCTACCCAAGTGGCTCGCCCGACCACTGGTCCAAGCTTTTTGTTCTTTTTCCGACCTCTTGACATAGTATCTGGTTCCTTCCACACCTTTTCACCTTTTCCCATACGCCCTGGCTCTTCTTGGCCAGCTCTATTGCTGCCGATAGTCTCACCGGCCCCTCTTTCAGCACGTCGTGACGAACACGCTCGTCACTTAGGGCCTCCACATACAGGTCTGCTAACTGGGCCTGCATGACCGCATTGTCTCTAACCAATTCTGGGAAGGCCAATGATGACAGCTTCCCCGCTCGGACCCCAATTCTCCAGGGGTTTGGTCCCGCAGCTGTGTCAGCTTTAAGAGGGCCCTCATGGCCTCTATAGCTGTGCCCTCGTCGGTGAATTCCTTGGTCAATAGTCCCAAGACAAGTGGGGTTGACTCTCCAAGAGCTCCTTCATAAACTCAGAGGCTTTCCCCTTTGTGGCATCATATGCCAGATACAGGGTCTCGTGCTCTGTGAATTCATATATAATTCGGCTCTTCTCCAGGATTGCCAGGCAGTTTTTGAAATCTTTCCCACTGCCGTCAAATGCTGGGACCCTCGGTCCACCCAACAACTTTCTCAGGTCAGCTGACAACCCTTGTCTAACCCCTCTTCATCCCCCACTGCTCTATCTGAATCATAGTCCGATAAATTTAAAGAGAAAGACAATCTACGCAGCAACAATCGAGGTTGGGAAATCAAGCAAAGTGTCCAACCTTACAGACGATTCTGTTCTCGTTCCTCTCGGTCGCGGGTCGTTTTGAGTCCTATTCGAAATTTCTCAGCAACAGTGGTCGGTCCAGGATCCTGTCCTACTGTCACGGTACTAATTTTGGCAGTGGCTGTTCCAGGGTCCTATCCTGGTCACGGCACCAGTTGTGACGTCGTCCCCTGGTCGCAGCGCGGCCCGTGACGTTCTATCCTAGTCTACCACGGCACCAACTGTGACGTCCTTAAACAGCACCAATTGTGACGTCCTCGCCGCGGCGCCAGCCGTTCGCTCCTCGCTGATCCGTTCCGGTGTCGCCGCTCCAAATGTGACTTTCTAACCTTTTAGTGATTCGGGTGGGAATCTGGTTAGATTTGATATCAGCCTCGTCGTTCCCAACTCGCTTCCAACGCCTGGTTACCAAGGTAACTGCACTGATCCCCCAGTCCGCCTACCCACGTTGTGAATTGATCTTAGGCAGACGAGATCAAACAATGGTTGGGGCCGTACTGCAAACCGAGTTCAACGGGGTGATACCACACAAATATGCATAAAAGACAATAAAATGAAAACTCAAAAGTTCAAAGTATCAAAGAAAAAGGTAACAAACTTTATGTCTAGTTGTTCAATACATAGGACTGCATCTATCTCCGGACCCGTTCTATGGATTGTGACACGTCGTTTTCCGCTAGGCAAGTTTTAACACTTCAAGTCGTCTGCTCTCTAAGAAATTGGTGTTTCGGTGGGTCTTTGGACGAAAGTCAAAAAAAAACTTATTTCGGTGATCTGGATCTAAGTCGCTCTTCAAAATAATTGTTCTTAGTTTGAAGAGGGGTCAGGAATGTGCGTGAATCTTGGTCAGCTATCTGCGAGGCTTGCTTCAACTGGAGACTGACTCTGGGAACTGCTGGGACTCAACTCCACTCTGCTCGTTGTGGCTTCGTTTATATGGGCGCCGACCAAAACCGGGGTGAGTTTGTCGGGTCCGGGGGGTTTCCTCGATAATTCAAAATACATATCCACCTCTCTGGTTAGGAATTTCCACCTTTTTCCATTTTTGGGAACCTTTCCTCACTTCCACCTTCTCATCATACTTCAGAGGGGCGTGAACTGCCCTCCCCACATCTTCGTAGCAACCTCTCTTACTCATCCTCCAGATGGGCTGCAACAGCCTCCCTCGTGCGTCACGTGATCATCACTCGACCAATGATGTCTCAGTCGGGCGTGGACGAATCCGCGGCTTTGTTTCCGGAAGAAAAAAATATCTTGCTTAACTAAAAAAAAAATTATCTCTTCTCTTTCCCTTTTCTTCCTCTTAATCGCCGTTATCATTTCTCTTGTCACGAACGGGACACTATGACAATGGTGGTCATAACACTTGTTCTACACGTGGTTTACGTCAGGTATTTTATCTCTAATTATCAGAATGGGTGGTCTTCCTAACACGGTCTCAAAAAGAAACATATCCAAAGTTTCAGTCAGTCTGTCCCCTCGAAGAAAGAAAGAAAAAACACTTCTAGGTTCCCATTCATTTTCCTTCGGTACATATTTCTGATAACATAATTTTATTATCGCAGGCCAAGGATGTTCCGTCGAAGGAAAATCGGTCAACGGACACTCGTAGGTGGTTTTTAATTTTTCATATCTGTCCAAAGTCCTTTTAGTTTTTCGTCACTTATCGAAATAACATTTTCATTTGAATTTTTTTTCTTTGTCCAGCCGGTCTGTAGTTGATAATAAGATGTCTTCCCGTACCAATAGTTTGTTTTCATATCCTTAGATAACACAGCCGATGCCAAAACATATGTGATTCTTTCTTTCTTTCCCTTTCTTTTTCCTCAGAATTTCCCTGTCATTGTAATGACACTGTTTCGCCATTTGTTACTTATCAAAATATCCTTTTATCCATTGTCTGTTAGCCGTGTGTGTGTTCTTGCTTATCACCCACGATTCGGTCCTTAGTCTCTCCTTTTCCTCTTTTCTTTCTTTTCCCTTTCTGCCTCGTTAAATGGTGCCACAATTGATTGTAGATGAGGAAAAAGTTGCAATGAACGAGATCCGATGAATATGGTGGTTATCGGACTTTCGGAATATTGGCCTGACCAAAAAGTGCTTCACAAACGTTGGTCACTTATGGACCTTCTGTGGTGTGTTGAGGTGACCATATTCTATACGCTTTCTTTCCAAGCCCTGCAATAAACAAGGGTAGTGAGCGAGAACATTATAATTTAGCTTGTATGCGCCACAGAGTTCAAGGTCACTCTATACTAAGCGGATTCACTCTGCGTATTTTAGCTCCGTCACCGTAGCAGGAGTTCCGATAATTGTTCCAATGTATTGTCGCATAAGCAAAGAATACATTTCAAGAGGTGTTAATATAATGAAAAACAGAAAAACGCCAGGATATATGTCATAATCTTTGAAGCGATTAAAACGGGAGGATTTGTGGTTGATATATAAGCTACACAATGCATTCTGAACTTATTAGAAAACCAAGGCGACAAAAGATAAGCCGAAAATGACAGCCAGGCATATTCATGAGAAAGGTGGCAAAACAAACACAAGAATAGTACCGTGCCATAGAATTAATATCCATTCATGGGAAAATGTTGAACCGTATGAAAGATCAAACCGAAAATGCTATGAAAAAAAAACAAAAAAACAAAAAAAAAACAAATATGGATTCTGACCCAGTATAGGAAGAACAGAAGACGTATTTATTTGTTAGACAGATAATGGAAAACGCAAAAGAAAACTACCTGTAGGCTTACATTTTATTAATTTAAGGCAGCCTTTCATATAATCTGTAGAAAGTACTTATGGAGAATAATGAGCGCTATTCGTATAAAATCCTAAGATTGATAATACTGAGGCAATATACAAGGGCCGTTCAAATACTTTTAAGCATCACTCAGAACGAAGAAACGAGACAGTTTTTCACTATTTTTCCCTAAAGTCTCCATTGACATCATTTCACTTGTTCCAACAATGCTTACTTAATACTTACAACCCCATCACGGAAGATGGCGTCCTAGTCATCCAAAAATCCCTGCACAGGACATACGATCTGATCATTGTTTCCAAAATGGCAACTCCGCGGGTGGGATATGAGCTTGAAAAACAGGAAGATGATAGCTAGAACTAATTCTGTTGATTAATAGGAATAGGGTAGCAATTCAAACCACAGTTGAGTAGTAGAGCTCCTGCAACAAGAGCATTGCGAACGGGCGCGTTATCCTGGAGCAAACGGACACCTGCCCTCAACTTCACTCTGCGTTTCGACTTTCCTCCAGTCGTCTTAATTCTGATCCCTAGTACTGTTTATTAATAGTCTTTTTCCCTTTCCAGGTAATCTATTATGATTACGCATTCAGAATAAAGAATAAAAACATGATGCCAACAGAGGCTGACTGCTTGAATTACTTCGTGGGTGGAAATCCAGAATGTTTCCACTGTTTGCTTTGAATCTTTGATTCAGGTTCGAAGTGTTGAACCGAGGTTTCATCTTGAGTTCCTAAACTGCGGTGGAAATTCTCAGAGACTGCCTGGAAGCGAGTCAGAATTGTCCTGGAAATATCAACCCATTTCAGCTTCTTCCTTGGTGTTAACATTATTGTGACCCATTTTGTTTATCCCGAAGATCTCAGTTAAAATAGTAAAGAGTGAAGCAGTCATAATGCCTGGGGTCTTAGCTATCGGCTGTCACCCAAAACCACACAGTGAATGGCATCAACTTGTTCATCAGTGGATGAGGTTTTATCGACGACCCTGACGGATGTTCAGCTTCTGTGCTGTCCCTACCCCACTTGAATTCTGAAGCCCACTTCTTCACATTTGCATAGGATGAGGAGTTCTCAGCAAGTGCCTGTTCCTTCCATGTCCTCATGGTTTTCCTTAGGTGCCATACTTTCTTCTTTTTTTCTTGTTTTTTTGCAGATACTTTATGACTGCTTATGCCAGAGTTTTGGCCATTTTTAGATTTTGTCGCACACCACACATTTGTACGCGTCTCACCTACACAGAAATTTCGACAAATATCTGAATTAGTTTTTCTAGTTTTAGAAGTAGTTGCGTGTTGCCATAACACAAATGTTAAGCTATGGCTCATCGTTTTGGGTAAGGCTTAGAACTTTTTGAACGACGCTCGCGTGGTAGGATGGAATGAAAGTGACGGTAACACAGGTCTGTTTGCTATCCCCTACATTTTAAAATCTTTCCAGAATTAGTGATAGTTTCATTATATTTACGACAGCAAACGCTCAAAGGATATTCGGTCTGTTGACGATACAACGCTAGTATCCGCAGGTATTTGATAAGCGCCTCAGAAGAAGTAGAAAAAGTCGGCAAAAATAAGAAAGAAGCAAGCAAATACAAAGTAATGTCTCCCTAAGTTCAGATGAAATAATTATAAATGAAGATGTTACTGAAAAAATAGACAGTTTTATATTCTTAGGATCAATAGTCACTGGAATATCAACAGACGTTAAAGGAAGAATAAATACGGCACACAAAAATATATAATGTTATCAAAGTCAGAGATTATTCTTCCTGTTACATCCTTGTGGAAATTAATTGAAACAAAATGAATAATTCCCTTATTGTTCACTTTTTTTTTCGTATTTTTCTTATGAAACATGACCCAGTTCATATCTTAGTACTTCGTATGTCCATTCCACGAAGTCGTTTCCTTGCAGATGGACCACAGATTCTCGATTGGATTTAAATCAGGAGAGTTTCAGAGCCAGTCGATAGTACTTTGATTTACTCACAGGTAAGGCTTGCCAGTGTGTTTGTGCAGTGATACAATTTTCGTACGCTTCCTTGGAGTAAAGCCTATCGTAGGACAACTAATCGACAGTCGAGACAGTAGTATCTGGGTGTGATAAAAGTCTGGTGTAATTACATTTTTCAAGGCCAAATATACTTCAGCATAAACCCCGAAAATAGATTCATATTACTGCACACCACTGCAAATGAGGTAATCTGAGGAAAAAAATGTCACTCCAGTCGATCTAAATCTGACCGTATGGTGATAGAAAGCGGTTGTTTCAGTTAATTTGCACACGAGTGTATATACGTTGGAGAAACGAGTTGGGTAAAGAAGACTGTTGAAAAATTGTCTTTGAGAATGTTTGCCTTGGTTCTATTGGTGAGATAGCACGCAACTGTTCCATCAAAAATGAATAAGAAAAGAACTAAGTATAACAAGGAAAATCACTGGCTTAGATGATGAAGAAGAAACTACCATGTTGCTTTTACCATTTAGTTTGAAGTGGCTAATCGAGATATGTGCTTCAGGCATTTAAAAATGATTTTGTCGCACCAAGACTAAGAGAGAGATAGAGAGAGAGAGAGACGACGTTCCAAGCGTTAGAAAGGTCGAATTAAAAAGGACGCCAATCTCTCTTTGCTTCCGGCAGATGGAATAGCAAAAGATAGACACCGAGGGCAAGATTGCGTGAACAAGAGTTGGACAAAGATCCTGTAAAGGATTATGCAGATAAAGAAGATAGAAATGAAAACCAACTTTTGACAACAGCGAAAAAAAAACTTAACTCCTAAAGGCGTGAAATAAACCGACTAGTAAAATGCCAATAATCGATCAATCAGACGTGATTTTATGAAAATGTCTCAGCGATGCTTACAACCTAAAAACGAAGATCTAAAATAATATATTTATTATATTTACTAAACTATATATGGAATTATATAATTAAAATATTAGAATTTAATTATGCATTAATAAACAATTTTATTTATGATCAAATAATACATACATAGTTATGCAAATTAATTTCATAATTAATCTTTTTTTTTTTTTCAGGAAAATATGAGACAATGTCTATAAAAAAAACTGCTATTTCATTTCTTTGATTTAATAAATTTTCTTTTTTTATAAACTTAATTATATATAACATTTCATGTAAGCACAAAGGACATGGATCATTTAAAGATGTACATATTCTCGTTTTTTTATTAGTTTCCATTTAGTGGATGTTGTATTTGTTTCTTTTATATACCAAAAATATTTGGATGTGGATGTTTGGTTGCGATATTTAATATTAGCGAAGGAAGGCAGATGTTGGCTCCATCTTAATTTAGATTATTTTTTGTATATCCAAAATAACATTTTCAATATTAGGATTCTCAATAAATGAGATAGTACATTTATATATATATGTGTATGTATGTATGTATGTATGTATGTATGTATGTATGTGTGTGTGTGTGTGTGTGTGATTCTTAATAATAAAAGAATACGTGTAAACATTTTAAAAGCAACAGTACAACACTACAACCACGCTGGTATTCTCTAAGATTTATACTTAATAGCCTCGAGAATACTTTAAACAATATAACCGTTACAGCCCGAACGATAATAGTTCAGATAATACCATAAACCTTCTGCAGATAATGTCCCATTTAGATGCATATATAAATTGTCGAGCTAAACCAAAGCATGAGGAATGCATTCAAACAAGAAATAGACTTTCACCGCTAGATTTTGACTTCAGTGCTCTCTTTTATATTTATATACATATATATATATATATATATATATATATATATAACGACAATATATATATATATATATATATATAGATAGATAGATAGATAGATAGATAGATAGATACTTAATTCCCTAAGAATTATATATATATATATATATATATATATATATATATATATATATATATATTATTATTATTATTATTTTTCATTATAAAAGATTAAAATAAAAACATGTTGAAATCACTACACAAAAGCGTTTACGTTTCAAGTATTTAATTGTACTTCTTCAGGCGATGGTAAGACTTGCCATCGCCTGAAGGAGTACGATTGTGCCGCCGATTACAATGATGCATTTTTCCATATATATATATATATATATATATATATATATATATATATATATATGGAAAAAGCTTAAACACTAATATTCCATGGTAATAAATTATTCCATTGGAATCGTAAATATGATCCAATTCATCAGACCTACAAATTCAAAAAGAAAACAGAAAAACAACTTCGGAAATAAAAATAGAATTTAGAGAGAGTGTAAGTATGAGAGTTTGGGATGAATGTTAGAGGTAAAGAGAGGGGTAACAGACGAGAGAAGGTGGGAGATTAAAAATTAACAGAGAGAATTTTTAGTGAAGTCAGTGGAAGAGGTTTAAGTGAGAGAAATATGAATGTTGTCGGATGTCTAATACGTTAAAGATGTAACCGGAAAGGATACATTTTGTGTTGACATACACACACAATAGACGATCTTATATTAAAGATCAGAAGAAGAGGGAGAGAGAGGAAAAGAAAAGAAAAGAAAAGAAAAAGGGGTGGGGGAGAGAGATGAGGCGGGGGGAACTAAAATCGAAGGGCATTTATTAAAATGGTCGCTGTGTAATTAAGAAAATTTGACAAAATTATTATCGACTAGAGGTTACAAATCAAATATAAACATATAAAAATTAAATATAACGATTATCTAATCTAGCAAGGACCTATATTTTTATGTTCAAAAACACATGTAATAAGCAACTTCTTATTTGTTTTCTAGCAGTCAGAGTCATGTTAATAGAACCACGCAAGCGGTGCATGATTCCAACATTGGGAAGCATTTACTGGACAATGCCAATTGTGCCGACGCTTATAATGACGCATTTTTTTCCATTTTACATAGTGCTCGCTCGGTTCATTATATTCAAGTTATTGACGCTATTTATATTAAGTTTCATCAGCCGAGCCTTTGTAAACAAAAGCAACATTTTATTCGTTCCTTGGGTTTGATCGAAGGATTATAAGTAACTTTTTTCCATTTTATATTTTTTTTGGAATTACGCATTTTGTTTTTAGTCGTTAATTTATTTACCATTAAAACCTATTTTAATCGTGTTCCAATTTTCCCTCATCATTCGTTATTTACTAATGAGTCCATGATTCTTTCCTGCTGCTCACCAACGTTCACCTTTTGAGAAAGTGTTCGCCGAAAAGGTCCCCTCAAGAATGAGGTCCATTACATTACACACACACACACACACACACACACACACACATATATATATATATATATATATATATATATATATATATATATATATATATATATTACATAGAATAGAAATCCAAATTTACGAAAGAGGTAAATTTGGATTCCTATTCTATGTAATTTATATGCTCTGTTCTAATAAATACATTGAGCTCTTTCTGTAGATCAGTTTTAAAAATTTATATTATTCAGATTCAAATTGGATCAAATATCAACGAATTATTACCTATATATATATATATATATATATATATATATATATATATATATATATATATATATATATATATATATATATATATATTCGCATTCGCGTATGTGTGTTTGTATCCGAGGGTGGGTGGCTGGTTGGTTGTGTGCGTGCGTTTTTATTCGAGTGTTTGTGTGTGTGTATCTACTTCATTCATCTGATGCTGTTATTTTGTTCTTTCATTTGAACCAGGTAAACGCCCAACTAAAACCGCGACGCTTCAAATGGATTCGAGACCCACGCAGTCAACAGAAGGCGGCTTATATCGACTTTGTGGCCAGAATCCTCTTTCCGTTAGCTTTCACCATCTTTTGCATCATCTATTGGCTGGTGTATGGCGTTTTCGGAGTCTATGAAGAATGACAATATTACAACACGACGCACAATAACTTTCTTTTTTTTTTTCAATTTTGATCTTTCTCTCTCTGTCTTAATCTGTCCGAAAATTTCCTTTGTCAGCATTACTTTGTAATTGTCTACCACCCTCTATTCATTTCTCTGTCAGTTTTTTTTTTTTTTATTTCTTGCCATTCTTATTTGCTCTGTATTTTTCTTCTTCTACTTCTTCTTGTTCGTCTCTCTTTCCAACATCACTTTTAAAAAGTTGGTTTTGAACAAATGTCAATACCAACAGCAGCCATATTATCACGATTATTCAAAACACTTACGAAAGCAGATGACGACGACGATGTTCTACAGATTATTCCACATTACCTACAATCGACATCTATTTCCCAAATTTATTTAGATATCATATTGTTGTTGATGATAAAGACGACAAAGATGCAATAATTGATTTATTCTTGAATATACAATGACTTTCTGTAATGAAATAATTACGAAACTAATTAAAAAAGACATGAATACTTATTTTCGTATCTAAAATCATTTAGAGAAACACAGGTGGGAATAAATCCGTGCTTCGTAGATGTCACGATTAGCTAAAAAGATAAAACGCACAATAGAAAAAAATATAATCTTTACTGCGAAATTTAAATAACTCTAAAAGTTTTAATGAAAGAAAATAAGAGACGACCAATGAGATTTAATATTAAATAAAGTGCCGTAAAGAAATTAAAGTTTCTAAGAAAAGAAGCGTTAAAATATTTTTTCTCTTAGAAAATAAATTGGCTTCAAAGAAATATTTTCAGTCACATGACTATTTCCAGTGGCAAATTTATAAGAATTTTACTAGAATCAAATATTCTTTGACTTGTTCAAATCGATATAGATTTTGAATTTTTTATGTTAGAATTCTCCTACAGTAACCAAGAATGATTAAGAGTGAATTGACTCTTTAGATTTACAACTGTTGTTTATAGTAGCAACCAAAAGACGATCGTTCAAACATATTGCAGTTAAAATGTACAATAGGAGAACGGCAGAAATTCTATGATGGTCTAGTTTCAATTTAACAAAGAAAATCAGAACTAAATTACCACAACAAATCATCAACAACAACAACAATAATAAAAGTAATAATAATAATAGCAGGATCAGAGGGAGGAGGTGCAGGAATAAGATGTTGAATAGGAGAAAGAAATAGAAGAGGAGACAAAGAAAGCGGGGTTGAAGAAGAAGAAAAACAAGAACAAGAAGAACAAGAAGACGTAGAATGCACGAGAGGAACTCCATTGTTTTGAGCAATGAAAACAGTATGAGGAATTGAATCTCATTTCTTAAGTGAAATAAGGAATCTGTTTTAATCCAAAATAAGGAAGAACCATTAAAGACGAAAATCGTTGCCATATCTAGGATCAGTTTGAAAATTTCAACTGAGAAATGATGAGAAATATGAAAGAAGGACTTTTAAAGTCGAGCGACAAGTTTTCTTTCACGAATCATATACAGAGATAAATTTGGTTAAATATACAAAATTAGTTTTATAACCTTTATATTGCGGTAAGTGATACTTAATGTTAAGAAAATATTTAAATAGACAGTTTTACTAAGAAATATGTTAGATCTCTAAGGAGGTTGAATGTCATATAAAGCTGACCAATTAGCATACTTGTAACAAATTAAGGAGCTTACGTAAATTCAAATCCGAATAACAAGTGCAGATAGACTATCAATTTGTCATTGTAACAATGGGTAAAGATTTAAACTAAAGAGAAACAGAAAACAAAATATGTAATTTACTGGCATGAGCGTAAGAGATAAAGAACATGAAGTGAAAATCATGAGAATAAGGAGAAGAGATATCGATTACTCCGGGTATTATCATTGAGGTATTCAGGGAAGCATCCACGTGGGAGACCTTTAGAATAGTGAAGAATTACGATTATGAATAAGATAATGGACAAGGATTTAATAAAAGAAAGGAGTTTCAAGGCTCCTTTTAACAGTCTCTTAAAACCGGCTTTTTTCAATCTGAAAGTAAGTAGTATACATGAGCAGGCGTACCGCAGCACGGCAGGTTCATACGGACACGACATATATGGCAAACATAACAACAGTGAGTATTTCTAGGGTAAGATAACCTGACGGAACCTATCCTTCTTCTGCCTAGTTTGGAATTCAGAGTTTTCCGCCTCGGCTAGAGAAGTCATTCTGTGATGTTATTTAATCTAAGGAAGAAGAGATGGATTCATGCCTTTTACAATGGCATCTCTGTGGAAGTGAATGTAACAGACTAGCCCAGAGTTTGAACTCGGCTCGCTGATTTCATTTTTAGTACTGATAGACGTTACACCAACTTTGCAACTTCGCGTAAGGAATATACAAGTCAATGTAAACAAGGTGTCTCGAATGTTTCAGCATGTAAACGAAAATAAATATACCTATATAATATAAGTTTAAAGTGATACACACACACATACACGTACATATATATATATATATATATATATATATATATATATATATATATATGTTGTGTATATATATATATATATATATATATATATATATATATATATATATATATATATATATATATATATATATATATGTTTTGTAACATATGGGTAAAATAGCTATGGGTAAAATAACAGGACAGACTGGGTTCTATAGCCTTGGATGGGAACTGGTCTAGGAGAAGGACAACTCTGAATTCAAAACCTGCGGACGGTCGTTTGGGAACCTTGTGGCATTCGGTGCACCAGGTCTCTGTATTCGGCCCTCCAAAAAGTGTGGATGGTCCTGCACGAGGCCTTCACCACTATAATCAAATCTCATGTGCCGGTGTCGGTCTGTCGGTTTCCTGGAAACTGATCTCCTTGACCCTCCTACGTCGAATCTCGACGGGAGAGTCGATCATATGTTTTGTATATATATATATATATATATATATATATATATATATATATATATATATATATATATCGCACTGCAAAATTCCGGTCTTATGATGCATAACGAATTATTTAAGAAACTTTGTATACAAGAAGAGATTAGATGTCATTCTATCTTTGAGTAAAATTCAATGAAATATTCGGTTTTTTCAGGAAGCGAATTAACTTTAGGCGTAAAAATGGCAATGAATAACTCCCTTAAACTCGTACGAGAAAACTTTGAAATTCAAACCAATGTGGAATTCTATGAAACATGCTTATTATTGACTTGGGATTTTTTTTTTTGTCGGATACATAATCAAAAAGGACAATAAACAAGAGTTGTGCTAAATAATGGCTGGAAGTGAATCTATGAACGGCAGGAGTTAATTCAGGTTATGATGAATTTCTGAGTTCTGATTTAACTGATAAAACTTGCTAAACTTGCTTTTATAGCAGACGTTGCTTATGTGTCTGTCTGAGTGTGTGTGGATGTGTGCGTAAAAATTTCAGATATAGCTACAAGATATCTGTAAAAGGACAGCATGAATAAAGACAAAAGGAAAACTTAGCGGACGTTTTTCTCCCTGACGGACTTTATCAAGGCAAATGTAAGTATTTTATTTTGCAACATGTATTATAATGAAAAGTGAAAATAAAATAAAATCATCAAATTTACCTTGATAATATCCGTTCCGTAGGAGGACGAAATGTGTCGGCTAAGATAAGTTTCCTTAAGTTTCTAAACATAACGTAGGTTATATATATATATATATATATATATATATATATATATATATATATATATATATATATATATATATATATATATATATATATATATTCATGTTTATAAATGTAAAAGACAATAGGAAAACTGTAATAGTTGCCGACGCGTTTCCTCCAATGTGGACTTTGTCAAGGCAAAAAACGAAATGAATTTATTAAACAAATTTACTAATAATAACAAAAAACAAAATGCCCTTACCAACTTGAAGAATTTAGAGAACGCTATTTTTATACTGTTAACTGAAATAATTCTTAATAAATTCATTTCGTTATGGTTTGAGAAAGTTCACATCGAACGAAACGCGTTGGCAACTATTACAGTTTGCCTATTGTCTTTTACATTTATGAATATTGTCTTTTTTCTGCGGGTTAACTCTGAATTGAAGTAAACAACTCCTTTCCACAAATATATTTTATCCTGCAGCAAAATTTACTGAAAGCTGGTACTGCTATGGCCAAACTTGACGGAAAAATGAAAGTGTATAGTCATGGTGAATGAGATATTAGCGAAAAAATAATTAATACGTATTTAAAAGAAATAATCTCTTTCGTTCAGACTAATGTTTGCAAGAGGGCGTCATGGAATGAAGCTAAAAATCAGAATTAAATCAATATAAAAAAGTATAAATAAAGAAGATGATTCTAAGAAGTTTGAAGTGTTTTCTAAGATATTAAATATCTTTTTGAACAGTGACAGAGTGAAAAATATTATATGAAGGAAGTTGAAACCCTGTGGACTTTTGAAACAAGAGGATATTTCTCCGGAGAAATTATGGCATCAAATGCGATCGATAATAAAAAAAAAAAAAAAAACAGGAAAATAATGTATAATATTTGAAAACTTATCAGTGAAAGATGTAGACAGAGTTTCAGGAAAAAAAAGTTATTTACAGAAAAATGCCCTTGTAAAGTGAGCACTTAATTTTTCTTCTGAAAAGACATCCGATTTATGGCGAATAATAAGCAGGGAAATAAATGGAGTTGCGATAAGGGTAGGAATATTGGTATACTAAGGAGGGGGGGTTAAAAAGTACAAGTTTAAATAGAAAAGGGTAAACAAACAGAAAATTGATTTAAGTAGAAAGAAAAGAAAATTAATTCCTGTAAACATTAAGAGCAAACAGTTTGTCACAAACATAAAGATAACAAAATCAATATGTTAAATTATGTTTCTAAAAAATACATTTTTTTTCTTTTTTCATCCCAAGCAAAGCGATAATGCCGCTAAGACAAAAGGGTCTACTGAAAAATGAGAGAGAATGAAAATACTTTAGAAGTAACTGAAAATTAATCCTCAACAAGAAACAAGGTAGAAACCTCTATTTCTGTTTAAAAGACAGGAGAGGATTGCGAACTGAGCGACAGGAGAAACTATTTTCTCTTATTGAAGAAAAAAAAGTAAATAAATAGTAAATACAATTTCAGGGATTGTGCGAAGAAGTATAAAGTTGAAAAAGACTTTGAAAGGAACCTAGTCCTAAACAAGAAACAAAGGATCAACATATATTCCTCTTCAAATGACCGAGGAGGAGTGTGAATCAAACTATAATCGAACAATCTACTCCTATTGAAGAAAAAAAAAGGAAATAGTAAATAAAATATCAAAGTTTAAGCGGAGACGTTAGAAGAATAGAGTTGAAGTCGACGTTAAAAAGAATCGGAATCCCAATCCTAAACGTGAAACAAGGGATAAACATCTACACCTTTTCAAAACGCCAGGTTGGAGTGTGAACCGGACGAAATTATTTACTCCTATTATAATCCAGATATTTTTAGCCTGTCCCAATTAAATAAGCACACTATATGTATGTGTGTATGTATGTTCAAAATATACGTAAACACTTGTGCAAATTAATTGAAACAAAAAAATTCCGTTATTATATGTTTTCGTATTTTTTCAATGAAACATGACGCAATGCACATGTTAGTACTTCGTATGTCCATTCCACGAAGTTGTTCCTTACAGATTGACCAAAAATTATCGATTGGATTTAAATGAGGATAGTTTCCAGGCCAGACTAGTAATTTGATTTACTCACTGGTAAGAATTGTCAGTGAGTTCGTGCAATATTACATTTTTCTTACGCTTCCTTGGAGTAACGTCCGTCGCAGATAATGGCCATAGGAAAACTAATCGACAGTCGAGGCAATAGTGTCTGGGCGGGATAAAAATCAGATGCAATCATTGATGACGCAATATTTTTCAAGTCCATCAAACACCCCGAAAACAGATTCATATTACTGCACGCCACTGCAAATGGGGTAATCTGAGGAAACATAGAAATCGATTACACCCTGTCACTCCAGTCAATCTAAAACTGACCGAATAATGAAAGGAAACTAAATCGGCAGATTCAATTAATTTGCACAGAGGTTTATGTGGTAGCCTTAGAAATAACATTGACTATTATTGGTCCAAATATCAAACAATATAAGGAAAAAGAACTAGTAATTTTGTAAAGGTTATTGCTACAGAAACTTTGATGTTTACTTTTTAAGTAAAGATTGAACGATCTCACACTAAAACATCTAAAAACGGCTGCATTATTGCTTTTTAGAATAATACCTCATGAAGATCACACAATTCAATTAAATTTGTTAGTTGATATTCTTTAGAACTTTTGTTATTTATTATTGAAATAGCATCGGGACATGCGTGGAACTTGTCAGTTACTGTCACCAAAATGAAATCAGTGAGCCTAGTTGAAATGCTCGCATAGGCCGTTACATTCACTTCGAATGTCTTCAACCAAATATATGTTAAATAGCAGGGAACGTTGTGCTCTGACACTTTGGATGGAAACAAATCTATATGGCAACAAGGTCTCATCAGTTGAACTGACTAGAAGAAACCGTAAGTTCTATACTAATAGTTCCTTCTATCGTACTTCTCACTTGTGGAACACTCTTCCGGCTTCTTACTTTTCAATCAATTTTTATCTTTAGAAAGTTAAATGCAATGTCGTTCATCTACTGTCTTCTTTTCTCATTCCCTAATAATATTTCTTGTTTTCCTATTCTTTCACAATTGCTAAATCCTTGTGTCTTTACTGCCTTGCATAGGAAGAAATTATAAAAAAATAAAAATAAAATAAAACTCAGAATTCCAAACAGGATAAAAGAAAACGGGATGAATTTGTTTGTCTTTTTTACGGTTTATTTAAAGGATTTGAAGAATAATTCATTTTTCCAGTGAAAATTACATGAACAATTTGTTTTTTTAAGAATAACTATTATTTTTTGAGGATACAAGACCTATTATTAAAGCCGTAGCTCCGCAGAAAATAATGGATTCATACCACCCCAAGAATATTTGCGCGTTAGTGAAGGCAACAACTGCAACTAGAATTCGAACTCGACTTCCTAATTTCTCCTACCAAGCCGCCATTATACGTTACAGCACTCGCAATTTCGAAGATAATGCCAAACTCTTCCATTATAATTCTCGAGACGTATGCCAATTTACGAATAGTAAAAATGAAATCTGTGGAGAACTAGGTCCTGAATTGACTTGGGATTGAAATAAATGTCCTTAATTACGTTTCCAGTTATATGCTCAACTACTGTTAGCAAACGAAACTGCATACATTTAAAAGGATATATATATATATATATATATATATATGTGTGTGTGTGTGTGTGTGTGTGTGTGTGTGTGTATACATAGATAGATAGATAGATAGATAGATACGTGCTAATACACTTGGGAAAGGTATCAATCCTCTTCTTCTCTCTCCATCTATGGATAAATAGCAGGACAGACTGGGTTCTATAGCCTTGGATGGCAACTATTCTAGGAGAAGGACAACTCTGAATTCAAAACCTGCGGAGGGTCGTTTGGGACCCTTGTAGTAGGTAGTGCACCAGGTCTCAGTATTCGGCCCTTCAAAAAGTGTGATTGGTTCTGCACAAAACCTTTACCACTATAATCAAATTATATGTTCTGGTGTCTGGCTGTTGGTTCCTAGGAAGTGAGTCTCTTGACCCTCATACGTCGAATACTACGGGCAAGTGCACCATACATACATAAACTTACACATATGTGTGTGTGTATATATATATATATATATATATATATATATATATACATACATATGGGGTGGGGTTTGTTTAATAGATTTATAACCTCTGACCTATTCGGTAACTGTTTATATTACATCAATATTATTGGAGATCTTCACTTGAACTGGGCGTGATAGACGACTGTTTTGAGAGAGAAAGTGTCTGTAAAGCCGAAGGCTGATTCTTGGCAAGCAGACAACAAAATATGAACAGAGCCAAGAAATATCAAAGTTAAGAACGGGAAAAGAAGAGAAAATACAGAAATTGTAAAATCCAAAGCAAAATTGGGTAAGATGAAGTGAAATCTGCTGGATTAATATTTATTTAACATCATTCGGTCGACCTTGTTGGGTAATCTTGTCGCCATTCGCACCATTTCTTCTCTCTTCTTCAACGTTTTCACTGACGATGTCGTCTCAAAGGAAATCGGAAAGGAAATAAATAATAAAATAGCTGACAGGAACACAAAGACACACAAATAGGCGTATATTTAGAAAGTGTACAGGTTATGTCAATATGATCGAATTCATCACCATCAAAATTATTATCACTCCGATGACTAATAGTGGTCGTAGGGTCGTTGCGCAGCTGAACATCTGACAAGCTGACTCTCTATGTCTCGGTTTCGTGCCAATAGCTGAGTCTTTCATTTCACTCAGTAACAACGTCCGCTCATTTCTATCTCATCTCTTTTTCGCGTAAGATGATAATTCGTACAATGTCAGTGGAAAGACTCTCGACAACAGTCCAACTTTCTCTTCTTGGTGGGCGATAGAAAGCGACAATATTGAATTTTAATTCTAAATTTTCATTGAATAATGCTTGATCTATATGACTACTTCAGAAGTATTGGGTTAAGTGCATTAACAAAAAAGCTGATTATACTGAAAAATAAATATTTATTATTTAAAATAAATGCTTATCTCTAGTAAATGACAGCTGCATTAAGAATCGAGAAATTTTAACTTAATTTCTCGGATAACATTAATATTAGTAGTAAAAGTAATAAAGTGGTCAAACCTATAGTAAATAGTAACAGAGAATGTGTTCAGATCTTAAGTGTCCTCTTCTTCCAGCAAGAAAGATCACGTAACTGGATCCGTAGATAGGAAGTTTTGCCAACGGAAAGTGATATGTGTCTATATCTTGCCTGTGTTTACTTCTGATAAATGCTGTTTCCTTACACCTGTACACTAAGTTGTGATGAGGACGCAAGAGAATTTAAGATGAAAGAAAAAGTCGTGCAAAGATTATAAGGTCAGTGACTACATAAACGACGTGGAAACATTGGAAGATATTGTGAATGAAGTGAAAATGAAAGAAAAGAAAGAAATATTGAAAGGCAAAAAAGGACAAAAAAATACAAACCAAGAAACTGATTTCAATCTAACATCAATAAAAGATTTTGACTTTCTATTTCAGTTACAAACCAAATAAACCGCTTCTTTGATTTAAAAAAAAAGAATCAAGACCTAAAACAATTCAAAATAAATAAAACAGTTTTACCTGTATTTTTTCTGTGAAAAAGCGAATAAAATTGGGTTGAAAATCTATTAACTGGGCTGCTAAACTTAGTTTGGAACAACGATGTGGCATTGAAGGATATTCTGAGAAGATATATTTGTAAATTATGCAACATTAGCGAAATAATAATAATAATAATAATAATAATAATAATAATAATAATAATAATAATAATAATAATTAATAACCAGAAACAATTGATCATCTTGTATCAGGTTGCACGATATTGGCACCCACTGAATATAAAACCCGGCATGATAGAGTGGGCCAATTTCTGAACTGGAAAATTTGCAACTTCTATGGGAAGGAAACTGAAAGAAACTGGTATGAACTCACCCAGACCCGGTTACAGAGATAGGACCTGTTACAATTCTATGGGACTACACAATACACACTGACGGAACAATCAAAGCCAACCGCCCAGATATTGTTATTAAAGACCACAAACAAAAAAGTGTCTCCTTATTGATATGGCAGTCCCTGCTGACTGCAATGTATCTTTGAAGATATTCAAAAAGCTGTTAAAATACAAGGACCTTGAAACAGAAATCTCGAAAATGTGTCACATGGGAACATCAACAATCCCTGTTGTAGTTGAAGCCCTAGGATTGATTGGAAAAGATTCCACTAGACTAATTAAAGGGATTCCTCGAACTCCATGCCTCAAAGTGATAGAAAAGAGTGATTCTAACAGCCCACACTTTACGAAGGACTTTATCTATGTATTTTTTTTGTGTGTGTTGGGTGGGGGCCTGGAATGTGTCATGATGCCATTTCTAAATTAGGTCCCTGGCCGGGACCCGGAAAAAAATATGTAAACGCCAGACATCAAAGGAAATAATAATAATAATAATAATAATAATAATAATAATAATAACAATGAGAAGGTAAGAAAGGAATGTTATAAGCGTATACGTCTGGTACTGAATACCGAGGTGAATTCAGAAAAAAAAAATCAGCCATAAACAATGTAGCTGTCCCTGTGGTGCAATACATTTTCAACATCTTTAACTAGACCATAGCTGACGTTAAACGAATGGATACCAAAAAGAAAAAGCTTCTAACTTGGCATCGTATGTATCATCCCAAAGCTGACGTTGATCATCTTTATGTGCCCAGATCCAAAAAGAGGCCGAAAATTATTTCGTCTAGAATTGTCTTACAAAATTACAACAATTGGTCTTCAAAGATATCTGAAAACTACAGAAGACTGGATGATGATATGTGTCAAAGAACATGGAAGTCGTAAGTGATTTTATTCAGTAATAAAGGAAGCCAACAAGTCCAAAATGGAGTTTCACATGGAAGAAAGAATACAACTAAAGCACAATACACCGACTGAAGCAGAAAAAGCAAAGGTAAATGCAACCGACCTGATACAGAAACGATGGCAAGATGAACTGCTTCACGGTCAATACTCCGCCCTTATCAAACGTGATGATGTAGACAAACCCCATATCCATCAGTAGCTATGTAGTTTAGTGTTAATTGCCGAAACCGAAGGACAGGAACAATGCTTGCTAACTAGAATTTATCAAGTATACATACTGAAAAATTGCGTTACACTAAAATGCAGATTCTCTGAGACATATCCAGAAACAAATGACCATCTTATATCAGGTTGCACAATATTGGTATACACTGAATATAAAACCCAACATGGCAGAATGTACTAATGTCTGCACTGGAAAAGCTGCAACTTGTACGGAAAAGAAATTGCAAGAAATTGGTAAGAACACCACCCATACCCGCTTACGGAGATAAGACCTGTAACTTGTTATTGATATAGTCGTCTCTGCAGACTAAAATGCATTGTTGAAGATCTTCGAAAATCTATCAAAGTACAAGGACCTTGAAAGTGAAATCTCAAACATGTAACCGTCGTAGTTGAAACCATCGGATTGATTGGAAAATATTCCAGTAGACTCATTGATGGGATTCCTTGTAGCACATAACTTCAAGAAATACGAAATAGTTTGTTCTCAAGAGTACAACCCACAACTTACGAAGGGCTTTATCTATGTAAAGTATGTGCGATTTATTTTTTCATAATTGCTCAGTGGAAAATGTCACGATTTCTGACCTTAGGTTTTGGGTCGGGTCGCGGAAAGAAATGAATACACACCAGAAATCAAAGGAAATAAAATAATTATTATTATTTATCATTATACCGTCAGATAAAAATGTTTTAACGAATATTTTTATATTTCCAAATATGATAGCCAATCTCTGTACTGGGACGACCACCTAAAAGGCTGTCCCGGGTGATGTTGTTCTCTGGTTATCCGCGCCATTGATTATAGATAGTCAGAGCTTGGGCATCACTATGTGGATTCTCAGCATACCCTCATCCAAAGACAAAGGTTCTATAACTTAATAGAATATGATCTTTAAATACAATCAAGATTCCAGTAATTGTAGCAGTAATATCAATGGTTAATAAGATGAGTACGGTTAAGAATTAACAAAATCCCAGGAAATCAATTATTGTTCGAAATAAAGAAAAAAATAATGCGTACTGCTCTGATACTAATAAAATGTTTCATCTAACGTAGGTAATTAGTAAGTTATAACTTACGTAATTATCTGAGGCTGCTGGGTGTAGCTTGATACCTAATAAATCTAAAATCAACTCGTAGCATACAACAAGCTGTGTAGAATGAGAAATAATAATTAGATATGAAACAAATATAAAACGATGATAAACAATAAAAACGGATACCAGAAATCACTTTAAAAGAAAGGAAAAAAAAAGCTAGAATCATTAATAATAATAAAAAAAAACGTGTTAGTGAAGACAGCAGTGAGAAGAAAAGATTATAAAAGATTTGAGAAAACTCCAACTAACGAATCTGGGAAATATCCCTGTATTTGGCGCCAGAAAATCAAAGAAAATGCGATGATCAGGATAATTAAAACGAAAAAAAAAAAAAGAATGAAATAAAAACAGTAAATGATTCCTGTTATTCTTTTGATAAAATGTGCAAACTATTCCTCAGAAACTTTGGAATATCTTGCAAGAATTGTCATATATATTTTTTTCTTAAAAGAGAACGCAAATAATTTCTAGGCTTTGATGCTAATATCTTGTGAGTTCTAAAATGAATCTAATAATTTCGCTTACATAAACTAGACATAATTTCAGGTATATAATCTATAACTCTGAGAAGGGATTCTTCACATTACAGATATTTTGGACATTAAGTAACCTCATGTCTTACATTTCGGTCGATATATTCTACGGCTTTACTTAGATGTACTTTCGATACGGAAAAAGTGGGAAAAGCAAAAATGAAAATTGGTAACAAATAATATCTTTTTTAAATTAAACAGCAATATTCATAATCATTTTAAGTTTCATTTAAGAGTACATCTTTTTACAATATGTTACCTAAAGAGATCCGTAAATATTTTTTTTTTTTATTTCCACAATATCATCTTTGTGGAGCACAGAAAATCACATGGCGCTGAAATCCGAACTAGTTCGATTTATTCTGCCGTGAAATTAGTTGAACAAAAGAAGATAAAGGCGTTTTTCTAAAGATCATACTTTAAAAAAAAAACGTAAATGATTTCTAGATTAAAATAATGATAAAATAGCGCCAAGTGTTTTACTAAAGCGCAATACCCAATTTTTTTCTGTAATCACTTGAAGCATCAATTTTTAAAAAGGAAAACTGTTATAAAATGTTGGATTGGGTCTTGGGAGCTTAAATCGTCGCTAGACCATTTTATTGATAAAGCGACATTAACGACAAAAGAATTTATACTACGAGCAAATAACGTTTATTTTCACTTACTTAACACGTTTTATCCTCCTTTCTGACGGTCGGAGAGCATGGGCATTTAATATTAAATTTAATTTTTGCCTTTCTCCGAGACTGATTACAAACCACGGCTGGAGAGCCGAAGCAGCCATACTATTTAACTCATAATTAGAGGAAGAGATGGATTTTGACTTTTCCCAAGGATATTTTCTCGTAAGTGAATTTAATAATTCGCCTGGATATTTGAACATGAATCATAAATTACTCATTTCGAGACGTTCTACGTTGCACCATCCGGAAAGAACCATTTCGAATTGTCGCTTTACGCTTTCTGCAAAACTTGTAATAACCTGTAATGCTTCGGCTGTTGTACGCTCCGGCTTTCTTCAGGTGCTTGGAATGTCGAACTGAACCCTTTATCTAGATCACTGGGGTAGACTGATGTTGTTCTACGTGCCATGTTTAATGGATGTCAGTTAT
>OZ010572.1:146831439-146936439 GCA_963932145.1 Acanthosepion lycidas
TATATATATATATATATATATATATATATATATATATATATATATATATACATATACATACACACATATACATATATCCACCTATAACCATAGATTATGAAAAAATAAAAAATATATACAAAACATGATAAAACAGTTTTATCATACAAACTTTGTTATTATTAATAGAAATAGCAATGCATTTTTTATTATTAAATTATATTTTGCAGAAATCAAATAAACATCGGATTTTAATGAATCTTTCAAGAAGTATTAGGTTGGTGCACAAATAATGTCGTTTTCTCACACATATTTGTATGTGATAAAAGGACTTTATTTTTGTACCAACCTAATAGTAAAAAAATTATGGAATTATTTTAGATTTTTTTTTTTATTTTAGAAAATTCTATTAAAAATGTTTTCACATCTATTACCCCCTCCTCCGCACTTTATGAAGGGACGAAACAAACCACCAGTTACAGTTAATTTGCTCTGAATCGCAAAATAAAAAATACACTAAAACTAAGATATTATTTAATTAGAAAGGCGTTTAATTGCTTTTATGAATAAGATTTATTATAAATACTATTGTTTTAAGAAAAAAAATCGATGAATAATTAATTTTACATGGACATCTATATTAGTTCTTAGCAAAAAATAATACCGGTAACTATAGTAGGTTTGAAACCAAACTAAATAAATTTAAATAAATTATTAGATTACTTAGAATATTTTTCTATTTTTTAAAAATATTTTTAGGTATTTTAAACGGTATATAAAAAAGGCTATCGAGTTAGATTCATGAAATAATTTTACAGATATATCCCCCGTAGAAAGCATTCTCAAACACAAGTCTCGCAAGGTAGTTTTCAATACCACTTAAAAACACCCACCTCCATGTTAAAAAATTAAATTACAATTAACGAATACTTGTTTCAAATAATATTAATTAAGCTTTAAATAGCTCATCATTCTTTTATTTTTGAATAT
The DNA here is from genome assembly GCA_963932145.1 of Acanthosepion lycidas. Taxonomy (NCBI): domain Eukaryota; kingdom Metazoa; phylum Mollusca; class Cephalopoda; order Sepiida; family Sepiidae; genus Acanthosepion; species Acanthosepion lycidas. The sequence goes on from OZ010572.1 coordinate 146,832,409, forward strand.
TTTTCTTAATAAGGAGAATTACGTTGCGATGATAGATTTAAAATGTATTGGCTTTTAGTCATTTTAAAGCTTTCAAAACAAAGAATATCATTCCAATCAAATTAAATTTGTTTTGAAATACAACAAAGTGTTTTCCTTATTGGAAATATTAAATTTAATCTATTAGATTGAAATTAAACTAAAATAAAAGCTTTTATGAAGAAATTTCCATTTTAAAACATTCATTTTAAAACTTAGCTATGGCTTTTCTTTAGCGGTACCTATATATATATATATATATATATATATATATATATATATATATATATATATATATATATATATATATATATATATATATATATGCGCTTATTAAATATATCATAAAATTCAATATCTCCTACTGTAGCATATGATATTTTATTTAGTGATCTGGGCAGGACTCTAGCAGCAATGGCCCGCTGTCATTACAGTTCCCAAGCACTTCCAGGTCGCAAAATCTTGGTCTACTTTGGCGTTGAAATCACCAAGGATTATAATCTTATCATCTGCAGGGGCGTCTCGTAGTAGGCTGTGTAGGTCTGAGTAAATGTTATCTTTTTCCACAGGATCTGCTTGTAAATATTTGGAGTATACCCTAATTAGTGTAACATACTGAAGATTGCTCAGTTGGAGGCGCATAGAGGTGATGCGGTCAGAATAAACTGTTGGCAGGTTTCAAGCTTGGAGTCAATGGAATACCTGATAATGAATTCTGCGCCAGAAAGACAACTCTCCGCTACTGAATTACCTGACCGGTTGAGGGTATATTCGGCACCGTACTCTTATAGACTACCTTCCTCTTGGAAATAGACTTCACTGAGATCAGCAATGTCAAGATTCGGTCCTGACAATTCATTTACAATTATTTTAGAGCGACGTTCTGGTCGACCACAGTCGGGTGTTTCCAGCAGGGTCCTGATGTTCCAGAATGATACATGTAGTCTTTTGATACTCTTACAAGTGGGTGTGAACCTTTTCTTTAAGGATGTTCGACTGCATACGAAGAGGCCAGTTGACCACGGTTAGCCAACTAGAAAATATTGGAGATGAGCTTTGTTTAGGCCACCTTTTTAGACCTCTATCAATATAGAGCAAGCTATTCCTATAGAATGCAGTTTGGTCAATCAGGGTCTACATCAGACGACCAATATCCTGATCAGCCTGCATACGAGATTGAAACTGCCACTTCCATTGTCATCTTCCCCCTACCGTTTTCGCCCCTCTACAGAGCATGTAAATGATTGGTAGATGCAAACGTCTCCCTCATGCCTGCGCCAAAGAGTCTTTTTAGGTGAAGTGCAGTGTGCGCTGAACTAGTCCCACCCCTTACGCCATAGATTCGATCTGTCATGGCCTAGCAAACTGGAACGATGACAGTGAAGTTCCTGGGTCGTATGGTTTACAAAATGTCCTTCTCTTAGCCAATGGCTTAAAAACAAAACTGTAGCGTCTAAGACTCCCAGGGTAATTGTGCTAGATGCCCGTTGAGTAAAAACCTTCCTCCACCCTTTAAACAGGTCTTGTATTTAATCGTGCAGGGTGAATAGCCACCCTCCTCACAGAAAAAAAATCAGTGGGGGGTACCGGTTTAGTCGCAGATAATCCGAATATGAAACAGATAGTACTGGGATACATATTACTAGTAGAGCTAAGGAGAGATTTATCATAGATAAGAGCTTTTTTAAATATATCATATAAACTTCTATACCCCTTACTGTGGCATACAATATTTTATTTAATACTAGCTATTTTGTATAATAATAGCTTCTAAGGTTATTAGCCTTTCGTTGCACTGGGTGTGCTAGAATATTTTAGTATTATCCACTATTTTTTTCTTATGGTAATAGTTGTATTTTGGTTGTTCGTGATGTGCTGGTCGATATGTGGTTCACCGTTGTCACTTTCAACTTCCGAAACACTGTTGTGCATATGTGACTGATGTAAGAATATAATACAGTATTTTTATTATTATTGCTGGAGATAAAATTTCCCAGATGGCATGATAATTCATAAAGATATTTTTTTGCATAAGGGTTGATTGTTACTATTTTTCTCTAAATTCCACAGCAATAATTTTCTGTTCCTCGACGACGTGGTTAGTGATCTTATTATTAATTATAGTTTTTTCTACTGTTAGTCAGTTCCTTACAGAATGATTACCAAAGAAGTGATTATTTTGAGCAAGTAAATGAGGTTTGTTTTATAATACTATAATAAGAAAATTAACTCCATTTTCAACAACAAAGTCAAATTCTAAAAAAATAAACAGAAACATAACCTGCCCCGAAAAGTTACAGATTAATAAACTAATTACGGTTAATAACGTGTTGATCGTATTAGTGAAACTTAAAAACATTGTCAGGGAGTATTACCCTGTCTACCTATACAAGAAACATAAAGACACAAAAACCTAACGCTCCACTAATATCACAACTCCTAACACGTATATCAATTAACAAAACCTCTAAACCAACTGATAATACCATACTTAACCGGGAAGATTAGCCTTAACTATACGAGTGGACACTTCGACATAATATAGTAAAATAACTGTATCATACCCACGTATGTCGTCGAAAGCCGATACCCATATCCCAATCAAAAAAACTATCGAAATAGCCATGCACAAATCCTGGTTCGTACCTCCTAAAATTAAATCAACTGTTCTGCCTTAACTACTACTATCTTGCACGATATAAGTACCGTTTTTTAAGAACACTATGCCAACATTTACAGATATATTGATGGTGTACCAATGGGTTGGCCTCTCGGGCCTACTATAAGGATATGTGTAGAAACCGACCTCTTTAATAATTCTAACAAGCACATACCCCGTTTGTCATACCGTCGAAATCTTCATAATAGCAAAAAGCCTAGATTAAATTAAAAAAAAAACAAAACGAAAGAAATCTTTGAGAATAACTCCTTCCTAGACTTAAGAACACAATACTACTAATAAAATCCCTTTTTTCGGCATCTAACTCATACGAACTGCCATAAATTTACCACTACTCTTTATTGAGAAATTCACTAGTAGAAATACGTGCCGATCAATTACACAACCGAATGTCCTCACAGATGAAAAACAACTGTTAGAAAAATAAAACATGTCTTACAGGGTCAAAATAATATCTTCTTTGTTCACATTATTCTAGAAGGATTTATGTAACATTAAACAAAATCTAATCAACAATAACTTCTTTAACCAGGTTGTCGATAGACAAAAGACATTAGTCTTAATGAAATTTAGAAAACACCCTGATGCAAGCAAACATAAAGACACCATTAACTTATAACCAATACAAAACACTATATTCGAAAAGTGCGGAAAATACAATAAAAAATAAACAGACATATTATGTCGGCTCTTTTTAATGAAAATTGTTTTGGATATATACATGCTATCTTGTTCATATATATAAGCGTCAACACCCCCTACTCGCTCCTTGTTGAAAGGAACATCGCTACATATAATAAAAGCCTCGGTCTCAACACCGAAGAATTACAACTGCGTATGCTCGAACACATTGATGTGTATTTGAGTCTAGGTCCGAATTGTCTATATGGATGTGTTCTTGGGAACTAAAATGCGTACACCTGTATGTATGTGTGTCTATGTGTATGGGAGCGTCACCCCAAACAAACACTGAAGTAAATTCCCCTTCCCACCACTAAACATATTCAAACAAGCACAGATAGATCCAATTTTAAAACATACACCAGTTTGAAAGCGTGAAACCCAGGTTCACAAACTCATATCCTTAAAACTGAATGGGGATAGATAGATAGATAGATAGATAGATAGATAGATAGATAGATAGATAGAGTGAGAGAAAAACAGAGAGAAATTTGCATACTATAGTTGAGTAAGCTCTGCAAAGTAACTATATGTATAGACAAATCTTGTTGTCTTTTCTCCTCATCCAGTGAAGAATGGTGTGTTCTTCTTTCAATATATCATCGAAGTGCCTATTAATAATTTTGATTTTAAATTGTCCCTGTATAATGTTTAAATAATAAAATTACTAGAAAAGCGATGGATTAAGTGTATTAAGATGGAAAAGAATATATGGTTAAATTATTTCTTCAGTGATTTTTCTCATCTCGTCACAGACTTATTCATATACTGATATATAAGGAAGCATGCGTTATCATAAACATTAATAAATATTGCTTAGTATTATCTAGGCATTTAACGTAAAATGCATCATGATATATAGTGACTAAAACTCGAAAGGTACCATCGTCATCTAAAGTTCCGTGGTTTATTCTCCCATGGGCGAGTGGTACGAAACGTCCACGACGCCGTGCCATGTCCCAATTTTGGGTTTGTTCGAACCATTAAGTATGCCATTAATTTCTGTCGCGGTTTGAACTAGAGTTGCCAGTTTCTTTCTTCTTAACGATATGCGAGTTGGATTTGTTTTTGAAGTTATATTCTTTTAGACTTTCCATAAAATGGTAAGAACTACAAGACGAATGATGGTTGGAATTCAGAGTTTTCCTTCTTCTAGATTCTTTGCCAACGACGGCTTTATGTCCCGATATGTCCTACTATTTACCCATAGCTGTCGAGAAGGGATGGATTCATACCTTTCCCAAGGGTATTAGCACGTAATTAAATGCAACGAAACCGAATGGAATTCGATCTTTTAAATTTGAAATTCCTCAATCCGAGCTGCTATCAATTACTCAACCGTGTATCCATTAAAGGTACACTATAATATATTATTTAAATTTGGTATCAATCCCTTTGGCGATATTTCCTTTTCGAATGTATACAGTGATCCGAATTCTTCCACCTTTCAAAAGCACCAGGGAGGTTACCTTTCTGACAGCTGTCAAATACCGCTAGCAATTTCGGTTAAATTTCAAATTCGGTCTCGAAGCGGCATCACTTCTACTTCAATTTAATTTCACTGAACACAGCTACATGACGGCAGAAGACATCCGGTGAATACAGAATGTGCAGAGAGACTCTTGTATTGCTCGCTGTCAAAAAACTGCGGACTCTTGAAAGTGCATCTTGGGAAAACAGCAAATTGCCGTTCCACTTCCGCTTTGTATCATCATATGTCCTCTCAAGTATCTCGAAATGTCGCAGTATATTTACAAATAGGAATTCAGCATAATGCCGGAAGGAACAGGTTCTCAGCGAATGATGCCCTTGGCATCGGAAAAAAACAAACAAATGAATTCTACCTACGACTCTGTACCTGTTACTCTTTTTAGTCTGATTGATCGCGGCCATTTTAACGGCGATGAATGCTTTTTTGCTTCCATATTGTAATTGTAAATTGATTTTTTCACAACCGTTCGAATTCCAGTCGAATCTACTACATTCACTTACGTGCTTGAGAAAGGTATGTATCCTCTTCTTCTCCCCTCGCCTCGTCAGCTGTGGGTAAAGAGCAGGACAGACAGGTTTCTGTAGCCTTCGATGGCAACTGGTCTACCCCAGAAAGAAATGGCAAAATACTGAGGGGAAAAAATCTGCCTTGTTAGTCATGTATCGAAATATCGCCTGTGTATCACGCATGCCACATAACTGATAACGGTACGGGGTATAAAATTTAGGTCGCCGTGACCCTTCTTACGAATCTTCAACCATACAATCCAGGGCTAATGCATCGGATCTAGTGTCAAGCACCAAGAAAGAAACATCGTTTCCATTTTAAGGTTTACCATGATTATACTCTAGGAGACAAAATAAGTGATTCCAGTTTATTTATGATTGTTGGATTATTGTCATGTATGCGTTAAAGTATTTTTGCACATTTTCTTACCTTTTGCTAATAAATGGTTGTCTTCAACGCTCATCAGTTTGAACCAGCATTTGATTAGACTTGAAAGGAAAAAAATATGAGTTTGAACCAAATTTTCTCACAAACCTGAAGAAATATTTTAATGGTTTCAGGACCTGAGGCACCGAAATTCAAGGAAAATGTGTGGCAGACACGTCGTTTTAATTCATCAGCAATCGTTAAGTTTGCAGAGCCGTTTCATCACAACTTTACAATAACAATTTGAACACGGGTACATAGAACGAAACATTCTGGTAATCAGATTAAGTAGGTTAGGTAACAATAAGCAATAAGTAAGCGTGCACTTGAGTATAACGTTATAAGCAGAGAATCTACAATTTGGAAACTTGCCAATGGCAACGTTAGTTTTGGAATAATATAATTTTATAAACTTTTGCATAGATAACTATTTATCAAACTCTCTATCTCTCTGCCTGTCTATCTGTCTCTGTCTGTATCCCTCTCTCCCTTACTATAAAATTTATAGTTAATAATTACGCCAGTTTAATTAGGCACCTCTGTTTTATCTTTCTTTTTGTTTTTAACTTATAAGAAAAAAAAAGACGTGTCAAACCAAATACGTGTTCCTACTAAACAGAACTTTTACAGTAAGAGATAATAATGTCGGAATAATAAACAATTAATTGCTTAACAGATACACACACGTGCACGAACACACACACACACACATACTTACATACATATATCATACATATATATATATATATATATATATATATATATATGCTCCTGAAAAATTTATTTCGGTTGAGCTCTCTGGGGAGGAAGTGTGGCTTTGTAAACAGTGACTATTACGGCTAATAATGCAAGACTCTTCGGTAAAGCGAATTGAGTTCTGTCAGTCACTGTATGTTTATCTAAACATAAATACGCTCAAATTCACATTTGTTCCGACCGTGTGCCAACGGCCTATTGGTAGAATATTCGACTGACGCCAAATCAACCGGGTTTCAATCCTAGTTAGAGGCTGTCGGGTGTCTAGTCACGCTGATGAAATGTGATACTACGACACTGTTTTTGGGATGAGATATATATTAGGTTGGTGCAAAAATAATGGCGTAATAATGTCGTTTTTTGACGTTATACGTCAAAAAACGACATTATTACGTCATTATTTTTGCACCAACCTAAAATATATATATATATATATATATATATATATATATATATATATATATATATATATATATATATATATATATATATATATATATATATATATATATATATATATATATATATATATATAAAGAAACAGATATGTAAACGTTTATGTTTCGCTTTTATATGAACTTCATCATATCGTTTGGAAATGAAGTATGGAAAAGAATATTTCGGTATATCGATTTCTATGGCGTTCGTATTTTCTGGTTAGGTGGATCACTTTTTTTCATAGCTTGTGACCTAAGTACTTGTGGCCGTGCATATGTGTGTGTCTTAATTTTAAGTGGGCGTTTTTGTTTTGTATCTGTCTCGTAGTATCTGAATGTGTGTCTAATTTTTGAAGATAATATTTTAAAAAAATCAAATGGGGAAGTATGGATGTGCCTAAAATTTCTAGTTGGGCGTGCGATGATTGTGAATAGAACCAATGTAGGTGCTAAATGCGCTTTAAATTTACGTCATTAATTTTGGATGAACTTTTATTGTCATAATTGTTTTCACTACTGAAGAAATATTGTGGACATCGGATAATTTTTAGTTTTTAGTGAGGATGGATATATTCGTGCATGTTTGATGGAATTCTATTATTATCGTTGTTATTATTATTATTATTATTATTATTATTATTATTATTATTATTGTTTTTGTTTTTCTTCTTCTTGCATGGATTGTTTTATTATTTATCATTTTTGTGTTCATCGTGAGATTTTTACTGCGTGTTGATGATGGATGGATTGGCGTGTTTTGTCGGCTGTGTGGTAATCATGACAGAATTTAGGTTACATCGTCAGCCAATGTCTGCATCACAAATTGTCCAAAGTTCATCTCTGAAGAAACATAGTCTGTTTTTATTATTTGATTTTGCTACTATCTCGGTATTGTTTGTGAGTAGGTTTCTAATGTTTTTATGATCCTTATGCTGCTTATTAATGTGTTGTCTGATGGAACTCTTTTCCCAATGAGTCAAGGTGAGTCTTCGCGAGAAGGTAGCTGTGGTATATCCTATGTAAAACCCATTGTGTTTTTGCTTTTTTTTTATTAACAGAGAGATGTTCTCTGCGTAGGCAAATACATTCATACACAATATTGGTCGAAAATTGGAATTTTGCGATATATTATTTTCAATATCTATGTTGCTAGTTTATTTTTATTTTTATTTTATAGAATTACTCTGATATACCTGTTTCTATAAGCTTTTTTTGTTGCTGTTTCTTCTCATTTGTAATTGGGGTACATTTTATTTTGGTAATATATGTTAATAGCGTTATTGTTACTAGTATGGTTATTGTTAAAAATTTTGTTGCTTAAAAGAAATTTTATTTGATTGTTCACTATGTAATTAGGGTATCTATTATTGATAAAATATTATTTAATTCTTTAAGGAAGCAACCACATAGAAAATGAATGTAGCAACCAAACATCCAAAATCTTATACATCAATATCGTAAATTTCAACGGTAAATAAAAAATACAAAATGTCTTCTATATATAACGCAGGTACTGTCACACGGATAATAACAATTTAATAAGGAACATTTTCAAGAGTGTATGTGTTCATTGCGTTATTCAATTCCTAGTCGATGGTTTTATTATCTTTGTTTTTGCCTTATTCGATTTTGATTACCTCAAGTTCTCGCGAATCGATATCTTTTGCTCCTTGACAATACACTGTTCTTTTCAGTAATTTCCTCTGCCTTTAACCTACATTCTGACCACAATTAAGTAGTTCATTGCATTGTTCGTTCGTAATTACCGAAATAAAAAAGGAAAAAAAGAGACACTGACATCATTATAGTTCATTAGCCTATTGCATGAAATATTCCTTTATTTATTTCTATTTAGCATTATTTACAGTGAAATGAATGTACGAGAAAGTCGTAATGACCATTTTTTTTCATTAGGATCTTATTCTCCAAACAATTAAGGTAATCTGCAAGAATATAAGAAGAAGACATGGAAGACATGCCAGTCAAACATTTGTCTTTAGCTTCTGTTGCAAGACAACCGCCGAATAACAATGTCCTTCAAAAACTCAGGAAGTGAATTCAACTAAACCATTGAAATCTCAAAAGATTAGGTAAGGTTTGTAAGTGAATGCTGTACAATATTCTCACGTAGGTAAATAAAACTAGTTGTGAGAGAAATGTACTTCGAGAAAACGATGCTGAGAATTCCATGAACAGAATGCGTCAGCAAGGAAGAAAATTCGAAAGAATGACACCTGTCTATATTTCTGAAGTATTTTAATTATTTGTACTATTCAGTGCATGGTCCAGTGGATAAAATCGTTAGTTGAAGGAATCCAGTAACTTGACCCAAAGTGTTGTGAGTTCAATATCTGCTCACAACAGAGGGGAACAAAAATTTGGAAATTTGAGTTACTTAGACATCCTGAAGAGGCATGACACGTAGAACTAGAACTATATACCCTGGTGGACGAAATTGTTCAGTTCAAAATTCCAAACAACTGAAGAAAGCCAGAATGTGCATCAGCCGTAAACAAAGGTGTGGACAAGAGTCCGAACAATCTAAATAGTGTAAAAAAGAGACCAAATCTCGGAATCAGAAAGAGTTGAAATTTATTGGACATATAACGAGGAAAGGGGCTTAGAGTATTTGACTCCCTACTGATATCTTGAGGGAGAGGGGGACAGGAAAAGACAACAGGCCACCAACCTGACGAGCTTTTAAGAATGGATGGCGGAACGATGGGGATCTCCAGCCAAGGTGTATAATAGTTATGACACTGTCATAGGCCTTTCTTACACATGCCGTTATAGCGCATTGTAGACTCTAAAATAACCCTGCAGTAATTTTAAACACATGTCATCATCCTCGGCTTTACACAAATTGTTTAATTTAACGCTTCCATTTTCCTGTACTCGTGAGAATGTGGAATTTAGAGAAGCCTTACAAGTGGAATAGCCTAGGGCTTCTCTTCATCTAAATCCGACCCTGAACTTTCTCTAATAGTTTGATTATAATTCATTTTTCATCTCTTCTTCCTCCTCCTGCTCCCCTCTTCATTTTCCACCTCTTCCTTCTACTACTATCCCTCATTCCACTGTCAAAGTAAACAAAAATACATGTAAAAGTAATAAAAAAATTCAGCAAATATCGTCAATTAAAATGATGCGTTTCTCTAACTAAAAGCATTCGTCCAGGCTTAGAATATTTCTGACACATAGGGTCCGGCGCCCCTGATATTTACCTTGTGCTCTTTGATAAAATCCAAAGAAGGATCAGCAATATTATTGGTCTTGATCTGGCCGCTCAGTTTCAGATTTTCCCGCCGCCGTAAGTTTGCCTCTCATTATGTCGTCTACAAATACATTCGTCGTAATTGTTCTGATGAGCTCTTCAGTATGCTACCTAGACATTTTTAGTTTAAGTGCAGTACTAGACTGGCGGTGAGACCTCATTAATTTAAAGTTGAGCTGACTAGATGTAAACGTAAGTTCTATGGTAACAGTTTATTTTTTCGCACTACTCGCTTGTGGAACTCCCTTCCGGATGCATGCTTTCTAGCCAACTTTAACCGCAAAAATTTAAATGCAATATCAATCGCTATCTACTTTCCTCCTGATTACTATTACCACCTCCCGATCATTATTAATGTTTCTGTTCCTAATTCTTCCACAACTTGTAACCCCCTTGCGTCTTTGTCGCTTTACAGCCTTTCATGGGGGTGATACCGATTAATTCTTTTTTTTTAAATACATATTTCTTAGATACCGGTGTGCTAAATTACCGCGTTCAAAAAATACCCCAATTCAGTTAATTTATACAATCATTTCCTCTATAATAATTCTTGTTGTTAAGCATGAAAAATATTCTTGTGCATGAAAGAATATTCAGTTTGTTTTGTTTATTGTTTTTTTCACAAATAAAATCTTTGTAAATCTTTCAAATAATCTTAAGAAGTTGAGTTTTTCTTTTTTTAAGAAAAGCTATAATCCAGTTTCCAGCACGAGCTTCCATCTATTTGTTTTAAACGAAGGTTTAAGAACTGATAGTAATAGATAGTCAGTAATCCTTGTTTAATCTGCCGATAGTCTACAAATGTAGGAGAACCAGTGAAGATCGAATTTGTTAGAGAAGTAATCTCTGCAAGAAAAACATTGAGCTGAGACGAGAGCTCTTTGATTTTGGAACCAATCATTCCTTTCATGGTAAGTTCAATTGGTACTGTGTACTGAATGCAAATAACTTTAAGTCAGAGTTGATTTCACAAAGGAATTATCAATAAATACATCGTCACATTTTTGTCAACAAGCCAGAATAGATATTTTTTAATCTTGTGCGAAAAATTAAGTAAAACAGACTTCAATATGAATATTTAAAAATTCTCTTTATCAGATAAATAGGACACACACTTCATTTTAGTGGTAATTTCAAAAAGCAGAAAAAATAAACAACAGAAGATACTTGGAATGGCTGCACAGTCTTCCAGATTTAACTGTGAAAAACACACGAGCAAAAAAAAAAAAAAAATATTAAATTATTGAAATGATTAATTAAAATTATTTTTATTTATTTTTTTTTTTATTTCTGCATTATAGGGTCACTGGCCAATTTCTGTCGCTGTATTAACGTTCGCCCTGGTAATTAGCTGATGTCAATAAGCACTTATAAATAAAGTACAAACATAAATAGCTATTTTGCTTATGGCTTTTATCTCCTCACTTGGGATAAAATGATTTTAAGAATTCTAAAGCTAGCTCATTCCGACACAAATGTTTGCAATTCTTATTGCACGTTCAATTAAATATGATCTTATGCCAAAGTGAGTTTAATTAAAACCGATAAACGATGGATCAGCTTTTGTTAATTTCATTGTACATTGTATGTATAATGTAAAAAACACAATACCAAAGAACTCTTCTATTCTAAGAAATGCGTTTACAGTTACTCAACAAGTGGATAATCATAAGGTTTGCTATCTCATGCAAATCGGATTAAATAAATTGTAAATATTTGCTTACAGCTGCAGAAAATCCTTTATTTTTACCATTTTAATTCCCTGTTCTGAGAATTTTGAATCGATCAGTATATAAGTACGAATATATATTTATACAGCTAACGATAAAACACCACACCGACTCAAAGTTGTTGGACAAGATGAGAAAATCAGGGAACAAAAGATATGAACACAAAATCTACTACTTTTATAAAATTAAATACTAAATTGGCTTTTCTCATGGAAGAGTTTGGCTTGTGATATTTTCTATAAAATTGCAAAGTTCGTACAAAGTCTCAAATACAAAGGCTGTTCGAAATAAATGGACCGATTTTAAATATGAATTAAGATTAAGCGTCTAATGATTTTTTTTTCTTTTTCTTTCTGATTTAACAAATTAAGTCTTTGATAATTTCAACCATGGAAAGATTAACAATCAAACATCGTGTTAAAGTTTCAAGAGTGCAGTTGGAAAAATTGTTCGAAAATTCAAACTGTGTCGGTGGCAGATTTTAAAACACCATTGCTTGCTCGTTTACACCGTTCACTTGAAAATATTCCTGCAGTGCGAGAATGTGGCCGAAAATCCAGACACCACTATTCGTCATCGCTCGCAAGAATTGAACCTCTCTACAACAAAGTTACATCGTTTCCAATTGCACTCTCGGTTTATCGATTATCTTGATCAAAAAATCGCGAAATGCATTTCTGTTTGAACGTCCATTTTCGTAATAGGCTTCGATAACTTTAACACGTTGTTTGATTGTAAATCCTTCCATGGTTGAAATTGCCAAAGTCTTAAGTTGTTAAATCTGAAAGAAAACGAAAAAAAATCATTAGACGCTTAAACTTAATTCACATTTAAAATCGGCCCAAGTGATTGGAACAACCTTTATGAATAGCTAATGTCCCGTGAAGAGTTATTGTTATGATTCAATGATTCTTTCACATTATTATCAGTTATTTTCTGTTTTTCCTACAACATTTCAACAACTATTCAAAAAATATAATTTTTTTAATGTCTGTTTCATTGAGTGTAGTTGATGGAATTTGCAAGGGAACTCATTCAACACGAAGAGTAGACGCTTATTCTTTGGCGTCTTTACAGAAGCAACCTTTAGCTCATACGTATACAGAAACAATGCCGAACAAAAATCACTGGCAAAAAGAAAACATCGCCCTCTAGGCAAAATAAAATAGTAATATAAAATATTAATAGATAATAATAATAAAAACATTTTAGCCAAGAAGCAGATGAAACAATTGATTGCTAGCATACAGGACTGTTTTTTTTTTTTTAAGTTCGACTATCTGACGCCATTTTTGGCGTTGTATGTCAAAATGAAAATAGGAAAAAATGCCTCAATGATAAACGATATATTTATGAAGTTTGTTAGAGAAAATAAAAATTATTCAGATTTAATTACAATTATTTCGAATATGAATAAATGTGTATGAAAGAGAATCTTTAATGGAATATTTTGTTCGTTTCAATTATGATATTACAGCTCCGCGATGTTTTGCAAATAGGTAAAGTATGGTGAATAAATAAATAAAAACTTAGAGGCTAAAGCAGACACCGAGTAGAAAACGAAAGGAATTACATAACTAATTTCTTGGTGGGAAAAATGAAAGCAAATTGTATTTCATCATTTATTCAAGCAGCAATCAGTTGAAACTCATCACAGCTTGAAAAACATCCAATTACAATGGTAAGTACGTAATCATATAACTTCTTTTATTGTTTATGTAATTGCTTTTATATGTATATGCATATGAATGTTGCACGAGCAGGTATAAATAGGCATTTGAACATTTAACAGTATATATATATATATATATATATATATATATATATATATATATATATATATATATAATGTAGTTTTAAGGTATGCTATATTTATGTGTTGAAGTGTTTGATATCAGTAATAGTACGTAGGCAAATATAAAAGTGTTCATTGAGGTCAAAACCCAGCGGCGACAATCTGTCTTATGCTTAAACGCAAAATTCAGGCCATACTTTGAAAATTTAAGGTTTAAGCAGAAAACAGACTGTCGTCGGTGGATTTTGGCTTCAATGTATATATATATACCGACTTGAAGCAATAGGATTTCTAGACACAGTGATGAGCTGTGAAACAGTCTGTGCACCCGAAAAAGTTATTTCGGTTGAGGTCTTAGGGCGAATAGTGAATTTGTAAACAGTGACTATTACTCTTCCTTAATTGATTCTAAGATAGAAAATATGCGTTATATTTCTTCTGCAATAGCCGCTGTTAAAAAAGTTGAAAGATTCACGACCTGCGATATTAAATTCATATCATATGTGAAATTAAATGCAGAAAGTGCAGATTATATTTTAAAAAAGCAAAAACAAAACACGATACTTAAAACAATTCTAAGATTGGAATCAGTCTTGAGAATTCTTGAGAATTAGGCAGATGGTCTGAGTTGTCAGAATTCTAGGCAACGAATGACATTTGCTAGAAAAATCTGCATAGTTTATAAAAACGGCTCATTAACCAATATTATTTTGACTTCGAATGCGCATGCGTAAAAACATTCCCACAAATACATACATGTAGAAACGAAGACATATAGGACATTACTTTCAGAATGAAAAAGGTAATGTTAAGCGGACAGTTTTTCGGTTAACTCTTGTCAAAGATTATAGACTGATAAGTTTAAAATATTAAATAAGAAACAGAATTGTTAATAAAAACGAGGTAAATTTGTTGCATGTTGACAACAGTGAATGAGCTCAGCTCGTCTTTTTCTGTTGGCCGGTGTGATGATGATTTTTCCAAGCCACGCCGAACCGATTTTGAATCATTATTTCGCTCACTGGGGTAGACTGTTCTAGTTCCACGCACCATGTCTAATGGATGTCAGCTGTCTCCTGTTAATTCCACTCAGACATGGCACGTGGAACTAGAACACTCTACACCATTGAGCGAAATAAAGGGTTCATTTCGACATTCCAACCACCTGAAGCGTACAACGGATGAAACGTTGTGATAAATATGGCGACAAAGATGAGGATAATAGTCCGAATAATTTAAATAGGGAAAGTATTTTTATTTTTACACTTAAGATGAGTTTATTTAAATTAGGAGAATACAAAAAACAAGGTGCTGATGAACATTTGTATCTTTAAAAAATCAGTATGTAGACAGCAAGAAGGACATGACTTCAGTTCTAAAATATGATAGCTCCCGGAAAGGGATATATTTGTTCGAAGTAGCAAAGTGGTTGTTGACTACTGTAACCGAGTAGGACAATCTAGCTGGTAACTGTAATGGACTGGTCCTCGTCAGAGTGGTAGGCAATAGGCGTTGGCAATATTCGTAGCCAATAGGCGTAGTCCATGTACCTCCACATCAGTCTGTATTTATGGCTGACACCAGCCAATCATATTACTATGAGGGGGGACCCAGGTGTATGCATATTCATTACATCAAAATATTACATTGATTTCTTTAAAATGGCATGATCATCAATTCACTGGAAGAGATAATCAAGGAAACACACAAGAATTATCACTAAATATTCACCTCATAGAGTAATTTTTGCATATTTCTTTGCTCACCCGTTTTTATTATCAGTACAGGAAGAACTACCAATATACCAGTGTCCACTTTTGAAGGTGTGTCCTAGTTATTCTGATAAGAGAATTCCCAAGCAGTTGACACTTTGATAAATATTTGGTGATAAATATAATCAGGAACAGAAAATTAACTAAATAAAATTTCACTTTGTCTTTCGTAAAGAATGGGTAGATACGAAGTTTTGCTTGTTTGAATTAATTCTCTCAGATATTAATGTATCGGTTGACCTTGCAAACTTAAAACTGGTTTAAAAGAATTCATTTCCAAAATGTAATTACTAAAGGAGAAAGAAAATTAGAACTCTTTTACATTGAGTCATTTATTTTCTAGCGTTGATAAATTATAAAATGCTTGATGATATTAGAAAATTTCAGTGTTTCTAAATGTTCAACATGGAATTTCCGACTAAAGAATATAAAGCTGAAACACTTCATAGAAAGAATCTTTTATTTAATCCTTTTATTTAATCATAACCTCTGCACATTTATTCAGGTTTGTAAAATTTGTTAGCTTATTTTCTAAACTTTCTTTTAGTCAAATAACCGATAAATCTATTGAAGTCTTTGAAAATATGGTACTGATTGAAACGCTCATGTTTGTGAAGAACTGAACTAAATGCTAAAATGGATTAAGCTATTCAGCAAAGTCAGCAAAATAAAAGAAACCTCCATTTTCAACTGGTTCAATATAATGGCAGGTGTGATCATGGAATGAAATGGCATGTTTTCTATTCATTAAATGAAGCACTGTTTCACGATTTTCAGCAAATCAAAATATTTATTCGTAGTTATTATTTGGTGTGTGATTTACTCCAAGCATTTATGTTCTATGAAATATTCTAGTGAGGATCACACACTTAGGGTTAATGTACCTTAAACATTGTTCTAAGATTAACGGAAATACATGCCTTCTCTCCGAGGTCTGAGTGTCATTCTTCAAGGTAGATATCAAATCTTTATTGTTGACTTATCTTTTGACAATTTCTGTTGCTATATATTTATAACCAAAACTATTTCTTTTCTAACAACATTTGGAAATTCCTCATAAGCATAAACGTTTCAATCAGTGTTATATTGTCGGAGACTTCAACAGATTTATTCCTTGATGTTTCAGCTCTCTTAGGATCCACCTTGACCCACACAAATTTAAGATATAAAAATCATGTTCCGAAAAATGTTCCTTATTTACATAAAAGTTTATAAAGTCATAAAATGATTTTTTTTTTCATGAATAATCAGCAAATTGGTTACAATAATTTAAAACCTTTAAAGCTTAAATTAAAATCGACAATATCAAAATGAAAATTTTAAAAAACTATGAAAAGTGCTATTTTTTGGCGTGGTAGGGGATTGAAAGAGAACCAATACAAGAATAAAATTAAAATTGGTAAAAGAAGAAACACCAGTCAAATGCTGTGTCTTTTTTTCTTCCTGGAACAATTGTAGTGGATACTATTGGACTTGGTGCTGCTAACAGATTTTGAATGTCTGTGAACAGCACTAAACAAAAGGAAGACTTGAATAGAAACTGAATCACCATTGTTTATTGACGCACGTAGGTACAAAGATGCGCATGTGTGGAGAATAGTCAGGCTAACGTTGAGTGAGGTATTTTCTTTATTAGTTTATTTTTATTCTCCCTCACCCTTTAGGGCCGTAGGGGCACCACGTGTACCACTGGCGCAGCAGTAGAGTTTCCTGGGCAAGATAGCTTGACGGAGGCCAAACTTCTTCAGGCTCGTTTTCATTTCAGAGTTTTCCTTCTCCTAAACCGGTTTCCACTCTAAGTCTACAGGGACCAGTTTCTCCTATTATTTACCCATAACTGGCGGAGAAGTTATAGATTCATACCTTTCCCAGGGGTATTAACGTGTAAGAGAATGTAATAAACAACGATTCTAAACCCGAGCTGCTATCCAGTTGACAAGTGTTCCACATTCAGTGAAGAAAGAACACGCTACATCCGTAATGTAATCATTTGCGAGACTAGTTTGTTCAATGGCGAAGAGAGACTTGTTTGCATTGTAAAAATGTCGCTAAGTTCTTAATATTGTTTAGTTCTGCATAAATAATTTTAAATATTTCTTCATTCTAAATAAATAGTTTTTAATATTGTTTAGTTTCACATAAATAGTTTTTTTATATTGTTTAGTTCTACACAAATAGTTTAAATATTGTTTAGTTTTACATAAATAGTTTTCAATATTGTTTAGTTCTATATAAATAGTTTTATATTATTTAATTTTACATAAAGAGTTTTAATATGGTTTAGTTCTACATAGTTTTAAATATTGTTTAATTCTGTATAAATACTTTTAATATTGTTTAGTTCTACATAAATAGATTTTTAATATTGTTTAGTTCTACATAAATAGATTTTTAATATTGTTTAGTTCTACGTAGATTTTCATATTGTTTAGTTCTATATAAATTTTTTTTGTTTTTTTTTTTAATATTGTTAATTCTACATAACAATAGCGTCAAATTGCAACACATTCAAGAAACAAGGTATGTTATCGTAAAAAGTTATTTTTGAATTGAATCTGTAAATAAGATCATGGATTAAGCAAAGAGTGGAGACGATCGAATTTCCTGAGTAAAAAAGAAACGAACTTTTAATATAAAGAACTTAAAAAAGAATGGCTTTAAGAATGTTTTGAGACTAAAGGTTAAACTGTCTTCTAACTGAACAGGGTATAAGTGGGAGTTGAATAATGATTATCTGAAGATATGAATAGTCAGAAGAAGGAAAATAATATTATGTAATTAGATAAATATGTTGCAATGAATGATCAAGAAGAAGATACAAACAAAATAAACATTTGAAATTTGTGGTGGTGGAGAACATTCTACTAGTGGTTGATGTTATAAATGAATGTCATTGTTCCCTTTCTTCGTATTGCATATCGAATGGTACAACAATTAGCAATCATCTTGCCAAACCGTTCACCAGTGCAATAAGTTTGATCCGCACTGAATAATACATTATTATAACGCTGTACAATGCGAAGATCGACTTAGTAAATAATTAGTGGCCTAATTCTGGTTGAGGTAGTTGAGTATTGACACGACTGGTTGATGTTCTAACCCAGATAAATACGCATCTCAAATCATGATTTTTTAGGCTGAATAAAATATTTTTTTTGACATATTGGCGCAAGATATTTTTTTAGGCATAAATCGATTGCTATATTAAATTTTTAAAATATCAGTATCGAACAAGCTTGCTTCTTGTTTGCTTTTGCCATTGTATTTTCCTAGGAAATTGATATTTAAAATTTAACCCTTAAAGTTCGAGCATCATCAAATGATGATCAGCCGATATCTTCAATTGCTGACTTAAACTTTTCCGGTGATTCGAGTCTAACTCATTAATTGGCAACCCTATAATTCATGAGGTTGATATTTACTAAGTTTCACAAGATGACGTCATTTACCAGTGCAATCGCCTGCACATAAAGGTAGAAAAACAAACAGAAACAGTGCTATGTCTATATGCAGTCTTTTCCAAAAGAAGAGAGGTGAAAAAAATGACATATTAGTGCAAAGAACCATTCCATATCCAACTGCATTGTCCTTGGAATGCTTCTCAGACTATCATGCTGTTAAAGAATTGAAGTACCAAGCATATGTTTTATTTAACTTCTTTGTATATTTCGCTTACAGCCATATCATATTGCACAATCACCGAAGTTATGCAACGTCGAGCCTAGTAAGTACGTAGATGAATGACCGCTTGAGAATAGCAAGTGTTGTAAGCTTGGATGGATGGGTGATGTAACATCTAGGAATTGGAAATCGGAGAGACGATTTGAAATTCCAGAAGGGTCCATTATATTCAGTTACGCGCAAATACCTTTTGGGAAGGTATGAATCCGTCACTTCTCCTCAGACATGGGTTAATTAATAGAACTTGTATCAATAAATAATTATTATTTCGAAAATATTCTTGTAATCTAAAAATATTTTCTGGCTAAAAATGGAAAAAGTTGATAAGCCTTAAAAAGTAAATCAGTCAATTTTTATGTATTTTTTATATTTTTTTTATTTATGCAAAACGTAAATATGGAGCAGAACTATCCTTTTAAAAGGTGAATTTTCTCATTTTTACACAGTTGTTGTGCAAGTTCCTACCACCTTATAACGCCATTTAAGGGTTAGATCAAAAAATCCTAAACTAAATTATTGAAATTAATTGTTCACTAAATATTTAGTTTTACAATTAATAAGACAAAGAGAACCAATTTTTTCTGATTCATTATTAATCATTTTAGAAGAGTTTAAAATTCATCATCAACTATTACTGTCAATTAATAAGTAAGCTTCTTTCGTGAAACAAAATGCTCCTTTTCTGAAAAAATTAAATATAAATCATTGGGGTTTCATACTCTGAAGAGGCAGTTTCTAAAATAGACAGTGATTTTATTCTTTGTTATTAGTCGTCAAATAACGCCTCTACAATGTTCATACCTTAAAGCTGTATTGATTACATCAAAAAAAAATAGTAAACTTCAATTAGGAGCGAGTAATACTCAAGAAATTTCTTTTTTGCGTCAGATTCTCTCCCAAAAATCACAAGTGAGCTAAGCGTGAACTTTGCGATGAAATATCTTTTTCGACGCCCACGGAGAAAGGCTTTACGTTTAGAAATGCAAGATGTGAGATTTCTCGTAAAAAAATTAAAAAAAAAAAACACACACTACGTAACGCTAACATGGCAAAAGTCTGTTCTTTATCAATTCATACTTATATTTTCTGAACCAATAAAAATAAGATTGATGAATTTCTTCTGAAAACAAATTTATAAATATAATGAAGAACCTTATTCAAAATCAATCGGAAAGACATTTTATTGAGTGAATGAAAATGTCGGAAGCCTATTTTAAATAACAAGGCTTTTCTATTTAAAATATCACTTTGATGAATACCAAATACTCGAACAATGCTTTTCTTAAATTTACTTCTAGGGTGGGCCAAGAGAAGGTAACTGAACTTGATATATGAGAATTCGTGAAGATTTTTAGTGCTTATTAAAGATTAGGATTTTATCGGTATTTTAATACAAGTTGCGAAAGATTTCTACTTAAGAAAAGAATAATTTTATAATGTATAATTGTCTTCAGTGTTTCAACGGACAGTAATGAAAAAAAATATAGCCGTAATTCCCCATATATAATGCGCATTTTTTTTCTTAAATTAATCAGCAAAATCAGGGCTGCGTACAAAAAATCTTTAAAAAAACTGTCGTAAAATAAAATGAGAATTATAACTAAATTCGAATAATATTATTCTATGTTTAAAACCATTTTTTAAAATAACAGTAGGAAACGCTAGCCGTATTGGAATTGGAGAGATACAATTTATAGGTTTTGATTGCAAAACATGGGGTGCGTATTATGCGTGAGTAGAAGCATTTCCCGACACTTTCAGCACAATTTTAGGTGTGCTAAATTGTGGATGGATGCGTATTATAGATGGGGAATTACGGTAATTATTGTGAAATAGACAAAACTAAATCAGATATGCAGATGCACAGAAATCCAAGCTTACTCTATAGCAATATTTTTTAAAATATTACTTTCAACTAGTACAAGCTTGAGAGTCCCCCAACAAAGAGGGTTACTATCCAAATGGTTATAATAGATAGGAATGAAAGAAAAGGTGATATGAAACGAAGATTATGAGAGTAAATGACGATAGACTCTTGATTAGTCTACTATGGACAGAGATATAGATATGTAGAAACCAGATTTGACAGAGAGTTTATCCAATATTTATATGAGGTGTCTAGCGTAACGAAATTGATAGCAAACAAGCTTCGTAATATTATTTTCTGGAACGAAGTACAATTTACTAAATCTAAATTTATTAAATAATTCGACAAGGAATTATGGTTAATATACGGTACGACCATGTTTGTATTGTTCCAGCAGCAAGAAAACTGGCGCAATCAAGTTAAAAACTTCGATCACGTGACCACAGCAATATCAACTATAAGCACGCATGAGCAGAATGGAGTGTGGCAAAACCTAAAGATATGTCAGGGCGAAAGTGCAGATATTTTTTGACTTAACTTCGTATTATTCTAGCAGAGCATTACTACCGTAGTGAGTGAAAATTAATACATATACCGGCCATAAAAATATAAGCTTTGTAAATTCTGCTAGCTATGAAAGTATTTGCTTACATATAACCAGAATCCATCATAAATATTGAGGATGTGGAATTAATAAACATGAAACAGTTCAAATATATCGATGTATAACAACTTTAGAACAGGAGATAAGGAGAGTGAACACAGAGTAGAACACTGTGCTAAAGAGGGTAAAACAAACAAACATTAACCTGAGCACTTGAGTGATGACCTTCAATAGGTTTCTCATATATCGATACTCATATGTGGACGGCAATCATGAAAGCCAACACGTTCAGAAATGTTAAAGCTATCAACCTTATGTAATAGTTTTCTCTGGTCTATGAACAAAAATGGATTTAATCGGATGAAACCTATGGGTCTTGAAGAGGACTATTCATCAGATCTCGTAGACTGGCGCCAAAGAATCAGAATGATTTTTACCAAATAACAGAAATCACATCACTTAAAGAATTTATACATCAACATCTAAAATAAAATTCACATGCAACTCGATGAGAAATTGATGACATAATCAAGATGTTCATGTTTCACACGACCTTCAAAATATGTTTAGAAGGAAACATCCACACAGTAGTTGAAACTACAACAATGGAATCTGCTATTGTGAGATCGATAAAAAAAATGTGCTTTATTTTTCTTACTATTTCTTTTTAGAAGCAATAAATAATAGATTTTCTTGGTTTGCTTTGCCAACCTGCCTCGTTCTAGATCCTTCTCATTTTACTATCAGTTTCTCCATTTATTTGTTTCAGACGTCCAATATTTGTTTTCCTTTTCTTTGCTGACAGTGCGAATCAAATGTATTTGCAAACTTTCCTCATTAAACGCAACTTCCGGCAGTGACCTTGCGTCATTTTTCATTATTCTTTTCCTGTCGTAGTTCTGTTCGATTTCTTTTTTGGCTTCGATTTTTCTAGCACATTTTTTGTACTCATCAAAGAATGATATTATTCTTTTCCTTTCGCCCTTCAAGCAATTCGATCTGGTTTGAGTGAAACAAACAGAAAGATCGGGTTTCTTTCAAGTTTTATTTACTTTTTTTTTTTTATTCCTGTTTCTTTATTTATAGTCAAACTTGTTCTTCCTGATTACTGACAGATTCAATCAGATTGCGCAAAAGTATCTCAACCCAAAATACAACTTTGCCAAAAGCTTTTTACTATTCTCTTTTGGTTTGCAGGTAACATTCTATACACTTTCATTGAGTGGACAAGTTTCAAAATGATTCTGTTCATTTTTCATATTCATAGTAATTCCGAGGATTACAATTAATATTTTGCCTACTTTCTCTTTTTCTCTTTCTCTCTAATGTCGGTAGCCTCAAATATTTTCTGAAAAAGAGAATACCATCATGAAAAACGGCACCATATTTGATAAGAACAAAGTTTTATTATCAAAATGTTTATGTTATTATTAAGAAAAAACATCATAGTATTTTCATTGGTTTATCAATTATTTTTTTTAATTCTTTCTTGCACGTTAGAAATTTTGGTTAAAAATCTTGTTTTTCTTTCGTCAGCGGGTGGGTCAAAGATTGGTATAGGGATTTTAGCGCCTGTTTTGTAGTTAAAACACACTCTTTTGGAAATTTTTGCAAAAATGAAATAATTGTTGCGTTTTACTTACATTTTCAGAACTTTTCACAAATGAAAGAAATTATTTTTATTTTTTTTATTTTTAAGAAATCTTGGTAAAATATATATATATATATTTTTTTTTTTGACATCTGTTACCCTCACTTACGTAATCTTATGAAACTTCGAGAAAGTAAAATTTTAGCCCTTTCATATGTTTATTAGATAAAAGTAGGAGACTTTGGAGAATTTTAATCATCATTTTTTAAAATGATACTTTAGATAAAATAAAATTCCTCAAATAACTTCCGGAAAACTTAATTTTATTTTTTGGAAGAATTTTTAATTTCGATGAAAAACGACTAAAAAAGGGGGTACTAATCAGCTACTTTAGCAAAAAAGTCTCCTTCCAGTCAATTTAATTTTTTATCCCAGAGGGGCACAATGGCTACTGCAGCCGCAGTAGAAGTGGTGTTTCTTGGGCAAGATAGCCTAACGGAGATCAATCTCAGGCCGGTTTTGAATTCAGAGTTTTTTCCTTCTCCTCGAGGTTATAGAACTCAGCCTGTCCTGCTATTTACCCATGGAGAAAAGGATTCATGCCTTTCCCAAAGTGGATGTAATTGATGCGACTAAAAATCGAACTCGGATCGCCAGTTCTTCAATCTGAGCCGCTGTCCATTAATCCACCGTACCTCCCAATTTAAACAACTTTTTAAAATATAGCAAAGTATTTTGATTATTGGAAATATTAAATTGAATCTATTAGCTTGAAATTAAAACTAAAATAAAAGCTTCAAGAAGGATATTTTTTCTTTTAAAAATTCATTTTAAACCTTCAGTATCGCGTTTTTCGTGAAGGTACACAATCTAAAGAGTGGATATGTCATTTTGAAAATGTTATAAGTATATACATTGCTACAATAATTCCTGGCACAATAGTAATCGTGTAGGTTTCTGATTGTTTGCACATGGAAATTCATCTAGTTATGGAAAAATGTATTCCAAAGCATGTGTTGCTAACGGTAAATTGCGAAAATTCTGTAAACATATCTGCTGGATACGCATGATTCTTAGAAAAAAATCAAATAAACCTGATTTCTTCCTGTCTGTGTCTCTCTCACTTTTTCTGATATATATATATATATATATATATATATATATATATATATATATATATATAGATAGATAGATAGATAGATATTTCGGTGAATATGACAGACAAGGAAAATTTGATTATACTTTTTATTGAGTTTTTCTAGTACCCTAATTTTATTTTTTCGTTTGGTGGGGGGAAGGTAGTGTAGAATTGTCCGTAGTATCTATTGACTCAAGCGGTTTTGGTCACTTCTTTAGAAATTTCCAAGGAGTTTGAAAATAATTTAACAACGATTAACAACAAACACCTTGAAAATGGTTAAAGATATGGTCGAAAACGCATTAGACACAGTAGACACTACGGACAATTTTTACTCTCATTTACCACACCCCCAAAATTAAGGAAAATAGAAAAACTCAATAAAATAGATCCCTTGTCTGTTATATTCAACGAAACTTGTTTGAAAGAAAGTTTTCTGACCATATATATATATATATATATATATATATATATATGTCTATATTTCTGAGATGAGGTATTATGTACACAATTTACATTATTCGGACTAATGTCCTCATCATTGTCGCCATATTTATTACAACGTTTCGACCGTTGTACGCTCCAGACTTCTTCAGGTGTTTGAAATGTCGAACTAAACCCTATATTTCACTCACTGGGGTAGACTGTTCTAGCTCCACGTGCCATATTTAATGGATGTCAGTTATCTGTTATCTACTGTTAATTCCCCTCTCCAAGTTCTCCACTTCCTTAGCCGGGTATTGAACTCACACTCTTTGGGTCCTTTCACTGGATCTAACTAACGCCTTTATCCACTGTGCCAGCTTTCTAGACTTTTCCTGAGTTAAGAAAATTATAGTTCGATTTTTAGATAATTGATTTTAATACTTAATTGATAAAGTAGATATTTATATATCTTTACTTGGATATATATATATATATATATATATATATATATATATATATATATATATATATATATATATATATATATATATGTGTGTGTGTGTGTGTGGGGGGGATATTTAAGGTCTACATTTCATTTTACATGAAGTCATCAAACACTATGAAATAAATAAACACTCAATTTAAAATGTGTGATTGCGCGTCTGTGTTTGTACATGTCTGTGTCTCTGTATGTATGCCCTAGTGCGTATTTGTGCGTTTCAGTGCATGTGCTCGTGTGTTTTAAACACTAAGTCGGTGTGAGCGTTACGATAATATGCACGAAAAGTAAAAATGACAGACCGTGTTCGAATTCGAGCTCATACTATTAGTATTATTTACTTTGGTGAAAGGAATGAAAACAAGGATTTACTGTCATATCTCCAAATAACTTGATAAAGATTCTTCTCTTTGGTAAATTATGATGATGATAATAAGATGTAGTGTTAGTGAGTGAGGAATTTGTCAAACAATTTTAGCAAAGTGAGAAGCAAAATTTGTTTACGGCTTTTGTCAGCCCTCAAGGAGACAAGTATATAGAACACACACACACATACATATACATACATATATATATATATATAGTTAAACC
Organism: Acanthosepion lycidas; assembly: GCA_963932145.1. Taxonomy (NCBI): domain Eukaryota; kingdom Metazoa; phylum Mollusca; class Cephalopoda; order Sepiida; family Sepiidae; genus Acanthosepion; species Acanthosepion lycidas. The sequence goes on from OZ010572.1 coordinate 146,858,374, forward strand.
TAATGAGCCAGACAGACCTACCAAAGTTTCACCTAAGCGGATCTATCCACTTAGATGAAACCTTGGTAGGTTTTTCTGGTCCTCTAGGTTTAATTAGGTTTACTCTACTGATTGTATTGAGCACTTTATTTAGTTATTTTGGGCACTGGCATCGTTTTTTTTTCTTTGGGGCTTGGACTCGTAAACAGGACGATTATTTTCGTTAAGGTACATGTTCTTGGTTTGTTCTTTGTTTTGGTACCTTTTTTCCCTTTGGTATTGGCTTGTTTTTTTGCAAATCAATACATCGAATTTTTTCCGAGCGAGTATAGTTTTTTATACTTATAAGATTTCTATTAATAATATATATATATATATATATATATATATATATATATATATATATATATATATATATATATATATATTAAGACAATTTTATGTTTATACATTCTTTTTATAGATGCAAATATTTAAGTAAATGCTCTGTTTATAATAAACAACAACATTTACCGGCCTGAATAACCGAGAAATTTTCATAGAAAATATTCGTCCTCCGACAGGAATATAGACAGATATTAAAAAAAATTATTTAACATTCAATTTAAAATATCTCCAAAACTTTGCGAAGTGAGGAAATTAATTTTATTTCTTCAAAATGCCAAGTTAAAGTGACAGCTTTCGTGACGTCAGGTTTTGAAGTTCTGTAAAGTTTGTGATTTGAGAAACTCAACTGTGAAATTTCGGCTCAAATCGGTCTATATATAAAAAATCGGTTCATATACATACATATATATATATATATATATATATATATATATATATATATATATATATATGCACACACACACACACACACACACATATATATATATATATATATATATATATATATATATATAAATGGATAAAACTGAAGATGGGTACGACTTTTTGCAAAAAACAAGGCTAAAGTAACATGTGAACAGACTTTCTACAGTATGGGTTATTATCTTTTGCACTTAATGCAAATCATCGCTCATGTTACGTGGTTTATGTAGAGTGCTTGTTAGTTTTTCATGCGACATTGGTTTCACACAGTAACTTGCTAAAAATATCAGGTGTTTTCGTACTACTTAAAATAAAAATTTGAATAACTTACATATTTTTTATCCGATTTTTTTCAGTCGTGCAAAAAATAAGATAGTGTTGTCTTAGTTCTGCTTTATTCCCTGCGTATAACGAAAAACCACGCAAAACTGTTCAAAAAGTCCGTTTTACCGTCATATATCTCTGGTTTTTCACCCGATGCTTTCCAAATTTGTCATGTAAATTACACATGACCCACACATTGTTTTGTAAGAATGTTTGGTTTAGATTATTTCAGTTACGAAATCTGAGACAAACTAGGTTCAAAATCGGCTTTTGCAATTTAGCCAATAGTTTCTACATTTGATTCAATCCTATATTGGCATTCGAACAACCTTTGATGTAAAGATTGTTTGATAAGGATTATTAAAGATTTCAAAGGAAAATTTCCCGAAGAACTTCTTATTAACCCCAGCTTTGCAGTAAACGTGCGAAGAAGGTGAGGGCGTTCATGCGTTTGCACTTGCTGTTGAATCAAGCACTGATGCTTCATCCCTGTTTTTGTTTCATTATTAGATTTGTTAATAATGCCATATTTTAGAAAGTTATTACGGTCATAAGAAATTTACTGAATGTCTAAAACATTGAAACAATTTAACCCCAAGTAACGACCACACAAGAAGGTTTTATCGCTGTAATTCCTTTATTAAGAACAAGAAAATACTTGCGAAGGAGATACCGTAAAAAGGACGAGGGGTGAGTATCTTTGTATACCAATTGATAATGCATACAACCGGGGACGCAGGCAGATATTTCTAGAGAGTGGGGTGCGGTATACAGGGCGATGCGGTTATACAATTGCAGGCATGCACACCAGGACAACGCTGATTACCTCAGGTAGTTATATATATATATATATATATATATATATATATATATGTATGTATGTATGTATGTGTGTGTGTGTCTGTAGACATGAGTATTCATATATTTCATACACTATATTACGCGTTGATTTACGGTTATGAAATATGAGGTTTCTTATTCATTTTAAAAACTCCATGAGTAATATTCAGTAGACATAAATAAATTTTGCAAATCTGCCAAATATTTAATTTAATTTTCACTATACATATAAATATGCAACATACACACACACACTCATACATATATATATATATATATATATATATATATATATATATATATATATATGTGTGTGTGTGTGTGTGTGTGTGTGTGTGTGTGTGTGTGCTTCTGTCCTCTGTAAATTTTAAAAATGGACGCATATGTGTGTGCATATATGCAACCCTCTTACTTCTGCTCCTCTTCCGTCTATGACAATTGTTTTATCGATTGCTCCTGGGTACGACAATAATATTGATTTTTAGTTAAGCTTCGTCTTTCTTTCTCTTTCGCTTTCATATATCAGGATTTGGTTTCGTAAGAAAACATTAGGTACAACTTCCCACATGACTCAAAAGCTTGGGTGGTCTTATTTTATATGTTATATCATTTCACTACCTAGTAGATCATCGTTCTCCACAACATCCTGTTTTTGCTCCTTGACCATTCATCATTGTCCTTGTTCTGCCATCTATTCACTCGCTCTTGTTAAGTTGATTATTCTTTATTTCTCTTTCCTATCTTGACTTCAGTATATCCTGTGAATGTTATATTCTCCAGGTCTTCTTTCCTCATTTTTTCACAGAATTTTCTGTGATCTCTTTCTAATTATTAATACAAATGTTTTTTCCAGTTCCTATTTTCTTCAAATTTTCCTCTTTAATCGATACTTGTTAATCGCTCTGTAGTTTTCTCAAGATTCTTCAGCATACCCACATCTCTGTTTCTTCTTCGTTTGTGAGAAAAATGTTTTGCATTCGCTGCCATATCAAAGATTATATATTACACGACACTGAAGCACTGTTTTTTGTTTTGTTTTGTTTTTTTGTTTCTTAGTATTTGATTGCATTCTCATATAACACTGTCGGCCCGGCTCAATCCTGCGTTGTTCAGCACTGGTGCCGATCAATTGATAGTTATCTGATTCGTTTCTTCATCTGCTCTGCCCACGTTGTGTTCTTTGATTCACAGGATAGTAAAGATCGAATTTTCGTCCGGACTTTAAGCGCTGAAACGTATTGGCGGAACCGTTCTATGAAAAAGTACAAGAAATCTTCCGCCGGTGAAAACACAAATATCATGACAAATATCGAAGAAGGGAGTTAGGTTAATTTTCATTTGGTTTATATACCCATTGATGCAAACAAAACTAATCCTTCCTGGTCTATCGTGATACGGTATCACTTGCTTCTAAAATTCGAAATCGGTTAAATATTCACAGGTGATGTTAGGTCATCGGGAATTCTGTCAACAAGGCTCAACACCAGCAGTTATCTCGGTGGCAGATCCCGTGGCTTCTACCAGCCTCTACCGGCCACCGCCCGGCTCTGGCGCACTCTCTTGCCTTCTCATGATTTTTGATCGCTTCTCGCTCAAACTGTCACTGCTACTCCTGGCTTCAACCGAGCGCTCGGTTTTTATACATCGCGCCCAGCTCCTACCACCCTTCAAAGCTCATTACGTATTCATCAATTAATTGTTTTCTTCAACCCTGGAAACATGACATCGAAGAAATGGTCAGCTATTCCAAAACAATAAACTTTGTTTTACACATTCCTTGCGAAAATCGGTTGTTTTATCAAAACAATAATTTTCCCCGTCAGCAATTTTTAAAAATTATTTGTAATGAATTTAATTTTGTTTGTTGAATTGCAATGAATTCTCTTTGCTTGTCTTTTTCCAAAATGACTGATCTAATATACCATTGTTCACATCTTTGATTTACCAAAATTCGCATCCCGGTTGACAATGACATTCAAATACCAAACAGTCAACTTTTCAAAATAAAATTATTTATTCAAATCGACAAGAATTTCTCAGGTTGTTTTACATTCCGCTTTCGTATTCATGACACTTCATATTTGCGTCTTCATATTTTGGATTTAAGATTCCATTTGGGGCTTCCGTTCATCAGAACGTAAAACAAAAAGATTTTTCTTTTTTTCTTTGGCTTCATATTCGTTGGTTTTCACCTTAACGTTTTCTTTTTAACGTTGTCAACCATTAAAATTCTCCAATCTTTATACAGAGCTTTCACATGAACCTTTTTAATCCTAATTTCATATTACCAGTGTCACATTCCTTTCAACTATTACCAGTGTCACATTCCTTTCAACTATTACCAGTGACACTTTATAGTGTCACAGTGAAAGGTATTTTTTCACTTTTCCGATTAACTTTTATATAATTGCATCACACTTTCTATTGTCTGAACGTGCATGACCCAACTAGTTATATTCATTAACCGATTTGATTTTGAGGTTGCTGATATGTGAGCCACATTATCACAGTCTCCTTTGTTGATAGCGATGCATTCTGTCTGCTTACAGTTCATAGTCATTTCTTCTTGTTTTCTATCACTAACTCGTCCATTATTTACTTTTCAGTTTTCTTTCTGAGTCTGCTTATCAACATCGATTCGTCTGAATATTTTATGCAGTTAAGGCTTGTAATAGTGAAGTTTTAATGTCAGATTGCGCTTGTGACTCAACTATACATCTTGGTTTTATATTGCTTTGGCTCAAATTAAACAGGAAAGTTGTTTTTAATAAATTACCGACGTCGTATGACTGACCGAAGCCTGTCAATGTTTAGTTCCTGGTATCTAGGCATATGTTTATATATGATAGTAAATGTTACTATATATATCTGCGGGTCGTGTTTCAACAAAAGCCGGGATCTCTAGGGAATAAATATATGTAATTGTCGTGGTTTTATTTCACATGCACCGATTAATGTGTTGATCTTCTAAGGTGCCCAACAAGATAAAACAATTTTTTGTACAGGGCAGATACAAGAATAGGATTAAAGATAACGAAAATGTTGCCATTTGAAATTCTTTCTTCGCGGGAGAGCGGCTTGTCAGATTTACCACTGATTAAAGGTAGGAACTAATTCATAACTTTTACTAAGATAAAGAAGAATGAGATAAGAAGGCTTTTTTTTGACGAATTTATTTAAACTATTCATCGAAACGATCGAATGACCTACCAGGATCTATTCTTGATGGACATAAATTTAATACAATAAGATATGTAAATTGCAATGTTGTGATATCACACACAAAATGTAAGGATAACTAAACACGGTAGCAAATGAAAGCAAGAAAAATGATTATTAACTGTTAGAAAAACGAATGTATGGTTGTCAGCAAGTCTTTTTAAAATTCTAATTACAGATGTTAGAATCAATCATTTGTAAAGATTTCGCATTCTAGATATTAATACGTGACAGAAATTGGGATACCGAAATCCTAAGGTACATGAGAATAGAGGATGATGTCTTATAGAATCAAAATAAAGGTTTAAGAGTTAGAAACATTTCTTCAAAAACAAAAAGGAAAATGATGCTGAACGGCTACATAATATCTAATCTCCTTCATAGCAGTGTTAAGCGAATCTATTTTTATGAAACGAACCTTCCCCGAGTTCTTGGTCTTAAAAAAGATTTAAAAGAACTGTTGTGGTCGGGTGACCTTACAAATAGAGGTCTTTCATCTGGGAATTTTATTCGTTGGTTGGTGTCAAGATGAAGCGTGTTGGCTGACAAAGTCAATTGTTGTAGGAATCTGTCTCAGAGTAGTCCGTTTACAACCATTCGCTGACCTGATATGTAAACTATGCCACAAAAAAAGACAACCTTTTCGCGAATGAAGTTCTTTCTAGTAAACTTTTACGGTTTCCCTTTTAAACACTGACCATAATCATTAAAATTATAATAAAACCTTTTTTTTTTTGTTTACTATAGCATTTAGTTGTTCTTGTTTGACTTTTCTTTATCTTAATTTTTTGTCGCAGACATGACAGCAGAAAATGCTGGAAAATGCTTACAGGTAAAGAAGAGACTCGTGGCTATCAGTCGGATGTAGAGAATACTTCGATCAAAACTTGTCAACAACGATGAAATTTTAAAAAAGAAAAAGAATTAAAAAGAGACATACATATAATCAGAAGTAGTCTGTTGAAATTTCTGGGACACATAATGAGGAAAGAGGACTTAGAGAATGTAACACTCACTGGACATATTTAAGGCTCAAGGAAACAGCGAGTAACCTAAATAAAGCGTTTGTTTGAATAGATTGCAGAATTGGGATAAGAAAAGACGATGAATTGTCAAAATTTGCTAAGGCCAACATGAGACATGGTGTCGTGGAGAGTCCTTACATATGGAAGAAGATTGGTTGGACCGATAATAAAATTGAATTTCATCGTCAGATCTTTGTATTGAGTTTTAACTTTGCATAAGTTCTCCTTGATGTTGTTACACCTGGCCTTCGGCCCGTGATCAACTCCCCAGTCGCGGCACGAAATTGTAATCTTTCTTCTACCAGCGCTTTGGGGTTGACTCTTTGTCGCCGCCACCAGCCTGTGTCCCGGTCGATCGGTGGTCGTCGCTACTCGGCAAAATCCCCTGGTCAGGATACCAATATGGGACACTGGCCCGTCCAAGGCCGAATTCTGGTCGTCTATTTTAACGGCTTCACCAGATGTATCGGTTCAATACCAGCTCTATCGTTCCCAGCTCACTTGCAACGTCGGGTTACTGGAGTAACTGCTTCGATCTCAAGTCTAACCTATCCACGTTGTGACTTTGATCTTAGGTAGACGAGATCAATCAGGCGTCGGGCCTTAGTGTAGCCTGAGTCTGGAATGAAAGTGTTATCGCACAAACGCAAAGAAAAAAATAAATAAAAGAAAAACCCAAGTGGTTCAAGTATGTTAAGAAATAACAAGTTAACTTTATCCTCCTATTATAAACAGGAGTGGGTTTTTCTCCCAGCCCGTTTTCTACGAAATGTGACACGTCTACGTTTCAAGCAAGTTGGTATCTTAAGTCAGTTGATTTAGTTCTAAGGCGCTAGCTTGGTTTCGTTCGTCAGTATAACTTGTTACTGGTAGGATAGGCGAAGTCGGATGTCATGGAATCTCTTGGTCAGCTACTGCGAGGTAACACTCTGGTTAAGCTCTGACTAACACCAAAACCAGCTCAACTGCGACTCCAACTCAGAACTCCAACTCTATTTTCTGTCTCACGCCAAAATTTTACAAACGCCATATTTCTATTCAACGTTTCAGAGTCTGAAGCGACACGTTTATAAGGTAAATAATAACAATCCTCTCACCTATGTTGAGAAAATGCTAAAATTTTATAATTGACACATTGTTTCTCCCTGCCGGTGGTCAAAAAAAAAAAATATAAATAAATAAATAAACGATATCTTGGAAAGATAATTAACATTGATTTTCCCTCCCTGTCCCTGTCTCAAGCCGAAATTTTTATGACCGACATGGTCTGGTCGATATCTTAATATTTGCCTTTCTTCCTATCTCCCTCGGCAAGACGTTAACCAACCTGACAAAACCTCACATATGGCTTTTCCACAGGTTTATTGTCTTTTTCGTAAATAAAATAAAATCTTCTTTTTTTTTAACATCGATCAGTCTATCTATCGGGATAGCTCTTTTTCGCCTTAAGTATTTCCTGTTTTAATTTCTATGATTAATTAGTTAGCCAACCACCATAGCTAAATAATGTCACAATATATTTGATGTGCCATCAAACTTAACAGACACATTCATGTGTGTGTGTGTGTGTGTGTGTGTGTGTGTGTGTGTGTGTCTGCGTGCATAGTCGTATGTGTATATCTGCGTACGTTTGTGTCTGTGTTTTTCAAAATGCGAAAAATTGAGTTGGTGTGTTTTCATATTGAGATATGGCGAGTAAGCTAGAAGTGAATGAACGTAACTAAATAATTTTTGAGAGAAAGATATCCAATGATATTTGGAAGGCAACCAAACTTGTTGGTAAGACTGAAAATCTAGTAGAAAATTCGAATATGTAGCGCGTTTTGTCCCTGTTCAAAATAATCCAAAACGAATTGTCAACGGCCTAAATGAAATGATCTGGTGTTGTTTGATCGTGTTTCATACATTTTCAATGGGGAACCAGTTTTGGCGATCATAGAAATTGTCAAACGTATTGCAGAAGATTTTCAGTAGGACGGAAATCATAGAGCCAGGCATTATCCTGCTGCAACTGCATAACGTCTTCGTGTCGAAGAAATTGCAGCAGAAGAATTTGAACATGTACGAAGTTCTGTTCAGCTTTATCTTGACAAGGCGAGGAAGAATTGTAATTTGACGCAACTAACATCATGATGTCTGGGTGTAGATCTATGTTTCTGACTAGAGGCCCGTTTGTCCGTAATTCTCCCAAAAGCAAACGATTCTCTGATAGTGCCATATTTACTCTGATTTTATCTGTAAACATTGTGCTGTCTGCTACTGTTTTAGTTAAAATATATCGATCTTGGCGAGAGTCTTTGCATCACTGCCAAACATAACTTGTATAAATTTTCGTTTGGGCATTTTTAGCAGTATCAAAGCACTACCAAATGGTCACGTCCAATTTGACCGAAATTGCCAGCCAGCCTCTTGAAGGTAGACAAAATGACTTTGACTGAACATAAAGAACTAGCTGTCTATATCTCTGAGATGAGGTATTATAATTGCTTGCATTATTTACATTATTCAGACTGTTATCCTCATCTTCATTACCATATTTACAAGGTTTCGGTCGTTGTACGCTCCGGCCTTCTTCAGGTGATTGGAATTTCGAATCGAACCCTTTATTTCGTCCACCGGGGTAGATTGTTCTAGTTCCATTTGCCATGCCTCTTCCGGTTGTCTCAATTATTTTCACTATAAACAGTACTCTACAACGTAACAACTACCCTGGGTACATGGTGGCAGCTCCAAAAACTGTAATAGAAACGTACAAGAGGAAAAGAACACTCATAAAAAAGCTTCAGTCTGCCTACCCTATGTGAAGGGATTATCGGAAAAAATCGAAAGGATCTGTGGTCCATATGACATCAGGACAACTTTCAAAAGTGGTTCAACACTTTGCAGACACTTCTTCCGAGTAAGAACCCTCCCATAGAGGAGAACATGTCTAAGGACTGTGTGTACGTCATCCAGTGCGGCTGTGTTGAGAAATATAAACAGGCCGCTCTACTTAAGGTAAAGCAAGAAAAATATCGTAAAGAAGTAACACTAGGTGGAGGTGGGGAGTCAGGCGTAGCTGGCCACATATTGGGGGAAAATGAAGATCACCGCCCGCTGTGGGATGAATTTGAAATAATAGACAGAAAGCATCACTGGAAAATACGAAAACTTAAGGAATCAGCACATATGCTGGGCCACAAAAATCTCGACCAAACATAGAATGAATACAATATGAGAACCAGTAATAAGGAGTGCCAGAGAAAAGCAGTGGATAACAACAAAAATTGCATTATAAGCTCTGGTAAAAAAATGCATCAATAATAACAGAAAAAATTGCAATATGAGCATTAGTAAAAATGGTTGGTGAGACATTAGGTTTATAAGTCTTAAGAATTTATACATGGGTGACACATGGATAAAGACGTTGGTTAGATCCAGTGACTAGACCCAAAGAGTTGTGAGTTCAATCCCAGGGCACAGCAGTGGTGAACCAAAAAACTTTGAGAGTTGAGTTAAAGGGAAATAACTGAGACATCCGAAAGTGGCATGGCACATGGAATTATCCGGCACGTGGACAAAATGAAGGGATCAGTTCAAAATTCCAATCACCCGAAACGCTGTGAATATGGCAATGAAGATGAGGATAACAGTTCGAATAATGTAATTAATGCAAGTAGTGTATCTTCGTTGCATGGCACTTGCTGATGCTGGATTCTGTGCCCGTACAGCACAGCAGGAGTTCCCTTCTACATTTCAAACATAGAAGGATTCAATGGTATAAGTGTTAATACGAGTTAGAAAATTTTCTTATCGGAATATCTATGACATGCACGATTATAAGCAGCTAAAAAAAAAAATTGATATTGTCTATGTTACTATGTTTTTTTCTGTCACTATGTCCATATAGGAATTTAAACAAAATATTCTTCCACGAAGAAACTCTTTTATAATTCTTTGCAATCTTTCTGCCAATGTTCTGTATTAAGGTTCCATAAAACACCAATCAATTCTTCGAGTTCGCTTTTCTCCGTTGTTGTAGCATCTTGATTGCTTTCTGGAACTTCCAGAATTGAATTACGTTTTAGTTTATAGCTCTTTTTTGTGGGTTGGGGCATTTTCTTTTCCTATATTGTTTTACTTCATCCTTCCTTGTTTTTACCCCCTCTCTCTCTCTCTCTCTTTCTCTCTATCTCTCTCCTCCTTCTTCTTCCCACTCTTTGTCTTCAATTATTCTCTTTGTCATCTACTCTTTCTTTCTCTTCTTTTTTCTATCTTGCGTGCGAGTAAAATATACATGCCAACGAAATTACTCGTCAAATTGAAATTTAAATGACATTGACAAATATATACACCAGCACAAATCCCACAGCGTACCAAACACAAATGTAATAATTAGCTTTGAAATCTTTTTGTGGCATTTTTATTTTACAATTCTATGCCGTCGTCGACTGATGAGTCACTGTGCACCTCGGTTTTCGCCAGAAGCTATGTCCTTACGGTTGATTTTAGACGAAAGACTTTTCAAAAAGTTTTGCTTGTTCTAATATGTGCGAACAAATGAAGCTGTTGGGTCCAAACCCTATTCAAACCCCAAATCTACCCATCCATCCATTCATCCACACACACACACACGCACACACATTGATGCACATTCGTTTTGAATCCAAGTACTTTCGACATTAGCACTATGTCATCATCAGGATCAGTTTTTATCTGAGAGAAAAATTGGTATGTTCATTATTCTTCTAAGAAAATATTGATGTGTTTATTTTAAATTTTATCAAAATATCTAGGTTTTAACGAATAGTTTAAATATTTTTTTTCTTTTAAAAAGTTCAATAACTTAGCTACCCTCTCTTGACGTTAGAACGTGTGGCAACATGATAAGAATTAAAAATTGTACAGTTCATAAACTTAACGTTTTTAACTTCACAAGTCAAAATATAATTTTCAGATGAGCACACCAATGTTGTCATAGAAAAATGAACGCAACAATTTTTTGACTTAGAAGAAACAAGACCCTGATGAAGACATCGTGCTAATATCGAAAGTACGCTGAATAAAATGAATGTGCATTAACATGGTAATTTTCTTTCTCCCTTTGATAAGAAAGACAAAACATGTCTAAATAATTTACTGAGGCATGTCTTTATATATATATATATATCTTACGATGAGTGCTGATGCTAATAGAATAGTGTTCGGTGTATAAGAACAGAACTATAATTTTTATTAAATATATATTTTTTCATAACCGATAGCACAACTCTGTGGTTCCTGAATTTTGCAATCATCAGGTAGTGATTGAAAACTGACATCTGTTTCAACCACCACCTGTAAACTGCATCTTACATGAAAGTCAAAGTTGTGCTACCGATGAGGAAAATGTATATTTATTTATAATGTAATATATATATATATATATATATGTGTGTGTGTGTGTGTGTGTGTGTGTGTGTGTGTGTGTGTCTGTCTCTGTGGGTCTGGGTCTGGGTCTGTGTATTATCTAGTGAAAAATAATAATAGCTAAGGTTGCTTTTGCATGGTTGAAATGGTTAATTTAAAGTTTTTTTTTTGTTTTCTTTTATAGCGGGATTCTTTCAGGAAGATTGTGACATAACAGAACAATAAATATTTAATAACATCAGCATTAAAGCAACGCTTATTGTAAAAATAACCAAACCTGCATTATCGATATATAAACCTTAATGTGAATATACGCAGATATATAATAATATAAATTAATATAAATAAAATATAATAATTTATTATTATTACATATTTTAAAATGTAATTTTTAGAAAGACAAATGCGTTATCATTAAAACTAATTTTAAAATTAGAGTAACATAATATTCCGTTAAATCTTAAATGATAAAATAAAATGTTGTATAATATAGTTGAAATATTTTAAAATTATCGATCTTATATATCGATTTTTTATGTCTACTTGATATGGTTAAATAAAAATATGATCATGTGCTAGTCGCCTACTCGGGCTGATAGATATAAAAAGAATAGTTAATTTTATAGTTGAAACTAAAATCAATAAACATCGAAAACAAGTTTTAAAGCTCGAACCAAATTTCTACAGTAACATTTGATGGAGATTTCGTCTAAATTAACTGCCTATTTCCCATTGGTGCCAGGTGTCAGATTTCAGATCCGGATAAAGTTTGGCTTTTGAATAGTGATTTGAAATATAAATAGGCCTTTCTTATGTAAAGGGTTTGTGTAACACGTATTCTATTTCACCTTGAAGGCTTTGTATTATACGAGCTAAACTTCATAAATCACTTTTTTTTAATTATTTCACCCTATGCAAGGGGATAAAAGCCATTAAGACGCCAGGGGTCACTAAGACTGAAATAGAAAAGTACAATAAAAGGACAAGTTTATAGCAGACATAAATGGTGATTGCTGTATGATTAAATTTTTGGATATCGTTGTTGACAGGAAAGAAATAGGCGAAAGGACAAGTGCGGAAGGAATGAATATTAATATAGAACTTAAAGTTACATCTACCAATTTCAACAGTTAAACTATGCGACCAATCTGCCAACCCAGTACTGCGCTTAATTTCACGAAATCGAGGTACAAATGTGGAATGCCCATAATTGTGATAACAATGGTTTCCACCCTTTTGTAAGCAATGTATTTTGTCTTGAAAATTTTGTTGGATCTTAGTGAAGGTTGGTAAAAATTGTATTAATTGTGGATGTTGTTGATTAAAAATATTTCATCTTCTGTAACTTTTACAGTATTATTTCGAATTCTCTTTAGTAAGCATCCCAGTAATTTAGTAAGTATCAAATCTAATCTCTGTATACTGGAAACGATAAATCTGTTGGTTTGTCGCCTTCTTCAAAAGAAGAGTTTCATTATATTAACTTGGTTTTCAGGAAAGCTTTAATTAGATACGTTCAACCAATTTATGTCGTCAGGATAGTGAATCAATTGACTCCAATACGAATGAATACATCACAGGTGCCAAAATCCAGGTGTCGTAATTGCAATATCTTTAGATGTTAATTAATACCAACATTTGCAGTTGTGCATATATGTGCAAACTATTGCATTCAAATGCACAATTAGACCTAGGAGGTTTTAAATTAAACACGAGTAAGCCTCTGATACTTAAAAGTATTTTTGAGTATCACTGTGATTTGAAAGTTCTTTCGCTATTTCTAATTTCTTTTCGGTTTTACAAATAAATATAACTTTTTTTTAAGCATTTCACCCTAAGGAAGGCGGGGTGCTACTACTACGCAGGGGGTTACAGAATGGGAACGAGATTAATAAGGTGTGATGTAGGAAAGGATGAAGAGAAGGGCATGGGATAGTTAAGGGCATCTGGAGATGTCGATTGACATTACATTTGAATAGTTGGATAGCTATCAGGGAAACAAGTAATAGGAAGGGAATTCCACAGCGGGGAGGTGCGAGACATGAAGCTATTGGAGGAGAAGAGACGACCGCATTTAACCATCTTGACATTGAAATGGTGGGATCGTGATGCCAGCCTGGTATTATTTTTTCAGAGGCTAGGATTGCATTTATTAATAAGAATAATTGAAGTGATACTCACCATCTACCATGGAGGTATATATACAAACTATGAAATGTTTTCACCAAAACAGCACAACTGCTTGAAATGTTATGAACTATTTCTTCCATAAGATAAAAATAAGAAATTAAAATCTCGTTGTGGAAAAGACAAACCTGTTAGCAGCATATCTGATCCCAAAAGCTTAAATTAAGAGAACAAAATATGTTCTATTTACTGACCGCCAGGAATGAGGCATTTCCCTACGAAGGCCTGGAACCCTAAGTGTGAGCAAAGGAAAAGAGGAGAATGTTCCTTAGAAAACATGGTTTCTGAAATGAAAATATTAGTTGCTGCATATAGCCATTATATCCAAACGTTTGCTTGAACCGTTGATTTTTTCGTATTTTTTGCTAATGGTTACATTATACAAAGCCTAAGAGCCACACAAGGTAGATGGTGTGGTATTAGCATAAGAAAGAAAAAGAAATGATGTGGCTATGCAGTATAGATAAAGGCTAACTCTAGACTTGAAAAGGTCAAGATTTAATTAGTGAATAACATTTCAGAGTTCAGGCGGAAACGTTAGAATTATAGTGTGGAAGTAGACTTTAGAAAGAACTGGAAAATCAATCGTAAACAAAAAATAAGAGATCAACCTATACTTCTTTTTCAAAAGACCAGGGGGAGTCTGAACCAGGCGATTGGCGAACTTATCTGATCTTATTGGAGGAGGAGAAAAACAAATAATTAGTGAATAAAATTTCAGAGTTCATGCGCAGACGTTAGGAGTATAATGTTTCAGTAGACTTTAAAAAGAACCGGGAACCCAATTCTAAACAGGAAAGAAGGGCAAAGAGGCCAAGGGTAGAGAATCGAGGCCGAATCTAAAAGGATCCGGAAACCCAATGCCCAGCAGGAAAAAATAAATAAATAGTGAATAGGATTAAGTGATTAGTTCCAAATATATGCGTTAGATTAGAGTTAGTTATAGAACTAGCAGTATGATATGATCTACTAAGTTTTAACTTAGTATCGGTTCAAACATACTCTATCAAAATAAAGTCGAGTAGCGAATTAAATTTTTTGAGTATTTTGATGTCTTGTGAAAAAAGACAATGTATAATAAATATGGCGACATGTACGTACAAACAAGTGCAAAATTTTGCCCGGCTGTTTAGGCTAACAGAAAAAGGGGATTACAAGCCAAATTATCCATTTACCCATTCTGAAAATGAATACACATAAAGAACATTATGTACGTAATAAAGAATGTAAAATAAGAAAATAATATCAGAAAACTTCTCTGTTCTTATCTGCACGCCATTTCGTCTGCAACCATTCGGCCTAAAGGTATTAGTTTTGGTTTGGTTTAGTTTGTTTTATGGCATATCAACATCAATGGATTATTTAATGCCGAAAAAATTGTTATTGCTGGTAATATGTTTTTCTTTAAAAATCTATTTCTGCGAATATTTGTCATTGAAAAAATCTATAGCTGGTCATATTTTTTTTTCAAACAATGTAAAGCTGTTTGTATTGCTGGTACATTTTTTAAAAGTATTGCTGATATTCATTTTTCCTTCAAAAATTATTGCTGGTAATATTTTTGTGTTACAAATTATTTCTGGTATTAAAACCTATTTTTACACAAATTTGGGTGTCAACTATTTGCCCATAGCTGGGACCCTAACAGGTGCTGCCATCCCGGGTCAGGGTGGACCTGGGAACACCAGCAATTAAGAGGTGGTTCCACGATCCTCAAAACCTACTGATCAGAGGCCTTGCTGTTGGACGTAGTTTATCATCTTACCCAGGACACGGGTGTAGTTTATCGTCATACCCAGAGGGGGTATGGGTTAGGGTTAGTTGTGCTATAATGCCATGACACTGTCCACTTTTCAATGGGCATTTAGAAAACATTCTCAAGAAATTTGGGGATATGAATTAATGCAAGAATATTTTAGATTATTTGGTTCGTAAGATGCTTTTCTTTAGCTCCCAAGTAATCTTCATTGATAGAGTACATCTGGTTTGAGATACATTCCTGTTTATTGTTAATCATTAAGTTAAATATTCGCCAGAATGTTTGATAAACTTTTAGGGACCTCTACTTGCAGGTTACAAAGAGTGTTTTATTTCCAATGTTAGTACAAAGCTGCAATATCTTGAAAGAATCTGAGCAGTTATTTTCAACATGACAACAAACCAAATTGTTTCTAAGGTGCATCTATTTGGTTTGATTATCAAGTAGCCATATGGACGTACCATATAGAAATTATCTGAATAACTGTATATTTGGCTTTATAGCTGTTCTTATGTTTAGCAGGTATGAAAGTCCATTTTGTAGGCAAACGGAATTCTTTAGTGAGGTTATAAGTGATTAAATCAGTGAGAGGATGAAACATCCGTCTATACCATTAACATGGTAAGCTGTTATACAAATTTCTGAAAGGATAGTCGTCGGAAGATTTAATCTGTTGATCCAACCCGTGATGAAAGCTTAGATGAAGGTTAGCGGTTGATTCTAAAAATGCAACTAAGGAGGTAGTGGGATTCTTGACAAAGATAGAGTGAACTTATGATGTCGATGTGGAAATTGTTGAACCGGGTGTCAGGAGAAGGAAAAATATAAAAGCTGATTTAGCATGCCTAATTACTTTGCATTTTTGACATTGGCTTATGTTTTTTTTTTGTTTTTTTTTTTCGGAACAGACATGATGCTTGCTAATAAGATACGAGCTTAAATTTTTGGGTGAGATATTGAATACAATTGTTTAGTCAATTTTGATCTTCAAACATTTAAATGCCATGTCAATCGTTATCTTATGTCTATTTAATTCCTGTTCTGTTGTTGATCTCTCACCTTGATAGTGTTTTTTGTCATATTATCTGACACTCAGTAACCGCTAGTGTCTTAGTGTCTTTATTGCTTTGCTTGGGTTGGAATGATTTTAAAAATGTCGGAAAGAGAGTGAAAATCCAGTGGTCGTGCGTTGGTTTTGATTCAATGCGTAATATCGTCTTTTATCCCAGGCGGATTGAAATTTGAAGAATTTTGCCATATTATTTGCATTGGAAGTTATTGGTGAATGTTGTGGTGCACTTCGTAAACTACATGTTGAATCTTTTATGAATATAGCAAATATCTTCACGTGTGCTTGATTTCTCCGTAAACTGTTGTTTGCTTTTGAAGGACTACAATGAAAGCTTTATCTAATTTCTTTCCTCTGCGCTCTCAACTCTTCCACTTGTGTTTTACGTGCGTTTTTGGTTTGTACTTAAGTTACATTAACGTTATCCGCGTTAATTCCAGGCTGACTGGTCTTGTAGCAATGTCTTCATTATATTCTCTACTATATCCATCAAAATTTCTATGGCTTTGTCGTCTGCCATGGAGGTTTAAAAATATTATCTACTGCTCTAGCTGCCTTTCTAGGAAGACGTTTTACAGTAAGCGACTGTAGAATGCTACCATCCCTATCATGTAAAATTCCATAACTGTTGCAGTATATTATTCCCGTGGACGTTCTGTGTATTATTTTTTCTTTTATTCTCTCATAAAGATGTCTAGTTCGACGTGCCATTCCTTTCCTGAATATCTCAGTTTCAGTTATCTCCATTTAGTAACTGAACTCTCCAAGTTTTAGTTCACCTCTGATGTGATCAGAACTCACAACTCTTTGGGTCAAGTCACTGGATTACTCTAAAGAATGCTTCTCTATCTGAATAATATTGTCCTTGAGCACACCAGTGAATGTATTTTGGGAACATATGTCTCAGTAACCATTTTTATGTCTCAGTAACCATTTTTACCTGATCTCATATTATAAATTTTATTATTGTTGTTTTTTTCTCTAGCACAAGCAACGAATTGGAAAGTAGAAATTTATGATGATCCTCTTTTTACTGAAGGCGCAGAGAAATCGGAGAGCCGAGTTCGAATTACAGTCAAATTTGTTACATTCATTAACATGCTAATACCCTTGGGAAAGTTATGAATCCTCTTCTTCTAGCTATGGGTAAATAGCAGGACAGACCGTGTTCTATAGCCTTCGATGGCAACTTGTCTACCACAAAAAGAAATGGCAACCTACTGCGGGAAAAAAATCTGCCTCGTAAATCATATATCGAAAGATACATGATCGCCTAAGTGTGTATCACGCATAGTTCATAAGTGACTGAGTGGAAGACATTTGATAGTTTTCTTCTAGTATCCACTGTAATAGTCATAGAAACGAAGGGTTAATTCAGTATTTTTCAACTTTTTTTAAAATTTAGAATAACTAAATCCCTGGGGCGCAATTTGAATATTAATAACGAATAGCCTGTCTTGGCTAATAATGTATTCTCAGCAAGGAGATATCATTCTGATATTATGTTGCCAATAGTTTCATCAAATTTATGACTTAAACAACAAACAGGGTTTGAGCAACCTTTGTTGATTTTAGCCTTGTGAGCATTAGTTTGAAAACATTGGTCTTGTGCTGTGTTTTTAAGGGTGAGACAGAAGGCATTATTATAATGCCTTCTGTCTCACCCTTAAAACCACAACTTCTAAGCCATTGGTGGCTTTAGCAAACATCAATATCTGGTTCATTTAGACGCTTTGCTTCCTTTCCATACAATGGTTTAGATGTCGATCTTTGTTCATGAACAGTCATTTAAGCAGCTTTCGTTAGTAAATTAATTGTTCTTTGCTTCAACAGTAAGAGGTTCAGTATATTTGTTGCCATGAGTATATATTGCATCTTAGGAGTTTCATATTGATTGGCTTTGTTTAATGATGAAAGTATTTTAACACTAATGCTTGAGTGAAGTTTTTTGATATTTATCTGGTGTCGTTTCTAAGTATTTTCCTAAGCCTGTGATTGATGTTTTCAAAAATATTTCTGACTGAATGAAACCTTGTCCACCAGCTTTCCTAGGGAGGTATATTCTATCAACATCAGCTTTAGTATGGCGCATTCCAAGTTCAGTTAGTATCTTACGTAATTTGGAATCAATGCGAGCTATATCACTAAAGCTTCATTGTATAACGCCAAAGCTATAGGTAACAACTGGTATTGTTAGCGTCTTTTCTATGCGGTAAATTCAGTTCTGAGTAAAGTACCAAACCCACTCTACGGTAGTATTCTTATCTTTACCTTAATTTTTGTATGTTCTATGCCATTTCGTTATTGGATAAATAAGTATTTGTAAACTTCCTCCTGTTGAATGTTCGTGGTGGAGTTGTTGATATCTAGATCTACATTTCAACATTTGACAAATTTCCCTGCTTTTAAACTTTGCTTTGAGATTTGAGATCGTTGTCATTTGTCGCATATATCAAAAGTAGGGAAAAGGAATCTATCATTGTTTATTTATGCGGGTTTGGTTAAAAGACATAGGCTAGAATGGAGATCAAGCGACAACAAATCTCACCGTAAAAGTTAAAAGAGATACTCGGTGAGATATAAAATCAAAACCATTTTATTTTAAGAAAATGAGAAAATAAACTTTTACTGAATATTAGGGATGCACAAATTTGTTTTTTTGTGCATCCGGAAAATGGAGTAATAAATTCCCGAAGAAGTAATTTATTTTTTTCTAAAATAATGCTCACTAGTAGTTGTGGGAAGAGATCAAGTTTACAATCAAAATCAATCAAATAAAATGAGACATCACATAAAATGCCAGCGTATACAAAACAATACAAATTACAAATAAGAAGGTACAATAATGGTGTTTCAGTAAGATCGAACCCAGTTAAAAAGCTATATTTACCTTGAAGCTATAAAATGTGAATATTTTTAATAGTTCTTGTGATTTGATTTTGTCAAATTTGTGACAGAATCCTTTCGTGCCTTCAGAGTCTTCAACGTGGAGGTTCTTTTGAAAAGAGTTCTTGTTCTCTGTTGGGGAAATGATTATTTTGTTAAAATAGTCGGGGTGAAAATAAAGACATAATTCTATCGTGAAAACGACAATTTAGGTTGTAAAAACTTAGTTGAAGAGTGGGTTTTTGCGGCCGCTCTGTCAGGTTTTCATATATTTTTAGAAGGCATTGGCGTCACGTCTGCCTATTCGTTTGGCGGTCGCGTCATTTACTCCTCATGGTCGTGTGTCTCATTGATGACGATGGTTGTATTGCAGGGATTTCTATAGCCAAATGTTAGCTCCGATTTACCTGACAAATTTTGGCGGTCAACACAAGTATTTCAGATTTTAAATGGCTCGAGTAGCCATTGCTTAAAAAAAAACAACAGTTTTATCAAAACAATTTATTGCAGTCGAAAAATAAACTTCTTTGTTTCTTTCCCTTTCCTTTAACTTCAATTGACCACCCTCCACTCCTTGATCAAAGAGCTGGACACGCAGGCTGTCAAGGTTCTGGTTTCAGTAAATTATTTTATTAACGTCATCCTTCCCTACCAAACTAACGAGAGGAAAATATTTTATCACATAAAGCTTGAGATCATCTATGTAGAAGAGATGAATAATGATTTCTTTATAGATTTTTTGTCGTTCCTGTTTCAATCGTTGAGCAATTTGGACAGAGGGAAATGAGTAAGACAGAGGAGGAGCGGTTGAAGTGAATTTCCTTTGTATATCCCGCAGTTGATGCTTATATTATTTATTTTAATATCAACGTTTGTGTGGTTAAGTATGCGGGATGCCTTTTATGCATGCAGACTAGTCATAATAACTTCAATGATATTCTAAAAAATATTATAGCTGTTTAGAGATTTAATTATCCAGTCATTGGAGGACATTATCTAAACAGTACTTACGTTAAAGTTTTCCAGTAGCATCATTTCAACAAGGCATTCATACGTGCATCCATATCATCTTTTTTCTTTTCTTCAGGAAATAATGTTATTTTCTTCCAGGAATAAGTAGGTTCTGGTGGTGATTACTAATGCAGTCAAGACACCAAGGATGGAAGCACATCAGGAGAATTGACATGAAAATATTTGTAGAAAAGACAGAGGAAAGCCATGTCACGTTGGTGAGTAGTCGAGATACCAAGTCAGAACAGATTACATTACAGATAGCTCTTTGAATTTTATCAGGAATCTCGAGATATGTAATAGAAGCACCAGATCTGATATGGCAGCAGTATTCAATGATCGCTTTATAAATGTGCAAGATGAATTCTAACGAGAAAAGTTGTCTGGCACGGCACAGTGAACCAACTTTCTTAGCAGTAGACGTAGCAATTTATTCAATATAATCATTTCATGTCAGTAGAAAACGCGAGCCTAAGAAAGAGCAAAGGATTGCTCTACTGGAGCTAAAAGGTTATGACTAATAAGGCGCTATTTCGAAGGGTCAGAAGGTTAACCAGAGTTCTTACTGACAGGAACTACAGAGGAGGACTGCCAACAAGATGGAAAGCAAAAAGCAGCGAAGCATTTATTGTAAAGTTTGGAGAGAACAGGAGCCAGTTCAGGAAAATTGTACGGATATCGTTGAATTCACTAGTCTATTGGGGATCTAGTTGAGAAATAATAGCAGAAATCATGAACAGGGTTATGTGCTTATCTCTTAGTAGAGACTCAGTTCTAGAGTGGGGAAAACAGGCAAAGACACTCCTGAAGATTGTTATATGCAACTGGCAGGCTCTTACAAAGTTGCCAAATTTTAAGGGTTGACAACCGGAGAAGTCACTTGTCTGTCAAAATGAAGAAAGTACATAAAAAATAAGACGAACATCAAACCCTTTTGTGTTGTTTTTTGGTTGCCTTGGGAGATCCAAAAAACAATAATTTATGAACAATATATCTGATAATATAATTCCATTACAACTGTATATGTTACAACACCTCCGTGAGACATATCGATTTGCTGACGACTATTAACTATAGAAGGGCCCATAAATGGTTTTTAAATGATGCGCCAAAACTTTTAATGATTGCGATAATTATAGAAAGATAAAGTAAATTCTATCGGCCACTGAGCGTGCGGAATAAACAAAACACCTACCTGCTTTTTGTTTTTTTTTAAATCCTCAATTTTCATTAATTAATATGGGCCCATAACCCGTTGGTATCACTAACATTCCGGGTAATGGCAAATTTAGTCGCAGAAATAATCTGGGTACGATGACAATATATAAAAATGAAGCATTTATGTCACAGGCAGAGAGCAGTAATATAACTCACTTCTGGTTTCTTTCTTTCCAGTCAACTTTGATCTTCATAAATTTAAATGCAATGTCAATCGTCATCTTGTCTTTTTAATTCTTGTTTTTTTTTTATTGTACTCTCTCCTTAACAGTTTTTTTCTCATATTCTCTAAGACTTAGTAACTTCTTGTATCCTAGAGGCTTTATTACTTTGCTAGATGTGAAATGATTAAAAAAGTAAAATAAAATAGTGGATGTTCGCCGTCTTATGGTAACACTACTAAATTAGAACCTCTTCTGGAAATGGATGGGTTAAAATCTTAACTCATTTTTGGTTTATTCTGAATTCTTGAATAAATGAGTTGAAATTGCTCCGATTGGGCTAACAATATTTATACGAAAATAACGAGTAATAAAATGAAAATAATTTACTTTAGCTCAAAACATTTTACAATTATTCCTGTAACATTATGTATTTTTAAAAATTATTTGCCAACGTATTGATAAAAAGCCTTAAAATACATTACTGTTGCACATATCATACGAAGTGAATAAAGCAATGTTTTCATAGTCAAATATATATGACTGTTAATAGAGACCAGCAACCAGATAAGCTCTATGTCCGATTTTGTTGTCACTTGAGCCCAGATGTTTCTTCCTTTCACTTATTTGTCTTATCCTTCAATTTCGGTCAAGAGAGTGTGGCTTATAAAACTAAACCTAAAAAAAAAACATCAGCTGTATATTTAATAGAAGCACTAAAGATCAAGAAAAGGCCATATTTTCCTCTGCGACATATGTTTCTCAAAGAGAGTGTCACACTATCAAAATGAATAACGAGCTCAAATTGTTGGTCACGTTTTCTACAAATCAAAAGCATATCAGTGGACAATATCGACTAGCAAGGAAAGTTAAAACATGCCAGATATGACTTAAAGTTTACCTGGGAATCATATATAACCTACTGGGGGTATGGAAGATGCATAATATAGATTGGTGTAGGAAAAAAATAATAGGTTGAAATGTTTCGTTCGCTTTGTAATAATGCCTTTGTTAGCAAAACTTAAGATTACGTGGCACACACACAAGACTTTTATAGTGAGGTAGAAACCTTCCCTGGAGACAATATCCTACCATATAAATAGTAAATAGCAACTTATGCCCTGTTAAAATTAGAAGAGTCTAGTTTGCGGACTACTGTTATAGGACCAATAACGAGGTCATTTATCACTCGTCCTCTGGCGACCTCATCTACATATCAGAAGCGAAAAATGAAACTTCCCTGCTATCATCAGCAGGGACATAGGAATTAAAAAGGAAGACTTTATAGTAGGTATGCAGGATCATGATGCAGTAGACTCTTTGATCTTGACTGCGGTCACAAGATGGTGATGAACTCCCGGGAAAGAAATGAATCTATCTTCATCCACTTGTGGGTTAAATGGATTGTTTTAGCTTGGGGGAGGAAAAACTTTAATAAAAGCCCTTGTAAATAATAGGGTAGACTGAGATTTTAGCCTTGCAGCATATCTAAGAGAACTATACTGTGAGTCTAATACCAGCCTAAAGAGTGATGGTTTCATTCAAGTTATTTTGTATTGGACACACAAGCGATATAAGTACGTGGTATACCTATGAGCATAATTAATTTACTAAACCCTCCACCCCACCAAAAAACAAAACAAAAAAAAAAAAAAAATATGACGATCCCATTCAACATGCCCTAGGAGTTACAAGATAGATCTGAGAAAGGCCCAAGTGTTTATAGGTGGATACTGTATGATAAAATAGCCATGGTAGGAAATGATAGCCTTGTAGTGATACAAACGGCAATTCTGTTTCCTTGAGATAGGCACTAGGGTCATGTGACAGCTGGCGAGTGACGTCATGGGATAGAATGAAGAGCTGTGATATAGCGTCCAAAGAAGAAAGTCCTTAGCCCACAGTGGTAGGCCTTGCAAAAAAAAAAAAAAAAAAAAAAAAAAAAAAAAAACACGTTCTAACCAGGGTCATAGTGAAACCACTGTAACTCCAGAACAATTCGGGGTAACATTACAAGTATAGTTCCCATTATTTTACACACCGTTTGTTGTTGTATATATGTTGTAACTTCTCTGCATGGAATATGTGTATGTATGTATATATATATATATATATATATATATATATATATAAATTTAGCGTTATAAAACTCTGAGAACTAACCATGTTTGCCATTCTTTTTCAATTCAGCTAGTTGATTACACCCATGAAGTACAGTGTTATTATATCAGATATTATTTTCCCCATTATGGTCATTATTATATGGGAGAATAAATCTTTCTTCCATAGTAAGCTCCCATTATAGCCTGAAAAATTATGTGCACTAAATTAACAAGGCTTCATCTAAAATATTCTGACAGTAATAACAAACATTATCTATTCAATGCTAGGTTTTAAAGTTTTTTGTTGAACATAGTTTTATTTCATTCACAAATGTTAATCATATGTTTGCCATGTTTATTCATAATTTCAAATAAGTTTTTTCCAAATAAAAGAGAAAGCAAAGAATGAAAGATGTGAAATTCTCAACAGATAAATGGAATGGTTATGTGTCAAGAATGCCAGTCTCCATACTTTGTACACTTTAATGAATGAGAGAAATGAAAAAAAATGCACATTTCAGATAAGGCTTTGGAATTCTGATATTATTTTTTAATTATTTCAAATTTGAAACCAACGAGGTAGATAAAAATAAAATGGCAAATACAATTAATATATTTGAAGAAAAAAAAAAATGAACCAGATGAACAAGAAAAAAAAATAACCTTGTTGAAAGTGTTTCTTGTTTTCTTGAAAATCTTAGCTGTCTGAAGAAGATAGTCTTTCAACAAAGATGGCATAACTGCTAAATTTGCAATCGTCACTCAGTGGCTGTGGCTACAGAAATGTATGATTGATGTATTTCAGTTTAAAGAGGCTTGGTTTGGTGTTGACAGATGTTAGAACACAGTAGGGATTTGTAACTGTTTAAGTTTTTTCGACAACTTTTAAGTTTCATATGCAAAAAAAAATCATAAGCACAAAATGGGAACTGGAAGCCAACAAACATTTTAAAAACAAATAAATTTTATGGACAATAAAAATAGATGTTTTATTAAAGTTACAAATCATGGACTAAAGAGTACAAAGTTGACATGTCAGTTAACATTATTCAGAATTGAAATAAAAAAAAATATCAACAAAAGCAGCAATTAATTATACAATGGAGTATACAAGACATCATAAATGTTTCTTTTTTGGAGGAATGGACTGAAAATGAAAAGAAGAGATAAAAAGACGACCATAAAAATTGTCTCAAGAGTTGGAATTCCCATTAAAGGAATTTTAATAAAACTGATAAACACATGATACCCAACGTGGGGTACATGAATCACCAGTGGGGTATAGTCAAATTTTAGTAGGGCATGCATAGGAGTGATCATGCAGTAACTAAATACCCACATTCAACCAACATTGCAAGAAATTTGTTGTTACCATTTCCATCTTCATATTTAGCTGAATGTGACTTTAGTGCTGTAAATGATTTGTTATTGAAGAAAAGAAATCGACTGGATATCACTAAACGAGGATTCTTGAGGCTTAAGCTGATTAAATTGGTGATTAATATAAAATCTATCTGTAGTAGGCATGACACACAAGGATCTCACTAATAGTCATTTTGGGATGAGATCAAATTTTATTTTGCATTATTATTTCATAATTAAAATGATCAAAGTATATTACAGAATAAACTTTCATTCAAACATTTTATATTTCTAGCTTTCAGTTCTCTATTATATGTTTTGAAACTATATATATATTTAACTGTCTTTTTGTTTTTTTTAAATTTTTCTCTTTCATGGACACCACGGCCTTTGGAGGTTTGTTTGGAGAGCAAGTTAATAGCCTTTTGAGCGCCCCTCCCATGAATTGCAGTAAAATTTTAAATATGTAAGAATTAAATATTACTGGGTTGCACTAATACCAAAGTGGGTCATGGCCCACAATCGGTTGGGAACCACTAGTTTAAACCATCCTTTTGGATTCCACAACCTACTTTAAATTTCATTAGGTCAAGAGTACGAAAGAGATTATCAGGTTGTTAAGTCCTTGGAGATTAAACAGAAAACAAAATGTTTATTAAAGTTAGATTAGCAAGATGCAGGATTAAACAGGATTGTGGCTAAGAAGAATTTATCAATCTTCCAACATGACAGAGCCTGATTTATTGCCTTGAAAAACGGCATTGCAAATGTTGGCTTTTAGGAGGGTCTATGTAACTGAAAGGAAAACTACAACCACCTCATCCCAAGAGAAGACCAATAAAAAAAGAGATCAGCAATGAAATAATGGAAAGTACAAAATTAAATATCCAAATCAATTTCAAAAAAGAAATTATTCAAATTGCCATTACATCAAAACTAAAGAAATACAGAATGGAATTTAAGGTGAACCTCAAGACATTTTCAGATTTAAGACAATTTTTCCTTTTTTTTTTGGTATGGAAATAACAGAAGTCAACATTGGATTCAAAACAAGTCAATTTAGAATTGTTTATCTCTTTTCAGCACATAAAGAAAAACAATGGTATAATAATTAGTTTGTTTTGACAACAAACAATTGACAGAATGTCTGTTCCTCACAAGGGGGTCTATGTATATAGCTTTTTTTTTGCCTAAATTAATTTATTATCTATTCTTTTCAGAAACTAAAGATAATAAG
The DNA here is from genome assembly GCA_963932145.1 of Acanthosepion lycidas. Lineage (NCBI taxonomy): Eukaryota > Metazoa > Mollusca > Cephalopoda > Sepiida > Sepiidae > Acanthosepion > Acanthosepion lycidas. The sequence goes on from OZ010572.1 coordinate 146,884,951, forward strand.
ATCTTGCATATTTGCAATGACTTTCAAAGCGTTAGGTATATTTTTCAGAAAAAAACACATCCACAAAAAAGGTATTTTGATATTGTCCTGTTTAATAAAAAGAATATCTCAGTTTTGGTACTATTTAAATGAGAAGAAAAAATTCAGAAATTTATCAATCCAATCTAAGAGCTTCCTTTAAGAGATCATCAGGCTGCAAAACAAACCATTTATTGCTTGATGCCAAACTCGTGTAAAATTCTTGCATTAATACATGCAATTAATCTATGATTCATAGAATTATTTAGAATTTTTTTTCAAATAGGTCACAGTAAAAAGTTGTTAGCCAATTTGCAGATACTGCAGATGTTGCACGGATAGAATAAAATGAAAAATAAAACTTAAATATTATTTGCTTTTACTCATAATAGATTAAGGTTTTAAAAGTAAATATATACAAAACTCAGAAAAGTAAATTGTGGAAAAAGGAAACATTAAAAGAAAAAACAAGAAAATCGTTTCTTTTTTGATCATTTATCTAACCTTCGTAATTGTCATCAAATGACTTGCATAAATGATTCAACTGTAAAAGGGAGCAAATTTTCTTGAACACAACAGTTAATCAAAATCTATTTAAACATTCATTTGTTTAATAGATTTTCAACTGAAGCATGAAAAGAAACTGAAAATATGTGTTAAGAGTAATATGGTAATAACACGAGTCGGCAATCGATTGCATTTTAACATTAAAAACTTATTATTGTCTGGATTAATAATGAAAAATAATTAAAAATAGTAATCAAAAATAATATATTCACAAATTTAACCTAATTTAATCTATAAAATAATTACTATATCTCTTTACTGAATTTTACTTTAAGAGATATATATTTAAAAGTTGATTTCCCTCACAATTAAAAAGAAAAGTACCAAGATATATATATATATATATATAATTAGGAAATAAGCCAATTTTCCAAGTGTAATTCAACTCGGACCATTTTCTTTATTATTATTATTATCATATATATATATATATATATATATATATATATATATGGACTGGTCATGTCTTGAGATACCCAAGATCCTAATGTACAGCCAGTTAGACCAGAGCTACAGGAATGTAGGACGTCCATAGTTAATATACGAAGACAAGCTGAAAAGCAACTTGTCAGCTGTCAATATACCACATAACTCCCTTGAGTGCTTAGCCTTGGAGCGGGTAGAATGGAGATCAACATGTTTTAGTGGACTCAGCAGTTTTCAATCATCTTCAAGAAGTGAGAGCAAGAACTAAAATGTCAGCCAATCTAACAGTGATCTCATCTCACAATCCTCACTCTTGCTCCATATATGGCCTCCTTTGTAAATCACTAGCAGGTCTTAAATGCCACTTAAGATTATCACACAAACTTTCATAACTGAATCAACTAAGATGTCAGATCCTTATACATCAAAACTGACAGGAGAGTCCATTATTATATATATATAAACTGAGAGAAATTCCTGTACAGACAAAATCAGAAATATCTGCTTAGTGAATAAGCCTACAAATATTTGCCAGTGGAGAATTGCCAAATTTTCTTACAATGTTTAATTTGCTAAGTTTCTTTATATACGAAAAAGGCCGAGTCGGGAAGGAGACAAATTTAGGCATCACTTGGAATATCTTTCATCTTTATTAATCTAAACATTTTGATATTTGGAATGTTTGCAAGGCAAGAGGTCAGATGAAGATAAATAAGCAATAAATATAAAAGAGAAAAAGACTGGCCACCAAAACAATATTGCACTTGATTGAAATCAGGTACAAAGGAAGATGGAGAGAGAGAGAGAGAGAAAAAAAAAAAAGGAGTAAGAAGAAAAACTAAGAGTTATACAAAGAGGGAAAGTAGAAATGAAAAGGAAAATACCTGGAGAGGAAAATGATTAAGAATGGATTAATTTTGTTTTATTATGACTTATCAAATCTTTGTAGATTATTTAAAGCTAAAACAGACTTTAGATTGCATCAGATTGTTTAAAGTAACTGGTGTTCCTGAGCAGTCATACATCTAGGTATTGGCCAAGTTGATCATTGCTTAACTTTGATTATCAAATGAGAACCACTGTTCCATAAGGAATTAAGAGTGGAAAAATGAAAAGTCAAAAATAAACACTGGATTTTTGCCAGGACACAAACTTTCACAAAATAAATAGAAGGAAGGAAACTAAACAATTAAAACAAAAAGAATTAAGAAATTATTAGGTTGGTGCAAAATAATGTCGGTTTTCGACGTTAAAAAATACGTCAAAAACCGACATTATTTTTGCACCAACCTATAGATCTAAGAATTATTCACAAAAAAAAAAAAAAAAGAAAAGAAAAGAAATCGGTAAAACTTTAGTTAATATTTGTTTTTTTGAAATTAACGATAAGTCCTGTAATCAAAACTTCAGTAATCTTTTAATCTGGCCAAAATTTACTTTTGTATTTTTATTAATCGATTCTTCAGATGCAAATTTGAAAGAAAGGTTTCATTTTTGTTTACTATGTGTATATCAATTCATCATAGGTATATAATAAATAAGGCCAAAGTGTTTCTTAAACAGCATAATTAGCCCTTGATGAATGCATCTAATAATCTGATCAATTAGCAAATTTGATTGGTCACTGTAAAGAGAAAGTTGGGATAAGACAGCTTGGAAACTTACAACAAAAAAAAAAAAAAAAAAAAAAAAAAAAATGAACAAAATTAAAAAAACAAAACGAAAAAAAAAAAAAAGTTTTTTTTGCAAAGCAGACTTAGCAATCAATGTAAAGCACAATGTTTTACTTATGTCAGAAACAAAAACCCCAGGAATTAAGTGTTGATAAAGCAAATAAATAATGAAAGACCCAACACAAAACAACATTTATAAATTAGTGTTTTCTCAATGAATGTGTACCTGATGAATATAAGAAAGTGACGGGAAACAAAGTGTTATCATCTTTCAAGCAAAACTCTTCAGGATTGATTCCTATGAGAACAACGCCAAATTGAATCAGCTACAAGTGTGATTATACTTTGCAAAATATGGAAGTTACCAAAGACAGAATCAGTGTTTTGTTACAATTTGGTAAGATTCACATTTTGGTCAACTGTTTAAATGACCAACTTAAAAACACTAAAAGTATACGCTTTCTAGAATTTGCTATCACTTCAGTGAATTGCTTTCCCATCCAATAGAAACACAAACGTTTGGGTAATAGTCCAAGCTCAGAAGAGAAATCCAAAGAAGTATTTGTAATATTATCATTTCTAACCTGACATCCATAGCTTCAAGCACTTACCTACCTATAGCTTTCCTTTGCCTTTTTCTATAAATATTTCACAGTAACTGTTCTGATTAATTTTTCTTGTCGGTACCTTGACCTCAGAAATTTAAGTGCAGTACTAGATTGGCAGCTAGGTCTCATTATTTTACTGTTGAAATTGCTAGAGCTAATCATTAGTTCTATGCTAATAGTTTCTTCTCTCATACTTCATGCTTGTGAAACTCTCTTCCGTTTTCATGCTTTCCTGTCAATTAGAATTATCAAAAATTTAAATAAAATGTTCAGTTGTTGTTTTATTTTTCCTTTCTACTCAGTAACATTTTCCTCAGTTTCTTTAATTCTCATTTAAGTTCCTTTATTGCCTTGCTTGGAGGTGAAATGATAACCAATAGAGAAAAAGAAATCTTTTAATTGGGATAATCTACCATTTCCTCTAGAAGTTCACAATTAGAGATGAGAAAATTATCATTTCTAGTTGAATTCTTAACAAATGAGAACAAAACATTTTTTTTTAATGCAGCATTTTACACATGAATGTGAAAATTGATGGGTTGCTTGATTTGTTTGTTTGATTTGCATTCACATTTGATTTGATCCAAAAAGTAGTTCAATGACTTATTTAACAGTACTAAACAAATGGATAAATCTTTATTCATCTGACATCTTTAACACAATATGGTTCTACAGTTTAATTTCCACCACATTGGTTTTTTTTTTTAAGGCTCTTCTACTGCACTACTTAATTTTAGTCATGGTCATTTTATGTTGCCATAGCAGGATATGACAACACAACTGCAAAATTCAAATATGCTATCATTCATTCATCTGAATCACTTGCAGTGGCAGGATAAATTTTTTGCTTTGCAAACTAAATCACCTCCAGAAGGTTAGGGTTAACATTTAACCAGAGAAGCAACTAGATGATGAGGCAGTCCCTAGAATGCACAATTACCAGACATGCACATAAGCTTCTCTCTTGGTGTTCAGAAAGGCTCAAAAATGACTTGAAGAACAAAGAGACACAAGATAAAATAGGCTGAAAGACAAAATCTTTAACAGTGAAAAAGAATCAAGAAAAAAAAAAAAAAAAAAAAAAAAAAAAAATCAAGATCACTAACAGTTCTTCCTCTTCAGCTGATGTGCTTGGCAATTTTATAATGATTTATAAAAGAAAATAGACAAGCAACTATTAAGAGTGTGTAAAATTTCCCAGCACCCCTTTTTTTGAAAACTAAAAACTAAATACAAAGTAGAAGTTTTTATCTTTAAAACCAAAATGCAGAAAAATTGCATATACCAAATAATTAATTAAACTTTTGAATACCCCTAATAAATGTTAAAAATATAAGCTTTGGAAATAAAAATTGCAAGTTAAAAATATTCACAAAGACATTATATAATTTTTGAAAGCATTTCTTAATCTAACATTATTATTACAAAGATTGTTAATTTTAGGAGGGGGACACATGCTTGAGTTGTTATGTCTGTTTTTTTCTTTTCTTCCTTAAGACTTTTTGATCGAATTCAGTTGTTCTTAAGTTCAATGTTTAAGAAAATAAAAATGGATAGCAACACAAACATATGTACAGACAAAAAATAATATATATATATATATGTTTAGGCAGTGTAAACATAGGATAAACACTGAATGGTGACTGTCAATCTCATATCTCAAGAGATCCTGGTTTGAAGATTGCAATGAGGCATGAACTTGCTAACAGTTACCAAATAGTGACAATTCCTATGTCCACACTGTATATATCTCTAAATAAATGATCTACTTCCAACATTGAGCACTTTCTCTATAAAGTAAATTTTAATATATATATATATATGGGCAAAATAAAAAAAAAATTGGACCAGTCTCCACCAAAAAAGCCCAAAAAATAAAAAAAAAAAACTTAATTAAAAAAAAAAAAAAAAATAAAAAAAAAAAAAAAATAATAATAGTATTAATTGATGAGTATCTGTGGTCCCCGCCTAAAAGCCTTGTGGGTCCTCTTCTCTGGACGGAAGCGCAGTGACGTATCAGGATTCTTTTTGGCCACGACCACAAGGTTATTAGTCGGAGGCTGTGACAGTCTCATTGCTCGGTCATCTGCCAAGAGAGGAGCAGCAGTAGAATTGACGGGGAAGTGCAGTTTAAAACAACCCAGCTTGTAGGTTTCACGCACGAAACCTTTCAGTTGCACCAGGACACAACCAGAAAAAGAGTGATTTGCCAGAGACAAGTTGTAAAATTTAATGCACATGCCAACACCAATGAGATGAGGGAGTCCAAAACACAAAGGTGGTGGGTCAGAAGCTGAAAGATAAAATTGACATATATTTTTTAAATATTAAAGAAAAATCATAAAAACAAAACAATAAGAAAAGAAGAAATAGTATCTACAATAAGAATGAAAACAGACTTAAAACACAAACATATATATATATATATATATATATTTGCTCTGGATTTACATTGAGCTCTCTGGATTTTATCCTCCTTGGGTCTACCCATACGGATTACCTAGTTTTCCATAAACTAAATATATATATATATATATATATATATATATTAGAAATGAGTGGTTTAACCAAAAAAAAAACAAAAAAAAACAACTTTTTCAGTTTCATCTTCACACCATTAAACTGCATCGAAATGTTTTATGAGACCGAAATTGTTCAGTTTAAGTGCTATTACTACTGAGTGACCATATCCAAAGAAATACTATTGAAAAAGACTCTCAGATGTTAATAAAATTAACCACTTTATGCGTACGAGAAAAAGATGGAACAAAAATATATAAAAAACATTTAATTGACTTAAATTAATTAGGAAATAAATATGAAATCTGTTTACAAAAGAAATGAAGGAAAGGAAAAAAAAAAAAGGAAATATGACATGATGTCTGAAATCTATTTGTTTCAGTTTAAAAAAAAAAAAAAAACTTTTTACGGTAAAATTACGTTAACAACAATATAGTGAGTACAAATAAAAAAAATAGTTGCCAGTTTTGTCTTAATGTTAAATTTTATGAAGTTGGATTTTTTTAAAAAGTTTTCTAGTAAGCCACTATGCCAATTAGGAAATAAAGTTCTTGTTGTAAACAAGAAAAATGAATGAAGATTTTTTTTTTTTTTTTATAAATAAATTTGTTTTTTACCTCGGGAATGCTAATGCACCTAAATTAGATATTATCACTTAGTGATTCCATAGTTTTGTAGATGAACCTTTTTGTAATTGTTCAGTCCATTCATCAGGAGGTTCAAGCCAAAAAATGGAAAAAATTTTTTTGTGATAACTTTTGTCCTTTGGGAATTCATACATAGGAAATTTTGATCCAAGTTCTTACGAAATTCCATTTTTCTTGGCAGATATTTTGATGATCACAATGTCAGATGCTTCATTAATAAAAGTGAGAAAAAAAAAAAAACATAAAAGAAAAGGAATCCAAATGAAATCAGATTTTATACCCAAAAATTAGAGGAAAAATTTTTTAAAAAGTTAAATTTACATTTCTCAGTGTTCCCTTTTTTTGAGTAGGTTGCATAAACATCATTTTCGTCCACTGAAATCCTAAAGGATTATATATGAGACACAAGTAGCTTTTCAACTTTATTTTTCCCTATTGTTGTTGATACATAAAAATTAACGTTTATATATATATATATATATATAGATATATAGAGAGAGAGAGAGAGAGTAAAACGAATGGAGCACTTTGTCTGCTTGGTGTTTGTTTATGCTTGTAAAAACAATACACTAGATTTGGCTGATTCGTTCTGTCGAATGAAGATGGCTCAGTGGTAGCAGTTCTGATACCAAATCAGTTGTGTTTTGATCCAGGCTTGAGACATTCGGTTGTCTAGGTGCACTGAGGAGCTGTAATACATCAAAACATTAGTCTGCAAATGACATAATTTAGCTCTTGAAAATATAATTTTCAATTGAGCACTGTTGAACAACAAGCTAATTCTAAAAACAACAGTTGACTGCGTAAATGCGAAGCTCTTCAGTAAAATGAATGGAGCACTTTGGCTGCTTGGCGTTTGTTTACGTTTGTAAAAACAATACGCTAGATTTGGCTGATTCATTCTGTCGAGTGAAGATGGCTCAATGGTAGAAGCTCTGACTGACACCAAATCGGTTGGGTTTCGATCTGGGCTTGAGACATTCGGTTGTCTAGTCGCACTGAGGAGCTATGATACAGCAAAACAGTGCTGTCTGTGTATGACATAATATATATTTTTTAAATTGTGAGAGAGTCATTCTTTAGAAGGCCCGGGAGCCACTTCAGGTAGAGGGTTCTGTGAGGAGGCCATTTGTGTGCACAGGTGAGGGAAGTAATGATCAACCCTAGCCTTGGACAGGTTAAGATTGTTGTGATCAGGCAAACATCCTGTTAGGGTTCGTGGGAAGAAGCTGCTCGAGTGGGGCTTATTTCTCACTGATGAAATATGGAGGGAATGTGGTTGTTTTACTACTATGTAATTGACATGGTGTATTATTGCCATGAAGGTTTGCCCTGGTAGGACCAAGGAATGTAATCCATTCAAGCACTTTCCATGGTAGGAGCAGTAGAGCAATGCGAGTCTTGTCACATATCACCTGTGGGAGAGGAGTTGAAGGGTGGAGAATAATTTGTAACCCACAAGGGCTCAAAGACTCTTTTGGCAGTTCCTTCCCAGATATGACAACACTACAGGGAGCCAACCATTTTACCTCCATCCTTAGCAACAGATCGTATGTACAAGTCCCACTTAAGGTCGGATGTAAATTTGAGGCCCAACGTTCTTTCAAGGCACGGTGCTTCCCGAGAGGAACTCAATTCATCTTCATTGGTAGTAGTTCAGGGTCAGATCGGTGATTATGAAATGTAACTAGGTTATTCTTCACAGCGTTGAATGTAATGAGCCAGTTTTTATCTCATTAGGTAAGTTATACAAGATCGGAAGAGAGTTCAGTCACCAATCTCTGGCCATCAAGAATTGTGAGGTGTGCCTGTGTGTATGTGTATATATATATGTATGAATAAAAAGACAAGAGGAAAAACTATTCTTCTATTTGTAAATGGTAATTGCTTTGTCAAGGGTTTTAACTTTGAAAACGTTCATGGATATTCATCATCATGCTTTCAAACATTATATAATATGTATGGGAATATTTCCAATTTTTATTTCTAACTTTCAATTTTTTTCTTCAAACCATTCAACCACCTGATGAATATTCATGAACTACCTCAAATCTGAAAGCCAGGATAAAACAATGATATCCTTGCTCTTGTATATAAACATGTGCAAGAAAATACATCCTACACTCACCTTGATATTTCCCCCAAAACATGAAATGTATCGGCTAAAAATAGTTTTTAGCCCCATATTTTTATTCACTTTGTTCTTTTAAAGATACACAATCTGAAAATAATTTATATGTGTGAAAATCATTTTAATGAACCACTTAAAACACTTGATTTTCTTCACCTTAATTTACCTGTCCACACCACTTGTAGTAACTCATGCATTGAAAATATATATATATGTATATATGTGTGTATGTATATATATATATATAATATCATAATTATTTTCTTTTTTAAAAATATGATTCCATCAACAAGAAGTTAACTTTTTTCATTTTAGTATTTACAATAATTTTCAAGTTTAGGCATTTAAATTCTCTAATAGTTTCCTAATTTTATCAATTTTAAAGTTTGTAGAATTCTTTACAACCATAAGTCCATCATCTCTGTACAATCCAATGTCATTTATACTAATTTCATAATATGCAGTAAGATTACATAACATAAAAAAAACGATAAGGCCAGAGGTCTCTGCAGAGTCAAATGATCCCATTCTGATATCAAAGTGCTCATTAGAGTTTTTAATCCATTGATTGTCATTATAAATGTGTACTGATTTTTCTGCATTCATAACCGTTTTTCTGTACATCTGTTATGTCCAACAGAGTATTGGGTAGCAAAATCCATAACATTCATGAAAAGTTCCTTTGATATTGATTGGTAGTAATTCTCAATATCAAACTGTATTTGTGTACAATTTGGTTTCTCCTTGATATTATTAGTAAACCAATTAGTAACTTCTTGGGTATTGATACAAAGTTTTAATCCTAGGCAATCCTTTATTTGTTACTTGACCCTTTCTAGGATTTTCTTAACAATTCTGCCGATTTCATGTCAGGTTGGGTTGAGAATTCTTGTAGTCAGATTAGCTTTGAAATTTGTGATATTTTTTTAGTAACTTTACCTAAACCATCACTAATATTCAATTTATCTGAGATGTTTTACTAATAATAATAATAATGTTCTCCGCCATATTCACATTATTATTACTAGCCTTTTTATAGTTCTTATTTAAATATTTTTTAATTAGGTTATTGCAGTCCATTGCTGTTAATTTATAAAAAAAATTTCCTTCTTTATCTGATTTCATTAAAATTTTATCTGTTGCATTAATGGCTTTCACTGTCTTGTCTGGACATTTTGGGAAATAGCATTTCTTTTCATAGAATGTCATGTTATTTATTATTTCCAGTAAATCATTTTCAAATCCAGACAATTTTTGAATGAACAGTGCCGTTTTCTTACTGTTAAAACCATAACACCATATATATATATATATAAGTTATGAAAAACTTGGTAATCCGTATGGGTGATCTCAAGGAGGATGAAATCCTGAGCGGTCAATGTAAATCCAGAGCTAATATTTTAAAGAAAAACAGACCACTTTAAGGTTCCATTATAATAATTCATTTCACCAGAGGCCTTTTAAAGGACACCGGATCATCAAATAGAACTTCAAAAAGATGGAACGAAAAATGAAATGAAAATTGATGGATAGTGTAAGGTTTTGTAATTTAACAGAGAGTTAGAGAGACATGGTAGTTAGAGAGACATGGTAGAGTTTAGAGAGGGTTTAATTTAATATTTCTCTCAATCATACTTAGTATTGGGGGAGGAGGAGTGATTTATTTTATTGGCTTTTTATTCATTTTTATGTTATGTATTTATTTACTCTTTTCAGATTTCAATGTTTTAGTAACAGTAAAAAATCTTTTGAAATTAGGTCAGATCGTTCATTTTGTAGTTTATTTTGATCTGGAAAGGTAATTAAAACTATTTTTTCATCCAATTTTTTGATTGATTGTTGTAGTCTATTCTGTTATTTTGGCAAGAGTGGTTTGTTAATTTGTTTATTATTTTATTTTATTTATTATTTGGATTGATTATTTTTACTTGTTTTTGCTTATTTATTTTTATTTTTACTTATTCTTTCCAGTCTATTCTTAAGATTATTTTGGCAGGAATGGTTTGTTAATTTATTTATTTGGATTAAAGTATTTTACTTGTTTTTTTTTTTTTATCTTTATTTTATATTTTTTATTTATTCTTTTCAGTTTTCGATTTTTAATTAATACAGTAAAAATTAGTTTTCATGTCTGCATTTTGAGAGAATTTATGATCATTTATTGGATGAAAAAATAGCTTTAATTACCTTTCCAGACTAAACCAAACTACTGAATATACGATCTGAACTAATCTGAAAAAACTTTTTACTACATTATTAAAAACACCAAAAACTGAAAAGAAGAAATAAAAAAAACCATTAGAATGGACTATCCACAATGCCCCAATGACCCATATATATATATATAGTTGAGAAAAAACCCAACACATGTGGCCTGATGATTGCATCTAGGATGAAACATTGTCGCCTCCGAGTGTTGATTTCAATGTTCACTTTTATATTTACATATGCTCTACCTCTGATTTTGAGCACTTTATCCCATAAATATAGCACACCATAAAACTATATATATATATATATATATATATATATATATATATATACACACACACACACACACACACACATACATACATACATACACAGAGTTTTATAAAATTCAGCTAACAAGGTCTGACAAGTTAAGTTTTATTGTATTATTCCACTTTTTGAAATGTTTTTACCGAATATTTTGACATACAAGATGACTGTGTGTGTAAGAGGACCCCCAAATTTTCAAGTTGAAATGAAGGTTTTGGGCTATATTATATTTGCCATACAAGACAGACATCACCAAATTTTATTTTAAACCGTATTTGTATTGAAGTTATTAAATAAATTAAATAACAATATATTTTCTTTTCATTCAAATTCTTCTCCAGTCAGGAATCAACTTTTCTGTTAACACCATAATTGTCTTGCAGCAGCAAAGTTATTATGTTCCTTGACAAAGTTTACTGCTTTCAACTTAGAACTTGCTTCATATTTCCTTCTTTTACCAGTAGTTGTTGTTGGTGGTAGTTGCGGGGGGGGGGGGTCATGATGGGGTTTTGTGATAGCTAGATCTTAATAATGTTACCCTGGATAATGCAAGTAACAAAGCGAGAGCTTGCACCTCCCCGCATGTCAACAAGAACTGGCTAGTATGCTTAAACTATGATTACCAGTCCATTCCTTAAATTATTACTATAAACATATGTTTTCCTAAATGCTCTGTTAGCCAAAGCACTTTCAATGAACCCAGAGCAAGCAGTTGCTTTGTTTACAGTGTGTGACAATGGTTTAGGATTTCTCTCTTAATGAATAGACATTCTATCGTTGTTGTGCAATCAAATCATATATTGAATGAGCTAAGGGTACTTTTATTACACTAAACTTTTATTATTTTATCATACTAATGTGAATTAAATAGTTTCAGTAGAAAAAATGTGTGTCAATAGTTACCAAGGCAAGAGTTAGAATGGGAGATTTTTGAAAGTAACAATTTCCCATAAATCAACAGATTTAAGGTTCACATTTTAAACCTGGAGTATAAGATGACCCCCTATTTTTTACAGGAGAGGAGGGATTATTTTTAAGGTTGAAAGGTCACCTTGTACACCAACATATACAGTATATCATTATCAAAATTCTATCCAAAGATTATGTTTTTTTTTTCTGTCTCAATCATTATCAAGAACTGGGTGTTATCAAATATGGTAGACAAGATTTTGCTGACTGCATCCCAGCACTGAGAGCAGAATCATTTTAAAGGATATTATATGCAAAAGTTAAACAGAAAAGCATGTATCAAATATTTATACATATTATATTCATGTGTATTAAATATCATTTCACTTTGAATTGATTCCAATGAGCTAAAATATTTGGTTTGCTTGTGTTTGTTTTGAGGCATATCAACCACAATGGGTTATTTCATGCTGACAAGATTTTTATTGCTGGTAATAAAACTTATTTTTACACTTTTTTTAGTGTTTTGACCCCAGTTTGGAGGGTTAACTATTTGCCCATCAGTCGGACCCTAAATGATCAGAGGCCTTGCAGTCGGATGTAGTTTGGTTTGGTTTGTTTTACGGCATATCAACCTCAATGGGTTATTTAATGCCGACAATTTTTATTCCTGGTAATGTTTCTCTTCAAAAATCTATTTCTGGGAATATTTTTCTCTGAAGAAAATTATAGCTGGTAATATTTTTTGCAAAATATGTATAGCTATTTGTATTGCTGGTATTTTTTTTAAAGTTTTTTTTTTATTGTTATTATTACAAAGTATTTCTGGTATTAAAACCTATTTTTACACAAGTTTGGGTGTTAACTATTTGCCCATAGCTGGGACCCTAACAGGTGCTACCACCCTGGATCAGGGTGGACCTGGGAACACCAGCAATTGAGAGGCAGTTCCACACTCCTCAAAACCTACTGATCAGAGGCCTTGCTGTTGGACGTAATTTATCGTCTTACCCAGGATGCGAATAAAGTTTATCATCATACCCAGGACAGAAGCTAAAAAATGACAGAATGCAGTCAACAATATCTTGTTTACCATACTTTATATGTTCCCATAACGTACACTTCTTTTCTCCTTTTCCACCCATAAAAAAAAAAAAACGTCATTTAGTAACCTCTCTACCTTCAACAATTTTTGGACTTTGCATTGGGGGACTATTTATAGTAAAAAGTAAATATGTGCGTTATAAATGAATGATATGAAATATGTAACCAAGTATGAATAAAATAGAGTATATGAAAACTAATTGGTTAGTGTATTGTATGCTTGGATGTAATTGGTAATGATGAGAGCTTTTATTCAGGTTTTGGAGATGATCACATAAAGTAGTGAAACATCAACATTTAGATACACACACACACACACACACACACACACACACAGGGTGAGGCAGAAAGGAGAGATGTTTTTGAAATGGCTATTACTCAGCCCCTGGGAGAGGGACATATATCCAACAAGTACCATTTATGCTGTGGTATCTTGGCATTTTCTTTTACTTTTCATTTCAAGCCATGATGCGATAGATGTTTATTCACCTATGATGGTCTCATGAAGAATAAACAGTCTCAGCAGTTTACTGTATGTTTCATTGCCAATTCAACATTCACTGAAATCAGGCTGCTCCCACTTGCTGGGAACATGCACTTCATACATGAGGTACACTAATGAATAGAAAACAGGTGGGGGCCTCATGAATGGTACGTAACTCAGAAAATGTGGAACAGACAAGCTTTGCTGCACAGTCTTGGAGGCATGCTACTGAACTTGGCATTGATAATCATTCAGTAAGGTGTATTTTGCATGAAGAACTGCATTTCCATCTTCTCCTACAAATTGGTCATTTTGACAAGAGTTGAGACAAGGGCACTATGCACAGTGGCTTAACTTCACATATCAGACGGAAGCAATTTTTTTAGGTAAATGACGACCTCATTTTGTTAATGAGTGGTTAAGCTCGTTTTCATCGTAATGGCAGGTTGAATCAACAGAACTGTCATTACTGGACTCTTGGAAATCCATGGGGTAACCTCAAGGCAGGTGTGTAAGAGCATAACCTATTCAAAAAATTACCTGTGTATAGTGCAACTCCCATTTTTTGTTTAATAAAAATATGGTAACACTTTTCAGTGTTACTAAACTCTGATATTAGGCAGAAATGCCAGGATGCAGTACTTTGATCCTAGATAAAACCTGCAGAAGCAATTAGATTTAACTAATTTTTATAAAAAAAAACCTATCTTCACTTTAATTGAAACATTTCAGTTAAACCACCTTCAATAATTTTACTGCTTAGAGAGTAACTTTTATCATGCTGTAAGAAGTTTTCTAGGCATTCATTTTTTTTTATACGAAGAATTTTTAATACATTCCAACTATTCAAGGTCAAAAAGTTGACCAATAATTTTCATTTACACTTACCTACCTTGCATTATGACTACTTTTTCTGTGTTCATTATTTTTTTTTAAATTTTCCTTTGATTTTCAATTTATGATAAAAAAAAACAAAAAAAAAACACATAAATATTGTTTATTAATGATTCATTCAAATTTTTTGATGAAAAATTAATGGAAAAAAAGTAAAATTTTCTTGCTTTTTTGATTACAGTAAAATTTATTCTTAGAATTAGATGATAATGTTTTCCACATTTTAATGAAGTTGGGTTATATTCACTTACACACACAGATTAATACCCTTGGGACAGGTATGAATCCATCTCTTCTCCTCCCACCTATGGTTATATAGCAGGACAAATTGTGTCATATAGCCTTGGTTGGCAATCAGCCTACTGCAGAAAGAAACAACAACTGCACAAAAATCTGCGTCATCTAGTCATGAATTAAAAGAGACATGATTTCCCAAGTAGGTATCATATATCACATTTAACTGATTGAGAGACAGAGAGAGATGTTTAAATTTAAGTCCTCCAACCTTCATTTTTCATTCAGGTTCCATTTATCAATTTAAAAAAAAGTATGTGTGTGTGTTTCATTTATTAAAACTTATTAATATTTGTGAGGAGTAAAAATTGATTTTATTTTAAGAGAGTAATTGCTTTTAAAATAAATATATAACAGATTTTTAATTAAAAATGTTGTCTCATCCCAAGCAACCTGACCAGTCAGAATGAGGTTTCATCCCAATCAGCCTGACCAGTCAAAATGGGGTTTCATTCCAAGCAACCCGACCAGTCAGAATGAGGTTTCATTCCAAGCAACCCGACCAGTCAGAATGAGGTTTCATCCCAAACAACCCGACCAGTCAGAATGAGGTTTCATCCCAAACAACCCGACCAGTCAGAATGGGGTTTCGTCCCAAGCAGCCCGACCAGTCAGAATGGGGTTTCGTCCCAAGCAGCCCGACCAGTCAGAATGGGGTTTCGTCCCAAGCAGCCCGACCAGTCAGAATGGGGTTTCGTCCATAACAACCCGACCAGTCAGAATGGGGTTTCGTCCATAACAACCCGACCAGTCAGAATGGAGTTTCGTCCATAACAACCCGACCAGTCAGAATGGGGTTTCATCCGACCAGTCAGAATGGGATTTCATCCGACCAGTCAGAATGGGATTTCATCCGACCAGTCAGAATGGGGTTTCATCCGACCAGTCAGAATGGGGTTTCATCCCAAGCAACCCGACCAGTCATTCCAAACTAATGTCCTGTTGTTCCTGGAATGCAGCTAACTAAATCCCAATGCCAATGGTGTTGAACTCATGAGAGCCACTTTGTCCTTCTTGACCCCCATGGACTGTCAGAACCAGATTAATCTGCTGAAGTTCCTGGAATGATGGGGCAATATTAATTTAAATCCTTGGAGAGTACATTACCAACAGAAGCCATAAAATACGTCATATGACACCTCAAATGAAAACCTCCAACCTGGTAACAACTATGTAACAAAGAAATTATACCATGATACAAAAAGCAGTCAGATATATTTGTGCATTCAAGTGCAGGCATGTTTAAATGTATACGAGGTGACATCCATTAACAACACATAAAATGGAATCACTGAATGATTTTAATCACAGAATGACACACAGCATATATTTTGTCCTCACAGTAATGTCCTAAATAAAAGCATTTGCTTCCAGTATCAAATGTCCTGACAAAGGTCTTGTTTCTAGCATGCCATGAAAAGGGGATATTCTTTCCTGTTGATACTAACAGAATATTACCAGTAATCACCCAAAATGAGATCATGAAAGACGAGCATGATAACTTTATGAACATCAGATGTGTCAAGAACAACCCAAATTCGATTTTTTTTAAATCAAACCAGTAGATTCACTATGAAATGAGAAAAGACAGTTTGCAGAGGAATGGTATTTAAAAAAATGAAAGAGTCAGCAGAATAGAGTAAAAAAAATTTTAAAAAAATATATATATAAATATCTTACCAGAAGCTTCCTCTGAAAAGATCACAGAACCATCAAGAGTGAATTTCACAGAAATTCCAAATTTTTCTGGTATATAAGTAATGTTAAGGCAACCTGGACAAAAGAAGAAAATATTTAAAATCTACATTTTTTTTTTTGGTGGCGGGGTCTTCTGGATAAATAACAATTGATAAAAATATTTACCCAGCTTCTTTGCAGGCAGTTTAACTTGATTAGATTCTGATAAATGCCATTTCTCATTCAGAAGTTATCATTTCATATATATATATATATATATATATATATATAAGAATATAAAACAAAAATTAAACATGGTAAAGAAAATAAAATTTGGGATAATTAATTGGAAATGATCTACATTTCAAATTCACTTTAATTTTAAATTTTACACAAGTTTAATCTCCTTTGTTAAAAAATTCAAACAAAAATTTAGTAAATTTTGACAGTGAATGAATTTAAATAGACGCTCATTTCAGCCGTTTTTAAGTTAATATAGAATTACAGACAGAATAATAAAGAAAGAATATAAACATTCTTTGATAAGAAAAGATTAATTTAAAAACTTTATGATAACAATCTGATAAACATTTCATATGAAGCATATCTATGCCAGGACTTCGAGTCAGGAGTCTTACTTTTGCACAAATTTATTATTAACTGTAATCTTCAGCAGAATAAAAATGATTTAAATACCCTGGCATTCTACTGAACTTTTTTGTTTATTGAAGTATGCTTCAGTTTATTTATTTAATAATTAGTTAGGAATTAAAAGTAATTACTGTACAGGTATTCAAGTTTAAAAATTCATCAACATTTTCTATTGCTGTAACAGCAATAGAAAATGTTCATAGATTTGGAAAACTCCTCTATAAAAAGAAAGCAGGTAAATGTACTAATATGGAAAAGAATGAACATTTTCAATAATATATATATATATATATATATATATATATATATATATATATATATATATATATATTATCCGGAATGCATCTTATGAGTTAGACAATCTTGGAAATTTGGGAAAGGACATTCTATTTTATAGTGAAAACAGTGCACTGGGCAAAAACATAGTTGAGAACCACCAAGAGGCAATCTATGTTTTATGTTTGTATAATAAGAAATTATCTCCAGATGTCAAAAGAAAGTGTAAAATACACAAATATTTTCAGGATCTTATTGATTTGATGCATGTCAATGGGATTTTGTAGTTGAAACAGTTTGGTAATATAAAACAATTGAAAATAAATCCACAAAGACTTGGCATAAATGTGTGATTCTTCAATCAATTTGCCAATAGTTCTACTAACCTGTATCGTTAAGATGCAGAGAGGATTGCTCAATGTGTCCACAACAGCCACAACTGTAATTAGCACAGCTACAACCTCCTGTCATATCTAAGTTTGCTTCCCTTTCTGCCTCTTGAATTTGACTGATGCATTTTGCCACGACCAATCGGAAGTCAGAGGAAATATTAGCTGGAAAGAAAGAAATTAAGAAAATTTTGGCCTTTACAAAAGAATTTTCTCTTTCATTGGATATATTTTACTTAACTTTTGTGAGAAAGACACTTTTTTTTTTTCATCATTTCACCTCAATCAAGGTAATAATATCACTAAGACATGAGGAGTTAGTGAGTTGTTAGCAAATATGAGAAGAAAAAATAAACAATTAAGAACATTAAAAGAAAACAAAAGAATAATGTTTGAAAAGCCTGGAGAAAGTTCGACAATTGGGAAGTGCAATAGAAGAAACTGTTAACATAGACAATATGTGGCTGCATCTAGCAACCATTTTAACTGTAAAATGAAGAGACCTTACCTCCAATCTAGTACTGCACTTAAATTCATAAAGCCGAGATACGATAGAGGAAAGCTTATTGGACCAATTATTCATAGAAAAGGCACAGGGAAGCTAGGTTACAGCAGTGGGAAAAGACACTGAAGGTCAGAACCAATAACATTGCAAATTCTTCTTTTGTTTTTATCCAGAGTCACTAAATATATAGCAGAAGCACAGACCAGATGTGGCAGCAATATTCAAAGCAAGAATGAATGGTAAACTTATAAATATGTAAGATAGATTCTGGTGAGAAAAATTTTCTAGTGCAACATAAGGAACCAAATTTTAGCAACAGATTTAGCAAATGATTTGATATAATTATTCCACTTCATGTCAGTGGAATACATAAGTCTGAGAAGGCACAATGAATCGTTTTCCTGGAGATTAGCATCAGACACATTTATTGAAGGTAAAACGGCTTCTGTCAAACCTAGAATTTAGTTTTATATATTTTGTTTGGAATCAATACAGGCAGGCCTGACATTTATTTATAGAAAATATGGAATAAAAACTATTTTATATTCAGTTAGTGAAGGTCATAAAAAGGAATTGAACATTCAAAGTTGATTTACAAGAAAATTTATGGTTATGTCACTGTGGGTGTCTTACTGGAACAGAATATTAACCAGTATCACCCCAGGGATCATCAAAGGGAAATGGTATCTAAAGGCTCTTAGATCTTGTTGAATTCTCTGTCTTTGGGTAGAGAGGAACCCAGACGAGGATGAGTTGAAGGACAGAGTCTCGTCTGGAGTGGTAGAGAAACCCAACCCCATTATTACAGGGTCTACAGGGAATTTTTGCACAGGCCTACATGCTCGGATTGCCCCACATAAAAAAAAAAACAGCCTTGTGCCATATGCCACCTTCTGGGGAGGTCTTGTGTAAATACTGAGTACACAATCATGTGACCTCACAGCTGCAAGTGAGAATTAGTGAT
Source organism: Acanthosepion lycidas (assembly GCA_963932145.1). NCBI lineage: Eukaryota > Metazoa > Mollusca > Cephalopoda > Sepiida > Sepiidae > Acanthosepion > Acanthosepion lycidas. Next base: position 146,904,208 of record OZ010572.1, read on the forward strand.
ATTAAAGATATCTTTTAACATTTTTTTTTTTTTTTATCTAAATTATTTCTCATAATTATAAAGATTATTTTTAGTGAGTATATGTGTTTGAGTTGCAATCCTGTTTTTTTTTTTTATTTATTTAAACAGGCTAGGCTAGTTATTAATTTCATGGCTTGAGGAAATTTTAGGAAGTGGGCTTGGGTGAAAACTTTTAAAGAACCTCTCATAGAAATTTATGCAACAAAGTGTATGGCACAGTAAGCTCACTCAACAGAAACAAGTGGATATTTGTGATTTTTAAGCCACAATTGTTTTGTCAAGTTCGTTGAAAAGAAAAAAATATCCAACTCCTATTTTTGGTTGAGTTTCATAGTTTCTTTCTTCCTTCACATAATTTATCTACCCCCACTCCAGTTTGCACATTCTCTCTCTATAAATGAAATCACCTCTTTTGCCAGTGCTTCTTCCCCACCAGGATCTAAGTGACATTCAACTTTTTCTTCTCCCTTTCATTCAAACTAAAAAAGTTTTATCTCCCCTAAACCCAGATCTGTCAACCATTTATATAAACTTGTTAGGTCATGCGCTGCTTTCCATTGTCCCCTTTGCTTTTAACATGTCGTGTCAGTGTTAAATTTTCTAAACCCTCTTTCCTCATTATGTGCACTAGAAATTTCAGTTGTCTCTTCCTGATGCTAAGTATGTTCAGTCCATGGTATTCTCAGCATCCTTCTGTAGAACCACATTTTTATCACTTCATGTCACTTCTTTGGTTGTGATGTGATTATCCAGCACTCAGTCCTATATAGGAGGACTGATATCACGTATCACTTCATCTCTGTTTCCAAAAAATATTCCCGCTTCTTAATACTTTGCTTAGATTTTTTAGAAGGCACTTTTTGCTATCCCCAATGCGCGTTCGAATTTTGTCATTGCAAAATCCGTCCTTAGTTACTTCCAAGAGAGTTAAATAGCTGGTTTCATTTTAGTATCACTAGTTAGTAATTTGCATGTTCGTTTTGAAGAGGTTTTAGTTATTGGTCCAAAAGCCTGGCATACGAGGGACTTGGAATAGAATTCACGTTACTGAAATTACTGTCTACAGGAAAATTGTAAGATGACGAATTTAAGAAAAGTGAGTCATTTTCAAATCTTAGGAGATTGCAAATGAGAAGAAGGATTTATGGATGGAGCTCAGATTGGCTCTTCTTCGTGGAATTCGGACGTGTTGAGTTGATAACTGTTGTTGCTTTGTTGTTCTTTTCTTTCTTTTCTTTTGTCAAAAACAAAAGCAAGAGGAGAGAGAAAAGAAACAATCAGAAAGACATAAAGATAAAATAAACTTTGAGATATTTTATCATTTATCGTTAAAAATACTTTCGTTTTTCTTATTTTCTGTTCATTTAAAACAAAGCATCGTTTTTAAAGCCTAAAAAACGTAAAGAAATTATAAGCAAATAAATAAAAACGATCAAATAAATAATCATTTTTCTTACATAATGGAAAACAAAAAATGGAAAGGAAAAATTTTATGACGAAATGATTTTTTTGTTTTACTATCAAAGAAAAAAAAGATTGAATGAAAATTACATCAATAATTCTTCCTTAAATATTAATAAGAATCTCTAAAAGTATTTATAATAAAATGTTGTTTTTAAAAGAAAAGTCATTATTAATTAAATTTTATTAGTTAAAGTACCTCCACTAATTGGCTGAGAAAACAAACGGCATAGCATAAAAAAAGGCCCAAAACTTAATAAGAAAGTTTTATTGCCAAAATGTTTATTTTTGAGGAAAGAGCAAAGTATTTTTTAATCATTTTTAAAAATTTTTAATCCTCCTTTCTCTCTTACATCAGTGGCCACGTAATATTTACTATTAGTTTTTTTTAGCCATTTCATTTGAAAAACACATTTAGTTTGGAAATTCCCGCAAAAATCAAATAATTGACGGGTTTTAATGAAACTTTCAGAACTTATTCATAAATGAATTAATTTCTTTTCTTTTTGAAAATATTATTTTTAGGAAATCTGACTGGAAATTGTAAAATAAAAAAAAATCATTTAGCTTTAAAGCTAAAATGAATATTGAAGAACGCTTTTTCAGTTTTTAAAAATTCATTTTGAAATTTAGGCACCGAAAATTTATATCGAATTAGTGGAGGTACCTATTATAAATAATTTAAATGTTTCATTTTAAAACAAAAACAAAAACAAAAAAAATCAGTCCTTCAAAAAGGAAGCGAAAATTCATTGCTTGTTCAGGAACAAAATTAAAAAACCAAAGTCAACATTTTTCTTCGATGTGAAGTTGTAAACAAAACAAATAGAAAAAAGAAACAAATCTCAGTTGATTAAAATAATTATGTTTGTTTTTTTTGTTAAACTAAATGTAAAATTAATGATTTCTGTGTGAAAAATGTAAATAAATTAACAATTGATGGTTTCGTATGAATGACGTCCGACTTAACAAGGAAAAAAAAATTAGAAGTAAATATCACTTGAAAGTAGCAATAAATGCAATGTTAGCTTTGAAAATGTCGATTAAAGGTCGATATGTAGATTAAACTAACCTTTAGCAAAATAAGAAATTGAGAAAAACAGCGATAAAAGCAAGAGATGACGCATGATCTTGCTTGATTTTGAAGTACGCTATTACTGCTGCTATGTTGAATGACCGGTGATGAGCAAACGTATTCGCCGACGAAAATTTAGGCCGCCTGTAAAATCAACTCACGAATTCTCTGTGTAAGCGTGTCAACTGACTGTCTGCTGACTTTGGTTATTTCATCAGTTAGTGGACTGTTTGCTCACCGAAAAATAAAATAATTAAACTTTCTGTCATGGATATTTTAAATCGTTCTGTGCTAATATCACTGACATCAATTTATAAGTGAATTTTTCTTTTTTTTTCTTCTATTACTGTTGATAAAACTGAGGCTACTGAACTAGTCAGAACAGGTTATAAATGAAAGCATGTAAGCAAGGTCACTTGACAGTGTACAACACTGTACATTGTCTTAATTAAAATAAAATGAATTTACATTCAATTGCCCGGAAGATTTTTTATTGAATTTAGCTAATTCTGATGAAGGTAGTAAGTTACATATTCTTAATGGCCATAAAATTCTTCTGAACGATGAAATTAAAAGACGAAATTTGATGTCGTATGTGAAGTCAGAATGTACGAAGAAGATAACATCGAAAACGGTTTTTTTTTTTTTGTTTTTTGGGATTTTTTCTTTTTCAACTTTTTTTTGTCTCACTAACTTTCCGTCTATAAAATTAAATAATCTAAGTGTGAGATTAATCATTATTTAGACTGTGGCGGAGTTGACAATCAACTAAATCTTGCTAATGCTAAATTGTATTCTACCAACAAAAATCGTGTTAAAATCGACATTAATCATCCAAGAGTAAGACGAATATGGACATGGAGAAACCCAGGAGGAGAAACAAAACCAGGTCAACCTCATAACTATCAAGAAGGGATTTAGTTAGAAATGCAGTTTTACGCTGCAACACATATCTGTAGAGGACCGTGTGGGTTTGTGTGTTGTTAAATTAGAAACACGTGCTGTTTATACCTGCTAGAAGGTCCAACTACAAGAAAACTGCGGACCCAGAGATTGGATCCATCATAAAGAAGTGTAAAGAAAACGAACAAGACCGTATAGGATACAAATCCTATATCATTCCAACAAATGACTAAAAAAACACAAAGTAGATTTGCACACCCGCAAAATCGGATCAAAACGATTAAAAACAGATTTCGCAATAAGGTGTGAAATTAATTTTCTGACCAATGAAAGGAGGCGATTTGCTAAACCCCCCAAAAAAAGATAACGAGCCAGTGTAAAAAAAAAGTCAGCAATAAATACAGAGTTTCAAGTCAGTCGAGTGAGAAGGGCGCAGAAATCACAGAAGACTGACAGTAAATTTCATGATTGACTCAACTCGACACTAAGAGCCGAAAGTGGATTAGTAAAGGAAAACAACAACAACAACAACAAATTTACAACTGACTCCAAAACAATTCATAAGTACATTTTCCTTTTATCTTTTTATTCCTCATTCACACTCTCTTTTTCAACTTAAATTGATCGCCCCTTTTTCCTTTTACACCTATACAAAAACAAAAGAAACAGACATTACTCTGCTACTCTGTTAAAAGACAGCGAACACAGACATTTTTTTCAAAATCACATTTTGCTTAAAGACTAACTAAAACATTAATCTTTTTTTACCCTATTCACAAGAAAATAAATATACAATGTTCTATTTTCAACAAACGTTCCTTATCGTGTTGTTTCTTCTTGAAATTTGCGTTGTATTTTGTGGGCAGGGTATCCCGTATTAAATTCTTCTTTAATCCGGGTACGCTGAACCCCACAACCGATACATATATATATATATATATATATATATATATATATATATATATATATATATATTAAATAAAAACAGACCACTTTAAGGTTCCATGTAATAAATTATTTCACCACAGACCTTTTAAAAGGACTGCGGATCATCAGACTTTACTTCCAAACAAAAAATGAAAAAAAGAAAATATACACATTTTTGACGGGCCGTATTAAACATATGCAAATTAACGAAGTGAGGAAGTAAGTTTTTAAAAAAGATTACTAGAAGTAAACTTATATTTTAAAATAAAATTTTGTATTTTCTATGAATATTTTTCTAATCGACTATTTCATATAAAATCCCCAAAATTTAAACACTAACAAACATCAAATTAAATTATTTGTAAACAGTCTAGAGACATTCAAATTATATCAAACATTAATCTTTATGAACCCCCAAAATTACACTTTCAAAGTAAAGCACAATAACAGCGTCTGTTTCTAGTTTTTTTACAAAGAAAATTAGTGATATCTTCTCTTCTCTTCTCTTCTCTCTTAACTTCCTTCTCTCTTTTTCTCTCTATGAGTTTTTTCTTCACTACCCCATCGATATCAATATATAACTTCCGTTAAGTTAACCGTTTAAATGTGTCAATATCTGCTAACTCACTCATGTCTTCTCACTCTCTCCTCTTACTTCCTCACTTCGTTAATTTACATATGTTTAATACGGCCCGTCAAAAATTTGTAAATTTTCTTTTCATTTTTTGTTTGGAAGTAAAGTCTGATGATCCGCAGTCTTTTTAAAAGGGCTGTGGTGAAATAATTTATTACATGGAACTTTAAAGTGGTCTGTTTTTATTTAAATTATTTGCTCTGGATTTACATTGAGCTCTCTGGATTTTATCCTCCTTACGTTTACCCATACGGATTACCTAGTTTTTCATAAACTATATATATATATATATATATATATATATATATATATTTATATATATATATATATATATATATATATATATATATATATATATATTAAACACAAAATTTGCAAGTGAAAAAGGCATCAACATTTGTGTTTGCGTGTGAACCTAAACAGTTTGTATTTTGGTGAATGTTCGTACCTACGTGTATGTGTGTTTCATGGCATTTTCCCATAAGTGGGCGAAAACGATGATTTCTTCGAGAGATTGCATTTTTAAATGTGTCCGCTGAAATGCAAAGTAAAAAGCATATTTGCCGATCACCCCACGCGGTCAGATGTGGCACAAGGCCGAATTTAACGTGGGGTATTCGAGCCTGTAGGCTCGGGCAAAAATTCCCCGTAGACCGCGTAAAAAACGGGGTTGGGTAGCTGTCTACCTCCCCAGACGAGACTCTGCCCTTCGGCATAACCTAATCTGGGTTCCTCTTCGTACGAAGGCAGATAGTTCGACTAGTTTACCTGGAGAGGAATCTCCAACTAATTGCCGAAGCAAGTCCATGCAAAGTAAAAATAATATTTACTTCTGTAAAATACAGAAAATGTGGCACAAGGCCTAAAAAAGGGGTGTATTGTATACAATATTCCTACCACCAAAACAACACATTCATACTTACCTTCCTTACTACACCCACAAAAATAGTCTCAATGAAAATCCTAGATAGTCCCCATATGTACAAATCGCTGTCTGTGCGGGGAGGGCAATAAAAACAACAAGTTAAAAAGGCCCCAATGATTATATACAATATGGTTATAAATTATTTACATGCAACTAAACCAAATCATGTTAGAAATACCCACCCCGCCAAAACACAATCTTAAATGTGGCAGAAATATCAGTTGACTGAACAAAATCGATGTGGGGCTATAAAAATATAGAAAACATTCATCCATCCCAAGCACTCACACAGACAGGCACTCATTCTGACACAACAACAAATACGAAAAACACACTCGAAACAAAAGGCGGCTCGCATCCACCAAAGAACTGACATCACTGACCACTCAATGACGGAGGGGACGGGGAATTAAACTTAAACAAAAATAGGCACAGAAATAAAAGGGGGGCTAATGATCATACATACCCTAGCTAAGTTTATAGAAAAAAGAAACTAAAAATCAAATAACCTAAGCTAACCTAATTTCGGGGTGGGTTGCCTGTGTTCAACCCAGGTAAAGCAATATCCTGATGCCTAACCGGCATCAAAGTGCCACTCCAGGTCATCCCCTTTCACACGACACAAACGCGCAAGATTTACCCACCTTTTGCCGAATTCTGATGAAGTGAATCGCCGCCTTTCCATCCTAATCTTAATCTTAAGCTGATATTTAAAGTATAAGATCAGTTGGGAAGAAGTGAACTTCTCGCCTTCATAGAATCTCTTCTGACGTGTCATCCAAATCCCGACTCTCATATCACCTAGCAAGCATAAGAAGACATAATGTTTAGCCGTGGTCAGCAGCAGGACCACATTGCTACAAACAGAAGCGGCCTCAAGAACAAAGAACTTTCCAGGCAGCATGCGAACCATGAGGCCTTCAACATACTTGCACAACGGCGCTACCACCCTGCAATGAAAGTAGGTCTTGACTTCCCCACTACAGCACCGGCAGTTTGGATATTTCTCCAAGCCCGCTGTGCAAAGTCTCTTGGCGACCCAGAGGACCCCACGCATCACCAGCCAGGTGAGTGATGCCTTATTGTTATTGAGACATTTCAATCCGGGCGCCCAATGCCGTATTGAGAGAGCCTGCCCTCATAAGACCGAGCTCGTCAATCAGTTCATCACGAACGCCCCTCCCCTACACCTGATATAATGCCTTACGAGACAACGCCTGTACGTTGGAGAGGCCATCCTACGCCCATAAGAGGCGTTTCAGAGCACGACGACATTCATGGTAGGAGCACTCGACTCGGGGTAAACGGTGGGCCTCCTCCTCGCACGAGTGCACACTTCTCAGGGATGGGAAGTTCTCACGGGCGTCTTCCTTCCAGAAGGCACATTCCTCATCCGATTCACGACACGTTCGATCCAAGAACCTGATGCGAAGCAAATATTGACGAATCTCAATGCTAGGCATACCTAGACCGCCTTCAAATGGATGAAGGCAACAGATCTCCCGAGAGACTCTGGTGGCCTTGCCTCCCCACAAGAACAAGAGCCTCACTAACGCCAGTAAAGTGTCAGGCGGAAGTGGACGCACAGACAGTCGGTAAAGGAGAATTGGGTAGATGTGTGAAACACAAACTTCCGCCCTCCTCTTTAAGGCAAGATTCCTCTGAGACCACAAATTAATTTCAATCTCGGGATTCCCTTGCGCCTCCGACCAATTCATTTCTAACTGGAGATCAGGACCGAACCAGATTCCGAGAATCTTGATCGGCCCATCCGTCCCGAGGAAAGGTCCGGGAAGAGAAACTCCCTTCCACGCACCCAACCGCAAGCCATCAGACATCTCGGTTGATTTTGGCCCCTGTCAACATCTCATAACCACTGATTTCTTTACTGACTTCGTCAATCTCGGTCCTGCTCGACACAAGAACCGAAACGTCGTCAGCATAGGCGGAATACCTGGGCGAAGTGGTAGCACCAGGTAGGGAAATTCCGCATAGGAACGGATTTGTCTTTAACTTGTGAATGAAAGGTTCCAACGCAAGAACGTAAAGCACTGGCGAAAGCGGACAACCTTGACGAATGGAGCGAGACAATACGAAAGCCTCCGATCGTACTCTGTTCACCTTCACCAGCGCACCTGGGGTCGCATACAGATGCGAAAGTACGGCGCAAAACCGGGCACTGTCGACTTGTTCAATGATCAAGCGTACCACACGAAGGTTGTCCTGAAGAGTCCTTCCCTTAACAGTACAAGTCTGTTCGGAGCCAATCAGACTAGAGAGGACAGCCTGCAAACGATTCGCTAAGACCTTAGCCAAAATCTTTAACTCTGTGTTTAGCATTGTTAAAGGGCGAAAGTTATCTAACCCATTCCCACCGTTTTTGTCCTTACGTAACAACTTGATTACACCCCTGGTGAATCGTTGGGGTATAGACCCCAGCTTCATCCAGTTGCCGAAAATCAGTGCCAGCAAGGGAACAATAACGGGTGACTGCTTCAAGTACACTTCGTACGGAAGACTATCTAATCCCGAAGCTTTGTCCAGGCCAACCTGTTTCAGCGCTTCCCAGATTTCCGACTCCATAATGGGATCCTCGCACCTAGCCGCTTCAGCTGCCTTAAGGCAGGGAAAGTCAGCTAAATAGACGTCAAATTGAGCAGGGCTCAGACCGCTGTTGTGAAAAGTTCCTGAAAGTACTCACGAAAAGCATAACATATGCCCTAGTTTGCAGTCACGGTCTGCTTATCCGGCAATGTGCGCGCTCCGATTCTACTCTGCACGCAATTCAGCGGCCATATTCGTTGCCTCAGAGGACAATCTATTTAACCTAGCCCTAACTACCAGAGCTTGATCCTTCTTGATAAGTAAGGAGGACAACTTTGCCTTAGCTAAGGCTATTTCCCCACTATCACGGCATTTAACTGCCCGATAAACTTTTTGTTCTAAAGCCGTTTGCGCCGCTAATCTATCTAGATTGAGTGGACGACTAAAATCCTTAGCAAACTTTCTAATTTTGGATTTAAATCACGCTCACCAAAAAAATGAACAGTCTAATCTAACCTTAGGCTTATCTAAGTTTACACGGACCCGGACAAGCCTATGATCCGAATAAACTATATAATGGAAAATTGGACACCCTAAGAGACCTACATTGACTTTCCTAAGACGTGGTCGAGGTAGCTAGCAAGCGTCCCAGGAGCCGAGTTGCCATTACTTGTCCAAGTTCAAACTACCTCCCGATAGTGCTTATTCCGGTACAAGATCAAACCCCTCGATAAAGTCCCGAAATCGTTTCACGTCCCGGTTGCTAGTACCCAGTTTTTGCCCAGTTTTTGCCCTATACGATCTAAATTCCAATCCCCGTTAAAACTACCCGACGATATGTCGTTAAGAACGGCTCGATCCACCGAAAAAAAGCAAACCGCTAAGCCTGGAAATTGGGCGCATAAACCACAATGAGACGCAGAGCCTTATCCTTTATGGTAACATCCAACACGCAAAGTTTGCCCGCCGGGTGTGCGAAGACAAGAGTACACGCAGCCTTGTAAGACTTGCTCACCTGCCAAGAGACTCCTCTCGAACGCCCATCAAAACATACTGAATAAAGGGAAAAGCTCCTAGACAGAATGTCCTCACGGTCATGAGAAGAAAACCGGGTCTCTTGCACGCAACAAACATTCACCCCGAGGCGCTGAAGGTCTTGAGAGAGCCTCGCCCTGCGAGACTCCGACCTCAGGCTTCGGACATTTATACTAGCTAATCAGAGAGACATTTATCCAACCAATTAGGGTTGCTTTCCTGAATTGAACATGGACGGGGTAAGGATACCGACCGTCTCTCCCATCGACCCGTGGCCCATCTCAGTCTTGATGGAGCCGACTTGGGAGAGGTTGCCTATATCCCAAGGAAACGTCAATTTTAGTGCTTTCTAGAGGAAGTGGTTGAACAAAAACCGGGACCCACCCCCCACCACAAAATTGCTTCATTTTTTCAACTTTTCATTTAGGACTATTGCGATGGGCGGGGACATTTTGAAAGAGACTATAGCTTCGTCCAACATAGCCCAAGTCTGCTTCGCCCCCCGTCCCAGTTCTTATTACGGTTAGAACCCTTTCCGTATTGGGAAAGTTTTGGGTTTCTTCTATGTCCTTGTCGGCGAATTATTTTATGGATAACAGATATTTTCGGTTTTTTATTCTGTTTCCATAGTCACGTGCTTTTCCTGTTTGGATGGGGGATATTCTGTACACGTCTTTACCTGAATTGAAAATGTGCTTTTGTTTTATCCTGATAACATTATAGTTATGTGGTGGTGGGGGGCTACTGAGCCTTTTGTTTTGTGTAGGGTGCATTTCTAGTGTTTTAATGGGAGAAGGACTGGGGATGTGGCGGCGTGTATATGTTTGCCTAAAAGAGCTGGAGTCTCTACTGAGAGGGATTGAGGGTTGGGAAAAAGCCGTGGATGGAAAGACAGGTGAGGCCTTCTCTTTACAAAGAGGGGTTAAGGGATGGGAAGAAAGTGGTGGGTCAGACGTTGTGGAGGTTGTAGCCTTCTTTGAAGAGATGGATTTGGGCTGACTGGATGTAGAGGGCTGGGGAGACTGTGCTTAATGTTTGACAGTAGATGCGAAGGGAGGTGTTTTCTTAATGGGGGAGGATTTTGTTTTGCGCCGGAGGTCTAAATTCCTCTTTACCTCCTTGACTTTTTTCGTCTTTTCATATGTAGGGTCATATGTTTTTGTAGAGCTTTCAGGGTCGGTAATGTTGACAAAGGGAGTGGAACTGTATGTGCTTTTTGTCCAAGGGGCTTCAGGGGACTAAGGACCCGCTGTCTGGCGCTTCACTCTGGCCCTTCCAGCAACCTGCCATTCCCCCTCTCCCTCCTCCAAAACTGCACTTGCAGCAGAAGAAGACTCTTCGGGGATTTGTGGGCTTTGGTTTTGGCTCAACCGGGGTTTGACCAATCTGGTCCCGGAAGCTGACTTGCCCATTACAGTCGAGTTGGGTTTCAAAAACTTAGTCAGAGTGGGAGTTTGATCGACTGGGGCCTGACTTCCAGAGACCTTCTTCTCTGGATAGGAAGAGTAGAGGTGAGCAGTCTCCCTGTACTTTCAACAAACTAGTTTACGGCCGGTCACCAACTTCCAGACATTTGGGGATAGAGATGAAGGCTTTACGGTCTAACATAATGTCAAAGCTCCATCCCCCAGTCAGGCTATCACAGGAAGCACCAAAAATTCCCCGTACTGGGACAAGAAAGCCGCCATGTGCTCCCCGATATCTTGAGAGGACCTCGCTTACTGCTAGTGGTCTTTCTTGTGCCTTCAATGGCGTCCTCACAAGAGGAAGAATATCCAAGGCAGGGTACTCATCTAACCTGTCTTTATCAGGTTGGTCGTTTTGGGGGTTGAAAAGATGCTTCCTTACAGATCTACTGAAAGAATCCATTTTAGTTTTCTTTTTAAAATTTCTTTATCACTTTTAAAGGGAAGGGGAGGAACAGGAACGGAACATATAAGAAAAGGAGAAGTTTTAAGAAGAATGAAAACAAAGAGGGCCTTTATACTTGGAATGAAAAAAGGGCAAATGAGGAAAGAAAGCATGGAGAATTTGACATTTACAGGACATATTAAAGGCAAGACGAACAGTGGGAAACAATGAATATCCTACATAACAAGCTGAATAAAAAGAAATGGATGATAGAATGAAGAGGGGTAGTCACAGTAAATAGACAAAAATTACTAAAAGCAACAAAATTTGGGGAGAGTGATGATCGCAATGTCTTGAAGAGACACGGCGCCTAGAAGAAGAAGAAAGGAAAGAAGTAGAAGAAAGAGAAGAAGAAGAAGAAAAAGAAGAAGAAGAAGAAGAAAGAAAGAAAGAAAGAAAAGAAAAGAAGAAGAAGATAGTTGCAGTATTATTTATAATGTGATATTTGACCTGGCATACATCCATCAACATCCTATTTGAAAACAACTGCTAATTATCATTGGGAAGAAAATGACAAATCTGTCTTTGAGTTCCTGTGATCAACGACTGTCAGGTCACGCCATTTAATCCAAATTTCAGTGGGGAATTTATAGAAACAGATTTGTTGACGTTAATATTTTTTTTTATTCTCTTGTCAAGTTGTCTCATTTAAAAAAAATAATGACACAAGCACAAATGTGAAAGAATTATCCGAAGCACTTCATTTATTTTTACAGAATTTTCGGATAGCTGCAGTTTTATAAGAATGCTTTAAAGACAAAAACACACGGGCAGCAGAACGAAAGAAGTTGACCTCAGCATTTTATTATTTCAAATCGCCAAGTAGAAGAATCCGATGTCGAAGGTAAACAATTCTTTTTCTTGTCTCTTCACTTGTTGCGGCTGTCATTTTGGGGTATGTTAATTGCTCAACTCATCTAAACCCCCAAACTCTATTGTAAAATACACGTAAGACTTAGTGTTTCCTGTCAATCGGTTTACGACAGGATTGTGACACTATTTAGCGGTTGCGTGAAAACTAAAAGCGAGAAATGCTTAAAGGCTATCACGAAAAGACATACTGAGCGTTGTTATTTTTTTTTAACAAATAAAAGTGGTAAAGATTTTATTTTCATTTGCGAAAAAAAAAAATTTTTTTTCGCCGAAGATAGAAAGTTCGTAAGATTAATTTATGTTACGACGCGACGAATAAATGATAGCCATCTGCCCATGGCAATAATGAAAACTTCAAATTGGTCAAGTGGCCTACAAAACAGAATTACGGAAGATAATTGTAATCAGGTAACATACTGACAGAGAAAAAGGTCAGCTAGACCACCCCCAAGGAAAAAGAAGGGAAGGAATAAACCATTAACTATCCTTCGGAGATATCATTTGATTTTGAAAAGAAAACACCTGTTTTATGTTCAGACTTAGCCATGATAAGAGTTTGTTGCCTGGACGGATTGTGGCGACGGAAGCACGGAGGCATTAAGGAGACAAAGAGATTCACTTGACCAAACCCAATGATTATTTGACGAAAATCTCGTTGACGCATACCAGATGAAATTCGGTTAAGATAGAGATTAAGGACCACACCAGGAGTCGTAGGGGTCTGGTGAAAAAAGAAAAAGAAGAAAAGAAAAAAAAAGGAAGATATTTTTTTTCCTTTGAGCGATACTTTTAAACTGAGGCTAGTCTAGCCACACCCACGCTGCTGGGCGTTCATTGGCTGAATGGCGGCGTGAGCAGTGGGCGAAGGTAATCATATGAAGAAGGAGGGGAGGCCTGTTGACGCCTCTGAGGGGATTGGGTGAGATACCACTATGAGAAAGAAGGGAAACCTGTTGACGCTCTCTGAGGGGATTGGTGTGAGAAACCAATATGAGAAAGGAGGAATTTGGGAGGACGAATCCCTTAAGAACCCCACTGGAGCAGAAAGTAATGGACTTCCAAAAATGGAAAGTAATAAATTTTCCTGTCCGAAAACAAAGCAAATCCTTATTGTGGATTTAGAATTATCGAGGAACTCAAACCCCGACAAGCCCACACCCGGTTTTGGTCGGCGTCCATATAAACAGAGTCGCAGTTATTTGCAGTTGGGCAGACGCAGACAGAGTTACAACTACAGTTGCAGTTAGGCAGACGCAGACGGAGTTGAGCTGTGAGCTCTGAGACCAGCCTCGCAGGAAGCTGACTGAAGATCCACGCATACCGACTTCGAATTCTAACCAATAACAATTTATTTTTTAGACTCACACCACCAAAACAAGTTTTGCGAATATCGCCTGAAGACACAAAAAACCAGTTATCGAAAAACAACTTGATATTGAGACTCGCCTAACAAACAGAAAGTGCCACGAATCCATAGAAGTGGTTTGGGAGAAAGACGCAGTCCTGTATTCAGCAACCAGATATAAAAATATTTGTTATTCTTTTTTTAACACATTTGAAATTTTCGAATTGTTACTTTATTTTCTTTTACATATACTTGTCCGGTGTTACATTTGCTCGGACTCGGCTTGCATTACGGCCCGTCGACTGATTGATTTCGTCTACCTAAGATCAAATCACAAAGTGGGTAGGTTAGACTAGAAGTCAAAGCAGTTACTTCAGTAACCAGACGTTGGAGGCAAGCGGGGAACGACAAAGCTGATACCGAATGTAAGCAGATTCCCATCCGAATCAGCCAACGGTTAGAACGTCACATTTGGTGCCTTGACAGCAGGATCACGTCAAATTTGGTGCCGCGACCAATACCAAGTCACACTGGTCGTCACAGGATAGCACGGGGGCAGAGAGAGGCCGGGGTGACGTCACAGGATTATAAATATTTTTAATCGATTTTATCCCAAGTAAGGCAGTGAAGCCACTAAGCCACTAAGAGTGTGGAAGAATTAGAGACGGAAACGTTACAAAGGAGCGAGAACAAAAGAAGAGCAATCAGGAGGACAGTAGATAACGTTGACATTGCGTTTAAATTTTTGTAGAAAAAAGTTGACTGGAAAGCATGGAACCGGAAGGGAGTTCCACAGAACATGTTAACATAGAATTTACGAGGTATGAACATAAGAGAAATTAAATACAAAGCTTTGTCAGTCGTCTTTAACGAAACATGTATAAAAGAGGGATTGATGCTCAAATACATTATATATATATATATATATATATATATATATAGAGAGAGAGAGAGAGAGAGAGAGTCAGAGAGAGTCTGTCCAGAAATGTATACACTCTTCAGGGAAAGAAAGACTTGTTTTTAGCATATTATTCAACAATAACACTGCCATACATGAACATTATGGAAATGATGTATTTTCTTCCAACAAGACGGCGCAAAATCACACTGACAGCCAGACGTGAGAGTTTATCAGAATGAGAATTTGAAAGGAAACTGGCTAGGACGAAGAGGTTCAGTCAAGTTCCCCGCCAACCACGTTCTTCCGATTTAACACCTACAAATCTTTACCTATGGGGGACCCTAAAAGATGTCGTGTATCGCAGAAAACTGACTACATTAGCGGCCTTTAAACACGATATTGAAAATGCATGTGCAGCAATCCCAATGGACACTTGGCCAACATTGCTCAATCAGTAGTTGGTACTAATAAATATCTAGAAGCTAAATGACGCAATTTTGAGCATCTCTTGTGATTGTAGAGTCCAAATGTATCTAGTATGAATGGTTGAATAAGTTTAGTATTACAGTATCTATACAAGTTTTTCGTTCCCTAAAGTGCGTATACAGTTTTTGTCCGACTCACTCACTCTCTCTCTCTCTCTCTCTCTCTCTCTCTCTGTGCATATATATATATATATATATATATGTGTGTGTGTGTGTGTGTGTGTGTGTGTGCATATAAGAGGTATAAACCTATATGCCAGGTTGATAATGAGTAATTGAATGACAAAATGAAAAAAAAAAACCTTCATTAAGCATTTTGTTCCTCGAAAGTTTGACCCTTAGATATATAGGGAATATGACAAATGTCGGTTCTAAATTTTCTACGATAATCGACGATTAGCTTTAAATATACAGGTTTCAGGCATTCTATTATGATGCACAACCCAACTGATGACATTCAGATTTCTATGGTTTTTGTGTTTATTTTTATCCTGATTGTTTTAAATATTCCATATTGTTATTTTAGCAAGGCGCCATGTTGTATGATTTTGGACGTAAAGTTACCGTGGAAGATTCAGAAATGATTTCACTTACTGTACCTTTTCGCTTTAATAAATTAATCTTTCTTCAGAACTGCATTTTCAAATCGAAATTATGATCAGAACACTTATCATGAACAATTAATGTATTTAGTGTATTTTTTCTTTCTAAAAAAACTTTTGTGTTCCTAACTTCTTTTCTTTAAATTCCTTCATATGGCTCATTTCTGTCAGCTTTGGAAAATTCTGCTTCATGCTATTATTTTGTTTTGTTAATTAAATCTCTTATCATTGTATTTTATATTAAGTTTAGACAAATTCATTTAAATTACAAATGTGTTTGAGGGATTATATTAATAAAGTGTCAGCGGAAATAAGTTGATTGTTGAATAAAAATAATTTAGAAAGAGTCTGTAGAAATTAACAAGTACTCTTGATAAAACTAGGCGCATATTACCTTGCGATTTAATAATGACTAGAATAGAAAAGAATTAAATCTAAACAAGATCAACTACTTCAAATATAACAACAGATTTATTTAACACAAAGTGAAATTATAACAATTTTAATCCTTATGAAGATATATAATCCTTTTTTATAATTTCACTCCAAGAAAGGCAACAGAACGACTAACACAGATGGATTACTGAGTGATATACGAAAAACATTATAAGGAGCAATAACAAAAATAAAGCAAGATAACTATTGACACTGAATTTAAATCTTTGAAAATCAAAGTTAACTGGAAAGCAAAAAGCCGGAAGAGAGTTCTATAAGCGAGAAATGCGAGAAAAAAAAACTGTTAGGATAGAACTTACTGTTACATCTAGGCATTTCAACAGTAATGAGATCCCGCTACCAATCTTGTGATGCACCAAATTCATAATTTCTAGGTACCATAGAGGAGAGTTCATCAGACCATAAAGTATTTACAGAAAAAAAAAAGCATAGACAAACTACACGTCGACGATGAAAAAAAACGGATATCAAGATGCCAGGTCAGGAGGAATAAAATTGCGGTTTCTTCTTTGGATTTTGTCAAGGATCTTTAAATATATATTAAGAGCATCAGGCCATATTCGGCAACAATATGCTTTGGATGGAGAAATGGTAGACTTGTAAATATGTAAGATATACTCTGTCGAAAAGAAATGCCTAGTACGACACAGTTAACCGACATTCGATTCGATGTAATATTTCCAATAGCAATCGATTCGACATAATATCTTCCCTTCATGTCAGTGGAAAACTTTATTTATTTATTTTTTTTTTTTGCAGGCACGAATGTCCACGTTTGTCGCCAAATCCTTGTGGATTTATCGTCGTTGATAAATGAATCGAATTAACATTTTCAGGAGATATTTACTCAGCGTTCGTTTTTTGTTTCATTTCATAAATGAGTAATTATTCAAATGTTTTAATTAAGCAATTGTCCTCATCTTGATTGTATTACATGAGATTATAGCATAGATCCACACGCATGCGCAGTTATTATGATTTTATGCCAAGCAAAAGTTAGATTTATTTTATTAGAACTATTGCTCTCATTTTTAATATAGATGTTATTATAGAAAATATTTCAGTCAAATACCCTCGACCCAGCTTCAGGTGTACATTTTTTTGGCTAATATGGAATTTATTTAATCTATGGAATGCACTCGTATCACTGCTAATAAGTTTTGATGCTTTTTATGCTTAACTGTACTCATTGAACCTTCTCTTTTCTTAGAAATGCTGTTGCTTTTAAGATCTGTTGTCATTTTTGTTTTTAGCGCGTCCCATATCAAATTTATTCTCTATGCTGGGCCTAATAAGGGAGTCATGTTGTCTAGTATATGCGCTAATTCCTTCAGAAATCTAAGTCTGCAGTGTTCGTTTTCGTGCAATATTTTCACTTCATTCCATAGGGACTGATGACGACTCTTTTCTCGTTATATATGATCAGCAATGTCTGATTTCATTATTTCTTCCCTCACTACGGCTTTGTAAAGTTCCACTAGCCTTACTTTTAGTGGGTGGCTTGCTTCCCCTTTATAATCTTTGTAACAAATACACGCAATGGAGTACACATAGTTCTTGATAATTCTCTCCCCCTTTGTTAGGCATGTCTCAGTAGAGATTTCTTCGTAGATTAGAACTGTTTCTGAATGCTGTCTTCATGTTGTATGGACCACATATATTCTGAATCTTTTCTTGATATAAAAGTGGGATGTTTTCTCATGTTTTACCTGAAATGTTTTGATCGAGAAAGGACTTTTCAATTTCTAGAAACTGACATTTTTTATTAAATAGCTTCAAATAAGATAGTAGCTGGAAATAGAAAATAAACTGAGGACTCTATGCCAAAAGCAGCAAATTAACTATTATATATAATAATAATATTATTAAGATAATATCAAAATCCACTATTCAGAATTTCATGCGATAAAGCAATCATCAGTGGATAAAATATGAAACCAAAGACATTAATTCGACAAATATAATCCATGGATGGCAAGGTAACCCGGTGTTATATAGGAATAAAGTGTCGCTGCCGACACTTGAGGTTGAACATAGATCGCCAGTGAGAAAACACTGGTGATCCCATTATTGAATTAAGACCACATGACCATAGAGGAAATGCAGAAGTAGGAGGTTTATAATGTCAGATTGATCGTTATTTCTATTCTATCCTCTATTATTATTCGGATCCTCATTTCTCTTCTTTCCTCTATTACTACACGAACTGCTATTCTCTACTCTATTCACGATTTTATTTTTCTATACTTTACAGATTATTATTCGAGCGAGTATTATCGAACAAGTACTATTAGTGCGAGTGATATTCGAAGGCGTCTGCCACCAGTATTGTTCAACGGCGTTGCTATCGTTGTAATCTGCGTGGTTTCTTTCCAGGTAAAATGACAGCTGACAGTTCTAATAAGACTTCAGATATAACTAGTTCTCTTGAAAATGGACGCCGTTTGACATAGTGATGTTATCAAGTATCTGCAGAAAAAAGGGCTTAGCCTCCAAGGAAATTCATGTTACTACATTACGAGAGCAACGGAGTCTTGAAGATGACCCAATATCTGGACACCCTGCAGCAGCCAACACCGAGGAAAACATCGATTGTATTCACCAGCTGGTGATTGATGATAGGCAGTTGACTATAAATAAATAGCCAATGCTATTAGCTTTTATCTTGTGAGGGAGATGAAAATATTTTGCACAAAGAACTTGGCATGACGAAGGTTTCTGATCGATGGGTGCCTCGTTTTCTGATACTTGATCAAAAGGGAACCAGGCTGATCACATCACGGGAAAATCGGATGACTGTTTGAGGCTGATCCACCTGGTTTCTTTCAACCTTTTCTAACCCAGGATAAGTATAAGGTTCATCACTGTTTTAGAGAAAAAAAGACAATCCATGCGGTGTAAACACCCTTCCTCACCTGCTCCAAAGGAGGTCATGGTTGTTTCATCTGCAGCGAAGGTGATGACCTCAGTTTTTTTATGCAAAATGCATCTTTAAATGGATTACACTATCAATGGACTTTACTGTGCCAAATTACTGAGGCAGTTACGAAGTGCTAAGTAGAACAAGCGCTCTGGAAAAAGAACGAAAGTTATTCTGTTTCATCGGCTCAATGGTCAAGCACAGAAGTCTTTGTTTGCAATGGCTGCTGTACGTGACCATGGTTTTGAACTTGTTAACCTTCTCTATTCTCTTGAATCGGCCCCATCTGAATATCATTTGTTCACCAACATAAAAAAAAACACTTGGCTGAGAACCAGTATCGCAGTGATAATAACGTCATATCATCCGTTTGAAGATTCTTTTAGGATCCAAGTACTATAAAACCGATGGAAAAAGTGTGTGGACCACAAGGGGGAACTATGTTGAAAAATAAACCTCATTTAGTCACTTTTCATAAGAATATCTTGGTTAGCCAATACAATGTTCAACCCACATTGTACAGTCTTTTCCATCTTCATTTTATAGTTTGGTTTTAGCCAGTCGATTCCATGTAATAGCGCTTCTTTTTAGTTACTATTAACGTCCCAACAATAGATATAAATAGCGATGTTACCTGTCTATTTTCTGTTGCTCAGACACATGTATTTTTTTTAAAGTGTCTTTTTCATTCAACTTCTGCGGCCCCTATATAGTATTTAGTCTTGCTTTTACTAATTGCCTTAGTTTCATAAACAACTTCCATGACCAAACACGCTCCTATCAAAAGCCATTACTCTTTACTCTGCAGTTACGGTACGGACGTTCGTACTATCACACGCTTCCATAATGATTATCTTATTTTTACATAATGTTGATAAAGCTGTAGCTCATCCCCAAATTTTTTCAGTTGAATAACTTTTACAATTCTGGTGAATTGGGGAAATTTCTATCAATTTTTGCTAGGCTATTTTTAATGTTTTTGGAGGGTTTAAACTATATCATTTTTTTTTCTTTTCTTGATGTTATTATTTTTTATTTCCTCATAATTTTCAACGCTACAAGCTCACCACGTTCAAATTTTAAGCGAACGTTGTATTTGCTCTCCCGTAATGTCTTTTGGCATCATTGAAAATATCCGCAGGTTTGTGGATAGCCTTGACAGTATTTATTTGTAAAGAGGTTTCACTAAGTATGGTGGATGATTGAATTCACTAATAACATACCTGATAGCGCTTCGTCCTTTAATAAAAGGCGTAAATAACACTGTTATTTAGTTAAGCGTCACATCCCAAAACTTGACTTCCGCCATATTACTTTCTATGAATACTTTTAAATTGTGGCTTTTAAATAACTTGCATCATTCCTTCCTAATATTATCCATTTTTCCTGGGGCTTGTATTTCTTATTGCCATAATGTCTCGGTACAAGCCCATATTATACATGTTGAAAAGAAGACATAACCGTCATAAAAGGCAAACGTATATCAATTCACAAGCTTCTGAAGTGTCATATGCCTCATGACAATGTCAAATTTAGGATCCAGTTTTTGCCCATACCTCCCCTTAGTGAAATAATACTGATTTCTAGGCGTTTGTTGCAATTACTCTTTCTTCTTTTCTTATGTAGTAAAAATCGGACAGCCAATTTTCAATGCACCGTTCACGAATCCTCTGTGATGGATGAGAAAAAGTCAACAATGTCGAATTGAATTCTTGGCCATTCTTATTTGTATTTTATACTTTAAAACCATTCAATGGCTTCTTTTGTGTCGATTCATAGATTAACTGTCAGTGGTTTGCGTGTCTATCGAGTTTCTCTTTCGAATAATCTTTTACGAATTCTTCCCGTGTTATTCTTCGTAAGGCGCAGTAATCAGAATTTGCGTCTATTAGAAAAAATACGTCCCATCATAAAAAATCTGTCGGATTAGTAAATTAAAAAAAATCCACTACTTCGTTAGATAATTACTTTGTTTACCTTTGGATTTGAAACTGAGCAGATACGATAATTTCGAGTATTTTAGAACGAGAAGGATTTCGAATGAAAGCAGTGTTCAAACCCATCTCGATTGGTAAATCCTATCCGTGGCCAAGTGGATTAATAAACCTCGAATCTAACGACTGTTTCCATCTGCCTAGGAGGTTACAGGTTCGAATCCTACCCGAGAGCTCATATTTTTATTTGATAAAATTTCTCGAATATTCCGGACGGTAGACAAAAATAAATAAATATACTGTTTAATAAATAAAAGGAGCGTGTATTCAAATACGAATATCCACTAAACTCACGTTTGAAGTGATAAAATGCTGTCGGATTAATAAATAAAAAATCCATTACTTCTTTAGGAAAAAAATGTCCAATGAGTCTGAAATACTTGGATGACTAGTTATTATTTACATGCGACTTATTATCCTCAAATTTTTATTATTACGTTTCGACAGTAAATTCTTTATTTAATCTAATCTTATTTAATGGAGATTATTCGCTTTCCACTGGTCATATCGAGAGATATCTCAACTAGTTCTTATTTAGTACTGCTTCTTGATAGCATCAATGAATATTAGAAATAGAATGTAATATATATATATATATATATATACACACACACACACATGTGATCGAGTCTATTTCGCTACCTCTTCGTCACCGAGGCCCGTTGGCACAGTTGGTATGACGTTTGCCTGATAACGTAACTGTCTGGGTTTCTCGATAGTGGATGCGCACTGCTGATGAGTTCCAAATATAAGACAAAACGGCCGCCAAGTGCTTTATGCATCATGTTGAGGTTTCTTCTAGACTAGATGAATTACTTAATTACGATATATATATATATATATATATATATATATATATATATATATATATTGTGTGTGCATTTAGGCAGCATCTTTTCATTCATACACGTTTCATTAAATAATCTACACAAGTGTTGTCTATTTTATGTAATTTTTTTTCGTAACGTCTGATAAGTTTAATAACATTATTGTTGAACGAAGAAAGAAATTCACAATATTGATCCATATTTTTTTAATACAATCTAAGCTTTCGGCTTACATAAGCCATTATCAAACATGTCAATTACAACATATTAAGCAATATATGGACAAGACAGTGATGATAGTCTGTCAATGTTTACATAGATGCTTTCTAAGCAACGATAAACACGCGCATATAAGACGCTAGAAGCGAAAATCGCACCGCATCTCATGACGTCACACATGACCACACGAGAGTGAATTGGAGAAGTATGAAGTATGGACAGCCGTTGGTATAAACCAATGGCTTCTGTAGCAAATTATAGGCATTTAAGAATATTTGTAGAGATGCCATAATTGATTTTGTTTAGGTTGGGTTTCAACTGTTTGATGTATAATGCTTCAAGGATTTTTAGTTTTTGTCTATTATTTTCATGTCTAAGTATATATATAACCTTTATCTACTTATTTTTTTAGAAAACATATGTTAATTTTCTGTAAAATATATACAATATTAATGTGCAGGATATTTAATATAATATGTATAGACTATAGTTGATTAAAAAACAATGACACTTCATATTTTCTGTAGGTTAATGAAACACCAAAACATACATGACTTTCTAATTAAAATTATAATGATACGACATTCGAAAAAGACCATTTCTATTGAATTGCTGGTTGAAAAATGGTTGAACTGTGGGAAATACAAGCTTAATGAATAATATGTAGCCCCTGTTCTGAAAATTCCAGTAAATCATGGTTAAGGTGGCTGGTATTGTTAGGACCCATCCAGATCGACATTTTGACGTGGCGTCAAAACGACAAGCCAGAAACCCTCTGACGAGGTTGAGCGGTATTTTCTCGATAACTGTCCGTGGCACTCTGATCTTCATACATCCGAGATCTTTTCCGAGGCTACACACTTGTGCAAATTAATGGAAATAAAATGAATAATTCAATTATTATTTACTTTTTTTCATATTTTCCCAATGAAACATGACCGAGTGTACATGTTTGACCACAAACTCTCGATTGGATTTAAATCAGGAGAGTTTCTAAGCCAGTCGATAGTACTTTGATTTGCTCACTGGTAAGGCTTGCCATTGTGATCGTGCAGTCTTGCAACTTTCATACTTTTCCTTGGAGTAACATCCATCGTAGGCAATGGCCACAGGATGACTAATCGACAATCGGGACAGTAGCGTCTGGGCGTGATGAAAAGCTGATGCAATCAAGGATGACGAATTATTTTTCAAAGCCAAACATATTTCATCATACACCCCAGAAATATATTTATATTATTGCACACCATTGTAAATGTCCTAATCTGAGGAAAAAATAGAAATCAATTACACCCTGTCACTCCAGTGGGTCTGAAACTAACCGTATGGTGAAAGAAAGGAAACTAAGGCAGTTGTTTCAATTAATTTGTACAAGGGTGTAGACATCATCACAATGTCGGAAACCAACTCCGGCTAATTTGAGTCATATGACGCGGTAAATTGTCTTACTGGATCAATTGTTGTTGGTTTTCTATAGAGTTTAGGAATATTTTCAGATAGTTACGAAGAAGTGAAACGTCGTTGTTGCCAGTCAATGATGCTTATAGTTGGATCTCTCAGTTCTCAACTAATGCCATGTAAAGACAGCCTTCGCTATCATCTGTAAGGATCCCAACTATGGGCAAATATTGAACCCCCGAACAAAAACAAAAACATATGAAAGTATGAAAATACATTTTTATAGTAAAAATACCAGCAATATATTTTTATATAAAATTTACCAACAATATATAATTATAATAAAATTACCAACAATACATGTTATATGCAGTTGAAGGCATGCATTTACGTTCAAAATATTTACATTATGACATTAAATAGCCATAAAAGGTGATACTTCTAAGCAAAATCAACCGACCGACCGACGTGAATATAATTTCCCTCTGTTATTTCTACAAATGTTTTCATGGCAATTGTTCTGATGAGCTGATCTCTTTAGGGACTCGACTCCATGGATTTAAGCGTGTTACTAGATTGGCATCTTGCTCTTAATCTTTTACTGTTGAACTAACCAGATGCAACCGTCAGTTCTATTCGAATAGTTTCTTTGCTCGCACTCCTCACCTGTGGAAATCCCTTTTGATTTCTTGCTTTCTTGACACCTGGAATCTTTAAATTGTTTAAAGGCAACATCAATCGGCATCTTCTACCTACCAGAATCCTTTTCCTTTATTACCCTTTTCCTCACTAATGTCTTCTTATTCTCATTCAGTCAGTGTAAAACCCTGCGTCCTAGTGGCTTTATCGCCTTGCTTTGAATGAAAGGATTTTAAAAATTAATATTCGAAATAAAACAACTGGATCTGTGATGATAGCAAATGTTGCTAGTCATTTATGCTTCAGTTAGAGCACAGGCCAGAAGCCTTATCGTGGTATTAACAGGGGCACCCTGATGGATTTTCTAATCTCATATTTGATGGGCGCTAAAAAAAGATGAACTGACTTATTATATATAAGCTTAATACTCCTGCATTGAATATAGATGTGATGAAAGCCATTACCGCTTCTCTGTTACTGTTATATACCGTACCTATGAACACTAATGCGTATGCCCCAATCCTCATAAATACGTTGGACACTATTGTAAGTGGAGGTAATATGCTGTCTTAGTCCATAGCTAGCAGTGGTTTACCTACTTCACGCCGCTGGCGAGTATTGTATTTTGTTGATTTTATAAAGATTGCCATTTCCTTTCCAACCTCCGTTTTGGTTATTCCTCATTCAGTAAAGTTTGGCCAGTGGACTCTACTCAAGTTCAGCAAGGATACGTAGTTGAACACTTCACTATCCAAGGTAGCGGTGTTACCTAACATTAGGTATTTATGTTATATAAGTGGCACTGATCGAGGAAAAACAAACGTCTCCACAATTTCAGAAAAAGTATATCTCATCCAGCTGACAAATATTATCATACCCTGTTATAACATCGATAATTCATATCACCTTACCACGAGGCACATGGATGGTATTCACAATTGTCTGCTAGATATCATGGCATAATGCATTGTGTGCTCTTGTATTTCATAAAATGAAGCCAATGGCAGTGTATTCATCATAGTAGCACTTCAGATCTCATATTTGCCGTTAAATTACCATAAATTACTCCACTTTACGTTTTATATTTTGAAAAAAGAAAGGTATGTTGATTAATATATTTAAAATTGACTTTTTAACTGATCGTAGAAATCATGTTTTCTAGATCATTTAGCATACAGTACAATAGGTTTCCGTCTTTTAAACCTTTGCTAGAAAATGTTGGTGATTAAATAAGAATGGAAGATCATGTGCAATAAGTTATTTGCTTAAAATATTTCAGAGAAAATAAAGAAAATTTGTCTTTTTATCATTATTTCTTGCATAAATTAATATCTGCAACGATTCAAATGATTGTAGCACTCATACAAAAGTAAACATATTTCAAATGGTGTGTTTTAAATAATTTACTTTCAAAACAGAATAATTTGAACTGTTTTTTGTTTTTCTTTCCATTAAAACATTAAATAATTCAATGTTGCTTAGCAATCAGTCTAGGTGAATTCAAACAAGCCTGGAGAGAGTTGGGATTCCCTAGGCTAACGGTTGCATTACATGCGGTGACCATACGACCGTAATGGGTTAATGGACTCTTAAAATATGAACATATTGCATTGACATCTCGTTCTATTTTTTTTTAAAAAAGACGTGTATGCTGGCTAGTAAAAGTTTGTACTCGACCATATGTAATCGAGGTATCAGGGTCATTTCAACCCAAACATGATGGATTGATTTTGACGTTGCCTACAACGCGAAAACAGACTAATTCTCCAACGCAAGATCAAATATCTCCCAGATTTTCTGAATGCCCAAAATAAACGACATATTTATTTGGTGATTTCCATCAATTCTTTATCATCGTCATAATTTATTAATCCATTAATTCCTAACTTAAATTACTGTATTACTAATAAAAATTAAAATAAATTTCTAATATTATTTATCAGTAGGGACCTCCGTTAGGTCAGTAAAAAAGCAGCATATCACGATGAAAAAACGCTCATAAATCAACGAAAACAAAGTTTTGTCTCAATATGTTGTTATTAATTGAAAGCTAAAGCATTAAATTTATTACTTACAGTAAGTAACATATTCTGGTGTCTTTCAGATAGAAATTATATAGATTGAAATTTCAAATATATGCTCGATTTTTGTTTAATTTTCTTAAAAGTGGCCATTTTCTTAAATTTTAAGAAATTTGTAAACAAAAACAAAATTTTGATTTTAAACTTCTTCCTGAAATAAATTTATATATTTTTGACACGTTATTTGAGTAAAATTAGAAAATTTAAAGTTAAATTAATCTGATATGAAACAAACAGTACTTACTTATAGCATAAAAATTTGTATCCAAACATTTCTTAACGATGTGTCTGCATTTATCAAAGAAGTCGATTGTAATGAGGTGATGACAGATTACTATGGATGATCAAAATTGACAATGTTTGCAAAGTAAGCGAACGCGGTTTTTCGTTTTTAACTAGTACTTATTACATATTAACATTTTTATTCAGCAATTATGTAATATCTATTTTTTATTTTCATACATTCTTAATTAGATAATAGTTTAAATTTTTTTATTAATTAGGTAATTGTTTAAAAATTTTTAAGGATTATGTCATGTATATATTTCCATACGTAGAAATTATGAACGTATTTTCAATAAAAATTTTTTCTTTAAATTATTTTAAAAATATTTGGGGGCAAACAACTGTTATGTGCTTTTCAAATTTCGATTCCTAAATTTACTTTTTCATTAACGTTATCATTGCATTACGTGCTTAAAAGCAATAAAGAATTTTAAACGATTTTTGAAGTATTAAGAAGTTAATGAAAAAAATTTTAAAAATGGGAAAAAAATTTGTAAAAAATACATTATGCATCGAAAAAGTTTTATTTCTTCACAAAATAATGTCCTTAATATAACGTATTTACAAAAACAGGTGAAAGTTTTTCTAATTAATTAATGTCATACATTTTTACATTTTTTTTAAAATTCAAAGCAGATTTTCTATGAAACCAGGTACTGTTTTACAAAAAAAAATAAACAAAAAAACAAAAAAACAAAAAACTGGTGATTTACTTTCTACAATGTTTCCTAATAAACTAATAAAACAAATCCCGCGCGTAAAGATTTAATTTCTCGAAATTTCATGAAAATATATAAGTGGGTGGAAACATGTTACAAAAAATAACAAGATTTTCTAAAAAAAAAATTTCAAAAATAATTTAATTTATTTCTGAATAAGTTCTGAAAGTTTCATTAAAATCCGAGAATTATTTGATTTTTGCAAGAATTTCCTAATTAACGTGGGTTTTCCTCGGGAAAAGCGCAAAATAAAACAAACCTTTTTTATCTTATCACGCTGTCGTAAAAAAAAAAAAATTAACCAAAATTATCTACGTGCTAGAAAGGAGGATAAAATTTAAAAAAATAATCAAAAAATACTTTGGTCTTTCCTCTTCATAACAACATAAAAATATTGAGACAAAACTTTGTTTTCGTTGATTTATGGACCTTTTTCCATCGTGATATGCTGCTTTTTTTACGTGACCTAATGGAGTATCCTATTTATCAGTTAATTGACATCCATTAAACATGGCACGTGGAACTAGAACAGTCTACCCCAGTGAGCGAAATAAAGGTTTCAGTTCGACATTCCAACCACCTGAAGAAGGCCGGAGCGTACAACGGCCGAAACGTTGTGATAAATATGGCGACAAAGATGAGGACAATAGTCCAAATAATGTGTGTACATAATACCTCATCTCAGAAATATAGACACATACAGTTTTTTTTTTATATATATATCCAGTATTTATTATAGGGCTATGAAAATGGGATATCGATTAATAATAAATTAAAGAGCTATTTGCTTTCAACAAAAATATATTTTGTTCTGTACTAATAAATTTTTGAATTAATATTATCATAAAACATAAATATGCCATTCAAGTATTTCAAACTTCTGAAGAGATGGGCAATTTGAAGTAGCTTTCTGAATCAGTATCAGTCAGTTATGTGTCATACGTAATACACGCTTAGGCGATCATGTATCTTTCGATATATGACTGACGAAGCAGATTTTTTTCCCGGAGGAGGTTGACATTTCTTACTGCCGTAGACTAGTCGCCATCCAATAGAACCCGGTCTGTCCATACCTGTGGGGAGAAGAAAACCATTCATACATTTCCCAAGGGTATTAGCACGTAAGTGAATGTAATGGATTCGACTGGAATTCGAACTCGGCTCTACCGATTCCTCAATTCAAGCCGCTATCCATCATACTTGATTAATTTAAGACGAAAATTAATTTTGGTCCAATGGTAATCATTACTATTTTTAATGTATATACAAAACTTAGATTTCTTGAAAAGAGTTGAAGTTTATATCGTTCTTATGCTAAATTCACTTTAGAAAATCTGATGAGTAAGAAATTCCGTTAGGAGGTTGAATTATAGTGTATTGACGGGTCCAGCTCTGGTTAATAGTGAGGAGTGCATTAGAATTTTCCAGTCTAATTACTATGTTTTCTTATTTATGTGTCTCTCAGCACATAGGCGATCACGGCTCTCCACAACTTCCCTCCCTTGTAGATCTTTTTCTTTCTCTTATTCCTTCTAAGCCGTGTTCCGTCATCCAATTACTCAAGCTCACTATGTTATGTGTTTTTCCTATTTCCCTCAATCTGTCCCGTGAGTATCACATTTTCCAAGAGCTCCTTCCTCATTATGTGCCTCAGAAACTTCAACTGTCTCTTCCTAATGTTAAGTATTAGCTTCCTTTTTGTTTCCATTCACCCCAAAAACTTTGTCGCTGCTCACATGTTCAGTCCACGGTATCCTCAGTATCTTTCTGTAGAACAACTTTACGTGTCCGCTTTATCTTTTGAGGAGATGGTCCAGTACTCACTACCATACAAAAAACAGATATCACGTACCAGTTTAGTACCCTCTTTTCCTTGTCTCTAGCGATATTTTTCGATTTCTTAGTATTCTGCTTTGATTTTGGAATGCTTCCTTGGAATTCCGTCTCACAATTTCCGTTCTCGGTTAAAACTATTTCCAGATACGAAAATTTCTGCACCGTTATATTTTGGTATTCTCGGATTTACAATTCCCACTAATGATTCATCCTTTTCCTAACGACCATGAATTGTGTCTTCTTGCAGTTGATGTTTAATCCTTTCTAAACGTTTTCCTTCACTACATTATGCAGGAGTTTTTGTAGCTTTCTTTCTGTGTTTGATATAAAAAATTGTATTATCTACTTCCTTTATATTGCTGAGATTGTGGCCGCCAATAATGAATGTTGGTAGGATTTTAGTTCCCTCAGAATTCGCTCATTTTATAGGTTTGCGTAAGTCCGGTGAGAAGACACATCCTTGTCTTACACCCCTTTCTATTTTTGTATATCAGTTTGACATCGTAGTAAGAGTTTTAAAAAGATTGAAAAGTACTCTGTAAGCATTGCCTTGTACCTTCTTCTATAAATCTAAAACATTACGGTGTTGGTATGTTTACAATGACATCTTGTACGTCTTATTTTGAGCATCGATGAACGAACAAGCGCTATTTTTGTTTGGCTGTCATATTTTCTTGAATGCACTTCAGTTGTAGTAGCAGTTGATTGTATTCAAATCAATCAGAAGCAAAGAATATATATTTTAAAATTGTTTCACAATTTTTCGTTCAGTGTAATATGGTTTCCATTCCTTCGTGCAATTTATCTTGTTTGTGCTAGTTTTTTTTTGTTTTTTTACTTTAAGCGAAGCACTAGATTGGGAGGCAAAGACTCATCATCATAGAGTTGAAATGGCTAGGTGTAACCGTAAGTTCTATGCTAACGGTTTCTTCTCTCGCACTTCTCGCTTGTGGAACTTACTTTCGACTTTATACATTCCAGTCGACATTTATCTTCAAAATCTTAAATACAATGTCAATCGTCATCTTAATTTCTGTTCGTTTATTGCTCTATCTCTTTAATAAGTTTTTCTTTTTCTCCTATTCTTTCACACTTTGTACACCTTAGTGGCTTTATTGCCTTGCTTCGGGTGAAAGGATGAAAAAGAACTAAACAATATACCAGTTTCATTATTCTGTTTTTGACTGCAATATTAAATCAACATTTTAGTAGGGCGATTTAAAATCCAACAGTGAAGCCAAGAATATTAAAAGAATAAAGAAAACAAGATATAAAAAAGAAAATATTAAACAATATTCAAATCTTTAATGAACATACACTTGTAAAATCAGTTTGCCAAAATTTGATTTTATTTCTTCATAGTCATACATGAATTCATGCTATCACGAATAAAAGTTATATTAAATATCATCTTATCAAAGTTTTCAGCGGTGATCGTTCTTGCTCATAAATTTAAAATTCAACCGAATTTCTTTAATAAAAGTTATCATTTTTTTTTCATTCGTTAGTTTATGTAGCAAGAATTGTGTAGTTCATGGCATGTTTTGTTTGCAAACCTTCAAAAGACACACAGACGTTATATGTGATAACAGATATAAGATATACAAATTTGACAGATAGGGAATGAAATTCAAATTGTCCATTGTATTGTGCCGTGAAAGTTGAATAGAAGAAAAGAGTCCTCAGTAGAGGTAAATGTTGACATCACCATTTGTTAGGGAAATATGCGGAACATGTGTCATTTCAAGGCAATATTCCCTCATGTGCGCTGACCGTAAAAAACAATTGAAAAGAAAATCTTTAAAATCTGGAGTAGCTATCCCGCTTGGTTCGCATCAGGTAAGGGGATAAAAAAAGACATATGAAAGAAAAAAGTAAGCACAAAATATGAAAGAAGTGAACAAAATCTAAGAAATCGTGAATTCGGATGTTTTAAAACCATGCACAAAGCCAGAGAAATATAGAATAATTTAACTTAGGAATAAAAAATCGACTGAATCTATAAATATTTAAATAATACATTCCAGTATGTTATTGCATTTTCATTTTTAAAAGCAGGAATTAAAATATTATTATATAAGGGTTTTGCAGCGTCTATATTTTAAAAGTAAGAGAATTTATTATGCTGATAATAATGGTGAATAGTTTCCAAATATATGTCACGTGATATGTTTTTTTTATTTATAAAATACAAAGCACAAATTTATACTTAACTGAAAAATGGTCATCTGGAAATTCAAACAACAAAAATCCGTAAACATTAAATAAACGTTGGAAAATATCCACATATTAACCTTCACATCCCATTGTCAAATTGATCTGCGGTCAAATAGATACTATCTGTTCTGATTAACGATAAACATCAATTCACACCACTTAGTTACATGTCACACACACACACACATATATATATATATATATATATATATATATATATATATATATATATATATATATAACAGTGTGGATGGTTCTGCACAAAACCTTCACCAATACGATCAAGTCACATGTGCTGGCGTCTGGCTGTCGCTTCCTAGGAACTGAGCCGCTTGGCCCTCATACGTTGAATGCGATAGGAGAGTCGAATAGAATATATATATATATATATATATATATATATATATATATATATATATATATGTATATATATTGTGTATAAATACAAAAAAGGCAAAAACTTTTATTTAATTAAGCATGCATCAATATATATATATATATATATATATATATATATATATATATATATGAGATTTCCACAATAAAATTGGTATTAATCAAGGGATGATAACGATATTTTAAGGATATTATTATATTTATATGACTAATATATCATGTCAGTTTCAACTTATATTATTCGTTTTTATTAAAAGTATTGGTAACTAGTTTGGTGAGTGTCCGGTTCTATTATATAAGAAAGTTTTAGGATATTGCTAATTATAAATACACCATAACCACCACCTCCCCACCAAAAAAAAAAAAAATGAAAAAGAAAATGATACATCAGTAAGGTTTATTCCTGGTGTCATTGGCGGTTTCGTACCTCTAAAACAATCAGCACCCCCCACCTCTCCCAGGTGAGTCAGAGAGAATTGATCACCCCCAACTTTCTTCCCGGCCTCTGGAACCAATCAGCGAATCCTAGGCTGGGCGTATATTGGTTTGATTCTTTTTAATTCTCAGCCAAGAAAAATATTTGATTGACTTGATAATATCTCA
>OZ010572.1:146943939-146983939 GCA_963932145.1 Acanthosepion lycidas
ATATATATATATATATATATATATATATATATATATATATATATATATATATATATATATTGCACAACAAAATCCGAAATTACCTTATATGGGGGAGGATTGATCTATTTCAACCGACGAGAAGTACGCCAGTCTTACTGAACCCTAACTTAAAATACCAGATAGCGTTTAAAAAATAAAATAAAAAATGGGGAATTGAAAGAGAAACGCTTGAACCCTCAGAAATTATGGGTTTCGCTCATGCTCGTATTATTCTCAGAGATAGTGTAAATTTTGTTTAGAAGAAAAAAAAGTAGAATAGTAAAATATAATAATCAAATCAAAGGAAAGAATAAGTTATCAATTGACGACATAAAAACAGATTTAAACTTTTTTAATATAGATTTTATTTATTACCTTTTAATTCTCTAACACTTCAAATGTTGAATGTACAATTATTTCTAATTTCTATATTTACAGTTTTCTCCATATTAATTATATCTTATAACTGTCCCCTGCTTTAAGAATTCTCTTTTCTTTTCTCATTTATCTATATATATATTTAAAGTTTTTAGATTTTTTAAAAATATAACTTGGTATGTTTTTTGTTTTTTTTAAATGTAACTTGATTTAACTTGTCTTTAAAGTTAAAAATTGATAACTTGTTTTAATTTTTAAAATTTTTTCTATCCTTTAATATAAAATTTAAAAATATATTCTTATTAAATTATCTAAACATGACTTATTTTAATCTTTTTAATATATCTCATTTTTAAGTATAATGTTTAAATAGGAAGCTAATTTATATATATATATATATATATATATATATATATATATATATATATATATATATATATATATATATATTTTACAGGCCTCTTTTAGCTTCAATTTAAAACCTCATTTTTCATATAAACCCAATTTAATGCCATAAGGTCAATATCCGGATTAATTTTATAAAACGTCTTCCTTTTAAGGCTAATACATTCCCCACCCTCCCAAAGCACCTACTCGGGCATTTCATCTGACTGAAACATCGAAATGGATAAACTCTGTATCAATTTTTCGATAGCTGTCAGATTTCAATTTCTAATTCCGACACGAACTCAGTCTACATACCAGGGTTGAATAAAACTGACGTACCTATAGTCGGCTGAAATAGATCTATCTCCACCCACATATAAGGTAATTTTGAATTTTGGTGTGTAATTGAGGTCTTTTTGTAGACCAGTTTTAATATTTGATATTACTAAGATCCACTTGGATTATATAGCAACGGATTTATTAACTGTATTATATATATATATATATATATATATATATATATATATATATATATATATATATATATCAGTTGTAACCTAGGGAATTTTACTGAATTGAATAATCACACGAAGGTTGGTAATAAACGATACTAATTAGAACAATAAAAACATATATATAAGATTTGCCAGCAGCTCTTGGAAAAAGTAATCAACTGCTAGTAGTGAGTCAAGTGAATTCCTCAATGAATCTCTAACTGCAGGATATCTACCAACCGGCACACGCGGTCAAATGTGACACAAGGCCGAATTTAATGTGGGTTATCCGAGCTCGTAGGCTCGGCTCAAAATTACCCGTAGACCCGTATAAAACGGGATTGGGTAGCTGTTTCCCGAGACGAGACTCAGCCCTGCGACATAGCCTCGTCTGGGGATCCTCTCTGCTTCTGGGCAGAGAATTTGACCAGCAGAGCTGGAGACGAATCTCCAACTCTAGACCAATATACAGTATTTACTACTGTATTTCTGTGATTGGCGACATGCCCATTATTGTTTGTAGATATGCTACAATATATATATATATATATATATATATATATATATATATATATATATATATATATATATATGTGTGTGTGTGTGTGTGTGTGTGCGTGCGTGCGTATATGTGTATATATATATATGTATGCACACACACATACACATATATATATATTGTGTGTGTGTCTGTGTGTGCATATATAAATAAATAAATAAATATATATATATATATATATATATATATATATATATATATATAT
Source organism: Acanthosepion lycidas (assembly GCA_963932145.1). Classification (NCBI taxonomy): domain Eukaryota; kingdom Metazoa; phylum Mollusca; class Cephalopoda; order Sepiida; family Sepiidae; genus Acanthosepion; species Acanthosepion lycidas. The sequence goes on from OZ010572.1 coordinate 146,945,984, forward strand.
ATATATATATATATAGAGAGAGAGAGAGAGAGAGAGAGAGAGAGTTAAATTCCCAGATCATTTCTGTGGACAAGACAGATTGGTATAAAATGATCTAAGATTTTTTTCCAATTGTCATTTTATACTATATATATATATACATACACACACACACACATATATATATATATATATATATATATATATATATATATAAATTAGAGTGGTGCAAAAATAATCTCGTTTTCTCACATATGTTACTATGTAAAAAAACATTATTTTCGCACCAACCTAATATATATATATATATATATATATATATATATATGTGTGTGTGTGTGTGTGTGTTTACGTGATCTTTCATATCTTTCAAACCAAAAAATACAAATATCAAGGTTAGAAAAACACTCGGTTAACCATGTCGTCTTGGTTGTTTTGGGATTTTGAAAAAAACTCTGGACGTATTTTTCTTAGGATAATAAACGCGTCTTTATTATTTATACAGCAAATTTGTGTGCCATTTGCAGTACATTCAAAAAGATGATTTAAAACAGCCAGTTTCCTTTTTTTTCTGTCAATTTTGATACAAAAACAACGACACCGGGATGTTTTATTTTTTTTAAATATTCAAAAGATAAATCTTTAATGAAAATAACGACTATTTGTTTGACATGCGTTTCAGACATCAAACGATTCCATACAAAACTGTTGGAATTTTCAAATTATTTCGTCGAATAATTTAGCCTCCATCAACGTAAAATGAAATCAAAACAAAACAACGAGTTAATATTTGTATTAGAATAGGTGTGGCCTTTTTGTCATCAGCTGGCAAAACTGAATCTACAAGCTGAGATCAAATTCGTTCGACGTTATTTGCGCTTACTTCGCCTGAAAAGTCATGAAAACACTTCTTACCTCGGTTTCTCTCATTGCTATTTATTAGAGAAAAAATTCTCACTGATATGTCATTTGAAATGAAGGAATAACTCAGGTGTATATATCGATTTCTGATACAAATATCTGCCTAAGCTGAAGCTTTATAGATATAAAAAAAAAACTGTAACTTCAATCTTGAAGTATCCTGGGGTAACATTTATCGTGCAAATATGATTAACAGCATATTTTAATTAATTAGTACTCTCCTCACTGGAGTATTCATAATTATGGCTTTGTATCAAACTAAGATTAGAAAACATCTGATCCGGTTCTTCTGCTATATATCTAAAGATTCTTGACAAAATCTAAAGAAGAATCTGCAATGTTATCGTTCCTGGCCTGGCATCTCGGGTTCAATCACTTCCCACTGCCGTAATGTAGTCTTCCTGCGATTTTTCCTATAGATAATTTCATGGCGATTGTTCTGATAACTCTTCCTCTTAGGTACCTCGATTTCACAAATTTAAGCACAGTACTAGATAAGGTAGATAGGTCACATAATTTCACCGTTGAAAATGCTCGATTTAACAGTAATTTTAATGCAGACACATTCTTTTTTTCGGTACTTCTCGAATGTGGGTCTCTCTTCAAGCTTCTTATTTTACTGTTAATTACAATCGGCAACCATTGTCTTCTGCCCTCTTAAATCGTGTTCTGTTATTTCTGTCTTACTAATCAGTAACCCTTTGAATCATAATGTTTTTATTGACTTGTTTGGACAAAATGATTAAAAACTTTAAAATCTTTGAAAGAGTTTATCATTTAGAATAAACTATTGACAGCAGAAAATATGTTTTCTTTGATGATTTTTTTCTATTATTGTTATATTTTTATCTTTGGCTAAATGGCCCAAACCAATAAAAAAAAATCGCCTATTCATTCCCTCCTCAAATAAAATCATAATGATATTAATCCATCCACTGACAACGGAACGTTCCTTTTTCTCATAAAACTTTGAGAAAAGTAAAAAGCTAACATTTTGTAACGACACAAATTAACTTTAACGTTTCATTTGACACGTGTTCCATTTGTGCCATTTTTCGGTGTGAAAAACAAAAGGAGGAATGCGTTTCCCTTCATTAGAAAATTAATAAAGATCATTTGCGTCACGGCAGAAAGGGAATCAAATTTTAATGAAAATATCAGTGTTAAAAAACGGCTGATTTAGAATTTAACAACAAAGGACACAAAGTAAAACATGAAGGGTTGACTCAAACCAAAACAGAAACAAAAATCTCTTACTTGAACAAGTCTGTAGATTTTATATGTTTTGGAACGAAAAATCCCTACAAATACTCGACAACTTTTACCTCAAAGACGAAACGTAGCAATCCACTATATCGCTATTTCCATGGAAAATGTTCTGATGAGCCACATTCCTAGGTCCCACCAGCCCTGGAATTCAGAGATAAGACCCGCCATGCCATTCACACTGGAACCAATCCTCCCCATTTACTTTACATTCTGTTTGTAAACAGAGTCATCGTTCCCAAGAACCGTTTCTTCATGGAAAAACTCCTGAAACGATGCCTTCCGGATCACTTTAATCTTAACCTCTTTAAGTCTAGAGTTAACCATTATCTTTTACTATCCTCTTGAACTAAATTTCTTAGTAACTGTCTATCTTTCTGAGATTAGGTATTGTAATTGTTTACACTATTTATAATGTTCGGACTGTTGTCCTCATCTTTGTTGTATTATTCACGATGTTTCAGTCGTTGTACGCTCCGGCCTGCTTCAAGTGATTGGAATTTCGAACTGAAACCTTTATTTCGTCCACCGGGGTAAATTGCTCTCGTTCCACGGGCCATGCCTCTTCCAGGTATCTTAGTTTCAGCTATTTCCCTTTAACTCGACTTTCCAAGTTTCTGTTCATCTCTGCTGCGGCCACCTATGAATTCACAACTCTTTGGGTCAAGTCACCTGGTTACTTCAGCCAATGTTTTTTATCCCCTGGACCAAACATAAATCCACTACCACTACTGCTGCAGTAACCTCAATCAGTAACCCTCTGCCTTGAGTGGCTCGTGCTTCTTGTACTGGGTGAAAATGATTTACAGGATGATTTAATATCGATGGAATCCTACCAATTTTTGTTTTTAAGAATGTTTAACTTTACTGATATATTACTCGATAACGTTATAAAATGTAAACTGCAATTAATGTTTAAAAACTTAAGAAATTCAATTCCTTGGTAAAAGTTTTATCTCATAAATTTGTAAAGGACGATAATAAAGAGATTTCGGTATATGATTCGTTAACGAGAAAGAATGCGTGAAATCGAAATACAAGACTGTAGGAAAAGAGAAGGAAAATGGATTTTAAAAAATTTATAAATATTAGCATTTTCTAACACTGGACATAAAAAGCAAAGACCAGAGAAAACCGAAATTATTTTAGGTTCGAATATTTTGCAGAATTTGCTTGTGTGCTATCACATTTCAGCTGGAGTCGACTTTAAAACACCGAACCAAAATATCAGTGCATTCAAGATTGAACCCACTACCAGTAATATCCGATACTAATAGAACTAACCACATTCGACAGCCATTTTTACAAATACCGATGAAATAACATTACCAAAGAGATACCTACTAGCATTAGAATCCTTACCTATGCATAAAAACGTAATTATATCTCTGTCTGATAAAGGTGGGGGAGTAGTCATCATGGATGCCAAAGACTACAACGAATAATTAGAATACATCTTAAATGACGATAATACTTACATAAATGATCAAACGGTAGGTATAGGCAGACAAAAATACAGCAAAACAGCCAAGAACCTATTTAAAAAAGAAAACACATCCTGGATTAGACTAATAGAATGCAATCCTGCCACACGTGTACTATAGGTCTTACCCGAAACACACATAACCAAAATTCTCGTTGTGTACGGAATACAGTCCACCTAATAAATTAACTAAAGCAATTGCAAAACTCATGAATCCATTCTTAGACACCAACAACAAAACACATATAAATATAGAAAACCAATAATTCGCTATCCTAGTTTAATATCCACCATTAATAGATGAACTGGTGACAGGGAAATGATTAGTATGCTGGCTCTATAAACAGTTTCAACGTCTGTAGGAGCGGCCGGGGAATGTTTTTGTCTGTGAAAATTAAACTTTTGTTGCCTCATATTTCAAAATGGCATTCAGTTTATCAGTCTCAAATTGATTTTTGGTGATGACATGATGGGAAATAAAAGCTACATGGCGACAGACAACTATTTAGTCCATCAGTTTGTTTATTTGTTGTTTTTTACTAATATACTTTGACCAGTTATAGTAATCTGAATATGTTACTGGAATGTGGATAAAAGCTCATCTCAGACATTTAAACAATTCTTTGTCAAGTAGGTGATGAAAGTTAGAATTGTCATTTCAAGTGATTGCGTGTCTGCAAAGCTTTAGTTCTGCAGGAATTTTGCAAAAATGTCTCTCAGAAACAGTTTTATTAGAAATAGCAAAACTATACGTTTTTAAATTTCAATATTTTTTTTAAAAAAGTGAGCGACTGTGTCATATTTTGTGGGGTCGGGTGGCGTAAATTGAATACATGCAATGATAAATGAAGGTCAATATTTAAAAGAAATCAACTTCTGTGTCTGGACAAAAAATTCTTATGAGAAATGCAAGCAAATCAATGAAGTCGATAATGAAATATTAAAAAAAGAAAGAAAATGGAAATCTTCAAGTAACAGAAAATGTTAATTAACTATAATTCATGGCAAATTTTTGGCTGTAAATGGAAGCAAGTGAATTTCACAGGATTTATTCAATAAAGCATATTAAGCATAAAGGGATCGTTGATAATGATAAAATTTGATGCCAAATAGGAGGATTTATATTGAAATATAGAATGTTTGTCTTCGTTTTTTCAAACTCATTAATATTTTGTCTTAATTATTCAGACCTATTAATATTTTGCCTTATTTATTCAGACCCATTAATATTTTGCCTTATTTATTCAGACCCATTAATATTCTGTCCTAATTATTGTGATCCATTAATATTATGTCCTAATTATTCTGACCTATTATTCAGACCCATTAATATTCTGTCCTAAGTTTGAATAAATATTATCAGCTGCAGAATCGATAACATTATGATGATATTTTTAACTTTCTTAATTATATTCGTTTATTTTGAAAACGTTTATAGTCTCAGTATAGTCTGAGATCGGAAGGACAATAAGGATTATCAATTCGGCAATTGAATTTGAGTGAGTGAAACTATTTCACATTAATGCCCGCGGAAATTTCAATTTCTTACATTTTGTTTTATCTGAACGTCTCGTTACTGGCATGTTACAATAGCTGTCATAGTAGAACGTAGCGTGCGGAGGGATTATTTATAGTTTCATATAGCTCACTACTGTCATATAATATTTGAAGAAGAAATAGGCAAAATAATTCCATTACGAAATCATAGCTCAGCTAAATCTGGAGATACAAATCTCTTTTTGCCGATAACTTTTACACCATTCATTAAATTCGTTTTATCCTCTTGTAAATAACCTGCATTGTCAATATTTTCCTCTTGTATATATTGGTCCCTACCAATTGATTTGACAAATAAAGGGATGATTATTCACAGTTATATTTCATCATGCATACAGATCAAGAGGACATTCTAATCACATTCATTTTTATTCAATTTTCTCTTGCGATTTCAATTCGTTCCGGGACACAATATTGCCATTATTACACAGCTTTTCTCATTTTTTCTTTCATCACCTTTTTAGGCTTAGCGGGTCACACAAAGCTAAAGAGAAGAAAATTAAACAGGAAGGTTGTTCAGTGGTAATCTTTCCAGGCACTGTTTCCTTTGAAAAGCCTAAAAAAAGCATATCTCTCAGACAGACTATCATTCAATTTCAACCAATAAATTCTTCGTTTATCCTCAGATTTGCATTTATCTTTCTTTTCTCTTTTTCCTCTTTTTTATCTCCCCATTTATAAACAACTAAGCAGCGAATTTTAAGCACCGGTTAAAATATGCACCTGAAGAAGGCCGAATAATAGTTCGGTTGATATTTGGGATTAAAAACAATGAAAAATGAAGAAAACATTTCAAGAATTTATCGATTAGATATATTTCGTATTTATCGATTAGTTATATTTCATATTTCGTCAATCTTGATATTGTTAAAAACAATGATTTTTACTTGGTCTTCCAAGAAAGATTTGTTTTTTGTTTGTTTTTCTTTTCGTTCATTGCTTTCAAATGACAAGAATGGGATCTTGGTCATTCAAAAGTGTCAACTAGTCGAATCGAGGAGAGCCGGTTGCTGTAAACAAGAAATTTCATTACAATAGCATTACAATTCACTGACCAAAGATTTACTTTGAAATAAAATGGAAATAAATAACTGCCAGGGAGGTGAGAAGCATGAAGATGTCTGTGCTGACAGTTGTTACAAGAGTACTGGAAATGTTTCCGAAGATCTTAGAAAAATATCTAGAAGAAGTGGAAACAGAAGCCCTGGAATATCCAAATTATATCTTTACTGAAAACAACCGAAATACTAAGAAATATATTGAAATACTACGATGACTTGCTGTCACTTGGTCTCGGGGCTTCTGTTATGGAGAATTCTATAATAATTTATTAAGAGAAAGTAATAACCATCTATGATATCAATAAAAGTAAAATCTAAATTCAAATGCTGGTTCCTTCCTGAGATTGCTAGCAAAGATTTATTTTTCTTCTCGTCATGTTTTTGAAGTATGCTTTTTGCTGTATAGCGTCGGCGATTACTACGCACGTGTAGTTAGTTGTTTGTGACTTCCGCCTCGCTCTATAAAACTCTGGTAAAGACAATGGAGTTTTAATCCGGAGTAGATGACAACAATTTCAAAAACTCTTGTTTATTTTCGTATGTCTTTTTGAATTTCTCTCAATGCCAAATCAAAATATGAATCAGAAAAAAAGTTTGGAAAGCAACATAATGAAAACTTCCATTACTGAATTGATGACGCCATGAAGACAGAATTTTACAAAACTGTTTAAAAGAAAACCTCTACTGTATATGTCAGTAAAATTAGCAGGCAATGCCGGTATGTGTATCTTAATAAAAATAAACAACTTGATAAAACTGTCCTCTCAATTAATTTGCTTTTTATCTATTTGAATAATATTCAAATAATAATAATACTGGTAAAGGGTTCATCTAATGAAAAATACAAAATAAAATAGTGAATAATAGTAAAAAATTAAAAGTAATTGTGACGGAGGAGGATCTTGACAAAGAAGAAAGGATAAGTTCTTCAGATCAGGAAAATGTGATAGAAAACGAGTCTCCGGATGATAGCGGAAGGAAGTTGATTACTGATACCGTGTCGTAAAAGAAAACTATACAACAGTAATTGTTAGCAATCTAAAAAAGATGACGGCAAAAATAAATACAATTAAAGATTATTAAAAATAGTTTTTCGTCCAATAAACATTATGACAGTGAATAAGTGTAAATAATTAATAATAATTTTTGACAATGCTTCTCTTAATTAAAAGCAAATACAATACTACGAAGACTAAAATATATTTTATATTTACGGGAACTGGTTAGCACTTAATCTACATCGATGAACACCCAACGCTCAAAATATCTTATATAATAGTAAAAACAATTTTGGGAATTTAAGAGGCCGTCGAGACATGAAAGGATTCATTTGTTCGATTTTCAGCTCTAAAAATAACGGCATTGGCATCGAATAAATTTTTGAAGTTCTTTTAATTATATTTCCTTTTAGAATTTCAAAGATATCTCCGTCTTCTTACTAGTTCTCAGAAGTCTTTTTCATATTTTAGCAACGATCCGAGATAAATGGAAGCAAATGAACAATGGCGATTATATTGGTTACAATTTTTATCCAGACGAGAAATTAACTGTAAATTGAAAGTAGAAATTTCAACAAAAGTGCTAATATAAATATTAATAAATATTGCTATTTGAGTGAAATCATTCTTCTATGTTTTGTTTGAATGCACATTATAAAATATTCGTTTTGTATTCTTCTGATTAGCAGCGGCAGTTAAAGAATTGTCACTATTAATAACTTAACTATTATAAATTGCCAGCAATTCTTTATGAAATCGCAATTAAGGAATTGTCTCAAATAGTTGGATATTAATATGTATTCACTCACTCCCTGGAGTTTTGTCTTTTTAATTTTATCTATTTGCTTTTTAATCAGAATTGATTTTCCGACTATTTTTTTTTTTAGCAAAGAAGTGTGAAAGTTTCGTTGAAAAGTGTAATTACTATCAGAAAAACAAACAAAAAATGTTTATATGTGAAATATTCGTAAAATGACATATTGTCGATGGAGAGGCTAAAAAGTATGTATTTTTGATAGAAAGATAATGACCAGCTGTGAACAAAGACAAAAGTTAGGAAAATAAATTACATCTGATGACGATTGATTCTATCTAGTTAGAATGAAATAATAGATGCTAAATGCTTAAGTAGATAGATAGATAGATAGATAGATAGATAGATAGATAAATAGAAAAAAAAACTGAGATAGATAGATAGATAGATAGAAAAAACTGAGATAGATAGATAGATAGATAGATAGATAGTTAGATAGATAGATAGAAAAAACTGAGATAGATAGATAGATAGATAGATAGATAGATAGATAGATAGAAAAAGGACTGAGGTAGATAGATAGATAGATAGATAGATAGATAGATAGAAAGAAAGAAAGAAAGAAAGATAGAAAATGACTCAGACAGATAGATAGATAGATAGATAGATAGATAGATAGATAGATAAATAAATAAGTAAATAAATAAATAGACATGAACAGGATGAGATAGATCAGTACATTGGCATTGGCGTCGGACATTATTGAGTGAATCAGAAGAATTTATATTGGTATTTAAGAATGACAGATCGTCATGTGTTTAGATCAGGACTAACTTAACTTTTCAATACATTCCACGAACATATTTTGGCCTGGAACTTTGTCTGTGTTCTTAAGATAAAGATTGATCAGCGCCAAAAATAATGGCTATTAACACACACACAAACACATTACACAAGCATCCTAATTTCTCTCTCAAAATGTACGCCAAAATTAAGAGTATTTCTTAAATTTATTTTATTTTACAATTTACTATAATAAATACAATTAAAGAATACCTTCAAAAGTCAAAAGACTTCAAATGGCGATAGAATCGACTTTGATCTTAGAAAAACATTGGGCACCTCGAGGCGGTGTAATGGTCTGCAAGCTTGTCTCACTAGAACAGTTACAACTGAATAGTGAGTACGATCCTGACTGGGTGCCCTATACTTTCGGTCTTGATGGAAAAACACTTGAGAAGGTAGGTGACAAGTTGACCCTATGGATGAATTCCTAGCCAAGAAGGAAGATACGCTATTCCTCAGATATCAATGGCTGATTCAGCATGTAAACTCGTGATGGGTTCGGTCTCGCCGGAGAGATGCGCATATGGAAAAATCCGTATAATGGGTTACAATATAAAAAGCAACCCCAGGGAGGAGAATGTAGAGCCTATGTTCGAAGAAAGTCACACACTCAATGGCTGACAGTATATAAGGAAATCCGGAGAGAAATAAACGTATGCTAGATTCAGTCTCATTCTCCTGAGCTAGGATGAAACTATGGTATTATATTAGATTAGATTAGATTTGCAGGCAGTAGTCCCTTTCTAGCTGTTTTTGTTGCGTACAGATTTCCATTTAACGAAGTATTTCTTCATTGCTGTCTTAAAATTTTGGCCTACAAATATCGTCTTAAATTATCATCGGGGAGATACATACGATAAGTGCATAATATTTATTCCGTGAAACTGATTTTACAAGTACGTGAAATATCTGTCATATCATTGAATAAATAGAAGCAAAAAAAAAACTATCAAAAGCGTTCACCTTCTGCGAAGACGTAACAACACATTATGTTTAGATGTGTCACGAGATAAACGCATGTCGACGTGTTTAAGATACGATGGTATTGATCTCTTGTATTTGATAGAAAAATAATGGAAAATATATGTAGGAGATTAAATCAGTTCGCTCGTCAAAATCGTTTTAAAACTGATCGATATGTCTCAAGAATAATGTTCGCCAGGGAAATTTTCAAACGGAGAAAATATGCACGTTTGCAGGAACTAAGCAGAATGATCAATAACTCAAGTTACCTAGCGTTTCCCGTGTCTCACCAGAGAGATCTCTCAGCTTTCAAAATCACTCCAACACTACAGAAAAATAATTTTGTAGAATTTCATCATTTTAGATTTTAAATTCTCTAAATATTTGGATAAAACCTAAATATAGAGGGGGTAATGAAATATCTATCTATCTATCTATCTATCTATCTATCTATCTATCTATCTATCTATCTATATATATATATATATATATGTGTGTGTGTGTGTGTGTGTGTGTGTGTGTGGGTGTGTATAGTGTGTGTATTAATAACATTATCATTAAAAGAAGAAAGAAAATCACGATATTGATACATATTTTTTCAATCCAATCTAAGCTTTCGGCTTCAGATTTATTGATAATAGATGTCTTGTTTGTTGCTCTGTGTGTGTGTTTGTGTATGTCTGTTTATGCGTAAAGAGGTGGGGAGAGGTGAAACTCGTGACCATATTGCAGATAAATTAATAAAACTAAGTTTTTGCGTTTGCTTACTGTGGAACCGTCTATTTGAAATTGCCGATTTTTATCATAAACTTAAAGCTCCAGATAAAAAAAAACCCCAAGTATTTCTGCCATTACGTGCAGCATTAGATAGACGTCAAGATAGTGGTAAAGAGAAAAAAAGAGAGAGAAGTGAACGACAGAAAGTAGAATAGATCAATGAATATGATGGTTGGCGCTGACGTGTCAAAAGTCATGGACTAGTTAAACGTAAATATAATGGTAGGAAGTGCCAAGTCAGGGAACTACCCAAACCTATATCAATTGTGCTTTGATTCCTACTGAGTCTGTGAATACCGGCTAAGCTGCAAGTGGCAAAAGGACGGGTCATGTTAGCGGGAAACAGAGTTAAAGGATATTTCTGAAATTGATCGAAGATTAAACATACTTTAATCTAGAGTGTCACCACCGTGCATTATCTTGATGAAAATGACAAGACCTTTATCTGTTGTGCTGTGACAAGATATGTGTCAATGTGAATATAGGTGAAAGTTATCACCATAATAAACAACATGAGTGATTGAAGATATATGACATCATTCGTATCTTTTGCAATGTCAATATGACCAGCAGCGTTGACAGATAAGTGGCGATCTACATACCAAAAATAATTATGACCAAAAGCTAGAATTGTCTGTGGTAACATGACAAGAAACACATCGACATTCATTTCAGACGGTACAAAATGTATATACAGCAGCTCATTTCCGCGTTCTTAGTTTCAATGGAATATAGGAACAGAAGATTCACAATGTTCTCCCAGTTAACACTCTGATATCAAACAGAGAGCATCCCCTAGGTCCGTGGCGTTAATTGAACTCCAGATAACTGGGAACGTGTAGCCTGGTTCGATGACTAACAGTTACAAATGTTAAATATGATGATAGGATTTGGGTGTAGCGCTGACCCCACGAAGACATGAAATCCACTTAAGAAGGTGCCGTGTAAGCTAGCGGTGTTCCGTAATGTTGTGGGATGTGCTCACGTGGTACTAGTTGGGTTCGCTTATCCAAACAAAATCATTGACACGTGACCGCTGCGTTGAATTCATTCGAAAGCATTTATATATATGTAAAGACACCCTGAATGAATTAGTTACTTTGTTTAATAAATTCATTTCGTTTTTTGCCTTGAAAAAGTCCACATTGGACGAAACGCGTCGGCTAATATTACAGTTTTTCTATTGTCTTTTACATTTATAAATATAGTCTTTTTCTACAGGTCAATCCTGAGAAATTTTTCATATATATATATGATAGAAATTAAGGAGAATTTAAGATAATTATAATTAAGTAATTAATCGAGGCTAGAAGAAACCTCAACAGAATGCACTGGATGGCCGTTTCGTCCTATATTTGGGAATCATCAGCACTGCGCATCCACTACCGAGAATTGAAACCCGGACAGTTACTATATGAGGCAAAAACTATAACAACTGTACCAACGGGCCTCGGTGACGCAGCGGTAACGATTTTGCATTCTGTTTTGGTTTCTTGTAGATTCGATGAATTACTTAATTATTATTATCTCAAATCCTCCTTAATTTCTATCATTTGTATATTCTTGCTTGAACCGGCTTCTAATGCTCTGGATGGAGCGGCTTGGGATAGTAGTCGTGGCTCTCGGGGGCACAGTCCTATGGGTAACGGAAACTTGGATGAGTTCTAACACGCAATATCGAGTCTAATTCGTTACCTCTTAACTTAAAACAATATACACTAGAAACATCTGACAACAGTTTTATAAATGAGGATCACATCATTCAATGGATTAACAGGATTTTAATGCATACATTATGTTCTACTAGCGAAATCATTTCGCCATTAATCGCATTAATATTGCTGATTGATTCTATGTATGATTATTTCTTCATATATATATATATATATATATATATATATATATATATATATATATATATATATATACATATATATTGTGTTGGTGTTAATAAAATAGTGCTTGATGTAGAATAACGGAGCTATAACATTTATATTAATAATAATAATAATAATAATATATATATATATATATATATATATATATATATATATATATATATATATAAATAATAAATTTACCTTTTTTTCTTCACCGGTAGTACAGTTTAGAATTTCATGCACAAGGCAAACTTCATATGCTGAATAAAAACTGACCGTTACATAATTTAAATTTTGATATACGTATCGGGCTATAGCAATAGTGGAGCAATCCATATTATTCACGGGGTGTGTTTAGAAAAAAACATATAAAAAAATTAAATTAAATTAAAAATAAGTATAAATAAGTATTCTATTCATTCATACTTATTTTTAGTTTAATTTTTTTTAAAAATATTCCTGTTTCGGTATGAAAAACGTAAACATTAAAAACATCTTTGAAATTTACATAGTATTTCTTTCAACATATGCAAGCTGTATATTCATTATCTTTGTTCGTATAACATAGTGAATGTGGTTTCCATCGAAGGATTAATAAAATCATATTGAGGAATTAAACCATAATATTTAAACAACCATACATATTTTGTTATAACATTATGAATTCATTTGATACTTTTCAGAAAGGAAACTGACTTTTAAATGATAGGAATAAATTTGCTCCATGGTCAATTTTGATCTTTTTGTCTACCGTTTGTGTTGACAAATCGACAACATTGACAAATTCATAGAATAGAAGACAAAAAATATCACTGAAAAAATTGATTATATCCTGATCCTGTGTAAAAGCATCTCAAAGGGAAATCATTTGGACGAGAAAGGTGGGGCCGAAAGAGGTGAACAAGCTACAGAGAAGGCCGCAACCTCGAGTGAACCATCAAGAAAAATTTGTAAAACGTGGACAGAAGCAAGAATGAGGACATCAAGGTCGAGCACACACAGAGACGGATTCTAGAAAAGAAGATATAACAGAGAATTACTGAGTGCGATAGTTATACCTTCTAGCAGAAGTCTGAAGGATATTCATTTTTCCACTGAATACCATGTGGCTGGAATCAGTAAATATCTTGATCTATCTATCTATCTATCTATCTATCTATCTATCTATCTATCTATCTATCGCAGTCTGTTTCTCATCTATCTATCTATCTATCTATCTATCTATCTATCTATCTATCTATCTATCAATCTCAGTCTGTTTCTTATCTATCTATCTATCTATCTATCTATCGCAGTCTGTTTCTTATCTATCTATCTATCTATCTATCTATCTATCTATCTATCTATCTATCTATATATATATATATCTATCGCAGTCTGTTTCTCATCTATCTATCTATCTATCTATCTATCTATCTATCTATCTATCTATCTATCTATCTATCTATCGCAGTCTGTTTCTTATCTATCTATCTATCTATCTATCTATCTATCTATCTATCTATCTATCTATCTATCGCAGTCTGTTTCTTATCTATCTATCTATCTATCTATCTATCTATCTATCTATCTATCGCAGTCTGTTTCTCATCTATCTATCTATCTATCTATCTATCTATCTATCTATCGCAGTCTGTTTCTTATCTATCTATCTATCTATCTATCTATCTATCTATCTATCTATCGCAGTCTGTTTCTCATCTATCTATCTATCTATCTATCTATCTATCTATCTATCTATCTATCTATCGCAGTCTGTTTCTTATCTATCTATCTATCTATCTATCTATCTATCTATCTATCTATCTATCGCAGTCTTTTTCTTATCTATCTGTCTATCTATCTATCTATCTGTGGGAAATATGTAAATCCTAATATATATATATATATATATATATATACACAATATTCATATCAGCTTTTATTCTTAAATCCTGGTTAAATGTTACGAAATAAATGCATTTTATAATAGACATAGATCATACTATTTGGTCGGTTAAATCATTTCGGATAAAAAAGCTTTATAAATAACAGGTTTAGTTTTGAACTGGAAATTACTTTCATGAGAATAAATCGACGAACGTAGTTTTGCGATAGATTCCTTTCCATCGAGAAAAAATATTTACAAAAAATACATCCACTGTTTATCAGATTAAAACTTCAGAATTTTCTTTTTCTAAATACCAAAAAATAAATAAAAAGCAGTGTCAGTTGAAGATAAGCTTTCTTTCTAAACTTTATAATAGCATGTGACAAAGTGTGTATAGCTTTTTAGGGACACACCTACATAATCAAATAATGTATCTCAACCACAACATACGCACAATCAAAGTATGACGCACACACTCATGTTCGTGAATGCGTCAGTCTGCCAACAGGTTTCGGGGTATATATTTCTTGTGCTATTTTCATAGAATATCATCAGATGAGTCATTTTTTTAGCTTTCCTAATTTGGACATTTTTCGCGATCATAAGATATGCTTCTTTCAGGAAAACGAATGCCCATAATTTTCTCTGTGTTTCAAATGAAAAAGGAACCGTTTCTCTAAGCTTTTTCTTAAAAAAACTGCCAATTAGCGGAAGAAACTACCGTGTGGATGCTTCCCTGACCACTACAATAATAAGGAACTCAATTCAACTATTAAGCACTAACTATCCACTTCATCTTCATAGCACTCTCATTTTTCTACCTCCTCTTTAATTTATATCGTACATTTCATTCATCATAACCATTTTAACAATAATCCTCTACCTTGGTGTGTAGTATTATTAAAAAAAAGAAATTGTGCCGTGAGAATTTACAATGTTGTATTGGAACGGTTCTGTGATCTTTACGATGTCTAACAAATTCGAATAACTCATCATATCTTCGGTAAACCTCAATTAGTCTGTTATCGAGCCACTCGAACAGATCTGTATGTCGAATAATTGATTTTGAATGTTCCGCTGATTTCAATGCCGTTCGAGTGTTGATTCAAGATAGCGTGTGTACGAGGCGAACAATTACCAGCAAAAACCTAGAAAATTTGAAAAAAAAATCATGAAAATCATACACGAGTAACTGAACCATCTTTGTGATATGATTGGAATCAAGACTCAAAAGGTGAACTCAAAAGGAATATCAAGTAGCATTGGACGGTCATCAGTGTGAGGACTTCCGAGGTGCTTTTGTCCCTCGGAAGATATTTTTGGATCGTTGTGCACATTCAGATAGTGTCTATCTCCGAAGGTAACATGACCAAATTTTAATAATATGGAATTAGTCATGGTTTAATATTGCAAGCATAATGCAGGACTTTTTAGAAAAAATCTCTCTCTCTCTCTCTCTCTCTCTCTCTATCTGTATATATTCCACTTGCCTGAGGAGACCTCACGGTCGAAACCCGTGTTGCGAGTTTGGTTGTCATTTTAAACTTATCTTATATATATATATATATATATATATATATATATATATATATATATATATATATATATATATATATAACGTTTTTGGTTATAATGTGAATTTGTTTTAGTATATATATTTTATTTTCATATTTTTGCTACACGCGTTTCCGGTCTCGTGACTTTCTTCAAGCAAATAAAAGTAATAAATTTTTAAAAGGAATAAATTTTCCTTACGTTCTTTTAATGTTTCATTGTTTGTTTTCTGTATTTGTTAGTGAGCCTTGAACTCTTTTCTGGACTTTTGGTAAAAGTGAATTTCTGCCCAAGTGTTAATAAAACCATTAGGATTGGTATGAGAGGTGGTCATGATAGATGGTTTGGTGAGTGATGTCTTCCTATTCCTGTCTGTGTGCGTGTTCCTGTTAGCCTGTGTACGTATATTCCCTCCCCATATATACATACTGTCTTATAATAAGGGAACAACATACACATATATGTATGTACACATACACTGATGCATACATACGCCCCACGCACATATACACACAAAAACAAACACGCACACTCTTCCTGTGTTTGTGTGTGTGCCCGTGAACAGTGTAACTGGTTTTGCCATTCTATGTATATATATTTGGAGGGGGAGGGAATATACATATGAAGGCTAAAAGGAACACGCACGCACACAGGGATAGGAAGACATCTCTCATCAACACATCTATCATCACCACCTCTCATACCAATCCTAATGGTTTTATTAACACTTAAGCGGAAATTCACCTTTGCCAACAGCCCAGAAAAGATTTCAAGGCCCATTAATAAATACAGAAAACGAACAATGAGGCATTAAAAGAACATAAGAAAAATGTATCCCTTTTAAAAAGTTATACCTTTCATTTGCCTGACGAAAGTCACGAGAACGGAAACACGTGTAACAGAAATATGAAGAATAAAATATATATTGAAAGAAACCCACATTTTAACCAAAAACATTTGCAGTTTCTCTCTTTTTTAAATATATATCTATATCTATATATATATATATCTATATCTATATATATATATATATATATATATATATATATATATATATTACAATGAATCATTCTAACAAAAAGTAGATTAGTAAAGTTAATGATATAAAATGGCGAAATCCTTTCGTAAATATTTTCGCCATTTTATATCATTAACTTTACTAATCTACTTTTTGTTAGAATGATTCATTGTAATATAAACTGAACTGCACCACATATCTCTCTTCATATATATATACATATATATATATATATATATATATATATATATATATGTAATGAGAGTTATTTTTTATTTTCCAAAGTATTTTTTTTGTTTTTTAAAACTGTGCTTTTTGGTTGATATACCTATCTCATATTGTAGGAATAAATTCTAATAAAATGTCGAATTGACTGATTTGTTTTTTATGGTTTATCAACTCTTTGTGGATTAATACCGAACATATTTTGTATTGCAAGAACAAATCTTTTTTTCGATTGAATATTGCAAATTGATTTGTTTTGAGAATAACAATGATTTTTCCAGATAGACCTCCTAATATTTAATCCATAGATTAGTGCTGTAAATGGATTCATAACTTTCCTAAGGGTATTTGTGCGTAAGTGAATGCAACTAACATGTCTGGAATTCGAACTCGATGCTCAGATTTCTCATTCCGTGTTGCTATACCAGCCGCATATCCAATCTAATTTTGAAAGAAAAAGCATTAACTCTTTCTCTTCAAAAGATACACATTATTTAAACGTTCAAATGTCTTGTATCAGTAGCGCAGTATGAATCACTTCGACGAGAAGATGTGGACAAAAATGACCACTAAACAGAGTTTAGAATTAAAAAGAATTATTGCAAGAAATACGTTAATTTAAATAAATTTAAATTGCAATATGAAATTGTTTTGCAAACTTAAATTTATAACTATAAATATACGATTAACAATTTTAGAATATGAGATAGATAGATAGATAGATAGATAGATAGATAGATAGATAGATAGATAGATAGATAGATAGATAGATAGATAAGAATTGAAGTTAAATATGGATTAAAATCCGACAGAATAATTGGATAAGGAACAAATAGGAAAATCTTATAAATTTACCTTCTTTAGCTTTTATTTAAAAATCATCAGAAATTAATAATGGAGAAGAAAAGAAAATTCTGATATTTTTATTTTTGCGTTGTTTGTTTTTCATTGGTTAAGTAGAATTCACGTGTATTTGTCTTGTTTGGTAACGTTCGTTTGTATAATTCTTGTGTGTTTTTGTTTCATTATTCTAGTTGGTGAATTTGGTTGATAATGTGTGTACTTCTACGCGTCTAGTTGAGATTTTTTTCTGCCTGTTGGAGTCCGCATTTTGATTTGGGCTGTTTTGTGTGGGAGTGAAAGAATTTAAATTGCACCGTTTTCTGGATGTGGATAGTCTGATTTTATATTTTTTAAGTATGAATTTTTTAAAATTTGGTAATATAATAAAATGTATTTAGGGTATGTCTATTGATAGGAAAATATTTATCAGGATTTATTCTAAATATAACATGTAGCCATACACAGCTGGTCGATCAGAAAAAGCGTTCAATTGGAATAGAGCAAAAACAACATCAATTTTAGATGTAACAGAACCTGTCTTGTTCAATTACTTTAAAAAACTTTCATTAAAAAAACATTTTGAATTAATGCAGTTACTGATATAACAGAAGTAGTCTGTATTTATTCAATCGTAGCCGAGGACATGAAGGGGTAACACAGGCAACATGAAGACCCAGTTCAGACCACAATTATTTGGAGTTTTTGAAAATCAATTTGTCAGTGTGCTACCAGTGATGTAAAAGAGAATACATTTATAAAGCAGTTGTTAAGTTGGATGAAAATTGGTTGAAAGTTAAAAAAAAAAAAAAAAAAAAGAATAAGAAAGAGACCAGAAAAAATCGCCATTTTTCGCTATTTACGATGGTGGACTCAATACTCAATGAACACGTTAAATGAATGTTAAACAATCAACTTATTGTTGGCTACAATTGAGTGGAGTTTGTGTTGGATTGCTTAGAAATTGAGCGAGTTTTTAGTTTAAAATTTGTATTGATACTTTAGACATTTTTTCATACCTATTTTCGAATCATACTTTTGGCAGGCATTATTTCTTAAACTAACAGCATTTCCCTTTTCACATCAACATTCAATAAAAAATATCTATTCACATGATTTCTTTTTTCTTTGTTATTTAGATACGGGTCTCTCCAAATAGGAGATTGTTATAGATTTTGGTCCTATTGTCAGCAGTGCGTTTTCGTTTTTCGCTAAACGCAGTGGCGTAGAAATAAAAATGAGGTAACGTTAAGCTCGTCAGAATGTAAGTAATCTACGTACCGAGTTTGAAGGAAATCGGAGGAAAGAAGTTGAATCGATTTTTGACCGGCTTTATCGATAATTGATTTTTTTTTTAAATATCGATTTTTTACGAACCTATCTCTTACATTGTAAAATGTATGTGGCAAGTTTGGCCACATTGGTTGGATGGATATCGTGTGAAAATGTATCACACGGACACACAGATACTCTCTGTTTATATATATATATATATATATATATATATATATATATATATATATCATACAAGCATTATACACATGAACGCTTCCAAACAATAGAATTACACGTGAAGTCAGATGAAGCTTAAATGAAAGCGAAACATGTTTAATCTGTAAAAGTTTCCTATTTGTTCCTTATCCTGTCATAGATAGGTCTGAAGAATCCAAGATAAATTGATAGATATTAGGTAGATATTAACAGTGAAATAGGTTTTATGAATATTTTGAAATGACAGTAATGCAAAGGCAGTTATTTCTTCATCAGATTAAGTTGCCCTACACGTCTATTTCCGGGGCGAATATCGTTCATATTTAGGTCATAGCACTTTACTAGAATTCGAGTCCTGTCAGTAATCATGTTACCTTTGCACTCACCAACTTGTCGCAGACAAATTGACAGACAGACACATAGATAGATAGATAGATAGATAGATAGATAGATAGATAGATAGATAGATAGATAGATACATCGAAATCATCTGTTATAAAAGGCTAAACACACAAATTGGTAGTCAGGCGTGAGTTCACGAAAATAAAAGAATTGTAAGATAATATTCAGGAAGGAAAGACGAAGTTAATTTGACATGGCACGTAATATATAGAACAAATATATTAATATGGTTCTCAAAACAAACATGCTCACCTCATCTGGTGTATTGGAGCAACATAATCGTTCACCGCCATTTTGCCATATTTTGGTCTAACGTAATCTTATTAAAGGTAGATAAAAAGAAGTTAGAAAGAAAGTGAAAATCAAAAGCAAAACAATGACAAGTGGGAGTTCAGAATGTCGAGGAGGGAAATATATCGAAATATGGAGGCACTCATTGTTCATTAGTCAAACAAACCATTCAACAAAATATGCTGCGAGAGATATTCATTTTCATTTGCCAATCGCAATCATCAAGGCAACAGACATGTAGGAAATGAGGTTAAACTTTTTGTGTCCAGATGTTTGATTGGCTGTTCATGTTTGAGTTTATTTTCTCTTTATCTTATATGCTTAAGTCAGTGTGTAAAAATAAAAGAACGGATGTATGTGTGTGTTCTCTAGTTTCTTTTCTTCTTTGTCTTTGTGGACGTGTTTAAATGACAATGTGCGTCATCACGTGTGTTGGACTCACTGCAGTTTCACCTTTCATATTGACAAGAGATCAGTCTTCATTTTCGCCTTGCTCGTAGTTGGCCAATATTGTCAGGATTTGATAAACTTGTCACTGTCGATGTTGTAGATGACCCAGTAACAAGAGCAAAAAATAGAAAAAGCAATTGGAAACGCGATTCTTGACACAAAGTCAATCCGTCGAGCGCGGCGGATCCCTTGAAGCGTGTAGACAGGTCGGCCGTCCGTGCTGCGTTTTCGAACAATTTCTGTCAACTGCAAGAAGAAAAAAAAATGAAAGAAAAAGAATATACATTTTCAAATGAACAGAAAATTTAAATATAATCAAGATAGCAAACTTGGATCTTCGTTCCTGCAAATAAAACAAAAAACGGAGACAGTTTTATATTGAAACCGTTATTATTCATGTCTCAGCAACATTTTTTGTTTTTTTAAAAGCGAGGATTAGAATTTTAATAAAGCCTAAGCATATTAAAGTGAATTTATACATTTTCTTTGTTTTTTAGAATTGACAACAAAAATAATAAACAATATTTATTTATTAGATTCATTTTAAATTATTTATTTCTTAGATTATTTATTGAAAGGGTTGTCAAAAAATTGATACGAACTTTATAAATTGGCAAATAAAAAGGATTTCCTCATAGTTGGTTCACATATTTTAATAATTTATTAAATCTTTATAAATTTGTTAATAAAAATGTTTTTATATTTATTTCTTTATAAATTGGTAAATGATAAGTCTTGTATTACATTAGTTTTAATTGTATTAGGTTTTAGAATGTTGTAAATACAAAATTATTTCAGTAAATAAACAATCTAAAAAATATTTAACAAATTCGTTGTAAATTCTCATGAACAAAAATGTATATATATATAAATTAACTTTCATAATATGTTTGGGTTTTATTTCAATTCTAATTATTACCTTCTAAAACAATAAACATTGCCTAAGGATTTAAGGTAGTTAAATAATAGCTGTGTAAATGGAAAAAAAAAACATCTTTTTGATAGTGCTTTTTTTACGGTCACGAAGATCCGAGTTTCCCATGAATAGATTACCTTTTGAACTGAAATTCTAAATCAGACAATTCAAACATGAATATTGATAACTGCCATGTTATTTAGGTTATACGAATAGAGTTTCAAGTAAAATTATTTACTTTCATATAATTTGTTTACTATAATGTCATTAATTTTATGCAATTTCAATTATCACGATTTCATTGTAATCAATTAAAAATAGGATTAACAATTTCTTTAAATGTTCCCTAATCAAATACCAACCATGCTTATTTTAAGAACACGTATGGAAATTAAATTTTTCATCGATAATGAAATATTCATATTTTTTTATTGGAATTGAGGTACTCCAGATGACTTAAAAACGGAGACTGATACTAGAAATTCAGGTGAAGTTTCTGGAAAGATGTTTATATAAATTTCTAATGTCGGATGTTCGAAAAGTACTGTTGACAGTACCATAAATATCTATAACACTGTACAATTTGGAGAGACCCGTATCTAAACAACAACAAAAAAAAAAAAGAAGAAGAAAAAATATGAATAGGTATTTTTATTGAATTTTGATGTGCAAAAGAAAAATGCTGTTAGTATAACGAATAATGCCTACCAAAAGTATGATTCGAAAATAGGTATGAAAAATAGGTCTAAAGTATCAGTCATTGTGGAAGAGGTTTCCTCTTTTATGTGTAGCGTCTCTTCCGAATATGGGGGATCATAACTCTTCAAATCTTTCGACCCCTTTTTAGCCTTTAACTGTTTATTTTTCTTTACTAAGGCTTGCGCTATCCATTCACACAAACCCGTGAGGTATCTATTTCGCAATATGCCTTGTGAGGGTTAATTACTCCAAGCCCACTTTCCTCATTATGTGTATAAAGAATTTCAGCTGTCTTATCTCGATTCTGAGTATGTGTGTTTTTTATTACCATTTTCTTTAAAGCTTCCTTGTTTGTACGCTTTGACAATGGAGTTCTCAATATCCTTCTGTAGAACCACATTTCTGTTGCCTCTTGTTTTCTCTTTATCTGTGCAGAGAGTGCTCAGAATTCACTGCTATATATGAGGATGGACATCACATAGCAATCGGGCACCCTTTTCGTTGTTTTAAATATTTTTTTCTGTTTTTCAACCCTTTGCTTTGTGTTTCAAATTCCCTTTTGCTAGTGCAATGCGTGTTCAGATTTTGATGAGACATTTTCTATCCTCTGTTAAACACTTGCCAGATATTCTACGCTTCCTTTATGCTGGCATTTCTAATTTGTAACTCGGATCTTTGAAACTTGTTCTTTTGCTGATCACAATAATTTCTGTCTCCATGGCTTTTGTTCTCGTTATCTTTTACTACTCTGTCAAAAAGGACACTGCAACAGATCTCGTGTTGTTTCCGTCTTTTTCTGTAGAAAATGCATCTGCTCTGCTATCGCCATCATTATTGGCGAAAAACTGTCAAGATTTTATAAACTATTTATATATTCTATTCATCTTAAATTTTGTGATTCATTGTTGTCGTTAAGTATATATGCGCGTGTATTTGTGTGAATGTGGGTGTGTCTGTATATATGTGTGTGTATGTTGAGAGCGTTCACGTGTTAAAGGTTAGGGTTATTTTGTAAATTCAGTATTAAGTACACTAATTAGCGTTGCCTGATTTAACCTTTTTGATCTTTTCCACAAAGTCTGATGACTTCTTGCAAGATTTTCGAATTTTCACGGAGATTTTCATTTAAAAATTGTATATTTTGATTATTTTATTTAACATTTCACCCCAAGAAAGGTGGGGGTGCCACTAGCACACAAGGGGTTACAGAGAGTGAGAGAAAGAGTAAAGAGGGGGGTGTTTGAGGAAAGGATAAAGAGAAGGACGGGGATCGGGATCAAGACATCAGAAGATGTCGATTGACATTATATTTGAATATTTGAAGAGTATAGCTATCAGGGAAGTAAGTAAGAGGAAAGGAGTTCCACTGTCGGGAAGTGCGTGAGAAGAAGTTTTTGGAGTAGAAGAGGCGGTTACATTTAACTGTGTTGACTGTGAAAGGGTGGGATCGAGATGCCAACCTAGTAGCACGCTTAAATTCATGCAGTTGAGATACCAGAGAATGTAGCTTATCAGATCAGTTGCCACGAAAATATTTGTAGAAAGGACAGAGGGAAGCACATCACGTCCGTGAGAAATGATTGTAGACGAAATGCCAGATCAGGATCTATCATATTGCATATCCGTCTCTTTGTATCCAGAGAGAGGGAGAGAGAGAGAGAGGAGAGGAGAGAAAAGGAGAGGAAAACAGACAGTCAGAAAGATTTAAAACTTGGATTTAAAAAAATAAATTCTCTATCGATGGATATTTTTATGTACAATGTGCCACTTGAAGTCGACTTGTCCTTACAATACTTTTTCATCGATTTTCTGGTTATTTTGCATCTTGGATTTAAGTACGAGTTGATATGAATTTGTATCTACTCAGATGTGCGGATGGTGAAATTGTTAGCGACTCGCAACGAGAAATTGTCTTGCGACGTTCGAATTCCAGTCGGGTTTGTTACATTCACTTTCGCACAAATACCCTTTGGAAAATTATGAATGCACCTCTTCAGCTTTAGTTGGCAGCAAGTCAAGGAAAAGCAAAACTCTGAATTCCCAAATCCGGATAGATGGAACGCGTTAGCGTGAGGAGAGGTAGTCGTCTGAGGGACGGAAAACCAGATGCATCATAAAACAGAGGTTGGGCGTGGAAACCCACCCCGTAGATCAATACGATTATAGAAACCCCAACAGAGGCGTTATGCGTTACGCGGCACCAGGAAGATTAATAATAAAAAAAAAATAATAATAGATACTGTTTAGATATTTTCTTTTATGATGCAAAAAAATGTGTATATTATCTATGGTCTCACTTCAATGAAGATGTCCTGAAAAAAAATTAAGTAGCCGATAAATTCCTTATTAGTTTTTGTAAGTTTTTTTTTTTTTTTTTTGCTTTTAGCTGCCTCAGTTAAATTTAGAATTCCGACACAAACTCAGTATGAACCGGGGTTGAGTAAGAATGACGAATTTTTCATCGGTGGAAATAAGCCTATTACCCGAAAAAGGTAATTGTGGATTTTATTGTCTACTAATTATTTGCTCTGTAATAAGAAATATATTGAGCTCTTTTTGAGGATCAGTTTTAATATTTTATATTACTAGGATACACTTGCGAACGGATTTATTATCTTTACTATATATATATATATATATATATATATATATATATATATATATATATATATATATATATATGTAGAAATATACTTTTAAGGTGTGCTATATTTATGGGATAAAGTGCTCAATATCAGAGATAGAGCGTGTGTAAATATAAAAGTGAACATTGAAGTCAACACTTAGAGGTGACAGTCTGTTTCATGCTAGACGCAATCGTCAGGACATTCGTGACCTGACGATTGGATGTAGCATGAAACAGACTGTCGCCTCTTAGTGTTGACTTCAATGTTCATTTTATACACACACACACACACACACATATATATATATATATATATATATATATATATATATATATATATATATATATATATATATACAGGGTGTCTCCGACATAATGGACCGACATTAGATAGGTGAAGACACCAATGCACTTAACGTCTTATGATCACTGGGAACTATTTCTTAGATGTACATGTGGAAGGTATTTCTACCGCAACCTATATATATATATATATATATATATATATATATATATATATATATATATATATATATATATGTATGTATATATATATATATATATATATATATATATATATATATATATATATATATATATATATATATATATAAATGTAATGAAAAACAAACCACTTTAAGGTACCATTACGATAATTTATTTCACCCAAAATCCTTTTTTAAGGATTCAGGATCATCAGGTAAAACTTCCAACAACGAATTGAGAGGAAAAATGCGATTAAAAATTGATGGGTAGTGTAATTTTTGTAATTTAATAGAGGGGGTTGAGAGTGGCAGTTAAACAGACAATATAAAGTATAGGGAGGGGTTAATTTTATATCTCTCTTAAGTATGTTTTATATTGGAGTAGGAGGAGTGACAGAACCATGACCTATTTAGATGGTTAACAAAACGGAAGTGAAATGTTGAAAATGTATACAAGTGAGTCTTATGGTAAAGAGAGAGATAGGGGGTGGAAGAGAGATGGAGTTGTTATAATTTTGTTTTAACAAAATTATGTAAAAGATAGCTTACAATGTTTGATAGAAAATTCGATGTCTGAAAAAAATTTTGTTATTAACTTAAATCTTTAATTTTTTAAGTAAATAGTTTCAGGACTAAATATAACTATTATTGTAATAAACATATTTATCTAGGACATAAAGAAATATTTAAAATTTTAATAGTTTATTCACCCGACTAATTGTATTTCCACAACATATAAAGAAAAAACAGTAACAATAACATCTATTTTAATATTTAAAATTAATTTATGAATGAAATTTTTATTTATTATATTGGTAAATTAAATTAAAGATTAGGTTTCATTATTTAATAGGATTTGAGGGAAATATTAATTTTCATTTATTCATATATGTCTCACAAATGTATTCATGTGAATCCCTACATACATACGATCATTAACAAGTCCAAAAAACACATAGAAACACATGAGATAATTTACACAAAAATTCATTTATCCTCGTACATAAACTATATATACATTTTACAATCTTTATCTATATTTTAATATTTGAAATATATATAGATTTTAGTTTGATTCCATAGTTAAAATTTAATTTTAGGTGATTTCGGAAGTGTCTCATTTTAAAGGAATTTAGCTAATATTATTACTATTATTAATAGTTAAAGAATGGTATATTTAAATTTAAATTATCAATTTTGAAATGAAACTCCCTTCAGAAGATAACAAAATTTAAATTATAGAATATTACAAGAGAAGGATATTACAAATTAAGAATAGTACATTTAAAATGTCATTAGAAAGACCCAATATTTCATTTAAAATCAATTCATGCACGTATGCACATATATATATATATATATATACACACACACACACACATATATATATATACATATATACATACACATACACACACATATACATATATATATATATATATATATATATATATATATATATATATATATATATATATATATATATATATATATATATATATATCTAAATTCCAAGAGGGTAGAATGCAGGGAGAACTCACTGTCCTGGACAGAGTAAGAAGATAATATAAATGGCTCAAACACTAATATTCCATGGTTATCATTTATTACACTGGAATCGTAATCACGATCCAATTTATCAGACCGACAAAGTCAATTTGTAGGTCTGATTACGATTCCAATGTAAGAAACTTAAGCGTGGAATATTAGTGTTTGAGCCTTATATATATATATATATATGAATAAAGATATACTCCATCTGAAATTTTCCACACAAATGCACACACACATATATATATATAAATGTGTTTGTGTGTGCGTAGATATATGTGTGTGTATAATTGTTAAAGCTGTGTTTGGGAGAGAAGGTAATTTCTTCTTTCACACTGACTCCAATACGAAGTATTTGAGCCAGATTAAAAGGTAAATATGTCGAAAGCTAATTTTTAAGATCAGAATTCAATATCTGGAAAGATTCGTTCAGCAAAATCTACCTAGCCTTTCTCTATTTCCATATATAGAGGTTTGTCTGCATGCACGCACGTGTATAAAATGTTGCGTGTACACACATATAAGTTGATAGAGTGTATCGATCGACGCTTGCTTTTGTAAGAGCTTGGATAATTGTATTACAACCTACGACTACTACCAAAATGAAATCGTCCTCCTCTTCCTCCTACATTACTTTCACAGACAACATTATACAAAAATAATCTACGGTAATGTTGTGAGCCATACGTAGAATACGACACTGTAGGAGAAAGCCAAGGAGATTTACAACTCAGTTTTTAAGTCGTTTAAAATTGGGAATTTCAATAACAAATAACAAATCCAAATGTGAGGTGTATTTGGTATAACGAGTTACAATTCACAGTATCAAAAATATTCGACAGTATAAACACAATTTTAATACAAATGGTAATTATAATATTAGCCATTTCCCTATGAGGAACCATTCGGAATTCATTGACCAAGCAGGCTTTAAAACTTTCAATTGAAATTTATAAAAACTTTGTATTAGAAAAATAGTTTCTCAAGTCCAGTATTTATTATCGCTCTTTCCAGTATTAAGCGAGTAAATGAGTTACACTATTTACAGTATTCAGACTATTGTCCTCATATTTGTCAGCATATATATTACAACGTTTAGCTCCGGCCTTCTTCAAGTGGTTGGAATGTCGAACTGAACTCTTTATTTCGCTCACTGGGGTAAATTCTACTTCCACGTACCATACTTTAAAGGATGTCAGTTACCAGTTATTCCCTGTTAATTCTCCTCTCTAAATTCTCCACTGCCTTGACTGGATATTGAACTCACACTCTTTGGGTCTTATTACTGGATCTAACCAACGCCTTTATCCACTGAAGACATCTGTATATGCATTTCTGGGTATTATAAACCTAATGTCTTCAGCAACCATTTTTTTACCAGTGCTCATGCATATTCTCTCCCTTTTATTTGTGCTGTTGAAAGTCCTCAAGAGATGTGCCTTCTTTTTCTTTGTTTCTGAATCTATGGCACAAGTCCACAAGGTATGAAGAGGAAGGGTCCTTTCTAATATTTACAGCTTTCATTTGCTGGAAGCCATTTTAAATCTTTGATCTGAGAAATCTGACAGTTTATATATTTCTGAAAAATTTTGTCGCCAGGTCTGACATCCATATGAAAGTTCCGATCACACGAGGCCATTTAAAAATATAACCCGAGCCTAAAAGCTAATGTTTTATTTTTGTACAAATTTGCTGTATTGGACATAACTAACCCACGCAAAGTTAATCTATATTCAACTTCTTTATTTTTTACATTAAATTTGTTATAACTGGCCATATGGTATGTAAATTGTTTAGTACTTACTAATTCCAAAGCCTGTTTTGATGATTGAAGGAATGCCTTATTTCCTACTAATACACATGAACATTGATAAAGCTACGATAAAAATCTGAATTGCAAGAATGTTCTCCTAACTTGGAAACTTATCGAAGAAATTGACCTGAAAATATATAGCTTATTTATAATTATTTATTCAGAGACATAATATGATAATTACTGGCCAATTTACAATTAGGTACTGCGTAATTATATAAAACTAGGCCATCTAAGTGTGCTTACGCTGTCTTCAGAATTGTATATACATTTCTGCTAGTGTAATCCGTCTCTAAAGTGTCCGCCTGTGCAGAATAATTTGTCTTTTTACGGGAACAAATTTAGCTGAAATCAAGAAAGAACTCACCTCTATATTCTCAGGCTGAGAGGCGCTACGCATGGTCATGACACGCTTCAACTGATGTCTGTCCAAAATATTGACGAAAGCAAATTCAAGAAGAGCTGCAAATACAAAGCAGAGACAGGCGGCCATCCACACATCGATAGCTTTGATGTAAGACACTTTCGGAAGAGTAGTGACCGCTGAAGACTTTTGTGTGGTCATTGTGAGTACAGTGAGAATACCAAGCGAGATGCGCGCTGGGACAGCGTCAACATTCAGCCAGAATGATACCCAGGAAATGGCTACGATAAATATGCTGGGAATGTAAATTTGAATCATGTAGTAGCCAAGGTTACGTTTTAGCGTAAATCGTACTTCGAGGCAGGAAAAGTTACCTGAAATTGAAGATTTATTCATATATTTAAATGTGTGAATGACATTTTCTTTTAAATATTATAATTAAAAACATTGTAAAGTAGCTGTTTATTGCTTGTAAAATTTCGCATAGAAATGTTACAGATTCGTTTATGTTATTTACATGTTGTTTTCTCATTACATGCGTAAGTCTTTTTCATCAACATTATAATTTGCATTTGAAGTAACATTTAACACAATGCTCGATGAGATTTTACTATAAGCAGATTGTTATTTACTGGAACAACAGTAGTAGGGAATACAAAAGATATTTAATCCCACGCAAGGCAATAAAGCCACTAAAACGCTTTAGAGACTATGAGGAAAATACTATAAAGGAAGGAAAACAATAAAATAACAGGAATTAAGAAGACGGAAGATAACGATTGACATTGCACTTACATTTTTGAAGATCAAATTTGACTGGAAAGCAATTAATCGGAAGAGAGTTCCACAAACGATAAGTTTAATAGCTGTAACTGTTAGCATCTAGACAATTCGACTATAAAATGATGAAACCTTGTCACCACACTAGTACTGCGCTTAAATTGATAAAGTTTAAGTACCATAGTGGAAAGTTCATCAGAACAATTAACATGGAATTATTTATAGAAAAGTCACAGGGAAATTACTTTTAAGTCATGGGAAAGAGAATAAAATTGAGATGCCAGGTTATGACCAATAATATTGCAGATTCTTATTTGGATTTTATCAAACATCTCTAAAAATACGTCAGGGGCACCAGACCACATGTGGTAGCAATATCCAAAGCAATTACGAATGATAGACATATAAATACGCAAACGAAAATATGGCGAGAAAAATTGTCTAGCACGATAAGAGGAACTAACTTTCATAGTAGTGGACCTAGCAATTGATTCAATATAATATTTACAGTTCATGCCAGAGGAAGACGTTATTCCAAAGGGTCACTCTTCTGGAGGTTAGCATCTGCCATGCTGATGGAAAGTAATATGCATTCTCTCAGAAGATTAAAAAATGCAATTTTGTTTTAGAGTGGAAGGGCTTAAATTAAAAAGCCATTCCTTGCCGCAGTTAACAACAGAATGTAGATCATTTTTAGATCAGCTGCCAATTTGACCTTATCGAACAACTCAGATTTACTATTTAGACAGGACTAAATGGATAAATAAATGTATTCTTCAAATAAAGAACTGATGCCTCCAGAAAGATCATTGATGAAAGTTAGCAGCAACTTAGTCCCAAGGAGAGAGCCTTGAGGGATCGCCTGCATTAATGTAAAAAGATCTAAAGGAGTGGCTATTCAAGACAACATGAATTATTTAAAAATTTCAGCAATAATCGATAACACATCAGCATTTGACTTAAAAAAGCGAAAGCCATATTGATTACTTGAAAGATCCAATGTGAGATAGTTAACCAATGCAGTGTTTATTAGAGCCTCTAATATTTTGCCAAAAAGAGATAGAAGCCTAATCGGTCTATAGTTAGAAGGATCAGATGGTTCGTCCGAGTTATTAAAAACAGGAATTACGGATTATGACTTCCAACAAATAGGAAAGCAGGAAGCAACTATCAACTATATACTTTAGAGAGAACAAGAGACAGTTCGGGAACACATTTTGTAAGGATAGTTGCAGGGATGCCATCAAGCTCACATACTTTGAGATCTAGTTTCGAGTTTATAGCAGAATATATGTACGGAGTCATATGATATATATATATATATATATATATATATATATATATATATAAAGAAATATAGTTTGAAGGTGTGTTATATTTGTGGGATAAAGTGCTCAATATCAGAGATAGAGCGTATGCAAACATGTTGAAGTTAACACTCAGAGGCGACAGACTGTTTCATGCTGGACGCAATCAACAGACTGATAATTGCGTCCAGCATGAAACAGCCTGTCGCCTCTGCGTGTTTTCAATGTTCACTTATATATATATATATATATATATATATATATATATATATATATATATATATATATATCACTCAATAGGGATTCAGTTCAAGTGGAAAGTCAGGCAAAAAAAAAAAACAAACAAAATCTCCAAATGATCCAAGAATAGAATTTTATGATGATTTCCGAGCAAAACATTCCGCTTTGTCAATAGAAGATAACGTGAAACGAAGAGGGATAGAAGACTTATTCTTATTTAAGACACTATTCCAGAGCAGCCAGTAGTCACGAGAACCAAACATACTAGAAGCTATGAGGTGTTTCATACTATCCGCAAACAAAGACTTGACCACTTTGAGGACACATTTACAGTTATTATGAGCAAATACAAAGGGAAATGTTAATGGATATTTAATAGAAATCTAAATGGTATTTCTACATACATTATCTGATCATTATCTGTTCTAATCGGAATTATCTCGCGGGAACAACTGGTAGAATATGTGTGGGCTATAGCAGCAGAACAAGCCGGTGTGAACGAAGAAGAAAATTCTAATAAGATTTGAAAAAAACAAAAACATTTGATATGTCCAGTGCAGGATATACATGCAAATAATCTACAAACAGGTGTACCCTCTCATATTAATATTTCTTGCTGGAAACTAATGAAATCCAAAGTATAATTTGTCTTTTTTTATGAAGTTATTTTTATGTGATCGACCTCCTTATTTAGAAGCCGTAGTCCAAAGAAATGCAAGACAAAGTAAATCATTGTTTTAAAATCAGCTACAGCATTACGACATTTACCTGTGAAATTCTACCAAATTAATATATATATATATATATATATATATATATATATATATATATATATATTAGATTGGTGCAAAAATAATGTCATTTTCTCACATATGTTACTATGTGAGAAAACGAGATTATTTTTGCACCAACCTAATATATATATATACACATACACACACACACACAATCACACACACACACACACACACACACACATATATATATATATATATATATATATATATATATATATATTTACATTCATTTTATTTACAGAGCTTACATTGCAATTTTTGTTGTTATTCATTGTTTTTCTCTAGCACTCCTTATTACTGGTTTCCATATTTTATTCATTTCTATGCTTGGTCGGCTCAGGAGATTTTTGTAGCCTAGCATATGTGCTGATTCCTTAAGTTTTCGTATTTCTCATGATGCTCTGTCTCTGTTGTTTCAACCTCATCCCACTGATTATATCCGAGCGATCAGAATAAAAACTGAACGGTCTGAACGATGAGACATTTTGTGAAGATTTTTCACATATCGAAGCAACATTTTTTTTTGTGGATGACTCACAGTAATGTATTACATTTCAGTTTACTTGCTTCACTTCAGTCAATCTGAAATATCGCTTCAAAATGGAAACGTTGTCTCTTTATTTACTAAACATAGTTTAAGAATTTACCAGTGCCTATTATATCTGAGAGCTGAGATTACACACACACTTGTACAATTTAATCATTTAATTCCTGCTTACATTCTCAATATTTCCTCTTCTTATTTCTCAGATTTTTTTTTTTTTATCTAATTTCGTTTCATTGTTGACAATAATATGAGCCTCCACGCTTTGAACATCTGTTGAATGTCAAATATATACAACTCCATAAAAAATACACGGCTGCTCATTACACCAATGCAGAAAGTATATGACTGCTTCTACCATATTTTATCTTTACAAGAGTCATATTAGATATAAAAATGGCTTATTGCTTCCATATTTAGGCTGGGGCTTCTCTATGTTTACTTTCCTCCCTTGAAAGACTTCAGAAGTGATTTGCGAAGTCTTGTGGAGAAAGACTTATTTCCCAATTTACAAACTGTTTCTAGCAGATCCAACATTGCAAGATCTTGCTACTGTGTTTCCATGATAAATATTCAGATGAGCTCCTTTTTTAGATCTACCAATTCAGACATTTATTGCAAGCAAAGGTAACACTACTTCCACAAGATCGAATCCTCCTACTTTCTCCCGTGTTCTAGAAGGACGTGTTATTCAGAGATTTCCTTTTCTCAAGAACTACAAGATTTGTAAACAGACATTCACGTGGATTCTTTCTTGATTCTTAACATCTTGTCCCTTTCTAACGAAAGCTCAGCCGTTATCTATCCTCCTCAACCTCCTAATATCCGATACCGACCTCTTCTCTTCTACTGATATCAAACTTCATTTATAAGTGCGATTTAGACTCTAATCCTCCGTCTTTAGTTGCTCTCCAGATTTGTATTGGAAGAAAAGTTAGCAAATAAAATATTACCTCAGCTGCAGATTTAGTTGCGTGATACCAGAAGAGAAAAAGTAATGGATAAAAATTTGATCTATGATGGCTGTAAGATATCAAAACTGCCATGATTAGCTAACGTGCAAGTTTTTATTTTTCTTCCAATGGATTTATCATCTTTTATTCCACGTTGTATTGTTGACTTTCTGTAACAACAGTGCACTTCAGGTTTCGCAATTACAAATATTGGGACAAGTTGTCTTTCCTCTGTGAAATTGTTTTTGTTCACAATTTACTTCTGCCATAAAAAATAATTTGAGAAGTACAATATCAAGCAAAAATGAAAGTAACTTTCCTAGTTGCAAGCAGCCCGATATGACTATTTTCTTTTAATATTAAATTTCTAATGCTATACAAACATTAAAGTTAGTGTACTTGCCTGCATCAACTTGGACGTGAGGATCGCATGTGTATGGAGCGTTCCTTAACATACGGAAGTGTGGAAGAACGAGATTCTCACCAAAGCTGAGTGGATTGTTTGCCCATACAAATATCACACTTCTCTTCGAATAGGCAACTGTCAAGAGAAGGTAAAATATATTAGAAACACAAATTAGATTAGAGCAAATAGACGGAGATAAAATAGATGGATTTTATCGAATAGGGTGAGCAGAGAACAACAAAAAAAAGTTTGATTGTGAAGAGAGAAATGAATTAAACACAAACAATATGAAATTACTTTCTACTAATTGAGTGTTTACAGCTTTTAGAAATTTACAATGAAAAATTTGGAAAGCAGAATGTTCAGATTTGACAAATATTTCTGTCAAAAGAAAACACAGAAAACAAAAAAGATGGATAAAGAGATAGCAGGAATAAAAAAAAAATGTTAGTAAGGGAAAAAGACCTTAAAAATGAAGAGAAAATATAATGAGAACGAAAATTGATGAGAAAAGAAAAAGAAAACTGAAAAGGAAAAGAGAACAGCAAGAAGAACAAGAGGAATAACAGGAAGAAGGAGGGAAAGAAGAAGAGCAAGGAGAAGAGAAAGAAGCGGATGAAGAGCAAGAAGAAGAAGAAGAGCAAGGAGAAGAGAAAGAAGTTGATGAAGAGCAAGAGGAAGAGCAAGAAGAAGAAGAGCAAGAAGTAGATGTAGGGCAAGAAGTAGAAAATTGAAGTAAATAGGAAGAAATATAACATCTTTAAAAAACGAATGATTTATTTAAAAATAGCGCATGACAAATATTCAACAGAGATGCCGTCATCAAAAATATGATGCCAAGTATTTATATTCTTTCCTCTCTCCCTCTCTCTCTCTCCACAAACACACACACACACACACACTATATATATATATATATATATATATATATATATTTAATATTGATAATAAGTATGCATTTTTCTCACTGTTTGGAATAATTTTGAGTTTCATGCAAGCAGCAATTTTCAGGTATTGATTGAAAACTCACCCTTGTATAATATAAATATTAATATGCCTGTTCAGACAGTGGAGCAGTCCATTTAAAATAATAATAATAATAATATATGTGTGTTTTTTTCTAAAAAACCACTGACAAGCTTCTGCGATTGAGCTTTCTGTTCAAAATTTCTTGTGTTCGTACAAGTCTATTCTTCTGACACAAAGCGTATAAAAAACTTCTAATAGTTTGGCATGTCCGACAGCTTTCGGCTATTATTTTATTTATTACCAAGGGTAATTTTTATTTTTATTTTTAACTAAATATGCGCTTTTTTAAGTATGTGCCTAACGTTATAGGAATATTTTATTTTCTGATCATGGTCAGCACATTATGGCCATGTTCCTAGTTAATTTTATTGAATGTTGGATTTTTCTTTTTTATTATTAGGACTTCCATTATTTTTAATCTTTTTTTTACATGTGGATGAGGCGATTATTCTTGTATTTTCTACTAGTATGTTTCGGATGGATTTTGGTACGTTTTGGGGTCTGTTTAAATGAGCCCTGGTTTTGGGGTGTGTTTTTAAATGAGTCCTGCACTAAAAACTGCCTTTCTACGACAATAATAGCAATATCTGCACCAAAAGTAATGGTGTTAGAATGGAAAGTCCTCTAGGCTCGTGATTTTCCAGCTATTATTCGGTAAAATCAGTAACTGATCATTGGTTTTCAAATAAGCCGGAGTTTATCCGTGGTTAAAAGATTATTGTAACTTTATCTTACACTTGTTCTATTTTTTTTTGTTCTATTATCTTTTGGCCACGTACCAGACTCATTTAAGTGTTCAGACGAACTACATTCATATGCTCCCCCATTTCTAACATTCACGGCTCAGACCCGCTATGCTCGGCACAATGTAGCGAACTACGCTAATTGGTGAGATGTTTAGCTTCTTCCCACGAATCGATGCTTTGTTGTTACCTATTCACAAGAGGATGAATCCCCGATTACCACAGTTTTAACCTGTAAAGTCTAAGGTTAACCGTTTTCCTCCTACCAAATTGAAATAAACTGTGACCCTATATCCATTCAGTTTCGTATATCAATAAAGGCAGAGCTACGGGTAAATATGCTTGCTCTCAAAGAAACCCTTTACAGTGTACAGATGTATGACATGTAAAAATGAAAGAAAAAAGAAAAATTGGAAGTTAGTGCTTTCGTCTTTTGTATCGTGACAGTTGTTTCCAAAAAGAAGCCATATTGGTTGTTAAAAAATGTCTTTTGGAAATCATTTTTGCTTTAGAAATGGTCTGTGATGAATATCATCTGTTGCTCGTGTAAGAACCGAAAAATTTATAGCAAATGCAAAAATTGAAAAAAATATTCATACGTTAATAACATACTTTTACTTACGATTTTTGCTGACATGAAGAGTTTTAGAAAATGAAAATTGAAATTCATAAGAAAAATATTGTGTTCGAAAGGGAATTCTCACAGGCATTTATGTTTTTATTAGAATAGATATTTTTTTCCAAAAAGAAAAGGGAACAACTATTATAAATAAGTAAAAATAAATAATATTGTAAGAAATACGTTTACAATAAGTAATACAAATAATATAATGCCGATAATAATGTGATGTTTCTTAAGGTTATGAACAAAACACTTTTTTCTACAATGTGAAGTTCGTAGGAGACACGAGTATTATTTGTGTGTATTAATATTCAAATAAATGCAAAATAAATACATTACATTATATACAGCTTTTCTTCCATATCTGTTTTCAGTTTTCTATTTTGCTGTAAACAAAACTAATACTGATATTTTGAATACTGTAGATATACCTGAAGTTAAATCTGTTTGAATATGTTCACCAGGAATCAAAATGGTGGGCATAGGTGAATGAGTTGAAAACTATATAAAAAAAAAAATCAATGGACACAGTCAGACAAAATAATGTGACATCAACGAAGTTTGCAGAACATTTTATTAAAAACGACTGTAATTTCTAAAAGCTTCTTAAATTGCTCATTGTGAAAATATATTCAGAATCTACCAACCTGTTGACCCTTAAAATGCATGAGCATGTTTACGCAAAAAAATTATTAACTTCATGGCCCGGTGTAAGGAAAAGGGAGTTCCATAAGATTTATACTAAGTTGTTTGATTAATTTCTCTTAGTAATTAATCAAGTAACGGAAAATTCCAAGATGAGCAAAATCCCCATCATATTAAAAGCACGTTTCGGTTTAATGACTTCCCTCTGGCGGGGTTCCATTTCTTTTAATGCACTGATTACCAGTACAGCCGTTTTTTCCTTTTCGATACAAACGACGTTTGTACAAAGACTTTTAATTGTTTATAGATTTATATTCTTTTATACTTGAACTTTAGGAAAAAATATATAAATCTTTACTGTCGAAATATTGTCTAACATTGTCAATCATTGTGTTTTTACTTTTCTTTTTCTTTTCTTAAATCGGGCTCTTCTCTTAAGCGTTGAAAAATATTGGAAGAATTATGTCAAACATTTGGTTTATTATTATTATTATTATTATTATTATTATTATTATTATTATTTTCTTTGATTTCTGGCGTGCGTTTACACATTTCTTTCCGGGTCCCGCCCAGGGCCCTAAGGTTAGAAATGGCATCATGACACTTTCCACTGACAAAAAAAAATATTACATAGATAAAGCCCTTTGTAAAGTGTGGGTTGTACTTGTCAGAAAATATTTTTGTCTTTCCTTGAGGCATGGACTTCCAGGAATCCCTGCAATAAGTCTACTGCAATCTTTTCCAACCAGTTTTAGGGCTCCAACTACAACAGCGATTGTTGATGTTCCCATATGCCATATTTTTGAGATT
>OZ010572.1:146988939-147118939 GCA_963932145.1 Acanthosepion lycidas
AACATTTTGGAACAATCCACCAGTTTGAGCTTCTCTTGCAGAAAAAACTCATTCACCCAGTGGAGCACTAGAAACATTTTACTGAACACTAATCGACATGTCTTCGCTTATTTCGGTTGATCTAACTTGACCGTAATCGGAATTGGCAAAGTGCCTACTCTCAAGTAATTTTGGCCTGCACAGAAAAAATTGGTTTCGACTTTCTCGACCTATGATGTCTCGATCATTGAATTTTTTTCTAGTCAAACAGGAGAGGGGTACGCAACAGAACTCCCAGTTTTAGCTAGTTACCGCTAAAGAGATACACAACTTTTGCTCAAATACATGCTTTTTGCCAGTTTTAAATAAGGAGTGATCTTTTGTACCAGATATTATTTTCTTCTAATAATTTTTCGCAAACGGATTTTTTTTTAATAAAAAGAGATATTTTTTAAAAATTAATGCTTAAATGCTGATATCATTTCAGTGACGATGGGTGACTGGGAAATAATTACCCACATCTTTAAATTCCGTTCTTAAGCAATTTTGGTATTTTAACTCTTAAACTAAATTATCACCATTCATAGAAAAATATTTTTTCTTCTTTATCTCTAGTGTCCTTTCAGGATGTGAGAGATCAAGGCTCTCCACAACTTTTAGCATTCTCTGCTTTTTCACGACTTCCTGATCTGCCATCAATTTACCCAAGTACTCGTTGTTTCCATAAATCCCACTTGCTTTCCCTCTGTCTTGTGAGTGTCGTATTCTCAAAACTCTATTTTGAGTACTAAACAATTACCGCTTTCTGATTCTAAGTATGATTGTTTTTTTTTGTTTTTATTTTCTTTAATATGTCCTTGTTGATGATCATCCTCAGCATCCTTCTGTGGAAGCACATCTTTGTTGCCTCAAATTTTCTATTCCTTTTTGAAGAAAATGTCCTAGATTCAAGATTTATGAACTAAGTCTGATATCACAGATTATGTCGATATTCTTTTCTCTGCTTTTCTCTGTTTAACTTTTGAAAGGGATTCGTTCACTATTTCAACGTGCTTTCGGATTTCAATGTCACCTTTTCTTTCATATGTTAAAACACTGTTCAAATAAGATAAGAAAAAAATAGTTAAAATATTTAAAGTAGAATTCCGTAAAATTTAAACCGCAGAATAAACATAAAAATTGAAGAAAGTAAAACTTTTGAAATTTTAATTTTAAATCTTAAATGGCAAAAAATACAAACTCACTGATAAATATTATTTACATTAGGATCACTTTTCCTGTCATATTACAGATCTTCGACTGTTGTACTCTCCGGCCTTTTCAGGTGTTGGTAGATTCAGATATATCGAACGGAAGATTAATTGGACTGAAAAACGCCTGAGGAAGGCCGGAGAAAACAGCAATTTTGTGATAATAACAACAAAGATGTGGATATTTCTTTGAATGTAT
This sequence comes from Acanthosepion lycidas, assembly GCA_963932145.1. Taxonomy (NCBI): domain Eukaryota; kingdom Metazoa; phylum Mollusca; class Cephalopoda; order Sepiida; family Sepiidae; genus Acanthosepion; species Acanthosepion lycidas. The sequence goes on from OZ010572.1 coordinate 146,990,368, forward strand.
GTAATATAAGTGATGATAAACCTTCCAAAACTCAAAATCAAGATATATAAAAAGCTGAATTAATATTTAATAGATTATAATAAACAAATCAGGTTACACAGTTTATTTTAATTAAATGAAAAAAATACGTTTGATTATTAAAGTAATTAAACCTTACTTAAAAATTGCAATGATGAATCAAAAGATTTTTCTAGCAAACGACATTATAGTTGTTGACTCATTATTTGTCAATTTGTTAATTACTGATGTTATCAGGTCAAGATACACAAAGCAACAACAAGGTTTTCTGAAAACTTTATAATGTATTAGGTTGGTGCAAAAATAATGACGTAATAATGTCGTTTTTTGACGTATTTTTAACGTCAAAAAACGACATTATTACGTCATTATTTTCGCACCAACCTAATAGTATCTTAATACATGTTTCGAGTGTCGCAGAGCCCCAAAAACAAAAAAAAACAAAAACAACAAAAACGCAAACAATAGTCCCATCCACTGATTTGTTATTTATGCTACGAACGCTGCTCATTGGCGTAGGAGTAAAATACGATAAATATTTTGAAGGCTTATTATAATGTTGAAAACCGCCTTAATGAAGTATTGTTTTAAAAAATCACATAATTTCTAAAAAAATTACTGACTAATTGTAATTTAATTTAATTAAATAGATTCGCATATCGCCTGTTTCACACTCCTCTCCGTCTTTTTAACAGGAGTACAGATTTATCTCTTGTTTCCTGTTTACGATTGGCTGCCCACTTTCTTCTAAATTCTTCTCATTCTCTTTTAATCCCAGTCGCCCCCTTGCATCTTAGTGACATTATCCCCTTGCTTGGGATGAAATAATGAAAAATATCCACATTTTGTTGAGAGTTTACTCTTTTTAATGAAAGTATACATTTTCAGAAAATATTCCCTGATGCAGTGTAAAATCAGAGTATTGAAATATTTTCTTCATGTATGATGTATGATGTAATAGTCAACATAAAAGTCATCACTATTCATCAATAAAACTTCTTTAAAAAAGATTCAAAAGCTGAGAAATGAGATATCCATCGTGAATAAAGTAATATAAAAAGCCCAAGGAAAAGTATTGATAAAAGTTGTTGAAATGCGATGCCCGTTTAAAAGAAATGTCGCAATGCTTAAACGTTAAATGATGTAAAAGATCCACTCCAAAAATCGATAATATTGATTATAAAGCCTCTGCTTATCTTCTTTTTAATTGTACATAGAAACAATAATAATATATATTTTTATTCTTAGATTATTGAATAATACAGAAAGAAAGGGAATTAAATAAAGATTAATTTCCTAAATTTAATTTTCTTCAGGGATATCTGCAGACCTACTATCATTAGACGCAACACGAGATAAATTTAGACTTTTCTTCCATCCCATTTTTATCGAAATCTTCCATTAGCAACATTATATCTTCTAACGGCAACGGTAGTTTGAAGAAATAGAAACTGATGCATATCTATTGTTGTAAACGCAAATAGTTACCTAATGAATTTGACAATTGCTAATTAATCATTTAGACACTAATTATGAATGTATGAAGTCCGTATTGTTGAAAAGGTTGACATCCTTAATGGAAAATATATGTTGATCTCCAAGGAATTAAGAAATTGATGAGAAATGTTAAACTGTGGAGAGAGTCCCGACAACTGATTAGGATTCCAAGATGATATGAGTAGATGAAAAGATATTGTAATGATTCATGGGATGATACTGTTGCGAAAGATATCGTTTGATTGGTATAATTGTTACAGTTACTCATGAAACTGGTGAGCACAAAACTCGGACATATTTGCACGTCTATCAACCTGGGTTAGACTTGATCACAGAATCATGTATATCCCGTCATCCCGACCGGTCGTAGTCAAATGAGAGCTTAGTTTTGTTTCAGTGCAAAATAATTAATTATTGCCGACACAGACATGTTGTTTAACGTATTCTAGGAGAACCCCACAAAAGTAGGGTATTTCATGAGTCCCCTAATGAGGATCGAAATCATTACTCTAGGGAAACGGTCAGTCAGAGTCAATTAATCTTTACACTACGGTATGGATATTGTTCTTTTAATCGAAGATCTTCATATGATAATTATACTTTAGTTTCACCTGTTCGGGCATTTACTTAGAGGAAGCGGAATATTACTTCCACGGAGTCGAATCATCCTCATTTCTTCCGTTCCACTCAGAGAGCTTCTGCCCAATAATTTACAGTTTGCTGAACAGACTATATCGTAGATGCTTCCCTGAACATTTTAATCTTGATTTTTTCATGGTATGGGTTAATCGTTATCTATTCACCTTATTTTCACTAACCTTCTTTTCATATCGCTCGCATAAGTCAACATTATCCTACCTTGTATTGACAGAAATTTTAAATCAAATAGTTGCGCCTACCCACCCGCTGAGGCTAGAGACGGAGTTCAAGTTCAGTTAAAAGCGAATCCTGATTTATAAAACAAGGAAGATTAAACTATTTGAAAAATGATTGCAAGATAATATTCGTGCATTTCTTTTTCACTTTACCTTCCAGCTCCCCTTTCATTCATAACACAAACTTTATTCGTCATCACGCCAACCCTCTACCTTCAGTGGCTCTGCTGACTTGTATTGGACGGTCTATAGCATTACAAATATTTAAAAAAATCCTAAATATTCAAATCCAAAACCAAGACCTTCTCACTTTCGTTAGAGGAATCCCTCCACGATTGATCATGTCTTTAGGTGTGTAGTCGTACTACTTAACTAGGATTAAATAATCCATATTTGGCGGTTTCAAATTCAGAGTTGTCGTTCTAGAGGGGTTACCTTCCAAGAATATAGGACCCAGCTTGTCCTGCTATTGAACCTGTTATGGGATCTTACCCATAATATTAATCATAGTGGACTATTCCATACTTAATAAATACTGCGCCTCAGGAGTCAGTAGCTCAAGTCGAGTCAGTCGTTCAAGTATTGACCGACTGTTCGGTTGTACTCTCATCCTACGGACGGAAAGAACCCGAAGGAGTCTACGCCGAAGGGCGGAGTCTCCTTCGGGGAGGTAAACCGGCCTTGAACCCGTTTATACGGGTTCAATGGGCATATTTTTGGCCGAGCCTACGGGCTCGGAAAGCTCACGTTAAAAAGGCCTTGTGCCACATGACACCCTCGTGGGGCGGGGGTGACTGAATATAGTCAGTCGTTCAAGTATTGACCGACTGTTCGGTTGTACTCTCATCCTACGGTAGGGAGGAACCCGAAGGAGGCTACGCCGAAGGGCGGACTCTCTTTCGGGGAGGTAGACCGGCCCTGAACCCGTTTATACGGATTCAATGGGCATATTTTTGGCCGAGCCCACGGGCTCGGATATCCCACGTTAAAAAGGCCTTGTGCCACATGACGCCCTCGTGGGTGGGGGTGACTAAATATCGTCAGTAGTTCAAGTCGAGTCAAGAGTCGAGGCAGAGGCAGTGCGAAACAGAGTCGCGTTCAGACATTTACTGCAAGACATTGGAATAGTGATATTGGCCGAGACTACATTGTTCTCTCTACTAAACCTGATTGCTCATACTAACACTTCTACTTCTCTGTATATTTTCCTGTTTGTAATATATCTGTGTTATTCCATACCTGTGCTCGAGTTCTTCTTTATTGGTTCTACCTTGGGCTATCAGCGTGGTACAAGGAATCGGACCATATCAGAACCCATAACTGGGAGCGAAGAGATAGATTCATACCTTTCCCAATTATATTTGCACGTAAATAAATGTTGCAACCTCGTCTGGAATCATTGATCATTATACGAATTACTATTTGGTGATTACTATTTGATCAAGAATTATTAGTGCGAGTATTAATTGAAGGCGTTACTACTATCAGTATCTGCGTTACAAAGTCTCGTCTAGAACGAGCAATTTGGAAGTGATAACGAGCATTCGTTGACCAAACGAAAGTTACAACGAGTGAGCGTCTAACATCACAAAAGCTTGTAAAGAAGAAAAAAAGAATTATTTTACAATTTTTATCATGTCTGTATTTAAGCGCAAACGAACGTTGAAAAGAATGAATATCGATTGAATGTAATATTCCATTGTATTCCTAATATCCAGAAAGTGTCTAAGAATATGGTCAATAAAAGACAGGAGTTTAGCTTATTTTTTTCTGTTTGATGACGATGAAGTTTCTTTTAACATTGCTAATACTCCTTCCCTTTTTACTTCTAATTTTCCTCTCCTTTTTACTTCTCTTAGTTTTCGTCCCTTTTTACTTCTCTTAATCTCCTTCCCTTTTTACTTCTCTTACTCTCTTTTCCTTTTTACTTCTCTTACTGTCTTTCCCTTTTTACTTCTCTTACTCTCCTTCGCTTTTTACTTCTCTTACTCTCTTTCCCTTTTTACTTGTCTTACTCCTCTTTTCATTTTACTTCTCTTACTCTCTTTCCCTTTTTACTTCTCTTACTCTCCTTCCCTTTTTACTTCTCTTACTCTCCTTCCCTTTTTACTTCTCTTACTCTCTTTCCCTTTTTATTTCTCTTACTCTTCGTCCCTTTTTATTTCGAATTCTCCTATCCTTTTTACATCTCTTACCCTCCGCCCCGTTTATCTGGCGAGAGTCTGGGAATAATATTCCTTAATGATTTCTATGTCGCTTTATATCACTTCATCTTACCAACATTTATACTTAAGCACTTTTATCTTGTTCCACATATTATCTTCGGTCTTTCTGTCTTTATTCAAATCAAACCCTGATGCTAACGACTTTACTCTGGTAGCTAAGAATATTTGTCTTATTGCTCTACGTGTACGCTCTCTGCGCGGTGATTTATGCCCTTACCTGACGTCAAACTTAATTGTTTTTAATTAATTGACATTTAATTCGTAATAGCTGAGACCCAATTTGTCTTCAAATTTGGTTGGCCTGAAGGCGTATCAAAAGAAATCAGAAATACTTGTTAAATGGTTAATTGAAAATATTTAGAAATGCGTAGATGAAACATTGCCAATAATATATATATATATATATATATATATATATATATATATATATATATATATATATATATATATATATATATATATATATATATATATATATATTTTGTTGAGCCCAGTTTTGTTAGGTTTGTGATAATTGCAACACTAATGTCGCCATTATATTATCGAGAAGGGGAAGTGTAGATTACAAACAAAACGGGTCAATGGCTATATTCAATATGCTATCATTAGAAGTCGACTTTATGAAACATATTCCTTACCGACGAGACTTCGAAAACGAACAGATGACATAATTATAGAAAATTCATTCTTTATTTCCCTGTTATTTCATTCTTTATATCTTCAAATATCAGTGTTTTTAATATCCTTCGAATTCTGTATGGTTTAACTGCGGTGAAAAATAACCGGAAAAAAATAAATAATAGATTAAAGTTTTATCGAATAGCGAACAAAGTGAAGACTGCATTTCCTCATTTAATCTACGTTTGGTTGTAAATAAACAATGAAATGTATAAATCTATATTATAAATTGTATATATTTATAGCGAAGGAGTGCTCATCGGAGAAAGAATTTAAGGCTGTAGATAGTGTTGACATAAAAATCAACACTGCATAGTGGAGGTCAATTTCACGCCTCAATCGATAGTAAATCAAATATTCATATCATGGCTTGAAACTAACAGAGCTGACTCAATGTTGATTTCAATGTCCACATATTCATTCTTACTTTCCACACGCACACATACACTCACTAACACACACATATACATACATCCCCACACCCCACACAAGTAGTATATATATATATATATATATATATATATATATATATATATATATATATATATATATATTATTTTATTATTACTAGTGATTATAATAAAAACATGTTGAACTCGCCACCTAAAATCTTTCGTGATTCAATACTTTGAATCTACTTCTTCAGGTGATGATAAGTATCTGGTTATCAAACATTATTTAAGAAAATTTAAAAACAAAGTGATACCTGCTTTCCGAAATATAAAGTGTATGGACTTATGGTCATAATTAAAATAGACTTCTTGGTATGTCGTGATTAACCAATCAAATGTCAGATCTGCGCTAAATAGGAAAGTAACCTCAGAGGGTGTGAAGGTGATTTATTTTTCATGCCATGATAAACAGGAATATAGTCCATCAATTATTGTTATAAGAAATGGTTTATCAGGGCATGAAAAATAAATCACCCATCTTTCATCTTCAAGCGAAATTTTAGGAATAAGCTATCTCTCGGTTTACGTGTATTTTTACAGAATTTGTTATTGTGGGAGTGGCTAGACTATTTTCCTTCTTTAAGTGGTCAGGGAGTTAATTCTTATCAGTAGATTCATCATCCTCTGAGAGGTTTTGCTAAGGTTGGGTAGGGTATCTATTTCAAGGCTAATGTTTACGGTCATCCTTTAGTTGGTTCCCAGTGAAGGATATTTTTATGGCGCGCCTACAGTCGTTATGTGTCTGGAGAATAAGACGAAACGGGACTAAACACCACAATCCAACTTAATTTTATTAATTATTTGGATGATTTCGGCTCTCGTTTTTGAATCATGAGAACTCTTATGTAGCGAAGGAATCATATTTTTAAACAAAAAATATTATTATAATATATATATATATATATATATATATATATATATATATATATATATATATATATATATATGAGAGAAAGAACAGATGGAGTAAAATTCCACTGTTTGTAGCATTTACTTTTAAAATATATATACATCTAAATTTATGCCAAAAATAAATAATATAAAATAAAACTTACAACTTTCCAGGAAAAGTGAACATTCCTGCGTATCCATTGGGTAGCGCCTCAGATCCATGGGACACGAGGCTGTTAATGAAATCCTGGAAAGGAAGAAAAAAAAACTGATATTAAATATGAATAAAATCAATTACGTCATTTTAATAAAATATGATTCTAAATTACGAATCATGCAGTTAGTATCATCCGTTGATTCTTTTTATCGTTCGATCGGGTATAATACGAGTATTTTATTATGCAGTTATCAGTCCGATAGAACCATCAATCTTGAGCTGCGTACAATAAAAGCCCTTCTGAATAACACCTCGAAACATAGATATAACAGCAGACAATTAACGAAAATATGAAACCTATGAATAAAGGGAGAAATAAACGGAAAAATAGTTTGACAGACTGATTAATCTTCACAAATTAATGCCCACCAAAAATAATGTCAAAAATTAAAATAAACCGCGGTATCAATTATAGGTTTCTAAAAAAATAATTAAGTATTATATGTTTATAAAAAATTCGACACTAATAACAAATTTAGAAATTTTCAGTTCTTATGGTATTTTATAGGTTTCTACCCAGAAAGTATTAATGCATACTGGTCTATTGTTATGCCGGTAGGCATTAAATGATTTGCTTAATATAAAAGCGGCATCTCTAACTGAAAACTATAATTATATAATTATCCGAATTTCAGCGCAATACTGGATTAGGAGTTAGGTCTCATAATATCATTGCTAAATTTGCTAGGTGTAACTGTATGTTCTATGCTAATATTTTCTTCTCCCTTACTTATAGCTTGTGAGACTCTCTTCCGGCTACTTGCTTTTCTATCAACAACGAATTTTCAAAATTTGAACGGAATGCCGATCATCATCTCCTCTCTCCTTGAAAACTATTATTTGATTGTTCTCCCCGTTTATTTAATTCCAAGGCAGCCCCTAAAGCCACTAAGACACAATGTGTCTGAGTGGCTTTATCGCCTGCCATGGTCTGAAATAATTTAAAAAAATAAGAAACCACATTTTGACATGTTTCCGTACTCTTTTTAATATTAACTGTGGCGAAATTAGATTTTACTAATTCTAACTCATTTTAAAATATATGTTCGTATCCGGAATTGTTTCAAATGTTTTCAATGAATAGCTGATAAGCAGAAGAAGCCCGGTAGTTTAATAACCGGAAAAAAAATTGTAGATTATGACAATTTCAATGAATCATCGTCTGATTAAATTATCAAAATTTTCCAGGTCAAAATTATGATCATGGCTTCTGTCAACTACCGATAATTTCATTGTTTGTTTAATTTTATCATTATTACAATATATATATATATATATATATTAATTTCTTAATTTGTATATATATATATATTAATTTCTTAATTTGTAATGTCCTTCTTTTGTAATATTCTATAGTTTAAATTTTGTTTTCTTCTGAAGGGAGTTTCATTTCTAAATTTATAATTTAAATTTAAATATACCATTTTTTGACTATTAATAATAGTAATAATATTAGCTAAATTCCTTTAAAATGAAACACTTCCGAAATCACATTGATAAAATTAAATTTTAACTGTGAAATCTATATATATTTCAAATATTAAAATATAGATAAAGATTGTAAAGTGTATATATAGTTTATGTACGAGGTTAAATGAATTTTTGTGTAAATTATCTCAAGTGTTTCTATGGGTTTTTTTTTTTTTTTTTTTTTTAGACTTGTTAATGATCGTATGTATGTATGTATATGTGTATATATATGTGTGTGTGTGTATGTATATATGTATATATATATGTGTGTGTGTGTGTATGTATATATGTGCGTACGTGCATGAATTGATTTTAAATGAAATATTGGGTCTTTCTAATGACATTATAATTTATTTTCTTAATTTGTAATGTCCTTCTTTTGTAATATTCTATAGTTTAAATTTTGTTTTCTTCTGAAGGGAGTTTCATTTCTAAATTGATAATTTAAATTTAAATATACCATTCTTTGACTATTAATAATAGTAATAATATTAGCTAAATTCCTTTAAAATGAAACACTTCCGAAATCACACTGATAAAATTAAATTTTAACTGTGAAATCTATATATATTTTGAAATATAGATAAAGATTGTAAAATGTATATATAGTTTATGTACGAGGATAAATGAATTTTTGTGTAAATTATCTCAAGTGTTTCTATGGTTTTTTTTTTTTTTTTTTTTTTTTGACTTGTTAATGATCGTATGTATGTAGGGATTCACATGAATACATTTGTGAGACATATATGAATAAATGAAAATTAATATTACCCTCAAATTCTATTAAATAATGAAACCTAATCTTTAATTTAGTTTACCAATATAATAAATAAATTACATTCATAAATTAATTTTAAATATTAAAATAGATGTTATTGTTATTGTTATTTTTTTTTTATTTTTTTTTTATATTGTGGAAATACAATTAGTCGGGTGAATAAACTATTAAAATTTTAAATATTTCTTTATGTCCTAGATAAATATGTTTATTACAATAATAGTTATATTTAGTCCTGAAACTATTTACTTAAAAAATTAAACATTTAAGTTAATAACAAAATTTTTTTCAGACATCGAATTTTCTATCAAACATTGTAAACTATCTTTTACATAATTTTGTTAAAACAAAATTATAACAACTCCATCTCTCTTTCCTCCTCCCCCATATCTCTCTCTTTACCATAAGACTCACTTGTATACATTTTCTACAATTCATTTCCGTTTTATTAACCATCTAAAGAGGTCAAGGTTCTGTCACTCCTCCTACTCCAATATAAAACATACTTAAGAGAGATATAAAATTAACCCCTCCCTATACTTTATATTGACTGTTTAACTACCACTCTCAACCCACTCTATTAAATTACAAAAATTACACTACCCACCAATTTCTAATCCCATTTTTTTCTCAATTCGTTGTTGGAAGTTTTACCTGATGATCCTGAATCCTTAAAAAAGGATTTAGGTGAAATAAATTATCGTAATGGTACATTAAAGTGGTTTGTTTTTCATTACATATATATATATATATATATATATATATATATATATATATATATATATATATATATATATATATATATATGTATTAAAGAGAAAGGAGAAGCTGCAAACGTTTTCGGTTATAATGTGGATTTTTGTTTTATATTTTATATTATCCATGTTTTGCTGCACACGTTTCGGGTATTGTGACCTTCATCAGGCGAAGAAAAACCTATTATTTAAGAGAATTTTTTCTCATATTTTCTTATGTTTAATCATTTTTATGTGGTAGGAATCTAAATTCTTCATAGCCTATATATATATATATATATATATATATATATATATATATATATATATACATATTAGGTTGGTGCAAAAATAATGACGCAATACTATTGTTTTTTGAAGTATTTTTAACGTCAAAAAACGACATTATTACGTCATTATTTTTGCACCAACCTAATATAATATATATATGTATGCATATATATATATATATATATATATATATATATATATGTGTGTGTGTGTGTGTGTGTGTGTGTGTGTGCGGATCGAAGGAGGCTCTTACATGTGATCAGTTTCACGTCATTTGATTTCCAATGACAACTACGAATATGACATTTCCGATGATCATACATTTACAATGTGCCATAGAGTGTGTCGATCGGCCTGTGTACTCACACATCACACCCAGCATCAAGACGGTCAAGCTGCAGCAGGCGGGTTGATGTGTCGGGAGTGTGGAAAGAACTGCGGGTATCTATACTCGGTGGTGAAGGACCTAATCCTATCCTTAAGCCTCCACTAATTCTCACTGCACTACGCTAGTTAGCTGATCCCGGAAGAACCGCCAGTCCAGTAAAGACAGATTGAACTTCTAGTAGCCTACGCTATAAAGCCACCCGAGCATAGACAAGCCTGTGATCCGAGTAGCCTAACCAGTAGAACGTGGGACAGTCTGATAGATCTCTGTCGGCCCTTCTGACAAACAATCTATCCAGGTAGCTAGTCACTCGAGTAGAAGCAGAAGGACACTTACAAGCCCACGTCCACTTCACCCACTTTGACCAAACGGCCGATCAGATCAAACTACGATCACCTTACCTCCCGCTAGCTCCCCGCCATCTCTCTAGCTATGGATTCAGAACGGCTTTCCGGTCCACCATTAAGACTAGGCACCTTAAATACACCAGAAACGGCCCCAACCGTCGAAAACACGATACGTTCCTCCTGATCGTTGAACGCATAAAGCGCAACGATCCGAAACGAACCATTTTTCACCGCAATATCAACCACCTTCAATCAGCCATCGGCATCTGAATGAACATGGTCCACCCAAGCGTTCAAGGTACTCTTCACTGGCAAAGAAATATTTCTAGCCTGTCGGTTCCCGTATGCCGAATAGACGACAAATTCAGAGCAACATCCACACAGAACGATAAGAGATCACGAAGCAGTTTGTCCGAATTACCCCGATTCCTCAGGCCATACACATTTAGGCTGGCTATCTTAATAGACATATTTTAAGTCTGAAAAGAGAGAGACAAAAAACAAGAAACCTATTCACATACCGGGTGGAAATCTACGGCGGTAAGGACGCCGACGGATTGTGCCAAGCTCTCTGTGCTCAAATCCGACGTCGTCCGTCCATCTAGGATAATACCGCCGATGTCCGTGGGATATTTTAGTTTTAAAGATCTGTACAGAGAGGGGTGGAGAAGAACTAAGACCCTCCTTACATAACATCTGGAATATTTTTTCAACACAGGTGTGCCCCCCTGGGCCATTCGCGATTCAGGAAAAGCATCTTTTGCCATGTATAAACGAGTCGGAATTTTTAAATAGTTGCCCGTGTACATAATGCAGGTAATCACTCCGACAGCTTTGGGGAAGTTTCGGGAGTACTATACAGATTTGCCGTCGAAAGAGGTGAGATTGAATACTGAACACAAGAGAGCCCGTTTTCGTGCTGAAAGGTCCCTCTCTGCTTCCCTTCTGTCGAATCTATTGATGTCCTCCACGTTGGGAAAATGTTTCTTTTTCTCCTTTTTTTCTGGACGGGTGGGGTTCGGTAGAACTTGATCGTTGGATAAAAACGGCTGGTTGAGGAGGTGTGGATGATTGGAAGAGATGTGGAATTTAAGGGGGACGAAGAATTAACTGGTGAAGAGGTGAGGCTCCTTGACTTTGGCGTTGAGTCCTTGACTTTCGCTGGCGAAGCAGGAACGGATTGCGACCTGGCTCTGACTAATTCCATCTCCTTTTTTCTTCGTCCAGCCCACTTCTCTCTTTTCATTGGTATCTCATCCTCTTCCTCCTCCTCCCTGGTTCGCCTTCATTATGAACAGCGAGGCGGAGGCCTTTCCTATACCTCCATGTCCTCTTCCGGTCTTTGCCTCTTTTTAGGTTGTTGCTGTGGTTGATGCGGCTGCTGCTTTTTTTTCGCGGGGGTGGGGTGGTGGTGGGTATTGTGGGGATTCTGCTTCTGCTCCTGTTTTGTATGTTGCTTCTCTTTGTTTTCTTTTTTTTGTTGCAGCGTCTTCTGTTGTTGCTGCTGTTGTTTCTTCTGCACCTCCTTGAGCCGCTTCTGCGCTGGTGAAGGTTGCCACTCCTTTTCTTGATGACGCTTTGGTTGCGAGACGTCTCGCTTTTGAGCTGAGGTCACGTTTGTCGTCTTTCGCCCTTTTTAACCTCCTTCCATTCATTGAGGGAGGCTTCCTCAGCTGCTACGTCCACTATTTCTTCTGCTGCTATTGCTGTTTTTCTCGTTGTCGTCGTCATCATTTTTGAGCGGTCTTGTGATTGAACTGTCCTGTTCTTTGCGGTGTAAGCCTTTGACATGCGCCCAGAGCTCCCACACAACCAACACTAAGGTCTGCATCCATCAACAACTAGAGCATCCTTTTCTCATGTTACATCAGAATGTTGGGGACTTCACCAAAACTCTGGTGGGTCGAGGTTACTTGTAACACAATGTCCCCAGTCGCAATGCGGAAAAATGCTTATAACGGCGCAGATTTCTACTTGGCTATACTTGGCAAAAAATCTCCCTCCCACACGCTCTTCGCTGATGTTCACGGGCACCCCATGTGCAGTAATTTTGTGCTTCGAGTGCCAATGTACCCCGTTTGGAGTTCAATCGAGTTGGCTGTCAGCACACTTCCGGACAGCTTCCTGGACTCCTGCTCGGTAGCCAGGAGAATGTGCCACATCAGATTCGATCTCCTGGCTAGAACTTTCGTCCCAATTTCTAGTGCTGCCAATATAATATTCTTTTTTCCTTGTTCTTTTTCTTCAAAATATATTTTCCAATATAACAAAAAACAAAAAAGGTAAGGGACCAACAAACTAAACAAAATTCAACAAAACTTGGTTATGACAATAACAAAACTGCTTTCATCTTATTGATAATTTATTGTTAAAACAGATATATTTCGGAAAGCTTTTGCAAAACTTGATCACTCTTGAGAAATATATGTAACACTGATTAAGCTATATTGTATACGTTATAAATGCAAACTAAAAAAAAAGATTAAGAAAAAATTCGATTTTTAAAAATTTTTGTCAATTTGATTTTACAACATATAAATATCGCTCATTCACTGTTTCATTTATTTCTCGAAAGTGATCAAGGATTGCAAAAGTTTTCTGAAATATATCTATTTTAATAATGAATTATCCGTTGGAATTTTTTGTTCTTTTTAATTCAATTTCACCAATGGATTCAAGCGTTTTTACAATTATTGTTTATGTTTGTATTTTTATCGATGATATTAGCCACCTTAAATAGAAAAATCCTAATATGGAAATCCAGTAATTGATTTGGAAATCCGTTATTGATGAGCGTTTGTGTAACGATAATTAAGTTTTTAAAGAATAGCGCACGAGAAGATGAATTCTTCCGTCAGCATTGGTTCGCTTCGTGTAGTTGCGGTTTATGCGCTCAACGATCATGGAGAGCGTGTCGAAGTTTTTCATCAGTTAGGGCCATTCCTGGTGGATTCTTCCCGCTTGATCATAATGGGGGCCTGGATTGTCATCCTGAACCCCAAGATAGACAGTGGGTAGGGTGATAGCGGGAAGGCAAGGGACAATCGTAGCTTGGTTGATCTGCTCGGCGATTTTGGGCTAGTCGATAGATACCACATCGATCATCTCAGGTGGGGGATGTGGACGTGAGCTCGTAATTGGCCGTCTCTCCAAGTAGCCGGCTGCTGGATAGAATGTTAATCAGTAGTGTCGACCTAGATCTGCTAGATATTGCCACGTTCCACCATTTAGACTATTCGTCTCATAGACTTGTCTGGGCCCAGTGTTAGGCAGTAGGCCTAGAATGACTGTACAGACGGGACTTTCAGAAACAGCTGACTAGAGTAGTGCAGCGGGAATTGATGGGGGCGGTTAATCGGAGTAGGTATAGTCAACGACTCGCTCTAGATAAGGCTAAAAAGGTGAAGACTCTACAGGATAGACTCTCCCGTGCGGTGTCTGGAGGGGATTCCCTAGAGATAGCCGTAGCTAAGCAGGCCCTGATGCGTGAGGCCGGCAAGCTCTACCAGGGTTAGGTAGTTAGACATACGTTAAACAAGGTATCTTAAGAAGCTGTGAGCTGGGCGCAGAATTGTACAAGAAAGATATGCGTCGAGATTCCGATCGGTACATTTGTGAGGTCAATACCACGGAGAGGCGTACTCTGAGGCTGACCAAAGTCATGTGCGAGGCGTTTCGGTAATATTTCGAGAGCCGGTTTACCAAGGAGCCATGTCTCAGTGGCGATGAGTTTCGCAGTGATTTGGTTAACTTTCCTCGACATTCGTCGACTGGAGAGGCTAGTTGCGAAGGTGACATCAGAGAGAGAGACGTTCCCTTGGCATTGAAGAAGGTCGGCAGAGGCAATTCTCCGGGACTTGATGACTTGCCCTACGAAATGTACTTGAGGCTGTCGCACATCTTTGTCCCAGTGGTTACGCCAGGAGTCCGTCCCCAACCGGATTTGCAGGGGTGATCACACTTTTACAAATTTTGTGTTGGGTGGGATTTAGATGATTATATAATCTATAATTCTGCTAAACACAGAATTATAGATTTGGGCCAAAATCCTGACAGAGTGTTTGCAGTCAGTTGTCGAGAACTTGTTTGGACCCGAGCTGTGAGGGGACAAACAATTAAAAGCTACCTGTAATTGATTCAGACGATCATAGAAGGGTGTAGAAGACGTCGATCGAGCCCCGCTGATCAATTTGGATCAGTCTAAGGTATTCTACAGCGTTGACCATCAGTACCAGGAGGCTGTCTTGCAGGCCGCCAGAGTCTAACCCGACTGCTGCAGGTGGATCGACCTCCTGTATCGCTCCCCCAGTGCTGTGGTACAGGTGAACAGAAGAAGGTCGAGTGCTTTTGCACTGTCTCGGTCGGTCCGCTAGGTTTTCCCGCTGTGGCTCTTACTTTACGCTTTCGCCGGCTGAGGGACAGGGCATGGATTCTGGCCTTACGCGGAATCGTTGTTCCCCTTGGTGGAGCTCGGGCCAGGGTTTCTGCGTACGCCGATGACGTATCCATTTTCCTGTCGTGCCGCTACGATATTAAAGTGCTACAGAAGGCGCTTGAACGGTACGAGAAGGTGACGGGGGATAAATATAACCGTAATAAGTCTTCCGGATTACGGTTAGGTGACTGGAAGAGTCCCGTTATCTGAAACGATAGAGTCAGGAACCCCGAACCTTGCAAAGATCCCGCGTAGGAAATTTATCGTTACCGCGGTAATTGGTCTTCTATATATTAACATTTCTGGCCATTTACTGTAACTATCATCTACCACTAGATAGTATGCTCCGCTTAACGCTCCTGCGAAGTCTATATGTCTTCTGGACCATGGAATATCGGTTTTCGGCCAAAGTTGAATTTTGATAGGCGGTGATTTCTTGTAATGAGACATGTCTTTACGATAAACGCGGAAATAGTGATTCCTGTGGGCAATAGCAGCTGGATAAGCAGTTGAAAACCAAGGGGATGAACGGAATTTCACTTTATATTTTCTTGCAGGGATGAAAACCTCGATTCCAGTTTTTACCCAGGATCAGACCTCAGACGCACATTTTCGGACTGGAAGGTTAAAAACGCATGGACAATAATTGGGCAGTTGTCTGTCTGTAGTATGAATTCTCTACCATGTATGATTTTATGAAACTTTTTCATAACAAATTTGATTGCCAATGCTTCCTTTTCATTTCGCTCTAGCATTTTTTCAGCTGCAATTAATCGTCTTGAAGCATAAACTATCGGTGTAGTTGCTCCATCCTCATATTTTTGTAATATCAATGCTCACATACCAGAATCACTTGCGTCTGATGCAACCACAAACTTTAATTTAGGGTCAAAAATGAGTTAGTGACAAATCCGATGTTAAGACTTTTTTGATCTCATCGAACGCACTTTGACATTTATCTGTTCAATTCCATTTCACATTTTTCTTAAGTAGGTTATTCAGAGGTGCTCTTAATTCCTGCATGTCCTTTATTGTGCTCGCTCTTGAAGCGGATCCTCGACCGTTTTCATCAATAATTTGTCCTAGATATTTAAGTCTGGACATAAACAATTCACATTTTCCTTCACAAATCTTAAAACCATATTCTTTGATTCTCTCAAACACTTTTTTTACATCCTCCGCATGTTTCTTTAGGGTTTTACTTTTAACAAGTACGTCATCCAAATATGCTTGAGTACAGTCCAAACCGGCAATCTTGGTATCCATTATCTGTTGGAATATGCTTGATGCTACATTTATACCGAAAGGAAGTCGGTTGAATTTGTATAATTCTCTATGAGAGTTAATCATTAATAGTTTTGAACACACTTTGTCTACTAAAATCAGCACATACGCGGATTTTATGGTTCTTTTCTTTAACGTATACTGTTGGTGATGCCCATTCCGAATAGTCTACTTTTGAGATCATACCTAATTTTTCTAGTCTGTCCAATTCATTATTAACTGGATCTCAAGATGGAAAATGTACACATCTTTATGATTTAAATGTCGGTGTTACATTTTCTTTTAACAGAAACTTCGTGGATGTTCCTAGACCTTCTGACAAAACAAAACTTCTGTAAAACTCTTTTTTCAGTTCATTTTTGAATTCTCAAGTTGACGTATTACTACTGGTCGTAACAACATATATCTTGTTGCAAAAAAGTTAATTGGAATGTCCGAAACATAAAATAATGCAATCCAGTCTGTTTCAAATAAATTAGGAGTATTCTTTAATACAAACACCACCGATTTTTTTTGTTTTTTCCCACAAAAGCATCATTACAGCTGAATTCACCCAAAAAGTTCAATCTCCTTCCTGAGATTCCATGTGCAACTTTAGCAGAAGTCAATAAACTTATCTCTCCTGTTTTTTTTAGTTTTTTTGGCAAAATATAATTCACATTATTTTTATGTTCAGCAGTGAGTGGAAAATTTCCTTAATAACATTCTTTTCATCATTCCAATGCGAATAATGCCTTTTGAAGATCCCTTCGTATCTTCTATAATAAGCTGGAAAAGTCATCTCTTCGACTGGGTTGTACCACAAATTCGCTGATTGAATTAGCAACAGCATCTGGAGTGAATGAATCTGAAGTTTTTCCTTGCAGTGTTTTGGTAAACCTCTCAAAAACTTCTGAGGTTGTCGTTGCAATTGTAATTGCTGTTGTTGCTGCTGTTTTTGTTGCTTCAACTGTTGTTCTTGTTGCATTTGTAGCGTCAACATTTGAACCATGATAGCTTTTAGTTCTTCCACTTACCGAACGACGCTATTCAAGGAATCCTTTCGAATCGTTGTCGCCACTTTTGTGATATAAACGAACACTTGCTACCACTTTTGTGATGTCAACGAATACTCGTTGTCACTTTCTTAATGCTTGTTGTAGTAGAGACTTTGTAATCGCAGACAGAACTATAGTTGGGCCGTTGAACAATGCTGGTGTCAGACGCCTTCGAATAATACTTACACTAATAGTACTTGTTCGATAATACTCGCTTGTAATCCGTACAGTGATCTGAATAGAGAAATAGTATAGTGAATAGAGTAGAGAATAGCGGTCCGTATAGTAATAGAGGATAGAATAGAAATGACTTTCCGTATAGTAATAGAGGATAGAATAGAAGTAGCGATCATTTTTAGACGACAAGAGAATTCCTATATATGCGTTTCCTCTATGGTCACGTGATCTATTTAATTCAATAATGGGGTCGCCTCTGTTTGCTCACAGGCGATTTATGTTCAAACTCGGCAGCAATATTTTATTCCAATAAAACACATATTATGAAGATTCACCGAAAAAACAACAACAAAAAAAAATAAACAAACAAACAAATCATTCAGTTTTCTTAAAGGAAGTAAACTGTTTTATTCCGCTCTGTTTACTATAAGTTTAAAACGAATTTTCCTCTTCGCACATCTATATATAATGAGACTGTTTGGAAGGTCAGTCATTTTGAAGTTCATCACTTCCCTTAGAAATGTCACTTGTTTCAAAGGCTTTCTGGGCCAGCGTTTTTTTCGGATACAGATGAATTGTTAAATTGTCGTCTGTATTAATGTTTGAAGAATTATCCTGTCCAAGAAATCATTAATTTTCATGAGATCGATACGATACTTTCTTTCGTTGGTTACCTCTAAACAATTGTCATCAATTCTAATTTGGTGTCGACATTTAAAAACAAAACACTTCCAAATTTGAACTTAAAATTTCTGCTAAGACGCCTGAACTAATAAAAAATTGATAGATCTTTCGTTCAATAATCAATGTTTAGTTACACTAGAGAATTGTATTGTGAAATCACTAAAAGTTTCTAAATACGAATCGGATATATGTTGGTAACAATTGTGCTTTTCATTTCGGTTAAAATTCATAAATTTCACAAGTCTAATATTTATCAGGTTCTATTCTATTTTATTAAAAAATATGTATTTATATTATAGACTTTAGAATTCTATTACTAGCTTCCCTATAATCTGACAAAAAGGGATTTCGCAACAGTTTCTGGCGTTAAGATCTCATCTAGATGTAGCCGTAAATTCCATGCTAACATTTTTCTCTCACTTCCGGTTTCTGAAACTCACCACCGCCTCCATGCTTTTCAAACAACTTTAATCTGCAAATATTTAAACCTCCTCTCCTCCTATGTACTCATTCCTCTTCCCGTTCATGAGTAATGTTTCTACTCATAATTCTTCCGCACCCAGTAACAACTTGTGTCTTAGTGGTTTTAATGCCTTGTATGGGGTAAAAAAATGTTTGGTACTTTATTTTTAAATTTAAAGTTCGATAAACGATATATATTTGTAAAGTTTCATATGTAGCGGATTTAAACTCATAACTCAAATAAAATAATTATGCATTATATATATATATATATATATATATATATATATCAAAAAACAAAATATATATTTAATAAGTAGAACGTAGTTTGATACAATATTATTTAGGGAAATATATGATATGTCAATATTTTAGAATATATATATATATATATATATATATATATATATATATATATGAAAATTTCTCCGATTAAACCAGTAGAGAAGACAATATTTATGACAAAAATGACAATAGGAAAACTAGTAAATGCTGACGCGTTTCATCCAATGTGAACTTTATCAAAGCAAAATACGAAATGAATTTAATTGCACAAGGTAACTAATAAAAGCAAAAACAGAATGTTCCTAGCAAGTGGAATGTAAAGAAACGCTATTTTCATATTGTTAACTGAAAATAACGTTAGTATTTGTCACGTGTTGAGAATATTGTCATTATATCTGGGTTGATGTATTCAACCATTTTCTTTTGATTTTATGAATCTGTCGTGTACATTTGTTTGTGAGAGCAGTAATTTTGTTAAGAAAGGTGAAATAGGGAAAAAACCTGGGCATAGATTAATATTTGCGTATAATTCTATGGCGGCGCTCTCTAGAATTTTCTTTCTGAGTGAATTATTTTCTTTTTTTATGAATGTAGCGTTATTAGATAACTCACTCAGAAGGCAATTTAACAAAATATAAAAAAAAATTATGCTATGTGAGTTTTTTGCATATTTTTTTTTATAGTTGATAAATAATTAGCTTAAGAGACTAGTAAATAATTTAGACGTTTTGAATTATTTGGCAAATTAATATGCAACTGTTGAATAAATATTCTTCCTATAAGATGTCAAGAACAATAAGAATTCAATGTAAAATGTCAAAAATAACAACCAAATTAAATACATCCGTAAAACACGTAACTGATACTACCAGGAGATTAATACAAAATTATATTAAATCGAAGTAATCTTACAAATAAGTCATATATGTTGCAACACAGTACAACTAAAATATAAGAAAAACATAATCAAATTCCAAAGTTTAACTTAATTGTAAGGTAAAAGGTAAACTATGTTTATAATTTAATGTGAATTCATTCCTTTGATTTAATAAGAAATTTTTATTAAATCTAACAATTTCCAATTTTTCGTGTAAGCAGAGAAAATAAGTTTAATATAAAAATATACATGTCCTTGCCGTTTTCAAAATGTTATATTTCACCTTCGTCGTCTTATTATCATCTTTAAAATACAAAGATATTTAGATAGTGATGTACTATTTCTGTACGTATTATTGGTGAAGGTCACGGTATGTTGATACCACCTAGTCTTGAAAGAATTCTTAGTACTACCAATATAGAGTTTTTGAAACTTCGGATTCTGTATTGTAGAGCTAGTACAAAGATAAACAAGTGATTTTTACTCAAATATTTGTTTGATAATAGGCAATGATAAGAATTCTTACAATTGCGCCGGCCAGTAACATTAATAGTCTTTTCCTTGGAACGTGTATTATGATCCAGGTTATTAGATTGGTTTAAAAATTTATTATTGTGTAACTTTATAATTTCTCAAGATTATTGGTGCATTTATAACTTAGGTTTAATGTGTTACTGTTAAATATTTTAATAAGAGGGTTACTTCTTCATTTCAACTTATATATAACCACTATTCTTTAAAAAAAACTTATTATACACGCTGCTATTTTTACCAAACACATCTTTGTCCGATGAGTGGTGGCTTATCCTACGTTCTGCAAATGAAGGTATATGTTGGATTATAGATGGAGGATGTCTAGAATTGGGTTGAGTATAAATTGGGTTGGCATTGATTTTCATATAAGGTATGCACCACCTGAAATCAGATATAAGTACTAACCTGAAGCCCCAAAATTGCAGCAATCGGATTGGAAGCATACGTCAAAAAAAAAAAAAAGAAAAAAAAAAAAAGAAAAAAAAAACCAATGAGCCTCTCCTACAAATAATAAAGCACCAAATCGAGAAATTGTCCACATACAAGGACCAGGATATCGAGATTAACAGGATTTGGGGAATGGAAACTGAGACTGTACGAATAGTTATCAGAGCTCTGGGTATCGTGAGAAAAGAAATGGACATTTTTATTAACAGTTTCCCAGGTAACATCAACATACGTATGCTCACAGTGAAATGACAGTTCTCCATAGTTTGGATCCGGCTCTAGAAGATTCAAAACAGGAAACATAGTATACACAAATAATAATAATAATAATAATAATAATAATAATAATAATAATAATAGTAATGTGGCATATGGGAACATCAACAATCTCTGTTGTAGTTGGAACCCTAGGACTGGTTGGAAAAGATTACAGTAGACTAATTGAAGGGAATCCTGGAAGTCCATGCCTCAAGGAGATACAAAAAATTGTTCTGACAAGTACAGCCCACACGTTACGAAGGGCTTTATCTATGTAATTTTTTTTTTTTTTTTGTCATGATGTCATTTCTAACCTTAGGTCCCTGGGCGGGACCCGGAAAGAAATGTGTAAACGCCAGAAATCAAAGAAAATAAAAACAATAATAATAATAATAATAATAACAATGATCATTTTCAACATCCCTAATTGGACCATAGCTGACATTAGGCGAATGGACGCTAAAAACAGAATTGCCACCGCATGCACCATCTCAAACCCGATGGTGATCGTCTGTATCAACCCATTTCCAAAATAGGAAGAGGATTAGTTCAACTAGAAATGTCTTACAAAACGAAAGCAATCGTTCTTCAAAGATAACTGGAAACTACAGAAAATTGGATGATGATCTGTGTCAAATGGACTTTCAAGTCGGTGAAGAAACGCAAGTAAACCACAATACAACGACTGCATCTATAAAAACCTGACAAAAGAAAGGCAGAAAGATCAGATACAGAAACGATGACAAAATAAACCTCTTCACGGTCAATATTCTCCCCGTATTAAACAAGATCCGTACCAATCAATGTGTACGTAAGGTAAGGTTAAAAGCGGAAACCGAAGGTTTTACTCTTGCTGCATATGACCAATGCTTGCTAACTAGAAATTACAATGCACATATATTAAAAAATTATCTTATCCTAAAATGCAGATTCTGTGACAAATATATATAAATTATTGTCCATCTTGTATCAGATTATACGGTATTGGCACCCACTGGATATAAAAGACGGCATAACAGAGTGAGCCAATATCTGCACTGGAAAATATGCAACTACTACGGGAAGGGATCTGCAAGAAATTCGTATGAATATCACCCGGTTTCGGAGATAGAACCTGTAACAATTTTGTGGAAATTTACAATACACACAGAACTATCAAAGTCTCCCATAGACCGCAAAAAATGTGTTTTTTTATTTTTAGGGCAATCACTGCAGACTGTAATGTATCGATGAATATCTTAAAAAATGTAACAAAATCTAAGAACTTTGAAGAGGAAATCTCAGAAATGTGGCACATATTGTCATCAACAAATCCAGTTGTAGTTGGAGCCCACGGATTTAGTGACATTGAGTAGCCCATGTCATAAAAAATTATGTACAGTCCACACCTCATGAAGCATTTTATCTATGTAAAATATGTGTGATCTAATGTGTTTTTTGTTTATTTTTCTTTCCTCAAAACATGCTCAGTGGGAAATGACATGATGCCATTTTTGAGCTCGGGTTTCTGGTTGGAAGTCGGAAAGAAATGAGTATATACCGGAATCTAAAGATATGATGATAATTATAATAATAATAATAATAATAATAATAATAATAATAATAATAATAATAATAATAAAGCCCCCACGTATGGGTAAATACGAACTAACTATAATGATGACACAACGAAAAATATTGATAAAAAGTATCGGCCGTCACTCGAGGAACCAGACTAGGATCGAAAAGTCTGCTACTGGAACAAGCACTACCCAAGGAGAACTAGAGAAAAAAACACACCAAGGACAATCCTCACAGAGGCCTTTTATATTCATTAAAAGACACCACCACCACTAAAAAAATGGTGTAGGGAAGAGTATATTGAAGTAATGACAGTCTTTTATACTGCTACGATAAATCCAAATGCGGGTGTACCACACGAAATCAGATATTTATTAGATGTATGTACCAAACAGCTTTAGGCGGTCAAGAACTAATACAGCTTGAATTAACTCTAATACCTCAACAATCGGATTGGAAGCCTACCTCGCAAAAAAAATGACCCTCTCCTACAAATAGTAAAACATCAAATCCACTCCAAAAAAAAAGCTGCACTCTTCTAAAAACAGCTTATTATACCTAAAACCACAGAACAAAAAACTAAGAGAATACCATTCATGCCAAATGAGTAAAATAGAAACAACTTGGCCAAATGAAATTACAACAAAACTTGGATGACGAAGCGTTGAATGGTAAATACATAAAAAAACGAAAGAAGCAGATGTGGACAAACAGAAAACATATCAGTGACTGAGGAGCACCGGGCTGAAAGCTGAGGCAGAAGGCCTAATTATTGCAGCTTACGGTCAAAATTTCGCGACCAGATTCTTTCACTGTCACATAATCAAGAATGAAACTAACTAAAAATGCATGATCTGCGGAAACTTTGATGAAACAGTCGACCATATTATCTCAGGATAACCGGAACTGTCAAAAAATGAATATACCCAGAGACATAACAATGTAGCGATATATGTACACGGGAAGATATGCAAGAAACACAAAATTGAAGATACTGAGAGATGGCATGGCCACCAACCAGACAGTTATCGAAAATAATGATGTAAGAAATTCTCTGGAACATGCCAACTCAAATTGACAGTGAAATAAAAGCCCTGATATTATCATAAAAGACAAGAAATTCAGGAAGTGTCTGCTTATTGACATAGCAGTACCATCTGAGAAAAACACCTCCATGAAAATTATCGAGGAAATGTCCAAATACAAGGACCCGGAAATCGAGATTAACAGAATGTGGGGAACGAAGACTGAGTCTGTGCCAATAGTAATCGGAGCACTGGGCCTCGTGAGAAAAGGAATGGGCAATTTTACTAAGTGTCACAGGTAACATCAATATACAATTTGTCCATATACTAAGAAAAGTGCTATCAATTTAATGACAATACTCCTATAGGGCCTAAGGACCATAGTTTGGACTCGTTTATGATTCCCCTACACCAGCCTCAGGGTGTGTGGTAAGATGTTTGTATTAATTAATGTTTGGATACTTGTGTGATAGTGTCCTTTTCTGTATGAGTGATTTATTTTACTGATTAACTTCGACATTTTGGGGCCATTGAACAGTCACGATTAGGGTTGTGGGGTAGTCGTAGATGGAAAGTGTTTTCATTGAGTATGCGATAATCTTTGTTTATTCCTGGAATGTAGAAATATATTTTATAATGAATTTTAAGCGATTTTCTTAGTTGCTAAATGAAGATACTATGTGATGCATCTAACGTTATCAACACTATGGTCCAGTTTGTTAAAATGTGCAGTAAGAGTGAAATTGATTTTGTTGGCTCTAATACAGGGATCCGACAATATTTTTGGGACACTTTGAAAAGTGTGCTTAAAGGTGTTTTTTTCTGCCGAGAGCTTTTGTGTTGATGAGTAGGTAGTTCAGCAGTAACTGCCCATTAATGGTATGAACATTGATTGATGGGTTTGTCTTTGGTTTCATGTTTTCTTTATTTTTACTTCAACTTAGGCGACACTATTTTTCGGACATGACACAAATTCCGGGTTTTTTAACGAACGTCTACAATATGCAAATTTTCTCCAGGTAGATTGTACCCTGACCATTACATTTGCGTATCTTTACCATTCACTGCGAAAACGTATTAAAATCCTGGAGAAGAATGCATTCAAAAGAAGTCATCAGCTTTGTCCAAATGAAGAGAGAAGACGGGCTCAGTATCCGAAAGATCGCCGCTGAGATGAAGCTATCGAAGTCAACAGTTGAATACATACTAAGTACAGACTATGAGCGGAAGAAGAAGAGAGGATGAAAAAAAACAATTTCCAAGAGAACAGAAAGAAGAATGAAGAGGAGTGTTACGAGGTTGTTATCTGGAGAAAAGGTAACAGCGAAGAAAGTAAAGGAGAAGTGTGAACTTGTCGTCAGTGTTCGAACTGTACAAAGAAAGCTACACGAAATTGGACTTAAGTATGCTAAAATCAAGCAAAAAATTACACTAACGAGAAAACACAAGGAGGCAAGGCTGGGAAGCGGCAAAAGATGGATAACAAACCATGTCGACTTCAAGAAAGTGATATTTACTGATGTAAAACGTTTTAAGTTCGATGGACCTGGCGGATGGTGTACATGGTCGAGAAAAGGTGAACCTGTTATAGACAGATGGAAGGAGGAGGAGTCATGGTTTGGGGTATGGTATTTCCGAATGGAAACTTGTAGCTCGAGTGGTTAAAGGGACGTCAAAATAGCTTGAGCTACAGAGAACTTTTGGAAAAGAGAACCCTACCACTCATAGAAAAAGAAATGGGAAGTAATTTTATTTTGCAGCAAGGTAACTGCAGCATCTATGTGGTCCAATCAGTGGAAACTTGGATGTGTGAAGCAAATATAACTACTCTGGAATGCCCTGCAAGAAGTCCAGGCTTAAATTTAATTGAAAATATATGGGAAATGCTTGCAGAGCTTGTTTACGACGGGCCAGAAATAACCAGAGAGGCTGAACTGTGACAGCGCATACAAGATGCTAAAAACAGACTGCTAGAAACACGAAAATACGTTATTATCAACATGTACGAATATTATGAAGATAGACTGATAGAAGTCATTGAAAAAACGGTGCTGCCATAAACTATTAGCATTGTTTTTCAATGTTCGAAAATTACTGTCGCCTGTGTAATGTGAAAATTTGTAAAAAATAAGCATGCTTCTAATTTGAATTCTGCTTTTCCATTTGTAGTATTGAAACAGTTTTTAAATGTTATTGCCATTACACTAAAACAGTACAGACTGCCTGTACTACTTAAAACTTGAAAAAAGTGTCTGAAAAATAGTGTCGGCCCCCTGTATGTTGCTTGTGTCTTAATAGCGAAGACGAAATTCTGTACCAGATTCAGCGATATAATTTCTTGTACTGTATTTATTGCAAACAAAATACATACATTATATTCGAACTGTCACAATTCAAGGGAGGCAATCGGATTATTATATGATTGTCAGTTGAAGTAAAAATTCTATCGATGATAATATGTTTACAAAATTGACATCTGAGTTTATTACACGTTACGTTGCCTTTTTGAGGGGAAGATTTGACTCATTTAAATGAGGCAAGACGTGATTTTAGATCTGAAGATTATCACCTGCTGTTATGTGAGATTTCACTGAATAATTTAGTAAATGCGGTTTTACGTTTCAGGAACTGGAAACCATTTTTTAAAATAGGAAATACTTTATGAATGTTCGAAGTAAAATAAAACTCAGGGGCATTTAGGAATATGTTTTCATTGTTTTGTTGTTTTTTTTAAATTCTTACAGATTGATTCTAAAAAAGATGTAAAAAATAAATAAGTCGACACATTCCAAAACAAATCTTATTCCACCCCAAAAATCAAACATCATTTTATTTTTTGTAGAGAAATGATATAGACGTGCTACCAAAATTCTGATTTTTTAAGCTTTTTCGCATTACACACACACACACACACACACACACACATATATATATATATATATATATATATATATATATATATATATCAATGTCCCCTTAGACTTATCCTTACCAACCACCTATTGATAATATATATATATATATATATATATATATATATATATATATATATATATATATATATATAAAGGCAGGATGTGTGTGTGTGTGTGTGTGTGTGTGTAACGAATGCACGGCCGCAATTTTCGACCCAAAAATTCTGCACCAAATTTTCTGCACCAAAATTCACATGTACATACTCCAACTTAGTGGAAGGCCAAGACCGACATTGCATTTCCAAACTCCCATCAATAGTGGAAATAATCGATTTTTTCAGGCTTCTACGGCGGTTTTCATGTAGTTTTCGACCATTTCCTACTAGCCAGAGTGAGAGCCTATAGCTGGCTGCCACGAATAGGCAGGAAATTCTATTGGCCAGCGTGAGAGCCAACAACTGACTGACACGAATGTAAACTTGCATCCTAGCATGCAAAAAAAAAATCGATAGTTGCATTCGTCACAAGTGGAAAAAATTTAAATCTGCATGGCACTTTACTCCAATTGGCTCATTCGCTTGCTTAAACTCAACGTTGATTCTGATTCCGTAGAACTGGGTTGGGTGTGAAAAAGTATTTATTGTTAACATTCTTTTTTCATTCGGTTTTTTCCAGTTACGAGTCCTTTTTTAAAGCTGATCGTTTTGTGTTCATTTTGTTTAGTTCTTTTTTCGTAACAGATTTAATGTTTAGTATAGACCTTAGAAAAAATTCGATGTGTGAGATAGGCAAGAAATAAGGCATGTAGCAACATCAGCACGGAAAAGGGCACTCCTTTAAAGAGAAGGAAAGGCAAAACTATTTTAAGTCAAGTGATAGCGATTACTGTATGAGCCGTACGATTTTTGAATCAAGTACAGGCAACTTCGGGCCATGCTGCTAGTATATATATATATATATATATATATATATATATATATTGACGTCTAAATTACACAAAAATAAAAATAACACTTTTTAAGCGATATATTTGCCATTTTTCATCATGTTATTCTCTTTGATTTGAGGCTACCGGCATTAGAAAGAAAGAGAAAATAGACAAAATATTAATTGTAATCTTCGGAATTACTATGAATATGAAAAATGAACACAGTCATTATGAAACTTGTTGGGGTCTGTAGCCCTGTGGAAAGGATCAATGGAACTATAATATCGCCATCACTCGTAATCATTACATACAACGTCATAATTGGATCTATTCAACTCTTTCCGAATCCTCTGCACTGTCCTCAGATTGACACCCAAACACTCTGAAATGTTCGTATAAGCTTTTCTAACAGACATAAATTACATCTCTCTTCTGGCACAGAAACCGATACTATTCCACGACGTAAGAAGAATTATACTTTATATAATTTCTGCGACCACATCACACCTTACATCAGGCACATAACACTCCAGACTGCTGCAACATCCTTGATTATGAAATGTGGGGCGCAGTTGAGAGGAAGCCCCACAAAATATCTTGATAACACTGAAGGTGAACTAAAAGCAAGGATTATGACAGCATTCACCAACTTAAACAAGAGAAATAACCCAGACTTTTACATATACATGGTATGATTTTGTAGAAGCATACAAATTTGTAGGGCTACTGTTATTATGGGGACTCAGATTTATTTCTGACATATAAAACGATGAAATATACAGAATCGACAGAATAATGTAGAGACCAAGACAAGCAAACCAGATGATAAAGGACCGAATTTAATTCTTTAAGAGTCATAAACTGAAAATTACTACTAATATTAACGCGATCACTAAAGTGATCAATTTCCTAGACTTTACACCTGAGTAGGGGCCTGTACAAACATTAAGGGTTCATACAACCACAGGTACGTCGACACGCATTACAATCACCATAAAAGTATTATGAAAACTTACATAAATCAGTACAATGTAGATTATCGTCCAACTCCAGTAACAAAGAAATATTTGACGAAAATTCTAGATATACTAAAGCACTAGAAAAAGGCAATCATAAAGTGAAATTAGAGATTGTAGGAAGAAACAATAAAAGTAAATGGAGCGTCCAAACTAATGTAGGTAGAATTTTTTTTACATTTAATTCACAAACACTTTAGCCATTCTCCAACACTAAAAATATTTTCAACAAAAAATATTAAGGTAAGCTATAGCTGCACTAAAAACATCGATAATTATATATAGCAATATAACAATAATATATTAAGCAAGCACATAAAAAAAATACTAGAAGTCAATGCAACTGCTGTAAAATCGTAAACTGCCCACGAAATGGCGACTGCATTAGCGAAGGAATAATCTACAGAGCTAGGATCAACGCAGACGACTATGTTAAATATTACTTTGGTTCCACTGAGAACAACTGGAAATTAAGTTTTTTTCATCAGCAAATGAGGCTAAACAATATTAAACACAAAAACTTTATAACGCTCTCAAATTACTTTTGGCAATTAAAAAAAAACAACTATAACAAACCATTAATTAGCCGGAAGATAATTGGGAAAGTTAAACCATACTATATAGAGGGAGGCAGATGTAACTTATGTCTGGTAGAAAAACTTATCTTAAAACTCTTAAATAGCCCTAACTTACTGAACAAAAGATGTGAATAGATTGTCACATGTAAACCTAAAAGTAAGCAGCAGCTCAAGCACATTGAGCCCGATTAAAATATATTTTAAAATAGATCTTACGAATATTAATATAATATGTAACAACGATTAATATTCATAGCACTAATCATTAAATAGCATTTTATATATCTATACAGATAGATCGTACTTGATTATTTTATTATGTGTGTATATATAATTTCACCTTTCTAAGTATAAGATTAGGTTCCAAAATCATTATATATATCATTTTAAACTATAATTCAAAATTATTAAAATCGTGGGAGTTAAGTATATTTCATAAGACATGACTTACACTATTTACATTGTTCGGACTATCATCTTCATCTTTGTTGCCATATTTATCAGAACGTTTCGGCCGTTGTACGCTCCGGTTTTCTTCATGTGATTAGAATGTCGAACTGAATTCACTCGCTGGGGTAGACTGTTCTAGTTCCACGTGCCATGTCTAATGGATGTCAGTTATCAGTTATCTCCTGCTTAATTCCCTTCTCCTAGTTCTCCACCCACTTAACCAGGTATTGAACTCACACTTGATCTAATTAACGC
Organism: Acanthosepion lycidas; assembly: GCA_963932145.1. Classification (NCBI taxonomy): domain Eukaryota; kingdom Metazoa; phylum Mollusca; class Cephalopoda; order Sepiida; family Sepiidae; genus Acanthosepion; species Acanthosepion lycidas. The sequence continues at coordinate 147,020,436 of OZ010572.1, forward strand.
CTTTATCAACTGTGGTATGTATCTTTGAGGACATCTGTCTATTAATTTCTGGGTATTTTAAACCTAATATCTTCAGAAAACATTTTTACCAGTGCTCATATTGCAATTTTTGCTGTTATCAATAGTTTTTTTACAGAGCTCATATTGTAATTTTCGTTGTTATTATCGCTTTTCTCTGGCACTCCTTATTACTGGTTCCCATATCATATTCATTTCTATGCTTGGTCAAATGCAAATAATGAATTTAAATATTATAGTCAATAATTTTACATCAGAATCACGAGAATGAGAATTTCATAACAATTCACGGTCATACTGATACTGTTTTGGAGAGAGAAACTGGGTAGTAGAAGTTTTTTTATATGAAAATATAATGTTGTTGCTGTCTCTTTGAAGTGGTTTCCAGGTTCAGAAAAAATGAGGTAAAATTCAAATGCAGCTATACAGATGACGTCATCTTATTATATCCCCAAGTTACACACCTATTAGACATAATAATTAAAGTCAATAAGGTTGCACCTAGCATTGAATTCACATATGAAGTGGAAATAAGCAATTCTCTATCATTCATCGACGTGTTATTAATACGCAACAATAAGAAATTAGATTTAAAAGTATATCGTAAACGACAAACAAAAATGAGCTAATCAACTTCTATTCCCACCACAAAAAAAAAAAAAAAATACAATCTGGTCCAGTCCTAGGATTCTAACTTAGAGCGCTTATATATGTAGAATATATAGGGATACCTAAATGATTAAAAGAGATATATTGAGAAAACACTCAAACTTCTCCCCTATACACAGCCTTTTATTCTGAAAGCAAAAAAAAAAAAAGTAAAAACACGCGTTTACAAAATCCACAAAGCCAAAAAGCATATACCACCGATAGCACTTATAACAAAAATTACATAAAATTTATAATCCTTCCCTTCAACACTCTTTATACTATACTCAAAAACAAATTAATCATCCATAATACTAGGATCGTTACCACCACCTTCAAGACAATCAGAGATATAATTAGGAAGAAAAACACCAATTCGAATGTCGGGATTTATCATTTAATCTTTTACAATGCAAAAATATTCATATGGGAGACATCACGTGAACTAAAAGCCCGCATTACAAACACAAGAGAGACTTGTGTTTGGACAAAAAATCTAACTCTCTCTTTTTACATCGAAATGATGCTGGACATAAATTTGATTTCACTAATGTCAACTTAATTAAAAAAGAATATAATTCTATAGGGAGAAATACTTTGAAAATTTAATAATAGCATTAGACACGCCTAAAACATTATATAACATCGCCTTATTTCTATGAATACATTCTTAAAGAATCTAACTTATATCTAATACAAAGAATAATTTCTTAAAGGATCACAACATAAATTAGAACCCTGTGACTCCCTGTTGGGCTGGTTGAGAGCATAAAGGTGAAGATAAAACCCCAGCTAGACAGACATACGCACACAATTACAAATACACATTACCATTCGTTGCCAACGAAACATGTTAATTTGATATAAGTTTCCTGTTTGTTCTTTTATTTTATCACACACACATACACATATATATAAATGTATGTATGTAAAATTTCTGATATAACTAAAATAGATATCTGTTAAAGGACAATATGAATAAAGACAAAAGGAAAACTTTTCTTAGCCGATACGTTTCATACTCTGATGGATTATTTATTTTTGTTTATAAATACTTGTTGCAAATTAAAATCCACACTTTTGTTTTGATAATACACAAACACACGCATATATATATATATATATATATATATATATATATATATATATATATATATATATATATGCATTTTAAGGGCTCAATATCAAAGATAGAGTGAAATCATCAGCCCTGACGAATTCACTTAAGCATGGAATAGACTGTCGCATCTAGGTGTTGAACTCAATGTCCATATATATATATATATATATATATATATATATATATATATATATATATATATATATATATATATATATATATTGCACAACAATATCCAAAATTACTTGATATAGGGACGTATAATTCTATTTCAACCGACGAAAACTAGGTTAATCTTATTCAAGCCCGCTGGTGCATATTCTATGCACCGGTGTCGAATAAGGCTGACGTAGTTTTCGTCGGTTGAAAATGATATATATAACCTATGTGTCACCCAAGTTAAAAATAAAGCAACAGATCCTTCAATTCATTCTGAGGTCAACTTAGTCAACATTTACTGTGTCTGAGCAGAAGATACTTCGCGCCTCTCACGGAATCTCATCATCGATATATAAAGAACGTTTTCATGGAAGCTAATTTTTGCCTACGTTCCCGAAGCTTCTCAGTAGGTAGCAATATATATATATATGTGAAAATTGTGTGTATATAAATATAAATAAATATATATATATATATGTGTGTGTATAATTATTTATATATTATATGCGCGGTACTTATTAGAAAGTGCTCAATATCAATATATCGTTATTAAATCAAACTACCCTCTCACCCAGCATATTAAACATCACCATATAAATAACCAATAAAGATTACAAATTTCTACCTGTTACATATACACAGTGAAAAACAAACAAATAACCAGCTTTAAATATAACAAATAAACCGCATTTTTTTTTCAAAATTTAAAAATAAATATAAATAATAATAATTTTTACCTATCATAATTTCACACAAACCCCACCACACGTATATGCATGCGAGGAAATCTTATTCAGCGGAAAAATATGACATGTAGACATTCACGAGACATTCACGAGACATTTCCGCCACAATTCCAATCTTTAAATTTCAACATACAAATGCGTATGTATAGACACAACACCACCCGTATACATACATATGTCATATCCGAAACTGCCCACACATGTTTTATATATGTATGAAAAAACGTCGAAGTTTCCCCCACCACTTCCACAATAACACCAATACGCGCAATCTACATAAAATCAAATTTTTTAAAAAAATTAATCAGTTTGTCTGACGATCGCTATAGCGTAAAAGCCAGGGTCACAAGCTCACATCTATCCAACCATATATATATATATATATATATATTGGTAGATAGGTAAAGTGAATTTAACCGAGGATTGCTCTTTGGAAAATCTTTTTTTGCCTTTTATAAACAGTATCGACATTTTTGAACTTGTGAACTTTATCGTATGACCTGAATCTAAACATTCGTCTCATGGAACAAATACGAAAAGATCAAAGGCATACGACATATCATGATATGACACAGATGGAGCCGAAAAGAATCGGTTTCCTGGTAACATTCGTGACGTCATGAGAGTCATATTAGTCAAATGCTAATTATGGAACTGAATAATATCCGACCAACGCAAATGCAGAATTCGAGTTTGAGGCAAATATTCTCAGTGAAAAATTTTCATAAAGCTACAAATGGAGACACAACCATGTATATGAATTATTACAGAGACACTAGAAAATGATGTTTCAAACTACCGCATCCTCTTGTTGAGAAATTTTCTCAGAAGTTCTTGTAGAAATATTACAGACAGTCATTGTATTGTTAATTTGTTTTTTGTTATTTGGATCGACGAAACAGGTTACATTTAGAAATGCAAGATAATTGTTCAACGACCCTTCTCTGTTTTCTGGCAATTTAAATTAAAACATTCTTTTTGAGGGAAATATCAATTTGGTCCATGAACGTAATTAATATGAAGTTCTAAAATAATAACTTAGAAATCGTAGCTGAGTAATTTCCTTTTAATGATACGATGATCAGTCAATAGTTAATGGATGTTCTAATTTATTTTTCAAAAAAATTATAGATTTTAAATACAAATTGTAAAGTATCTAGACAAAGCGAAACTGTTTTGATGTTAGCGTATCTTTTACTAACCTAAATCCCCTTTCAAAATACTTTTTTTTAAAATCATTTCACCCTAAGTAAGGCAATAAAGGTACTCACCCGCAATAGGTTAATGACTTTTAGACAGTGTAAAGAAAAAACAACTCTATTAAGGGGATAGAACAATAAAAGAACAGGAATTAAAAAGATAGAATATTGATATTACATTTAATTTTTGAAGATCAAAATTGACTGAAAAGCCAGGTGTTGTAAAAGATTTCCGCAAGCGAGAAGTGCGAGACGAGAAACTATTAGCATAGAACTGAGGACTACATTCAGCCATTTCAAGGGTAAAATGATCAGACCTTGCCGCCAATCTCGTACTGTCATTAGATTCATAAAGTCTACGTACCATAGAGGAAGGAAAATTGACTTTTTGAACATACAATAAGGAAAGAAATATCAGCGAGTTTCTGTTAAGAGAAAGTAAGTGCTGTGAACTTCTCGATACGCTATTAAATGTTTTTGATAGGCTGTAATTGAAATAAGCACAGTAAATAGATAGGCTGAGAGAATAAAAGACAATCACAGAGCCACAAAGACTCAACAGTGCTTAAAGAATAGCGCTTGGGTAGATAAGCTTGACATATACCCCTACAGTTTAACATAGAGAATTTCATATGTGTATCCAAGTAAGAGGTAGAGAGAAGACAATGGTGCTGGTGTTGACGTAAAGTGATAACATAGCTAATTAAGCAGCCAAGAAGCTACTGTTTTAAACCTATTCAAAGGCTGTATGCTGTGCTTGAAATAGGTAGGGACACTATGATCAGAATTGAATTTAAAATCTCTGGGGTGTTTATTCGGGTTTCTGTGTTTCTTAAATTACTCCTGGTTTAATTAACCGATGTAAAATCGGAAACAAAGAACAGGTATTTGTTTTTGAAAGAATAACATTTTAAGAATACCTAATTCTAGAAATTCCGCTTAGTAAAACGGCTCATACAAGTCATCCAGGCCCTCTATAACCATACCAGCAGTGCAGTTCTCTTGGATAACCAAGTGTGTACTTTCTTCAAGACGACTATCGACAACTCTTCAATTTGTTTCTGGTGGGAATTCTGAAGGTAGCCCTCGACGACCGCAACACTTGTATGTCTATCGGTGGTAGACCCCCGGTGTGCTATCTACCTTTCTCAGACAATAGTGACCTCATGGCGTGCAGTAACATTGAGCTGCAAGACCTGACTAACAGACTCGTTGAAGGAATAGGCACATATGGAATGAAACTCAACACAGAGAAATCCAAAGTAATGGTGAATAACACGAAGAAGACCAGTACCAGCAGACCACTGGAGCAAGTGTCCAGATTCAAATCCTTGGGAGTAATCCATCAAAAGACGGCAACTGCAACGTAGTAATCGTACACACGGACCGTCACAGCCGCAGCGGCGTTGGCCAGATTGGAAAGGACATGGAAGAGCAACATTAGCTTCCATACCCAGTTCAAGCGCTACAAATTGCTGGTCGTATCCATCCTCCTCCACGGGTGTGAAACTTGGATACTCCTTGTTAAGACAGAAACAACAGGTTGCAAGCGGCGACAGCAACGCAAGAGCAGGTCAGCAACATCGAAGAGTGTAAGGACATATCGGAACTCCTGAGAGCCACCAAAAACAGGTCATCTTAGAGGAGGTTGTCTTGTTTCTTTTGCCCTTAAGTACTCTCGATTTTGAAGCACTCAAAGGACTGATGACGACAACCAAGACGACGACGGCGGCGATGAGCATGATGATGATGATGATGATGATGATGATGATCTAGAATCTGTTTTCTTCTGAGGCAAGAAGTGGGAAGCGTTAGACAGTTTGAAATTCGTAGGTAAATGTCACTTTAACTCGCAATTTTTAAGTCATTTTGAGCGCATAGTTTTATAATCAATGCGAGTAAATGTGATCAGTAGAGTAACACCAATTAATCCGTTATTAATCTATAGTTAAGTAAACATCTCAGTAATCCAGATAAAACACAGTGTAAGATACAACACAATTCACTTACGTTTTATCGAGTGCATACTTTCGTTCTGAGGTGAAGTTTCAGAGTGAAGAGGATAATGAGACAAGATGAGAGAGAGAGAGAGGGCGTTAAAGAGAATAAGCGAATGATAGAAATAGAAAGGCAGGTAGATAAAGAGGAAGAATAAAAGAAACAATGAGAGAAAGTGGAAAATAAAGAAAGATAAGCAAAGTCATTGAGAGAGATAAAGACAGAAAACGAATGAGAAAATGAAAGAGAGTGAGAAGTAGAATGAGAATGAGAGTGAGTGAGACAGAAAAAGAGAGAGAGGCAGAAAGAGGAAGAAAGAACGAATGAGAGAGAGTGTGAAAGAATAATAAATAAATAAATAAATAAATAAATAGAGAAAATTGTCCTGCATTTACTGCCATACAGGAGGATGTTATATCTTGAGTTCATATATAAAAAGACAGAAATATATTGGCCGAAAGTTATTGCTAAAGAAAAGAAAGAATACGACTGCATGAAAGAATTGAATATAGAAAATATCTATGTTTTCTTTCATTTTTTTTCAGGCTCTTATAATCTTTGTTGGAACTGGAAATTCAATAGATATTCACATCTAATATATGTTAAATTATACCTATTATTCCCTTGTTTTATTTTCCTTCTATACTGACTTTCTCCCCGTTATCCATTCTAATTTTATGTTCTAAAGGTGATAAAAACTTCGAATTAAATTAAAAGTCATGAATGACCTTCATGCAAGGCACCGTTGAAGATGGACATATGAGAGGAGGCCAGCGCAAAACTGGTTGGACAACGTCAATGAACAAATATGACTATAACAGAATTCTTAATGGCTGCCGTTGATATAGACCGTTGTGGAGGAGATTCAATATGGCTACTGCGTTCGGTTATTCCCGCCTCCGATTACAAAATCAAGGTGTGATAATGATGATGATGGTGATGAATATATAAATATCTTCTGCTGAATTTTCTTTCTTACCGTACATCTACACTGTATTTTTGTGAAGAATCTTAACGCTTTTCTATCCGCCATAGTCTTTTTATATTCAACCAGTAAGCATTTCGTCTCTATGATTTCCCCTTTCTAAATATCCATTTATTTTGTTTTACTGACATTTTGTTTAGTTTTTGTTTTGTTTTACTATAACCTTTCCCTTTTCAATTTTTTTGTTTTCCCTATTGCTTCTCGACTTAATATTAATGTTTATGTTTCTCGGATAGAAAGCATAGTTGTATACGACACAACAAAGACAAGGCCTCGTGCAGATAGTACACCATTTACTGAGAAAGAAACGGTCGGATATAAAAGTATGAAAAAAATGGAACAGATACTTCATCGCTGAATGTTTTCTCATAAAAAGAAGTCGCAGAATATATTGGCATAATTAAAATAAAGAAATAAAATATTCGAAAATCTGTAAAACGTTCCTTATTTTTTCTTCGACCTTCTAATTTTTTTCTATCAAGAAAAAGAAGATAAATTAATTATTGATCACCATATTTATATTTTATTTTCATATGTTCAGTTTAAAATATCACCGGTTGGTCATAGATTGCCATCGTTTGACAGATCCTATAAATGATCAAATGTTGCTAATATAGACGTAGATATCTATATTCTGTCTTTCACTATTACCACGTATTGATTAGTCTGTAGAAATACCAAATGTTGTGTAATTGTTCTATTCATAGCGCAATCAAAGTAGTGAACGAGGCAAAGATCAAGTCTATTTTAGTGCCAAACAGGTGATTCGCTTCGAGCTTTGAGACGAAGCACTCAAAAACGGAAATGTTTGCAATCCTACAAGCACTACTGTACTAACTTTGGAAAGCAAATTCCTAAGAAAATTTAGGAAAAAAAAGTAACAAAAATGAAAATTCGCTGGAAGGGTGTGTAGCGGTAAGATTAATAAAACGATGGACGATAACGCATTGCAACAAGCCAAAAGTGAATAGGATAAATTTTCTTCGCGTTTCACTAAGTTATATGTGAACAGCTCTACGAATTCGGACCCGTCTGTTGCAACTATAAAAAGACTTTTTTTAAAGTCTGAAGTGCAACACATTACAAGAGAATGGTGACTGCAACCAATTTGTTTAATTAACTACCCAGACAGTGGCAAGCAAAGAAAATAAATCATCAGGCTAAAATAATTTGTTTAATTTTTACTGAGTTGCTCTAAGTGTTCGACCATGTGTTTTTAAAAAGAGTGACGTTGAAGAACGTAGACGAAGGTACCGCATTTGTAGTGATACTGAAACAAGGAAAGATAGAAAATTTAAATGCATCTTAACACTGAAAATCCTTCCATCAAAAGTTATGATCTCTTTGATACGCCATAGTAAATGGCTTCAAAGATTAAGCAACACTTTCGAATCTCTCACATTATACACAGATTGCATCAACTACAGACGTCACAACATTTCGTTTTAGTTAATTTAAATATCAAGTGAGAAAAGTGAGTTTGGCGAGGAGGACAATCATCTAAATTTTACAAAGTATAAGCCAAGTGGAACCGCCAATATCGAATACCGACTCTCTTTGTTCAAGTATCCTATAAAAGACTTGGAGCATGTTATATAAGTAAAATATTGTTAAACTTTCGAAATTAGATAAATGATATGAAAGAATGTTATTGATGTTATCGGTAACCCTTTCAACTCACCAAGTTGTGAAAAAAAATATAATAATAGAAACGTAAAATTTATACAAATGTCTTCTTCTTTATACTGTCGTTGTTAATGGATCTTCACTATTTCCTATTCTTTGTAGCTGCTAGCATGGTTAGTTTCTTCCTTCCAAATCCTCGTTCAGCCATTCATTTACACAATCCTGCTGCTTTCCTTCATTATATTAGGTTGGTGCAAAAATAATATCGTTTTTTGACTTATTTTTTAACGTCAAAAAACGATATTATTTTTGCACCAACCTAATATCTATAATGAGAGTGAAATTCTCCAGCCCTTGCTTTCTCATTAACTGTCAATATATTTCTGTTGATTGATTCTAATTATAAGTGTCTTTTTGATTGCAGCTTCCTTAAAACGTCCTCGTTGGTTACACCTGACTAATGTTTGTCATTTCCGAAATTCTTCTGTAGAATCACATCTCTGTTGACTCAAGTCTCCTTTTCATTTGTGAAGTGACTTTTCTGAATTTGCTGACATATAAAATAGACTGTTATAATTTTTACACACCAATAAGGCTATAAATCCACTAAGACGCACTGAATTATTGAGAGAGAAAGAAAATGTTTTTGAGGAGAAAGGGCAATAAAAAAGCAGGATTAAAAAAAAACGTATGAAAAAAAAAGACCTTCCATTTATACTTTTAAAGTTTATTATTTAGAGGAAAGTAAAAAGCCGGAAGAGATTATCACAGTCGAGAAAGACAAGAGAAAGAAAATGGTTAGCATATATATTAGCGTTCCATTTTGGAATTTCGGCAATAAAATGACGAGAGATCTAGCTTTTACTCTAGTACGATGCTTAAATTCGTTGAGATCTCAAGGAGGAAAGCTCATCACAACAATAATCATAAAAATAGTTCTAAAAAAAAAAATTAGGCACAGAGAAGCCAACTTATGGCGATGCAGAAACCGAGAGATACCAAGTCAGGCCAGAAAAGATTGCAAATTCTTCATTGAATTTTGTCAGGAATCTCTTGATACTTTAGAGTTCAGCACGTTTTTTTTGTTTTGTTTTGAAACTGATTTGATCTGGGCTCGCCAATTGCATTTACCGTGTTATGATCAATCGAGCCATTTGCATCCCCCTATATACCTACATGGATGCATGTATGTGTGTATCTAGATTATGACTTTTTGTAAAATAACGGATTCCATATATCATAATTCAATGTACTTTTCTTAGAAGATCGTCCATGGTTAGAATATTACTATCATATATGGTACGGTGTCCCTGTTATTTATTTGGAACTCCCTGATTGGATCTAAAGAAGAAAAAAAAACAACTAATATTATTGGTCCTGATTTTGCGGTTCCTTAAGGTTGCCTCTCTGTGCCATTGTTTTTTAGAAGTACTTTCGTGGTAATTGTTGGGATGAGATCTTCATTATGGCACCTAAACTTTATGAATTTAAGTGCAGTACTATATTTGCCTCAAGACCTCATTAATTTACAGTCGAGCTGCATAGATGGAGACGTACATTCTATGTTAACATTTTCTTCTTTCTCACAATTCTCGCTTGTGGAACTCTCCTCAGGCCCCGTGCTTTTCAGTCAACCGTGTAAATACAAGATCACAAGCTATCTACGCTCCTCCTAATTAATATTTTCTCTATGTGTGTGTTTGGAGGAGCGCTGGAATAAAGGTTACATTCAGTTGCTTGCTAGCATCCTTGGGAAATATAATAATCCAAATCTTCTCCACGAGCTATGGGTTAAAAAGCAGGATAGACGAGAACATATGGCCTTGGGTGGCTCTGGAAACTCTGAATTCAGGCAGGAACACACTATCCTAAAATGTGTAATACAGCAGCTGCTTACCTGCTTGTGAATCCTATTTACCACTTAAACGTTTATATGAATACGACGTTTTCTAGGTTTGGCTAGCCTTCCTTCGGTTGCAGTGTTAACAGATGTCCAATGTTTCATGACTAACTCACTATATATATATATATATATATATATATATATATATATATATTGACGTCTAAATTACACAAAAATAAAAATAACACTTTTTAAGAGATATATTTGCCGTTTTTCATCATGTCATTCTCTTTAATTTGAGGCTACCGGCATTAGAAAGAAAGAGAAAATAGACAAAATATTAATTGTAATCTTCGGAATTACTATGAAGTACAGCCTACTTGAGTATCGAGCACTATTTAAAAAAAAAAATAAAGATAAAAATGCTAAAGAACATCGGATTATTAACCTAACAAGCAAACACACACACACACACACACACACACACACACACACATATATATATATATATATATATATATATATATATATATATATATATATATTTAAATTGTCAGTGCAACTTGAATATTAATCTCTGAAAACTGTCTTAATTCATGCAAAGCATTTTTCAGTAGCGACAAAAATTTTTGTAACACATTACTTAAATTTTGATAACCAAGTCAACTGTATAATTTTTTAAGTAAATTTCCCCCAGTATAAGGTCAAAGAGCCAATCGATGTAGAGATTTACTATATGGGTTGTGTGATATGATAATAAGAGGAGTAAGTCGAAAGTAGAAGATTACGCGGATATGTCGGACAGATAACGACCGACACTAGGTTTTAAAAGAACAATTAATTACTTTGAAACGTCGAAACGAACCATTTTGGAAAGATCGGAAGATGTTCTCGGCATCATGACAGATGCTTTCTGGTTTCTAACTAAATTTATCTTCTGTGTTCGAGAGCAAATATTATTTTATTAGTTTTCGAAAAGAGATGATAAATTTTAATCATGTCTACTTGGCTGCATTTAAGACAGGATGGTAAACCGCTATTTTATTTCTTCTATTTCTCTTCGAATAGAATTTTATGTACATTTTCTTTATGTATAAGATGCGACAGATAATTGAGACCAAAGTAAATTATCAAGAAAATAGTTTATTGATTTGAAAAAAAAAATTGTATATTTAAAAATATATTAAAAAATTACACATGTTCAACTTAGAAAAACAGAAACATGTTATTCTATAAAATCGGTCTAAAACTTGAATACCTGCACAGTTCAGCATCGGAAACGACTTAATACACGGATTAGTCATTCCTGCATTCAATTTGGCTATCACGACAACGATAGAATTCTTGGAATCATAAGACTGATGGTTGATTTCCTATTCTACAAAAGATGAGAATTTCTTGTCTCTCGAATTCAAATCATGAAATCACACATTTTCGTGGTGATATCGATGTGAAAATTATTGACCAAGCACTCCTGTTCGCCTATATAAGAAATGGTTAAAACTAAGGATAACGCAAGGCTTCGATGCAGGTGTTGGTATTATGACTTACGTAAGGTTCGTTTTGCTTTTAAAACCCGCTAAATGTCTATTCTCAAATACCTGATGCATCTTTCTAGATATGATTCTATGAAAAACGTTTAAATGTTCATTTCTCGAAATATTTACATATTTTCCTTCAGCATTGGTGTGGAGGCAAGAGACATATGATTTCAAACAATGTTAATATTTAAAGTAGATAAACCCTCCCTTTTTGAAGAATGGCACAACAAAATCTTCTACTTCATCGTTTATTTGGACTTAGACTAAACTATTTAAGCAGGAAACTCTCAACGTTAAAATCTGTAATGATATTCCATTCAAATTGTGAAGTCGATAATCAGCAATTGGAAATCAAGTAAATTGTATTGGGTTTCGTAGAAACGTCGTTATTAGAAATGTTCGTTTTGCTTAACTTACCGCGATAAAATATATTTATTAAATGTTTATATTCTTACATAGTCAATGCCATGTAGGAGGCATATCAAGAGTCAAAGGCTTCACTATAACAAAGTTGATGGTATTGCAAAAAAAAAAAGAAGCATTGAAAGATGCATTGATAAAAATAATGTTTCTCCATAATATACAGGTAGCGTCAGGTATTTGAGGGCGTGATTTATTACTTGCAGCCATATGATAATCATTTAATAAATTTTTGTCTTTTCAGAGCATCAATAGAGAACTATCAGCAAACCCATGAGATGAAATCGCATGCTGTAATTGTTGCGATATACGTAGAGCTCAACTGAGATAGCACGTTGTCAGAATTCGCCAGATCGTTTGTGCACAAAATTCGGGAGGATTTGTAAGCCTCCAGCGGAGACGTGCCGCCTGTATGGAAGCGCAAGAAACACTAAAATCGCTCGGACAGTATTGGGACACCGCAATTCGAACAGCTGGTACAGAATATTAAAAATTATAATCTCGGGACGATATGAGGGTCATTGACAGAAACTTCCACGTCTCAGGACATTCCACAATGTGAGGCATGATGATATTCCGTAGAACACATACGGAATGATCAAACGTCAATTCACGCCAAAACACAGAGACACTATCTCTCTCTCTCACCCACACCGACACCCTCTTCCACAAGATGAACCGTTTCCCAGAGAATGTGGCATGTTTTTTTTTTAGGCGAAAGTCAGCCGCAGAAATAAAAGGTTCCGTTTGATATTCTCCATGTTATGGAAACCAAGTTACCCGTTTCTCTGGTTCTGCAGAAATTGAATGACATATCATGCCACTCAACCTCTTTCTTCGCCTGAATACTGACAGATACATTGAGGTACTGCATGAGACCCCTTGATAGACCCTTGTATGCGATGGAATGCCGTTTCTGTTTCAGCAGGACTCACAAAGCCCGAGTGACCCAAGATTGAAATACGGCAAATCCGTACAACCATATTACTGCAAACATGTGGCTCCCTAACACATCAGACCTAAGCCCCATAAACTGTCACATTTTGGGCATTGAAGAGGAGACTAATCAATGTCCTCACAATACGACTGATGCTCTGAAAGCAGCCATTACTCGAGTAATGTTCAATATCAATACAGAAAATGTTATGTGTGCATATAAAAGATTACATTTATGGATTGAAACCATTATTGCAGCTTAAATTGGCTACAGTTAATAAACATGTAATCCAACAATTACTATATCTGTGTACCAAGTTTTGTATCAAGAGATTTAGTTCTTTGCAAGATGTGGTTGTTTTTTCTTACAGTTTTCAATGTGACTTCAAATACCTTGTATGCACTGTGGATGTCAATACGAACATCCACCAGCTCTACAAATGTGATGCCTCAGCGTCAATTAATGGTAGCCATGTTCGCCTTGTTGACAATTAAGACTGAGTAATCAGTTCAGTAGTCACTTCTTTGTACCAAAACATATCTAAGTTGAATAAATAACTACAACTCCACCAAATACATATAAAAGACAGTTAACTGCCACATATGGAGAAACTTGCTTTATCAGTTGTACTTTGTTACGAAAAGAATGTAAACTTTTTCTCGTAAAAGTTTCACGTTATATATTTCTAATAAGAAGTGTCATTTTTTAATGCAGCATCTTATTAATTCGAAGAACTACAAAATAGTCTTATCATTCGTATCGTAAATAAGTAAAAAAAAAAAAGAAGTGTAAATAGAGGAGTATGATCATTTCCATGACTTCTGGCACTGAAATTTTCATTAACCATTGCCAGTGGATAGATAAGCACCGCAAAAATAAATTAATTTAGAGAGTAAAAGAAAAAGAATTTGTATCAATTCTATAGTGTACTTTAAAATTTGAGCTGTTTCTGCAGCAGCTGAGGGAAAGAATTTTCATTGAGTTGCACGACGACAAAGTATTGACAAAAAACACTGAGCTGTTATAAAAAGGACCTAAATGCAGAACAATAACCATACTGATTATTTAAAATCTCCATACATTACAATTTAATAACTTCTAATAAGAAATATAAGTAAAATAATAATAATTTCTTAATTATACCATTGCTTTTAAAAACATTCCAAATAGTTAAAAGCAACTTTTCCTCCTTGTAAAATAAATTATTTTTAAAAGCTCAAAGTTTTTAGTGACTTTTCTAAACCATAAAAAAAATTATTATGAACATTTTTTTTCTTTTTACATATAATCCATTTAATGTATACACTAACAAATAAAACTATAATTGTGCCAAACAATACAATATTTGACCTTTTTGTATCAAGATTATTGTGCCAATTCCTTTCAGGATGTAAACTATGTCCTCAACTTTCTGTCTTTTCTTGTCTTGTTTGTCTTTTTACTGTCTTTATTTCACCCCATAATATCCATTTCCCAATGTCGTTATATAGGTTACTAGTTGCTTCTTTTTATTTCTCTATATTCAGTGAGTGTTAAATACTCTAGGCCTTCTTTCCTCAATATATATCCCAAAAATTGAAACTGGTACTTCTATGTAGCTCCTAATTTTCTTGAAACTTGTTTGTTGTTCACATATTCTGTCCATGATATTCTAATCCTTCGTCAATAGATCCACTATTATCTCATTTTGAGCCTCTTTTTACTCTTCAAGTACATTTTCCAGTATTCTCTTAAAGGAAGATCAATATGATATGGCAGTTTTGTATTGTTTTTTTTTGTTTTTAGCAAAATTTTCCTACCTCTTAATACTTTGCTTTGTTTTAGGAAGACATATTTCCCGTTTTCTATTTCTATGTTACCGTTTCCATTAGTTGTTTTTAAATTCATCAATTATTTAAATTTCTGCACCAAATTTATTTTGATGTCTCCGACAGGTAAGTCAAACGTTGAACTACCGAGTTTGCTAATAATGATGAATTGTGTCTTTTTGTTATTAATAGTCCTTTCTTTAGCTTTTCCTTGACTACATAGTTTAATACTTGTTTTGATTTTTCCTCCATATCTCTCATCACCGGAGTGGGTTCTTCATATCATATCATTATTTTCGCTAATGATGAAAATCAGTTGTTCATCTCGTTCTCTGAAGATTGTCTCTCTGCATATGTGTTACAGAAAATATCAGCAGAAAACGCGCTTCCCTGTCTTACCATTGCATTTATTGTATTAACCGAACTCTCCAGTGTCATTTTTTCATGGTCCGACTGTCTGTCATTGCATATATCAGGGAGTGTCAAAGCTATACCTACTAATTTTTCTGTTATTACAAAAGGGTCCCTGGAATATGTTTCTAGCATGTTTTCTTTTTGTTTTAACAAGACTATTTGAAGCGTGTTTGAATCATGTCCCGTGATAGGGTGTAATGACGCGGTTGCTTCGCAGCTAAACACCTGATCAGTTAATACAACGTATCTGGCTTGAAACAGGAGAGGTATTCATTCATGTGTAGAGTGTCTAAGGCAAGCAGACCTGACGGAGCATATCCCTCTACTGGTCAAGCCAAATCCGACATCCTCTAGTTACACTTTAGATATGGACATGTGGACGTTGATATTATTGAGAGTGTCTATGATCTGGCCATTGATTTCAATTTAGTAAACGCTCTGTACGATGATGCTATCTCATCATCACAATTTGGCTGTATACGTAGTGTTTGGGCACCTCTGCTTGGTGTAATGGTTAGCAAGCTTGTCTCGCTAAAAATCAGTTACGACTGAATAGTGAGTTCGATACTCATTGGGTGCTCCATAGTTTCGGCTTTGTGCCACGTCTAGACTATGCTTAGAAAATCATTTAAGGGTACCTTCACATGGTTAGCGAGCTTGTCTTGTTTGAACAATTGCGACTGAGTTGTGAGTTCGTTCCTCACTATAGGTAGTGATATGGAACACAGCCTACTCCATTGTTACTAGATGACTTTTCACCCTACGATTGTTCGCTATTTGACACTTTTTTAATCTTCCTCTGTGTTTAGCGATCCTCGTCAAGAGAAAAGACTGGTGGGGGAAACGGTTTAGTTGTCAATGGCCCGATTATGCGGCCATTTCTACATAGCTAAATGGTACAAGTAACACTAGTATAGTGACCTTACATAAGCTTAGATAAATCGAATAGTTTTTCTTCATTTATCTTAACCGTATACAATCGGAATCTAACTGAAAATTACATGAAATATGAAGTTATTTTCTATATTCTCTTTCTTATGACTTATCCGAAAATCATAGCACAACATAGCGTTATGTCTATATTTGTTATTGCCACGAGGGGGAGAACCTAAACGTTAATCGCTCGAAAACAATTATTTATTAATCAGGGTCCGTATTATGTTTGTGTAGATTCCCACAATATAAGGTAGGTAGGATAGATCTCTTGACTGTTAATGTAACATTTTCATGTGAAATAAAAAAGAAAAAAAAAAAACTCATTTCTTGGTATGAGATGATCTCTCCGTGTGGTGATTTCCTGACTGTTCATCCACTACAAGGCCCAAGAGCTAATCAAGATGGAGAGTTACGGGAGCAAATTCTTGCATACAAATATGAGGAGGAGTTAAGACGTGCCGATTATGAGACTTTGAGGGAAAGATAACGACTAGCCCCTAAACTTGAAAAGAGAGAAATTGTATAGCTATCGTAGAAGAAACCACTCGGGTTTATGTTGCACGATATCACAGTTCCCAGGAAGAAGTTTGACTAATAGAAATTCATCCTTACGAAGAAAATGAGGATGATTTGATCTTTTATACGTGATGTGGCGGATCTTGCTTTTGAAGGTCTTAAATGGTGGAAACAATGAATGTAGCTACTCTGAACATTTGCTATGGATATAGCAATAGAATAGCAAGAAGCTTCGCATGTTTCACCTATCGAATAGGCTTTGTATAGTATAAAGTAATTCATCACCCACAAGGCTGTGTATACGATTTTGAACTTTATCAAGACTAGAAAGTTAGTACTTGGCAACACTAGCCCAGATGTGGAACCGGTATTCAATTTGGGGTTTGATCTGGTTCCTACGAAGATAAAGTTAAATACTTTTTAGAGTAACTCGATGAACCGAATAATTTACCACCATCTTTAGTGATTGATTGTATATGTGAGATCCACTTGAGTTCTAGAGTACATTTGAGTCCCAAAATACGTTCAAACCAAGATTGTAAATTACACATATACTAAAACTTCTTATAGATTCTTCAAAAATATGTGTATTTGAAGAGTCTTTGTTTTTTTTACATTTTCTCAGATCTTTAAACTAAATTTTGTCCACATGTTGATGAAGGTGATTATCAATGCCCGTATAAATGCCCATCAAAAGTTCTACCCCACATGGTACATTAGACTATTCCCTAATCAGTTTCCAGATTGATGCCAATCACTCCCTAGATATTGGACCTCCAGATATACCGTTCCATAGAAGGATTTTTCGCTATGCGAAAGCAGACAGGGACAACTTTAGATTTTACATGATGGAAGTTTACCTCCCCAAATTCTTCAAGCATTCTGCCTCAAAAACTGTTACTTGGACACTTTTGGGGTTGGAGAGTTTTATACCCCAAAAGAAATTTCAGTAAAAAACTGTCAACCCAGATTCAACCCTGAATGCGATACAGACATAATTAATCTAAATCACTACTTCAATATCCATCGCAAGGAGCGAAGTAGTTCGGCCCACACTGCATTCAGAACTGCCCACAATCCCTGCAAAAAATTCTAGAAAAGGACAAGTGCAGCTATGCACGAGCGGTCCAGACCAATGTTGAAGAGAAACAAAATTGCTCCCGTGGATTCTGGAAGATCCCCAACCAAATCTAACCAAGGAACTGATGTAAAACAGTTTGTGCCGACAATTATAAATAGCCCCAATGTGATATCTTCTTTGACTGATAAGGCGAAGCTCTTCGCCTCCATCATTGCCTCAACGTTACATGACTAAGGCTGTCCCCAACCCAAGATTCTACGTCTATCTGAGCACAATCTTAGTAATATTACCGTCACAACAAGTGAGGTCTCTAGAATTAACAAAGGCCTTGACCCTAAGAAAGTCACTGGTCCAGACAAAATTCCGGTGGATGTCCTTAAGAACTTCAACCCGGAACAATCATCAATCCTAGCAAAGTTATTCAATCTTGATGATACGACTACATACGGGTGCAACTTTATAACACTTGATGGTCAGAGATTGGCGACTGAACTCTCTTCTTGTATTTTCTACCTAATTGGGTAAAAACTGGCTGGTTACATTCAATGCCTCGGAGACCAAGCTAGTTACATTCCATCATCATCTATCTGGCACCGAACTACCATAAATCTGAATGAAAGGAGGTCCTCTCGGGAAGTACCGTGCGTTGAAAGACTGTTGGGTCTCAAACAAGCCCGAAGTGGAACTCGTATATATGAATGCTAAGGATGCTGCTAAAGTGGTCGGCTCCCTGTACCGTACCAGTAAGTACTTGACCCCTTCTGCTATCCTCTAGATTTACAAGAACCAGATCAGGCCTAATATGGAGTACTGTTGTCATATTTGGGCAGGTACTGCCCAGACATCACTCTCCAGTTCAAAAGCGTCTCCGTGGGTGAAGAACTATTCTCTAGCCTTCGAATTTCTTTCCACATTCGGGATGAGGCAAGCCTCTCACCGCTCTACCTCTACTTCCACGGAAAGTGCTTAGACGAGCTATATTACCTGGTCCCGCCAAAGCAAACCTTCGTAGTAAGAACAGACCATGCCACTTAGATTGTAGCAAACCACCCCCATTCCATCCGTATTCCATTGGTGAGAAGTAAGTTCGACTCGAGCGACTGCTTCCCGTGAACCACTGCTCTGTAGAATCGATTCCCAACAAAGATGTTTCCAGTATCACTACAATCTTATCATTTTAACCACTCCTACACACACAAATGGCCTCCAAACATAACTCTCTACCTCGACTGTCCTTGTAAAGAGTTATGGTCCCATTAAAAAATAGAATCTATTAGAGACAAAATCTATTTAATGTCTCTCAATAGAACCACATGGAAAAAGGAGTCGGCCATATTTCCATTGTAAGATAATTTCCAGTTATATTAATATAATATTTCGTTTTTTAATGTTTTATTCTCTAATGTGTTGAGCGTGTTTGGAAAATAAAAGATTCTTATAACTCTAGGTACATACATAAATCGATCCATAGATTCAGTTAAAAGCAAAAATAAAATCATTGATAATGGCTAAAAGTATAGCCGGAAGATTTCGGACATACAAAAGATTTGGAAAATTTCTAAATAATTTATATTCTAAAAAGGAGAAAAATTAAATAAAAAAAGCTTAACGACAATACCTTGTCAGAGTTTTCTTTTAAAATAAATACTCATATATATATATATATATATATATATATATATATATATATATATATATATGTGTGTGTGTGTGTGTATGTATGTATGTATGTAAGTATTCATATTAAAGTTAAAGGGCACAATATCAGGGATAGAGCGTATGTAAATATAAATATAAAAGTGGACACACTGAAATTACCTCACAGAGGCGATAGATTGTTTCATGCTAAATGCAATCGTAAAGCCTGAGGTGTGTGTGTGTGTGTCTGTGTGTGTGGAATTTGGATCAAATGCAGATAAACTATGGAACGGAATACGACAGAATAGTAAGATAAAGAACAAATAGGAAAATGTTTGACTTCTGAAATAATCGTAACATATTTAATTGAAAAACCTTTCTTATTTGTTCTTTATCTTATATATATATATTTTTTTTTCTGTGTGTTTGTGTGCGCGTTATCGCTCGTGCGCGTATGTGTGCGGAAATGTATATAAATTGTATATGTTCATTGAGGCGCACATTTCGAGAAAATGCAATCTTCAATGTTTCTGCTCGTCTCCTGTATTAGAAATGAATTTAGTTAAATAAATTATATTTTGCATTATAGCTTAGATGTGGATGCAGGTAGGATTTAAGGCTTGAATGATGGGTCACGCATCTTGAAATCAGACAACTCCTACCTGTTTTACTCGGGCAACATTAGCAAGTGTTATACATTGTATATGGGTATTTCGGACAGAAACCAGCGGTGTGAAAACTTCAGGTACCCTTAAATGACCACCAGTAAGAGACAAGAATATTAGCCATCTAATAATTTAGCTATAATGTTCTTCCTATAGAAAGCTCAAGAACCACTCAAGGTAGAGGGCTACTGTATAAGGTTGTTGTTTGTGCGAAAGGTTGGGGATAAGAATATCATGAGGATATGGGGGATAGATAATAGCTGAATGTAGATTTGAAAATATCGTAGTGATGGTGGAAGTATTTTCACGGAAGTCTGTTGCACAAAGTATTAGGTTGTTGCAAAAATAATGACGTAATAATGTCGTTTTTTGACGTTAAAAATTACGTCAAAAAACGACAATATTACGTCATTATTTTTGCACCAACCTAATAATAGTTCTGAGAGAGAACATCCTCCTCCTTCTCAAAGGAATACAAATAGGATGTAGATAAGTCAACCCTGTATATGTGTTTCCTGCATTTGAATATCTGAACAGCTGAATCTAATGGGGACACGGTGTAAAATCACATCAATCAACTCAGTTCTCATGGAAGAGATCGCCTAAGCATCCATGCCATCCCTATGATACGTTTATATATTTTTTATTATGAAACATCCTCCATTTTATTCATCTTGCAATAAAACACGTTTAGTCCCCTGTCATTTATTTATTTATTCAACCTCATCTATTCTCCATGATATCTTGGCACTTGGCACTATCTGTCTGTTTTCTTTACGTCTGGAATTTCACATGACGTCCACTTTTTGTCTTTCATGTCTTCCTTCCCTCAGGATGACCTTCGTCGTTGTTGTCACTAATAGCTTCCTTTAAGGTGTTTCACTTGGAGTGCCAACGTCTTCCAAAGTTTTATATTTGTTCCGAGCGGCTACAGCATGTATTATTTGCATAATGGAATCACTATGCAGTGTGATGTATTGAGGTTTAGACATTGCTTTCGGATTCATTCATGTTTGTACTTTTATCACTTGTTTTCATATTACTTTAGCGTGATCAAACCCACAGTCACGCTGATGGCTAAGTCGTTTAGCTAGTTTTTAATGTCACCTGTGAGGCTTTTACAAGCCTGCAAGCAGCTTGGGTATTGTTCAAACAAAATATTCGTTATTGTTAATTTAATATTTTTTTTATAATTCTTTCTCGTTTATGTTACGTGATCTAAATTCATAGACACGAACATATTTCACTATTGAGTTCCTTTCGAACTTTTGTATTTTGGTCCTGCATGATAATTGTAATCACTATTGATTTGTTCTGGTATTAACATTGTTCCAGTTTACGATAAAATATCCCTCCTCTGCCTCTGTTATTGTCTTACACGGTTTCATATATTAGTATGATTACCATTTTGAAGGGTCTTACTATCAGTTTCGCCAGAAGAACTCTATTTAACTGTTACTATTACGTCAAATTCAATTTCCTCTTTTCTTTATCGACTATGATTTCGATTCCTCCCCGGAGTGAAATATCTTTGCTCTGCTCTCTTGATTGTTATATCTTTACATCTTCAAGTTTGAAATACTTAAACTTTCTTGGAATTGAAGTTGGTACTGAATTCTCTTGATTGTGGCTCTCATTTTCTACATGAGTGAAAGTCAATCAAACAATTTCGTAACACTGCTAGATACTGCTCGAATGGCATAGTTAAATGTTAATGATGAAACATTTCCGAAACCATACCTAATATAAGAATTCTAATTCGAGGACGTTTTCGCTTGAAGGACAGACTACTAAAAAGGCGTTTGCATTTGCTTCTCCTCGTCAAACGCTTTTCGTCCTTTTGTATTTCAGCGGACGAAATTAATGTCTCTGCTAATGTGACTACACATGTGAAGGAAGGAAAGACTACGCAGAAAATTTTAAGTCTTACTTTAATTTTTTTAATACTTTTTTGGGTAGTCTTTCCGATTTCATTTAATTACTTATTTGTTTATATTTTTTATCATTTTTATTATTAAATATCAGAATTGTACCTCCTGAGAGTAATATAATAATGAATTTCATAAGAGATATGTGGTGGAAAAATCATACTTCTGGGTTAATCCCACTCACTCGGCCTAGGGTTTCATTATCCGGTTGCAGGAGGAACCGTTATAAACAGAGACTTCCAAACTGTAAAAGAATTCTAGGACTCAAAGAAGTTCAGGTCATATATATATATATATATATATATATATATATATATATATATATATATATATATATATATAGCATAATGAGAAGCCACGTATACTTTCTTAATATGTATATATAGAAAAAAGTTGAAATTAAAAAAGTAATAATGTTTTATTTTATGAAAGTATTTATTTATATATATATATATATATATATATATATATATATATATATATATATATATATATATATATATATATATATATTTGATATTTCAGATTGCCCTCAATTTTTCATCAGAAATGACTGTTTGTTACAAATAAATTAAAATTACTGTTTGTTAGCAAGTAGCGTCCGTCGCGAGACGCGGACGTCACGTGATATGGAACGTCACTGTTCGTTTTCTGTAATACGACACTTTACCTGAGAAATCAGATATAATTCTTTCTGTTTTGAGATTTTGTTTTTTGTTTCTTACATTGACCTGAATTTAGATCTGGACAGTTCACGATCAGGGCATAACATAAAATCGAAAACTAATTCGATTAATTAATAGCTTTTTCATATTTCTTTTGATTTTGATTCATGAAATTGAATATGAAATATCCAATTAGTATTCAATAATTAATAATAATTCAATGAAAAAAATAATTATGATTTGGATACCTTAAAGTCCATCGAAAAAATTAAAAGAATTAAAATATCTACACATTATTCCTTTATAAGAAATATTCCTTCTGTCATCAAAATGGGTTTATTCATTAGTTTCTAAGTTGATAATTTGCTATCTACGTTTTATTTTTAATTTTTTCTTATAGTTCTGCAGTCATTCACTAAAATCTACGCTTGATTGTACAAATTAAAATTCTTCAGCCAGATATTTATAAAATAAAAGATTTAAATCATTAACTGATTTTATTGATTACAAAATATAATTTCAATTCAAATTTCGAGCAACGCCCCAGTTTAGGAGTAAAATAAAGGTTTGATGCAATATATAAGTCGAAAATATTCTTGAAGCGGATACAAGATGCACTTTAGAAAAGACGGAAATAGAACTGGAGCATTGATATCAAAATCTAAAGCATGCATTAAAGGCAGTGTTTTTCTCGGTATTTTAGAAGGAGGAATATATTAGAATGCACTAGAAAAATGTCATCATCGAAGGATAGATTTTAGGAAGAGGTCATATAAAGACAGAACTGATTTAGCTGAAAATATCATATGACAAAAAATGGCCGAAGAATGAATAAAACTAAAACCAAAATACTTATCCGTAATAAGGGACTAAATGCAGACACTTAAACTTGAATAAATTAATACTGCAACGTAACTAATGGCTACATATTTTAAGTGACCATCAAACCATGTGTAACTACTCTCTGTATGGGCTTAGTATATAGGTCACTGGTGGCTTATCTGAAGAAGAAAAAGGGGAAACCTGGTTTTCGTGTTCTTTCTTTTTTATTCAGAGCAAATGATTTCGGTTATTTGTGGTCCTGAGATTATTCTTTATTTTTTAATCAAATCCCCTAGGATGCAAGGAATGTGAAAGGAAAAGACAGGTCTCAAATGAGAGGGATTCATATTGACAGAAGATGATGATTGACATTGCATTTAAATCTTTTAAGATTGGAGTTGACAGGAAAGTAGGAATGACCCCCAACGAGAAGTGCGAGGAAAGACAATTTTAGAAACTGCATAGAACGTATATATATATATATATATATATATATATATATATATATATATATATATATACGTAGCAATTTCAGCAGCAAAGGTATGGGACCTAGCTGCCAGTCTAGTCCTGCTTTAAATTCGTGAAGTCATAGAAAACTCACCAGAATAATTACCATTAAAACATCTATTTACAAAAAAAATGCACAAAAAAGATTCGTTTTGGCAGTGGGAAAATGACTGAAAGCAAAATGTCAGGTCAGGACCGATATCATTGCAGTGTCGTTAGATCTTCTCAAGTATCACTAGACACATAGCAGACACGCTAGGCCAGATGTGCCAGGAAAATATATGAAACACAGACGAATAGTAGATATATGAATGCAATAATAGTGCATAAGAGAAAACTCAATTTAGAATATTTTTATCCATTTCTCAGAATCTCATGCCCGTATGATGCCAAGTTTTTACATGTTAATAAGACCAAAGCAAAGAATATAACATTCGATTTTCCGAGCATTCGGTTAAATACAACAGATTTGACAGGCGAATTATGCAAAATAGGAAACGACAAACTTATTTGTACAGTAGAAAATATCGTTTTAAATTGATTGATTCATGTAAGGATAAGTAATTTACATCATTATTTTTTTGTTGAAGCTTCAAGGCTATTTATACAGTAGAATATTTGTGATAATTCCAGCAAGGAACATCATGTGGTGCATAGATTGCCACCATTGTTATTCTTACGTTAACAACACCATAGGAAAGACAATGGAGCTTAGCGTTAAATTGGACATTTTGGATATAATGATGTACAGAGGTTTTGGCGCAAAAAAGATGAGGCTTTCCTCCCAAAGACCACAGAGCCAATATTAAAACATGGAGGCGGCTCGATGATGTTTGTTTGTTGTTTTGTTCCAAGGTGGACTGGACATTTAATTGCAATAATAGGAATAATGAAATCTGCAGACTATATCGAAATTCTGGATTAAAATCTACAAATATCAACGCAAAATCTTCAACTCAGTCGGTGATTTAATTACCAGCAAGATAATGATGCCAGACATACGTCTAAATCATTGATTGCCTGGCTTGAGAAAAAGAAGATTACAGCTTTGCCATGGCCTTCAATGAGTCTTGACTTGAATCCGTTTGAAAATGTATGGCAAGAATAGAAAGTTCGAATAAATCATTGCTCACCAAAGAACATTGAGGAATTAGAGCGTGTAACCATTGAAGAATGGAAGAAAATACCAGACTTGTTCAAATCTTATCAAAAACGTCAGAAAACGATTTCACTAAATTATAAAGATTAGTAAAGGATAGCGGCTCGGATTAAGGAATTGGAGAACTGAGTTCGAATTCCAGTCGAATCCATTACATTCATTTACGTGCTAATACCCTTGGGAAAGGTATGAATCGTCTTTTTCTCCCCCAGCTATGGGTAAATAGCAAGTCAGACCGGATTCTAGCCTTGGATGGCAACTAGTCTACTGCAGAAAGAAATGGCAACCTACTGCGGAAAAAATCTATCTCGTCAGTCATGTGCCGAAAGATATATGATTGTCTAAGCGCGTATCACGCATGGCACATAACTGACTGAACCATTAAAGGATGGAGGAATATACAAGAAAAGACCTGTTCAAATCTCATCAAAAAATTTAGAAACGATTGCAACAAGTTATAAAGATGAGAGGCATATTGTTCGATTTTTTTCGATTTTTCATATTGTACGAATAATTTAGTCTTTTCCTATTTTGCATAATTCGCTGTCGAATTTTCTGTATTTAAACTATTTTTATGAAAATTGAGTTTCATATTCATTTCTGTATTTCTTAACATGTATAGCACTTGGCATCTTACGGGCATTAGTTTCTGTGAAATGGATAAAAATATTCAAAATTGATAGATGTTCGAATAATTTCGGCATTGACTGTAGTTAAAAACGATTCAAAAAATCTACTGTCAATTAATAGGAAAAATCAGAAAGATAAAAGAAAAGAATTTACCGGATGTCGCTCCTCCGTCTTCAGAACAAAATAAAATAGTTATTGTAAGTACCGACTAAAAAGATAAAGGAAAATGAATCCACCGTTATTATAATGTTATTTTTAATGTTGTATTATTTTTTCCCTTTATTTGTATGAATTATTTGTGTTTTTCAGCCTCCATGTATATTTTCAAATTATTAAGTTATTTGTAGGTTTTTGATTGTTTACTTATGTTTTGTGTGGCTTCTCTCCTTTCAAGTAACTTCTGTAATTTCTAAATATATTTATGGGTTTTCTTCCATCTTAAAACGGCTTGATATATTACCTTTGTGAAAACGGTTTTCTTTTACCGGACATCTGTAATTTTTTTTTCTTGCACTTAAACCTGGGGTTTGTGGGTGTTTACTGTGTACTGGCGATTTTTCATTTGCGCTTTCTATGATTAGTTGCAAGCTTTCTGTGCAGCTTTAGCTAAGTTTTGTCTTTGTTATATGTGTTCTTATTTTGGTGGATTTCGGAAAGCGGATGTCGATGTAGTTGATTAATATCTTAACTATATTTACTTTTACACTTTTATTTTACGATTGATTGAAACATACGATTTTCTTTTTTGTGGTGTTCTATTTGCTGTGAATATAGAGTTTTGCCGCGAATTTTTTCCTACCGTTTAATAAACATTTTTGATTTCGCTGAGAAGATTTTCGTTTTTCGTTAAACTCTTCGGCTGATGGATTGTGCATTTTATTATGGTTGGTGGGTGGGTGTAGAATGTGTGTATGGGACTCGCTTGTCGCTTTCATTCTTTCAACGGTTGGTATATATGACTGTCTTAGAATAACGTGCCAGCCATCACTGTAAAAGTCCGTGTCGATGTTTTTTTTTATTAGATATTTGTAGTAAATTGTTGCAACCAGCTTTGTCGTGCATAGTTCATGTTCTGACGTTACTTCTCTATGTCCGTCTCACTGTTTATTCAAGTTTTTATCCATGCATGAGAATTAGCGATAGTTTTAAAAGCACTCAAAGCACGCGCTTTACCTAAATTACAAATGGCGACTCTGACCGGGCAGGCTAAACATCGTGACATCTTACCCATAGGTAGATTAAAAATCCTTTATCCTACTTCAACACAATATTCTCATTAGTATGTATAGAACAGTTTGCAGGCATAAGCTCCATCTGAGCTTGCCACGTTTCTTCTTGTTTTTTCCTTTAAATATGCTCTTTCGGTATCGAAATAATATTAATGGGTGTTTCATACTGATTAATTTCACTGTTTTGACTTGTGATAATTAATTTGGACAGTGGAGTAATGGATAGCGGCTCGGATTGAGGAATCGGAGAGCGGATTACATTCACTTACGTGCTAATATATTGGGAATGGGGGATGAATCCTCTTCTCCCTCCAGCTAAGGGTAAATAGCAGGACAGGCCGGGTTCTATAGCCTTGGATGTTAACTGGTCTACCGGAGAAAGAAATGGCAACCTACTGCTGGAAAAATCTGACAGGTCAGTCATGTCCTGAAGATACATGATCGCCTAAACGTGTATCACGCATGGCACAAGACTTTTTATTTCTTATCTGAGATAGATTCACTGATAAGCAGATTGGAATCTTTAGTATCAAGTTTGGTGAAATTAGAGTTATGCACGTTTTTCATATGAAGGGAATAGTCTTTTAATGATATTTTGTTTTGCATTAGTTAAAGCTTAATGTTAGTCTTATTAGGACTGAATTACTTCTAGTACAAATTTAATTATTTTCTCCCTTGGTTTTACTGGATTTATTCATTAATATGACAAGTATAATTATGACAGATATCGGATTATGACTAAAAGTCAATTAAATCCTTTGTATAAGTTTCGAACCCAAACATAAAGTTAGCAGTTATGGACTTTGAAACGTCATAAGGAGAGATTTACTTTCCTTAAGAAGAGTAATTTAGATATCCTTCGCTTTAAAAGTCCTACTTAGCTGCGTGGTCTAAAAACAAACCAAAGTAAACAGTGTTTTCTTCTATATAGTGAATATGCAGGTACACATCTTATCGAAGGGAGTATTGCATTATATTTATTAAAGACTCTAAGGTTGGTGGACATCAATCACACTATTAAAAATTAGAGATATCTGATCAGATACGTGTCTCCACTAGTATAGCGTTTATATAAATATAAATATATAGATGTATAAAGGGTGGTCTTCACTGATGCACTCTCCTCATTGCCGGTTTCTGGTTTTGCATCATATCGGCTCCAACAGCAACCACAACCTGATTCAAGATGAGTCAGGCCGACTCCTTGAAACTATCGTGCTACGCACCGCGACATTGCAAAAAAACATATTCCGACCTTGCGCGGATTTTGACCGTCAGCCAATGAAAAACAGGGCTTTTCACGCTCCTCTCCTATATAGTTTTGCCTTTTTACTTCATCTGGTTTAGCTTTAATCTACCAATTCTGGAATCCATAACGAGGGAAGCTGATCTCTTTCTTTCATAGTTTAATGCAATGTTTACATTTTAAATACTAATTCCATAGCAACACTAACTCTTAAAACTAATTCTACACGCGTACCCAACTCAAATCACATATATATATAATTAATATTTAAATGTATTTTCATATATAAAAATTTTAAATTCGTAGGTGAAAATGGTCATTAACTAATGGTAAGAAGAGTTTTGCTCTGTTTAATGAAAATAAACAGTGAGCGCTCTTTGTGAGTCATTTTTTAACATTTAATATTGAATATTTCAAATTGTATGTTGTGTTAATGGGACTCACTTGGATTATACCAACGAATTACTACCTATATATATATATATATATATATATATATATATATATATATATATATATAGTCTTAAGGTGTGCTATATTTATGGGATAAAGTGCTTAATATCAGAGATAGAGCGTGTGTATATATAAAAGTGAAGTCAACACATAGAGGCGACAGTCTATTTCATGCAGGCCTGACGATAGCGTCTAGCATGAAACAGACTGTCGCCTCTTGACTTCAATGTTCACTTTCACATACACACACACATACAAACACCCCCATATATATATATATATATATATATATATATATATATATATATATATATATATATATATATATATATATATAACTTATGGGTGATGGTAAACAAAACAGTGCATAGCGTCTACGGTTGTATCGGCAATATTATATAAAATTAAGAAAGCAATATGAATGATATCTCCAATTGAAGGCTAAATATTTGCTTACGTTTGCATTTGTAAAAAAAGATTAATTTTTATGGTTAACGGAAAAAGGTGGCAAAGATATGCTGTAAATAGGCCCGAGTATATTTTCAAGAGGTAAACATGCCGTTGTGATTTTTCTATGCTTTTTATCCAGTTCTTAATACAATGACTGATACCCACACCCGGGTATATATATATATATATATATATATATATATATATATATATATATATATATATATATATATATATATCGTTTCATAGCGATGGAATCATATTTTTAAATAAATAATTATATTTATGCTCTACTTTTGTATCGAGCACTGTTTTTTTTTTTTTTAAATAATAATATAACTACTAAAGAACTTTGGATTATTTACCTAACGACTACTTTCCTATTTTCTATATATTTTCACACACACACACACACACACACACACATATATATATATATATATATATATATATATATATATATATATATATATATATATACATATATATATTTCGTGGCAGCAGATCATTATTCAGATATGTATTGCTAAATATAACAGACAACTAATGTCTATTATGTTTTATCAGGAGCCGTTTCATGCTTCATATATTAGCTTTTATTTCAGGAGAAAATAAAGACAAAAACTCTACAACGTTTAGATATTTCTTTATTGTTTTGTTCATTGATCTAATCTTTCGGCTCACATGAGCCAACATCAGATTGATTATTACGACGGTACAACAGGGATGTTAACCCTCAAAGGTGACATCCTATTTTGTTAATATAGACCTTGATAGCATGGCTGTAGTATTTGAAACTTGTCATCATTAACGATAATGTTGTTTTAGCATGTAAACAGATAGAAGCTGTATGGTCGTTTGGAATAATATGTCTGTCGTGAAAGTGCTTATAAACAGAATTGTGTCACTGAATTCCTCTATATAGAAGAACTGAGACCATAAACATATAACTACCTTTGCCAAAGGCTTGCGGTGACCACGCAGTGAATGTGACTATAGTTGGTCGTTGGATAATCCGTTTAAGCTGTGATAACGGCGATATATAGTACAAGCAGTTTGCCAGCAATATAAATTTCATCGCTAGAGAAAATGCATCGACAATAATGGTGGTAATGTGGAAAATATTTTAAAATGGAAAATCTACTCCCTTTTTATGAACGCGTATGTGTCTGTCGAGGCCCGCAGGAGTTTTGCATATTTTTTGATAGATGGATAGATGGATGATGTGACAGACCCATTTCGCTCGAGTGGTTGAGGATCAATTGTCACGTGTTTCCGCGAGTGGACAGCAAGGCCTGCGTGCGACAAAGCCACATTGGTAGGTAAGAGCCTGCTGCCAATTTGCTTTAAAATTTGCCTGCTATTGAATCCGATCATCAAGTCCGATTCTCTCAAATCTTTGTATAGAAGACAAGCAGTGCAGGTGAAAAAAAAAAAAACAAGAAGAAAGATCGATAGATTTTATTTTATGTTTTTCTTCGGTTTATCAAACATTGTGGATTATTTAAATCCGAAACATGTTTTTCATTGTATGAATAATTCTTTTTTGCGAGTGAATATTGTATTCACAATTTATTTTAGAATTAAAATGATTTGCTACTAATAGCTGGATGCAGATGGATTCATATATTTTCCACCGTTATTCGCATGTAAGAGAATAGAACGAACCTATTTGGGCCGCGAACTTGGCCAACTGATTTCTTTCACGAGCCACTATCTATTATATAGATTTTTTTTTAAATAAATTAATAAAACAGTTAATTTTATCTTAATTTTATTTCGCGATTTTTTTCAAATTAATTGTACATCTTAAGAAATGAAAGTTTTTTTCATTTTTATATCACTTGGAATTAAATTTACATTTTGCCCACCTTTTTTGCTATGCTAGGTAAGATTAAAATACGAAATTATTTTAAATTTTATTTAGGAAATTATATATTACGATTAAAAATTATTAATGGAAAAAATATTTTAAAAAACTTCTTAAAATATTGATTATTTAAACGCAGATTGTATCTACATCCGCAAAGCAACATTTGAGGCAATTTCGTATCTGTAACATTTTTAAGGAATTTGTCTATCATTTTTATTTGGTTATAAACATATCTGTCTATATTTCTGAGATGAGGTATTTTAATTTACATTATTTGCGCTGTTTGGACTGCTGTCCTCATCTTTATTGTCATGTTCACGACGTTTCACACGTTTTAAGCTCCAGCATTCTTCATGTGATTTGAATTTCGAACTGACCTGTTATTTCATCCACCGGGGTAGGTTGTTCTAGTTCCTCGTGCTATGCCTTTTCCGGATGCCTCAGCTATATCCCTTTAACTCAACTTTCCTTGGTTTTGTTCAGTATTGCCTTAGCCATGGATAGAACTCATAACTGTTTGCGTCGAGTCACTGGATCCAAAACAACTCTTTAATCCACTGGGACATGTGTCAGATAACTGAGACACCCGGAAGAGGTATGGCACGCAAAACTAGAACAGTCTACCCCCGCAGATGAAATAAAGGGTTCAGTTCGAAATTACAATCACCTTACAAAGTCCGAAACATAAACATGACAATAAAGTTAAAGATAACAGTCTGAACAATTTAAATAATTTAAACATATATATTCTGCCTAAATTATCCAGCCATTTAAAGAATTTGTTGTCATGAAAGAAGTTTCTTCAACTGGGAAATGTCTCCTCCAAGAGATTCTTTTTCCAGAAAAGTCAAACACTTGATTCAGAGATTGCTGCGAGGCAATGTCTTTAGTAGAGTAAGTGTTATCCAACTAAATCTACAAATCAAATAATGATTGAATGAATAGAAGATGACGTTGAACAATATTCCAGCCCTAGGTGCCGCTGCTTATCGTTCCATCCACAGATGTCACAAGCAAGAATTTTTATAACTTAGGGTACTTGACATCATGATATTAGTGCTTAGACCAGTTTGCCATAGGCGGATACGCATTAGGGGCCACTTTCCGATCCACGTTTGAAGCGAAAACGTCCATCATTAACATGAATTCCAATTATCGAAGACACCCTCATGTGGAACGGTTTAATGGGTCTAGACTGCACGGAGAAAAGGATATAGAAAATATTTATTATTATTATTATTATCATAATGATCATCGTTATTATTATCATTATTATTATTTTCTTGGGATTCTGTTGTATATACATTTATTTCCGGGTCCCAACCAGAGACATAAGGGTAGAAATGGCTTCATGACATTTTTCACTGATCATTATTTGTAAAAAAGAAAAAAAAAGCACCCCCTAAGAGAAAACACATTTTACATAGATAAAGCTCTTCGTAATGTGTGGGCTGTACCACTTTTAGTATTTTTCAAGGCATGGGCTACCAGGAATGCCTTCAATGAGTCTCTCGGAATCCGTGGGCTCCAACTACATCTGGAATTTTGATGCCTTCATGTGCCCCATTTTTGAGATTTCTACTTCAAGATTCTCGTATTTTGATAATTCTTTGAAAATATTCCAAGATACATTACTTGAAAATCTTCAAAGATACATTTTTATTTTCTTTGATTTCTGGTGTATAATCATTTCTTTTCGGGTCACAACCAGAGACCTAAGTTCAGAAATGGCGTCATAATGTTTTCCAATGAACACTTATTAAAGAGAATAAACAAATAAGATCACACATATTTTACATGGATAAAACTCTTCGTATTGTGTGAGCTGTACTTGTGAGTACAATCTTTTGTATTTTTTTAAGTCATGGACTACCAGGAATTCATTCAATGAGTCTATAGAAACCTTTCTGAATCAATCCGATGACTCCAACTACAACAGTAATTATTGAAGTTCTAATGTGCTACATTATTATTATTATTATTATTATTATTATTATTATTATTATTATTATTATTATTATTATTTATTTCCTTTGATTGCTGATGTGTACTCATTTCTTTCAGGGTCCCGCTCAGGGACCTTAGGTTAGAAATGGCATCATGACATTTTCCACTGGAAAAAAAAATACATAGACAAAGCCCTTTGTAAGGTGTGAACTGTACTCGCGAGAAAAAAATTTTGTATTTCTTTAAGACATGGGCTTCCAGGGATCACTTCAATTAGTCTACTGGAATCTTTTCCAACCAATCCGAGGGCTCAAATACAACGGGAATTGTTGATGATCCCATGTACCACATTTTTGAAATTTCGATTTCAAGGTCCTTGTATTTTGATAGATTTTTGAAAACCTTCAAAGATACATTGCAGTCTTCAAGTACTGCCATATCAACAACAAGGTAAATTTTGTGTGTGACCTTTAATAACAATGTCTGGGCGGTTAGCTTTGATTGTTCTGTCTGTGTGTATTGTGTAGTCCCATAAAATTATAACAGGTCCTATCTCCGTAACCGAGTGTAGGTGGTGTTCATACTAATTTCTTTCAGTTTCCTTGCAATAGAAGTTGCAGATTTTCCAGTGCAGATATTGGCCCATTCTATTATGCCGGGTTTTATATTCCCTGGGTGTCAATACTGTGCAATCTGATACAAGATGATCGATTGTTTCTGGATATTTATCACAGAATCTGCATTTTGTGCTAACACTATATTTTAGTATGTGTGCTTGATAATTTCGGGTTAGCAAGCACTGATTCAGCGCAGCAAGGATAAAACCTTCCTTTTCAGCTTTTAACCCTGCACTATGTAGCCACCGATGGGTACGGAACTTGTCTACATCAACTTGTTTGATACGGGTAGAGTATTGGCCATGAAGCGGTTTATCTTGCCATTGTTTCTGTATCTGGTCAGTTGCATTTGTTTTTGCTTTCTTTTTTATGTATTATTATTATTATTATTATTATTATTATTATTATTATTAATATTATTATTATTATTTGTTGTTGTTGATGATGATGATGATTATTCATTTTTTACGTCGTTGTTCACAATTTTTGTTCTCGATCTTATCTCTGAGGGAGAGGAGCAGAAAATGGTTTAACTGTAATTTTTATTCGTATTGTATTTTGATATTACGACTTTGATGTAATACGTTTTTGTCATCCGTTTCTTCTTGTTTTTAAAATGTCCGTATGCATCGCTTTAATATTTTGCATACCTTTTAAGTATATTGCACGCAATCTAAGTTAATGTCTCATGTAGTGAAATATGTTTTAATGCGTGTTATTTCTTTTACATAATCGTGTCTTCTACAATTTTAAGTCTTTCTTTCAATGAACACTGTATATAACTTTGCTATTATCTAAGATATTTTTATGTTAATAGACGTATATTGTCATGATATGACGATTGCTATGTGTACTAAGTTTCGAAAAAGACAGTTTAACATATCAGAGAAATATGTGCTTGTGTGGCCATTGATAGAATTTATGAATATTTGTGGATTATTTTTATTAGGAAGAAAATTACCAAAAGATATGAACAGTCATAAAGAACATTGTCTTGATATAAAGGGTATTTTGCGGTGTTTAGCTATCCGTAAAAATTATGTGTTCTCAGAGAGTTATACAAGAGTCCAGAGAGAGAGAGAAAAAGGAGTAAGAGGAATAAGGAGAATGCAAAAGGAGAGAAGAAAGTGAGAAAAAAGGAGTAAGAGGAATAGGGAGAGAGTAAAAGGAAGAATAAAGTGATAAAAAAGAAGTAAGAGGAATAGGGAGAGAGTAAAAGGAGAGAAAAAGCGAGAAAAAAGGAGTAAGAGGAATAGGGAGAGAGTAACAGGAGAGAAAAAAGCGAGAAAAAAGGAGTAAGTGGAATAGGGAGAGAGTAAAAGGGGAGAAGAAAGTGAGAAAAAAGGAGTAAGAGGAATAGGGAGAGAATAAAAGGCGAGAACAAAGTGAGGAAAAGCAGAAATAACCACACATCCGACACATACACACGTATACACAAACACAGACACACACAAAACGAAAAAAAAAAATCAGCCTAACACCGATAACTAGCACTTAAATTAATCTTTAACTTGGAACAAAATAACGAAAATAATAAAATATGTAGACAATTGTTGATACCTCCTGATGAGTGAACAGAACGATTCCAAAAATGTTTCTCTATTAAACACGAGAGTCGAGATGCAGTGATAAAGAGATTGTTGAAAATAGATAAATGGGAGAGAATAATAAGCAATAATTGTTCAAATACGCGACTGGCAAATATGTACATTTATTTATTTAGATAGATAAATAGGAGCGTCTAGTTTCGAATGCCATGTTATAAACCAAACTATTCTCATACCAAATTGACTCAATCTAGAATGTTCCTACACGCAAATTGACTTGGTTCCATAGTAAGCTGTTCAAAGTAGAATTATCTTGATTGATAACGAAATAATTTCATATTTTCCACTTGCGCCAATGATGTCTGTCTAAGCCTACTTAAAAGTTCGGATTTGGAAATATGATTTCTAAGGCAGACTGAAACAGCGTACTTAGCGTTATTAGTAAATTGGCAAAACCCAAAATGTTTTATCGTCTATTGAGTCTTGTTTCATACTAACATCTGATTAGTCAATCTCTCCTCCTTTCTTTCTTTCTTTGTATATATATATATATATATATATATATATATATATATATATATATATATATATATATATGAAGATAGTGCAAGACAAATGGAGAGATAGAGCGAGAGATATGAAAACGGAGCATGAATTGTACGCTTCATTATTGTTACAGAATGTGCGCATGCTTTCGTGACAAGATGATTATTACTACGTTCCCATGTCAGCAATTTCATGAGATTGCACGTTGCCTGCTAAGAGTAAATAATGGTCTTTGCTTTCCATCATATTCACAACGCCACGATTTCACCGGAAAAAAAAATTACCTTCATCTGTATTCTTACGGATCTTGCGCAAATTAACAAATGTTATTGCGCCGATACATACATACATGGCTGCACGTCTCTCTATATCTTTCCACACACACAAAAGACACACACACACCAACACACACACACACCAACACTCACATATATATATATAAACATATATTTATATATATATATATATATATATATATATATATATATATATATATATATATATATATATATATGCCAGCTTGCGCGACATCAGTCTCTCCCTCTCTTTCTCTCTCTCTCTCTCTCTCTGTATATATATATATATATATATATATATATATATATATACATACATATATGCATGCATGCATGTATATATATATATGTATGTATATGTATATATACATGTATGTATGTATGTATGTATGTATGTATGTATGTATGTGTGTGTGATATATATATAGAGAGAGGGAGAGAGATGGGGGAGAGAGAACATATATCCATCCTATACCATTACTGAAACATTCAAACACTTAGGATCTAAAATCAGACAAAGAAAAAAAAACTCTTATTTAAAAAAAAAAAAAAAAAAAAAACTCATCCCAGTGACAAATATATCTGAACGGTATGCTAAACCATATACATTAGCCTGGGTTTCCGATCATTTATAATATATTCCCCAATAAGGCGTTAACAGTAAATTGTACATTTTTACATTGCACCGACATAATGTCGTTTTCACAAGTCTCAAAAACTAAGTAAAAGAATTTATTATTTAAATTAAAAAAAAAGGCAGATATTTTCAGCCTCACATTAAATTTATCTTATTTTATGCACAATGTCCCTTCAAGATGTGAAGGCTGATGGCTCTACACGAGATTTTATATATTATAACATTGTTTCTTTTCTTTCCTTCCTCATTCTGTCATCCATTTGCACAAGCTCGCTAGATATCTTACTTGTTGTATCTCTCTGCTCATCTTCTCTTCAAAATGTCATGTCTGTGTAGAATTCTCCATACCCACTTTACTTGTTATGCTTCAGAAACTTCAGCTCTTCGTCTCTTTCTGATTGTAAGTATAAAGTTCTTGTTTTTTGTTTTCTTTAAAACTTCATCGTCGCTCACATGTTCCCACCGTAGTGTTCTCAGCATCCTCTTATAGAAACTCATCTCTTTTGCCCCAAGTATCCATTTAATCTTTGAGTCATTTTTCAACATTCATCTGCCAAAAAGGATTGATTGATATTATATATCAGGTGAACCTTCTTTTTTTTTGCTTCAAACTACATTTTCCTGCTTTTAACTCGTTGTTTTTGGAAGATAAACTTTTGCGATTCCAATGCGATTTTTGATTTCTGTTATATTTGCTTGATTTAAAAATCGAAAGTAGGATGTGTCCGAAGTATTTTAATTTCCAATTGCCTTTTCAAGTCGGCTTTGGGGCTCATGAAAAGTAGACAAAAAAGATTGCAGATAGTAATGCTGGTAGGCGTAACATAATCTCGCATCGCTATCATTAGGCCACGTGTCATACTTTACTAGCTGAACAAATATACATTATCAAAGT
This sequence comes from Acanthosepion lycidas, assembly GCA_963932145.1. NCBI lineage: Eukaryota > Metazoa > Mollusca > Cephalopoda > Sepiida > Sepiidae > Acanthosepion > Acanthosepion lycidas. The sequence goes on from OZ010572.1 coordinate 147,058,184, forward strand.
TATTTTGAAACCAACTAAATTGAGATGTCAGAATTTGTTTTCTTATTTCTCATGGAATTTCAGTTAACAACGTGTCTTCTTGACATGGGATAATAAATCGCATAGGAATACAGAAGAAATGCTGAGTAAGATGCTTAACAGGTTCATGTAATATACACTACAGGTAAAAAGTTTGGGTTCATCCTGCCTTTCTTTGAAAAATATCTACTAATGAGATATTTTATATTTTTACAATTAAAAGATTTAAAGATCATTAATTACTGTGTATTATATTTTATTCTTTCAAAAATAAGCATTTAACTATAAAATATTATCATACAACAGCGCCATATTTTGGTTTCCTTAATAAAACCATCATCTGCTTTAAGAACGGCTTTCCAAATTCCTGGAATACTTTCTTACAGTCGGTTTTTAAAGTATATGGCGGACATTCCCAAGCATTCTTTTCTCTTTCACTCTTTCGATATTATTCTCTTTGAACTCACCTTATCCAATACATCTCATATTAATTTAATGGGAGACAGGTCAGGAGATTTAGGCGGCCAAGTCATAATTTGTTTTTGAAATTAGGCTTCTTTGAATAAAAATTCAGTTTGTTCCCTCGCCTCAATGCTTAATTGCTTTGATTTTTGCAATTTTATGCAAGTTATTTCAAAATTAAAAAGAAATAAATAAAAAAAGAGAAGGGTTCTGAGTTAACATTTAGAATCAATGTCAAGATATTAATTAGTTGAACATCTTTGTAATCTCAACAAAATGACTGAAGATTAATGGTGAATTCAAAATATATTGTTTTTCATACAAAATATTCATAATTTAGCAAAATGATTTGTGACCAGACAACTCCAAAATTGACCTTTTTGGTTTCTGGGTAAATAATGAAAAATAAAAGCAAATACAGTGTAGTTATTGAAATTTTATGTTTTCCTTTAAAAGATACAAAATTTCTAATTTAAAAAAAAAACAAAAACAAAACTGAAATGCCGTGTGTTTCCAAAGTCTGTTGTAAATATCAATTTATATTTGCTTAACCACAGTCGAGATCATAGGTTCATTGTGAATCTTTTACATTGCTTTATAGAATGTGCTTAGCCAAGATTAAATAAACTGTGAATTTAGAGTTACCCTTTCCATAGACTAGTTGCCAGCCATGCATGGAAAACCCAGTATTTTCCATACTATTCAACCCATAGACGAAGGAGAATATGTGATTCATCTCTTTCTCAAATTAATTTTTGTGAAATTGAATGCAATGAATTGGACCGAAATTTGAATTCGGCTCGACCGATTTCTCTTCCGTTAACAATTACATAACTTTTACGTGACTTATGTTGGATGAAAATGAACAGAAAGGAACAAGAAATACTTTGAGTAACAAAAGACATCAGTTTGTAGAGATTCATGATCACTTATGTAGGAAAAGAGAGATTGAAAATTTACTGAATAATATATGTCCAAATGGGTGCGTCAAAAAATTAATTAAATTGCTCATCGATGGACATGTGGATATAAGGACCACAGAGCAGCGGAATGTCCGACGAAGTGGGGTTTTCCCCCAGACTTCGAACAGGATAAATGTACTAGGTGTGGGAAGAAGGGACACCTGGCCAAGTGGCGCGGGTTAAGAAAAAATGCCACACCGATATCGTTCAAGAAGGCCGAGCCCAAAAGACAAAACGAGGGAAAAGCCAGCGGGCCACCCTAGAATTAAGAGGGAGGGTGGCCCAGTTAAAAACGCAGGAAAGTAAAACGTTGGACATGTGGTCAGGAGAGCCACTTAGAGGGCAGGTCCCCCCAGGAATAAGGGAAAGGGTGGCCCAGTTGAAGAGAGGAAGAGTAAAATGTTGGTCAGGTGGGCCACTTTGCGGTAAACTGTCCAACAAGAAGCTGCTGGTTTTGTAGGAGACCAGGGCACCTGAAGAGGAATTGTACTCTTAGGGGCGGCCGCGGGAGACTGGGAGAGGTCCAGCCGGGACCGCCCAGGTGCAGAAAACGCAGAACTCCCCCATATGAGAAGAATGAAAAGAGTTTGTTGCTACCGGCGCCTATGTCTGGGATGACCCAAGGGTGGGAACCCAGGAAAAGGAAAGCCGAAATATTCTCTTCGCTGACGCAAGAGAAGCTATCTTGTAGGGCAGAGATAGGAGGTAGGGCAATGAAAGCCCTGATAGACACAGGAGCGTCCGTTTCATTGCTGAGAGAGAAAGCATCCAGGAGGGTGAAACAGAAGAAAGGGTTGAAGGAAGCGGACTTAGAGGTCGCGCAGGCGGATGGAGCTGCCCTGGAGATAAGAGGGATGGCGAGGCTCCCTGTGAGGATTGGGAAATTAAGAAGCACCCAGAACTTCTACGTAACCCCCAACCTGTGTACGGAAGCAATCTTGGGAGAAGATTGGCTTCAGAGCCAGAGGGCTCGAATACAGTTCAACCCCACTGTGCTGGTAGTGAATAGCGAGAGAACGCCATTGGGATGCCCAACGGAAGAAGATATAACAATAGTGGTGGAGGAAGATGTAAAGCTACCCCCCAGAACAGCGGTGTCGGGAAAGGGTAGGCTAATGTCAGGGAAGAAAATAGGAAAAGGAACCATGCAATTGGTCCCTGTAGAAGGGATGGGCCTAGAAGAAAATGGGGTAACTGTGTGAGGCAGTAGTGGAGGCAGCTGAATTAGTGCCCATTATGATGGTGAATGAGGCCCAAAAGACGATAAAGGTTAAGAGAGGGGAAGAGATAGGAAAAGCACTACCCCTACGAACTCTGAATCAGGTCAGATTCGAGGAGAAACAGGGAAAACTCATAGAACAAACAGAAGGAATAGTAGACGTCCAATTTAGTGCCAGAGTGGGAAGTCTGCTGAGAGATAATCGAGATGTGGTGGCTCAATCAGATAAGGAATTAGGCCAGACCCACATAGTAAAATGAAAATCGACACCGGCGATCACCCCCCGCCCTGTGAAATTGAAGCCCTACCGAACATCCCTTGTGGAAGAGGCAGTAGAAGAGATGTTGGAAGCTGGGATGATCGAAAGATCGATCTCCCCTTAGAGATTTCCAATTGTGATAGTAGGTAAGAAAGATGGCAGGCACCGTTTTTGTGTAGATTTTAGGAAACTGAATTCTATATCGAAGCCGTTGGCGGTGCCATTGCCACTAATCGATGACATATTGGCATTATTAGGGAAAGCGAAGTACTTCTCTACGTTGGACTTGAGGTCCGGGTATTGGCAGGTAGCCCTTGATGAGGCTGAATGGGAAAAGCCGCATTTGCGTGTCACCTGGGACTATTTTATTTCAGGGTGATGCCATTCGGTTTAGCCAATGCCCCGAGAATATTCCAACAACTGATGCCAATAGTGTTAGGAGGATGAGAGAGCTTTGCCATGGCATATTTAGATGATATTTTTATATTTTCAGAAACAGTAGAACAACATTTTTTCCATCTGAAGCAAGAGTTGGGAAGGCTAAGAAAGCACGGCTTAAAATTGAAATTGTCGAAGTTTCAGTTTCTGAAGGAGGAGTTTAGATATTTGGGCTTTGTTATAAACGGAAACGGTATTAAACCCGACATGGATACGGTGAAAGTCATAAGGGAAATGCCAGAACCTAAGACAGTGAGACAAGTAAGAGGGTTTATAGGATCTATAGGGTACTACCGACGATTCGTCCCGGCATTCTCGAAAATTGCCATACCCTTAGTAGCCCTGACGAAGAAATACGCTAAAGTTAAGTGGCTACCACTGTAAGATAGAGTATTTGGCAGGGAAGGAAAACACGTGTGCAGATTTACTCTCAAGAATACCGAAACAACTGGAAGAAAGACCTGTAAAAGTAGCGCAAGGTATGGCTTGGGAAGATGATGAGCAGATCGCGATGATGGTCGGCAATGATGGGTACATTCATAATTATAGCCATAGGGGGTATGGCAATATGGAAGATTAGAAGTAAGAGGAAATTAACTAGCAATAATCAAATGAGCATGCAGCAACTCGAGAGGGAGCATCGGCGAAGAAATTGCAGAAAGACCGGCGGAGGAGGCTGAGGTGAAACCGACACATGCGGCGGAAAAACCTCCTACAGCAGAGAGAAAAACATTGACCAAGAAGAACAAGCCATAGTAACCACACACATGCACCCACAGGCACACACACACTTTAAATTGCATGAGAAACAGAAGAAGATGAAAGAACATTACATTTGCATGTAAAACAGAAGATGAAAAGAACATTACATTTGCATGTAGAACGAAGAAGATGAAAAGAACATTACATTTGAATGTAGAACGAAGAAGATGAAAAGAACATTACATTTTCATGTAGAACAGAAGAAGATGAAAAGTACACCATCTTGCATGTAAAACCGTAAAAAAAAAAAGAAAAAAAAAGAAAAGAAGAATAGAATTGCATGGGACAGATTCATGATGCATTATGCATGCTAAATAGTGTATTTGGGTTTGGGTGTCATTTACGAGTAAATGACAAATAGTTTAGGGGAGGATTGTGACACTATTTACGTCGCTAGAAAGACAGAAGAAAAAAAAGAAAGGCGAGAATTAAATTTAGGTGATAAGAAGCCATCACGAAAAGGACACTAAGCGGTGTTATTTTTCTGACAAGAAAAAGTGGTAAGATTTTTATTTCCATTGTCGAGAAAGTAAAACACAGAATTTAATCTGATTTATGTTACGGGGCGGCGAGTAAGTTATATCCAATCTGCCCATGGCAATGGTAAAGATTTTTTCAAGTTGGACAAGAGACCCCCGCAGAATTCTAAAGAGATAAAAATAAAAATTAATTAAGCACGCACTGTCCGAGAAATACAAAAGTGTTCGCTGACCACCATGAAGGAAAGGTTAAGCCTTTGTCTATATGCAAAATATCATTAAGAGGAGCATCTGTTTATCGTCAGGGCTGGCTATGATAGCAAAACTATTTTATCGGATCAGTAATTGGCACCAAGAATGAAAATACGTCCAAATGGCCACCCACTTGATTATAAGAGTCTAGGGTGTGAGGTCTCCTCGGAAAAAGGAAAGAAAAGAAAAAGAAGAAAAAGAGCAATAATTTTTAAACCGAGGCTAATCTGGCCACACCCATGCTGCTGAGCGCCCATTGGCTGAATGGTAGCATGAGCGTTAGGCGGAGGTAATCATGTGAAGAAGGAGGGGAGGCCTGTTGCGCCCCACTGAAAGGATAGGTGTGAGATGCTACTGTAAGAGAGAGGGGAAACCCGTTGACACCCTCTGAGAGCATGGTGAGATACCAATATGAGAACAGAAGAAGGTGGGAAGACGAAAGACTTCCAAAAATGGAAAATAATAAAATTTTCCTGGCCGAAAACAAAGAAGTGGATTGTGGGTTCAGAATTATCAAGGAAGCTCAAACCCCGACAAATCCACCCCGTTTTTGGTCGGCGTCCATATAAGCAGAGTCGCAGCGAGTGAAAAGCAATTGGGGTTGGAGACAGACAGGCAAGCAGTTGCAGTGAGCTGAGAGCTCTGAAGACCCGCCCCGCAGAAGCTGACTAAGATTCACGCAATTCTGAACTCAACTTCTAGCCAAGAACAATTTATTTTTTGAAGAACGACTTAGACTCACACCACCATAACAAGTTTCACGAATATCGCCTGAAGATATACCAAGAACCAGTTTCTTAAAGAACAAACAACTTAAGATGTTAAGACTCGCCTAACAAACACAAAGTGTTACGAATCCATATAGCGGTTTGGATGAAGACGCAGTCCTGTATTCAGCCACCAGATATAAAATATTGTTATCCTTTTTTTAACACATTTGAACTTTTCGAGTTATTATTTTATTTTCTTTTACATATACTTGTGCGGTGCTGCCCTTGATCGAACTCGGCTTGCATTACGGCCCGGCGACTGATTGATTTCGTCTACCTAAGATCAAATCACAACGTGGGTAGGTTAGACTAGAAATCAAAACAGTTACTTCGGTAACCAGACGTTGGAGCCGAGCTGGGAACGACAAGGCTGATACCGAATCTAAACAGATTCCCATCCGAATCACCAAAAGGTTAGAACATCACATTCGGTGCCGCGACCAATACCAAGTCAGTTGGTCGCCACAGGACAGGATAGCTCGACGGACGAAGCCAGGCAGACGTCAAATTTGGCGCAGCGACACCGGGGGGACGTCACAATTAACCCAAGAATCTCACAATGAATGTTATGATCCTTGTTTTTAAGTTGTATAAGATCTTTTTTTATACTTTGCTAGTACTTTCAGCTGTACATACAGCCATCCTCAGGCATGGAAATTAATTTGTTTTATTTTTGTTTTTTTTGTAAATCCAGGTAGTAGCGGGACACGAATGATTAAATGTTAATCGAAATATGTTTTTTTAGAAATGTGTTGTTATTAACGGGTAAGAAATTTTGGAGCGTGCAGTCGCAACGCTAAGGTTGAATCTTTTTGAAAAATTAAGAGAGAATGTTTTTTACTAATATGGTAATTTGAGAATTTTTTTTGTTGTAGGAGATTATCAGTCAATGCAGCATTGTTCAATAAATAGACTAATGTCTCAGTTGTTATCCCGAAAATTTGAACGTCGGATCATTTCTTTTTAAATCAAATATGTGGTGCAGTTCAATTTATATTGCAATGAATCATTCATACAAGAAGTAGATTAGCAGAGTTAATGATATAAATAGCGAAAATCATCTTATACAACTTAAAAACAAGGATCATAACATTCATTGAGATGTTCGTGGATTAATGTAACTTTAATAAATTAGCACGTAACTAAATATCAGTCAGTTATGTGCCATGCGTGATACACGTTTAGGCGATCATGTATCTTTGATTCATAACAGACAAGGCAGATTTTTTCCCGCACTTGGTTGCCATTTCTTTCTGTTGTAGATCAGTTGCCATCCAAGGCTATGGAAGCCGGTCTGTTCTGCTATTTACCTGTAGCTAGGCGGAGAAGAAAAGGATTCATACCTTTCCCAAAGGTATTAGCACGAAAGTGAATGTAATATATTCGATTGGATTTCGAACTCGGCTCTCCGATTCCTTGATCCGAACTGCTATCCATTACTTCACTGTATCATTAATGTGTGATCTGAAATTAGAGAGGTCCATGACGTCGTGCTGTGTCGCAGTCTAGGCTTTGGTGGGTAGGAAAAGATGGTCCGCTGTCCTCCTCTACCTTTTCAACCACAGAAACGTTCAAAGGCTATGATAGTCAAAATCCTGGTTTCGAATTATGTGGCATAAGAATGGTTTCTTTAAGCACTCAGTGGTTTGAAGCAGAATGTGTTCTTGCTGATCTCACTGAAGAACTCTTTTCTACACAGTGTCCGTAAAGTCTAAAGACACAGGACATCTCATTAAATATATTTTTTATCCTCTACAGATTAAACATTTTTGTCGAGAGAATTGACTTCTTTTTCTGGGGTCTGCTAAAAGAGAAGGTGTACTCAATGAAAATCACAAATGCAATGCACTTGACTGAAAGCATTAAAAGTGAATGTGCTAAAATTAACGACAATGTGGAGTTACTCTATCGGTTTCCCGTGAATCTTGAAAAGCGCATCAACTTTTGCATCACAAAATGATGGAATTTATATTAAAGATGTTATTTGTTAATATTCGGATTCAATAAAATGGTGAAAATTTAATTTCTTGAAAATATGAATGTCCAGACATTAAGGACATCATGTAGAAATTTCCAGAATAATTCGATTATATGCAACTAACAACATCTTTTTTTTTAACCCGTTGTCTTTTAGTATAGCCAAAATATAAGCTATGTATGTGAATTGTACAATACACATTGTGAAATTCAACTCTATAAAAATGACTAAATGACGCTTGCAGAAAATGTTTGAAATTCTTCACATTTAAAGCAATTACCTTTGATCATGAAAATTCCTGATATGCCCCAAACTATGAATAAATAAAAATACGAATGGAAATTATTAATGAATTATAATTAATTAGTCCTTGCAATGAATACTGTTGCCATATATGGTCTGGTGTCCTTACTTTTCATCTCGAGGTTCTCGACAAAATCCAAAGAGGGATATGCAATGTGCTAGGTGTTGATTTGGAATCTCGATTTTTAGTCACTTTCTCACAGACGTGAAGTAGCTTCACTCTATCCTTTCTACAAATATTTTCATGGCAACTGCTCTGACGACTTATTTTCCCTGGTGCCCAGACTGTATGAATTTAAGCGTTGGCATCTCGGTCCCACCATTCCACTGTAAAAAACAGTTAAATGGTACCGCCTTTTCTACTCCAACAGCTTTTTCCCGACAGGGAAACTTCTTTCCTCTTACTTACTTCCCTGATAGCTATAATCTTCAAATATCCAAATGTAATGTCAATCGACATCTTTTGATGTCTTGATTCCTGTCCTTCTCTTTACCTTTTCCTCAAACACCCCTATTAACACTTACTTTCACACTGTCTAATGCCTTGCATGCTAGTGGCACTCCCGCTTTGCTTAGGGTGAAATGCTTAAAAAATGCTCAAGAAAACCTTGCGGTTTACGAGATATGGTTATTCACCGACACATCTGAACATTTTTGTCTGTCAGTATGGCTTTCTCTTTTTCTCTTTTTTTTCCGTCTCTATAAATCTTAAATCCCATTTTTGATGTCCTTATCTAACGTCTGTTGTTACTGAAACCATTAAAATGTCCATCTAGAGAGCTAAGAGACAAGAAAGTAGACTTTTACTCTAAAAGTATTTTTCTGAGTGCTTCCGTTCAATTTGACTAAATATAGCATATTGACATTCTTTGGCGTTTCCATCTATTACAAATGAAAAACGGTAAGAAACAATTAGTTTAGAAAATTCTTCTTCCAAGAAATAGTTTGAAGCAGAAATATTTATTCTATTTCATGTCTTTCGGTTTATTGTACTTCTCAATGCAGTTAATAATATGGTCGGAGTCATTTGTAATTTAATAATTAACAATATTTTCTGGATGCGTTGGTTCTGATAATTACTAGTGAGAAGAGAGTTTAATCCTCACAGGGCACTCTGTATTTATAGCCTTGTGCTGGAGATTAAGCTAATCTATTGTCTAACAAGGATAATTCATATTTAAATACATTGGTTTAAAACTCCGGCAATGATTCTCATATAAAAAGGCAGGAGATAGTACAAATAATATTCTCCAAAATAATAATAATAATGATAATAATAATAATAATAATTGCAGACAGCAATGCATCTTTTAAGATCATCAAAAAGCTATCAAAATACAAGGACCTTGAAATCGAAATCTCAAAAATATGGCACATAAAAACATCAGCAGTACCTGTTTTAGTTGAAGGGATTCCTGGATACTCATGCCTTAAAGAAATACAACAAATCGTTCTCATGTATACAGCCTACAACTTACGAAGGCTATATATGTAAATTATGTTCTTTTAATTGCTCAAAGGCAAATATCACGATGCTTAAGTCACTGGACGGGACCCAGAAAGAAATGAGTACACACTAGAAATCAAAAGAAATAATAATAATAATAATAATAATAATAATAATAATAATAATAATAATAATAATAATAATAATAGGATTTCATTGCAGTCTTTTTCTTTTTAAACTTGAATATTTTAAATAAAACTGTGAAAAGCTTTATAGACCCAGTTGGCATAGTTCACTAAACGTTTTCACTAATTGCTGGATGATTATAAAAGACAAATTTTGTATTGCTAATCATGTGTGATTGATGGCTCAAAGTTTGTACATATATAAATATACACTTACAGATGTGATTTGAATTTTCACAAGAATTGTTGACACAATAAATAAAATAGTAGAGACTTTAATATTATTACCATTTTAAATTCAACCGTTCACAGAGACATCGAAATTAATATATTTAAGTCAGTTGATCATAAAACCGTGTTAAATGGAATGTTTTAAATTACTCATCCAAAATTATTTTAGACGACTCAAAGTTGGTTTTCTTCTAATAGAAAGGCAACAAGAACGTCGTTCCCATATTTATATAAGAAAGTGAACTGCCTCCAACAATGGCGCGAAATTTGATTTTCCCTCATTCACAGAGATAGGTTGAGTTCTATCTGTTTTACATTGTTTAACGTAAAGAAATGATAGAACAATATGTAGCGATCATCATCAGCATCACACATACATACACATAGATCATACGGCAAGCATTCATCGGCTAATCTCCTAAAAACTAGCTTGCTGAATGGTCAATTCCAACCAATCAAATCGCCGGCACGCGAGGAATATTTTCCCGCGAACAAGCTTCGGAGCCTGTCAAGTGTGACACAGCCTTATATAAACAAAACACGAATGAGTCACACTCGTGTTTCTCTTTATTCATCTTTTTCCTTGCTGCCAAGATGTAATCTTCAAGAGCTCCCGTTTTAACCGTGCGGTCAGACGTTAAAGATTATTGCCAACATCTCTTACCGACTTTCTCGCAGTAGAGTCCAGCTATTACGCCTGTCTACACAATCCACTACTTTACTCACAAAGCACACAAACACAGATTTTTGTATCATATTGCACATTCCTCCTCTCTGTGACTAAGCCGAGTTCATGAACCAGAACTTTCTTACTTACTCAAAACAACACACTTCTTAATTAACCGTATTCTATTCTAATACCAAACTATTCAACATAGAATCCTGAACATTCTTATTCAAGAGAAATTCTTTTGAACATTCAAACTTCATCAGAATACAGTTGAAGGGAAGCAACTTTTTCTCCTTAATAACGACACACCATTGCATGATTGTTTTGTATGTTATTGTTTCAACATATTTTTTATTGTTGATGCACAATTGGAGTCTCGTTGTTTTTTCTTGAATCATTAAATATATAATAGATAAATGCTCTTAGAACACGCAATTGCATTTGATAACTTCAACGCATAAACCCAAGCAGCATTTACAAAGTAGTTAAGTGAAAATCAGGTTCTCTTTTCAAGATCATTAACTATGATTAGGGTTGTTTTCTTGTTTCTTCCGTCATCTGTGAGGATTTGACTTTATTTTGCGGAAATAGTTGAGTGTATAAATCCAAATGTGTTTAAGAATATCTCCTGGTCAAGAAGATTTTCTTTTGAAAACATTCTTACTGTCTTAATTTAAAACCGATTGTATATATGCAGATAAGAGATCACTTTTTCATTCTAAGATTTATGTTACACCTACTACTGCATATCCTGTCCGAAGCGTTACAAATCTATTCACGGAATTGTTCTATGAAAGCAAGGTTTGCTTACCTGGTCATTATTGGCTACGTTCAACTTCAAATAACACCCCTCCTTTAGCTATGCATTTCATGAAATGATGGGATTATTACTGGGGACATTCTTTAAAGTCGCTTACCATTATAACTTTCAGGAACATAGTCAAGAGTTGCTGCATGTCAGCTCTGTCAATAAATATTTGGCATTCTTCAATTTTAGAAATAGCCAAAAGATGGGATCTATGTCTGGTAAAAAAGTTGGATGGCACATCTTTTCATAAAAGTCTTAGCTAAAATTCTTGCGAACATAAATGCAACATGTGGAAGAGCATTAACATGGTGGGTTATCCGCTGGTGAGGTCTCAGTTATTGTTTTTCACTCAAAACGAATTCTCATTTCTTTCAGTCCTTCTATAAAAATACATTTGTTCTCTGTATTTTACTTGTGTCATCGGGATGATTTTATCGCCCTTACTCCAATCACGTGTACCATTCAAAACCGTTCGTAGGTTTTCATAGGATGTAACCATAAACTCTTTTAGATATGATTAACTTTTCCCTAGCACGTTTATCAGATTTCTCTCAAAAGATTTCTTATTCCGATGCGCAAGTTTCATTTATCTCGTTTTCCACGAACAGTATAAAATGAACACGTGTGACTTCCCCTACTACTCGGCAACGAATGTACCATTTTCTCCGATACGCATTGTCCGGACGTACTCGGGTGCTTATGCTAGCGGGAATCATTATTCCAGCGAGGCATTCTGGTCATTCCGAAAGTTTCTATTGTTAAAGTTAACAATGCTTCTATGATACATATTAATAGCAAGAAATTAAAATAATTAAAGGTTTATATTTATTGATCAATTTTTGATTTGTTATGTGAGTGATTGATTGCTTGCTTTATTCATTATATATGTATCTGTGACAAAGTTTGGTCACTGACAACTTCTTACATATTAATATCGTAAAGTATGAGACAGAAATCGGAATGCGAAGCGAAACACTGAGTCAACAATGAAAGAATCGGAATATGAGTTTGGAAGTGAAGAAAAGGCGACTGAGTGTTATGTCATGTCTAGATTGGAAGTAAATGTTGGTTAATTTCTTCACAGAAGAAAACTGATTTCAAGTGAAATACAGGGTGCGATGGGGGAATTGTCGATATTTTATAGTTTTAATTTCGCGCATGCGCGTTGTTTTTGATTTTGTCGACTGCACAATATATTAGGATCAGTTGGACACGAACTGTAAGCAAAAGAGCACCATGACGCAATTCACTCCGCCAGAAATTTGGAAATGGCATATCCAATCAACATCATGGTGTTTGGAATAATCACTAGTGATGGTGACGTTATGCCTCTATTTATCATCTCACAGGGCCACAAACTCAACACGGAGGCCTATGTCAAGTGCCTTGGGAAGATAGCACTGTACTGATTCAAGAGGGTGGCTGATGAAATAGCTTATATCTGGTAACAAGAATCTTCACCATGTCACACAAGCAGAATAACCTAGTTATGGCTGTCAGAAAATTTCTGCGACCACATCACTTCTTAAATCTGGCAACATAACTCCCCAGACTGCAACCCCTTGATTATTATGTGTGGGGCGCTGTTAAACAAGAGATCACCAAAACGCCTTGTAACATCAAAGATGAACTGAAAGTAAAGATTATGGCAGCATTCAGCATCTTAAACAAATAGACCGTACAGAAGAGTTTCAGATTACAATGTCGTCTGGTGGCTGTGGTTGAAGCCAAAGGCGATTTTGATAAATATTTTTACTTTTTAGTATTTCAAGATATTTTTGTGTAATTTTAGTAAATACGTATGTTAAAATGAGATGTCAATGTTATTTTTATTTTTGCGCCGTTTAAACGACAATATATCCGTCACACATTGTAGATTTTGTTTTAGAAAAGAATGCTAAGAATAACATAGCCTAAATACATAGACATAGACATAAATTGTTGTTCATAATAAACAAGAAACTGCTGTCATTTTTGCGAACGTAATGAGGAAAGAAGACTCGGAGATTTTAACACACAGGATTAAAAGCCTGACCGACTTTAAGATTTTAAGGTAATGGATAGCTGAAAAAAGTACCCAAAACAAAGAAGGTAAAACGATGAGTTACTTAAATAAAAAAGAAAGACAGTTATGGAAATCTATTACCACTTAAACAATTTAAAAATATTACAGTGGCCGATACAGAAAGAAAGAGAGAGAGAGAGAAAGAGAGAGAGAAAGAGAGGGTGGGTAGTGGTTAAGTCTTCGTCCACGTTAAAAGAACGAGGATAAAAAGAGAAACGTATCTCATAATCTCAAGCCAGTTTGTTTTGTTTTCCTTTCTTCCCTTTTTCATTTTATCCGCTTGTCTTTTCGTTTTCCTCAAGCATTAATATTTTTTCCTTTTCTATTCCACACATTCCTTCCCATTTTTTACACATTATTTTTCTAATTCTTTTACCGAGTGAATATAAACAGTTTAGCAGTTAACATCTATATTATGGCACTGTAGAGAGCGCGAAGTGATATTACAGCGTGGTCCTCTATTCGTGAGTCTTGCAATCGTGGTTGGGTGTGAGAAGGTCGGTCTAAGACAGAGATAATCTGATTCTAGATAGAAATTTCGATTTAAGTGTAAATAATCCTGAAATTCTTACAGGCACAAAACCAAAAAACGAGAAAATAGGTCTGGCTAAAATCTAAGTTCAGTCTCTATTTATTCTTATTCGGACAGAATTCGTCATGGGTGGAAATTCAAACAGAAATTCTGACTGCTGAAATGTTGGTCTGTCTAAAAACTACAAATCTGCAATGCAACTTTTGAGTCACAGAATTTGAGAAGAATGGAACGATATTCCGAAATTTCGTCAAAATATAGCGAAATGGGTTAAACAGAGTTGGAAGACATTTTGAAATATGATGTAATGGTAAAAGAGCAAACAAAAATATTCAGAATCCATGATCAATGATTGACTAACGTGAATCCTTAGGAAACCAGAAACTTTAAACAACGAAGAGCGTCTTTCAATGAGACGGTGGATAACTTGCGAAACAATAAGAAATATATATTAGGTTGGTGCAAAAATAATTTCGTTTTCTCACATAGTAACATATCTTAAAAAACGAAATTATTTTTGCACCAACCTAATAGTAATACTCTTGCTTAGAATAATTTATTATTGGATCTGGAAACAGAAGTTCATTTCTGGGTATTATAACTGTTTTATCTTTGCGAGTAGAACGAAACTCGAAATTGTTTTACATATGATATTACACTACCATTTTTACAATAAAAGGCACATCTTTTTCATATTACCATTGTTTGGTTTATTGCATTTTCTGTGAACATTGATTAAATAGCGAATAAAAACTCAACATCGCCATTCTAAATGATTGAAAATGACTAACAATCGTCAAACACAGCGGAATGAGTGTGTTGTTTTAAGCAAAATAACCATGTTAGTGACCAAGAGTAATAAGCATAAAAACTACAAAAAGAAAGAACACCCCCACTTGTGCAAACACAAGTATCAACATCAGACAGTACTTCGGAAATTTAATTACTAAACACTTCAAAAATAAAATCCTCTATATAAGATATTCAACAGGAAGTCAATCAAAATTAGCTATTCCAGCACTGATAATATGTACCAAATTATTAATTCCCATAAAAATTACATTTAAAGTAAATTTCATGAAATAAAAAAACTAAATCTAATATGGAACCCCCGTGAACATATATATATATATATATATATATATGAATTCAGCATCAGTCGTGCTATTGGTGAGGAAAACAAGGTATATTTATTAGTATATCTCTATCTATAAAAGGCAGGATGTGTGTGTGTGCACATGCTCCAAGTTAGCGGGAAGGCCAAGACCGAATTTGCATTTCCTAACTCGCATCGATAGTGGAAATAAGCGATTTTTTCAGGCTTCTACGGCAGTTTTCATGTAGTTTGCGACCATTTTCTACTAGCCAGAGTGAGAGCCAATAGCTGGCTGCCACGAATAGGCAGGAAGATTCTATTAGCCAGCGTTTGAGCCAACAGTTGACTGACATGAATGTTAACTAGCATGCTAGCATGCAAAAAAATTGATAGCTGCATTAGTCACAAGTGGGAAAAATTTAAATCTGCATGGCACTTTATTCCAACTGGCTCATTTGCTTGCTTAAACTCAACGTTGATTCTGATTTCGCAGAACTGGGTTGGATATGAAAAAATAATTGTTTTTAACATTTTTTTTTCATCCGGTTTTTTTCAGTTACGAGTCATTTTTTAAAGCTGATCGTTTTCTGTTCATTTTGTTTAGTTCTTTTTTCGTAACAGATTTAATGTTTAGTATAGAGCTTAGAAAAAATTCTCAATGTGAGATAGGCAAGAAGTAAGGCATGTAGCAACATCAGCACGGCAAAGGGCACTCCTTTAAAGGCAAGGAAGGGCAAAAATATTTTAAGTCAAGTGATAGCGATTGCTGTATGAGTCGTAAGATTTTTGAATCAAGCACAGGCAATGCCGAGCCATACTGCTAATATATATATATATATATATATATATATATATATATATATATATATATAACACATATAATTTAGATATATTTATACAGACCACTGCTAGAAAGTAAGAAAGAAAGAAAGAAGGAAAGAAAGTAGTCACTGAATTAACCAGTTTGAGTGAATGGATCAAAAACAAAGATAAAGATTCATAGCAACCAATCAAAAGTCACTTACATTAAATAATAAATATCGTCTTTTTCTGACTGTTGTGCTGTTGCTATTTTGATTGACTGCATCTCTTTCGCTTTTCCAATCTCACCCTCGTCTACAAACTTTTACCTTTTCAAATACGTCATATTTATTTATTTTGTTGCCTTGATTTGTCCTTTATTGATTTGTCTTTTCTCAATTTGTCCTTTCATGAGTTGTCCTTTCTTAAGTTATCCTTTCTTGATTTTCCCTTATTCATTTATACTTCCTTTATTTATCATTTCTTTATTTGTTCCTCGTAGATTTGTCCTTTCTTAATTTATCCTTTCTTGTTACATCCTTTCTTGATTTATCCTTCCTTGACTTATCATTTCTTGATTTGTTCTTTATCGATTTGTCCTTTCTTGAATGTTCTTTATGGATTCATCTTTTCTAGAATTATCCTTTCTTAAGTTATCCTTTCTTGATTTAACCATTATTGATTTGTTTTCCTTGATTTGTCCGTTCTTAATTTATTCTTTCTTGATTTATCTTTTATTGATTTAGCCTTTCTTGATTCATCCTTTCTTGAGTTATCCTTTCTTCATTTATCATTTCTTCATTTATCCCTTATTGAATTGTTATTTCTTGATGTATCCTTTCTTGATTTGTCATTCCTTTCTCAGTTCGTTTCTTCATAATTAAATTTTTCCTCTTTTCAGGATTTTTTAAAATACAATTTGCTTGTTAATTCTGCGTAAGCATTTTCTTTTGTGCCCATATGTTACCCAACGTGAGCAGTAGTTGAGGTTCAAAATTTTAGTCAGTAATCAGTTTAAAATTTTAGTCAGTATTCAGTAATTTCAGACAAGTTGAAACGGTAAGATTTACTCGAATTTATATGCTGGTGTAATTATGCTCCTATCTTCTACTTTCCTTACTTGGTAATTTAACCGAATGAGATACAAATTGAAGGGAAACGCTATTAACCAAAATGGCTTACTTTTAATATTTTCCTGTTATATAGACATGGTTACTTTTATAATCTCGTCGGCACGAAGTGGTATAACGTGACACAGCGGCATTTTTCATTGTTTCTTTTTTCCTATCCTCTTTTTAATGTGATTACTCATATTTTTTTTATTCTCGGTTTGCTTGCATCTGTCAAACTTTTATTTTCCAGTTCTTATCGCTGCAGTTAACCATCTCTATATTCTTGCTTGCTTCCTCATATTTAATATTAGTTTTGCATTTGGCAGGTTTTTTTTTTCTTTTATCAGTAGAGAGATTAGAACCGATGATCGGTGTTCGAATACTGAAGTTGACTGCGTCCGCTTCTTTTACCGCGCTTCTAAGAAAAGTTTTTGGTTACTTGCATGCTGTGATGCTCAAGAGAGAAGAGTGCATTTAAGTTCTTAGATCTTACATTCTAGTAGAATAACTTAAAGAAATACTTCCCGTTTCCTGCTAACGAGAAAGAACCATGAAAGAACCATGTTCCCGTCCTTCTCGCAGACATTATACGACGAACACTTTAGTAGAACTCTGCAAACTCTTACAAGGTAAAAACAAATGTAAGCATACGTTGATATATATATATATATATATATATATATATATATATATATATATATATATATATATATATATATATATATATGTGTGTGTGTGCATATGCATGTGTGTGTGTGAATTACAATTAATGAAAACCAAACACTTTACCTCATACGGATGATCATTTCGTCCATGGAAAAATAGTTTTTCCGTGGACTTAACAATGCAATATACTAAGATGAATGGCACAGAGTGTGAGTTCAATACCTGATTAGAGGGGAATTAACAGGAGATAACTGATAATTGACATCCATTAGACATGACACGTGGAACTAGGACAGTCTACACCAGTGAGCGAAATAAAGGGTTCAGTTCGAGATTCCAAACACCTGAAGAAGGCCGGAGCGTACAACGGCCGAAACGTTGTAATAAATATGGCGAAAAAGACGAGGACAATAGTCCGAGTAATGTAAATAGTGTACATCTCAGAAATATAGAAAGATACTGAATAAAACTTTTCTTCACAGGAAAATTGAAAAGCAAAGGAAAGAAAGAAGGAAAAAAGAAACAGAAAAGCATAAGAAGAGAGGGAGCTAGAACTGACGTGTAACAGAGGAGATATAATGGGTTAAGGAACGAAATCTCATTAATTGTTATTCACTTATATGCTCTCTAATAAAAAAAATTATATTGAGTTTCTTTTGTGGATCAGTTTTGATATTTTGAATTAACAGTATCTACTTGGATTACTTACCCACAGATTCTTTTTACATACATACATACATGCATATATATATATATATATATATATATATATATATATATATATACCTGTTTAATAGGTGTAATATTGGAGGAATCGAGACTTTTATCATACAGTCTCAGTTACGGTGGACTCGTCATGTCTTGAGAATGTCTGATGATAGGATACTCAAGATCCTAATGTACAGCCAGTTAGATCAGGGCTACAGGAATGTAGGACGCCCATGGCTAAGATAGAAAGACAAGCTGAAAAGCATCTTGTCAGCAGTTAATATACCACATAACACCCGTGAGCGCTTAGCTTTGGAGCGGGTAGATGGAGATCAACGTGTTTTAGTGGACTCGGCAATTTTCAATCTGCTTGTCTGAATCATCTTCAAGAAGCGAGAGCAAGATCTAAAAGGTCAACCAATCTAACAGTGATCTCATCTCACAATCCTCACACTTGCTCCATCTGTGGCCTCCTTTGTAAATCACTAGCGGGTCTTAAATGCCACTTTAGATTAGCGCATAAACTTTTATAACTGAATCAATAAGCTGGCAGATCCTCATACGTCGATACCGACGAGAGAGTCCATTATTATTATTATTATTATTATTATTATTATTATTATTATTATTATTATTATTATTATCTATCTATCTATCTATCTATCTATATATATATATATATATATATATATATATATATATATATATATATATATATATATATATATATATATAAACTCTAGGCCAGTACTTAGAAAATGGAACTACAATGCTTTTAATGTTGCTGCTCGTAATTGTACATATGTCTATATTTTTTATCTTCCCCATATCTTTCTTAAAGTTTCCATTATGATGTCAACTTAACAATTACTACGATGCGGTAAGACAAAATTGAATGCGACGAAAAGTGTTTTCCATCGATATTCAAATCAATAGTATCTGCTTTGAAAATCAGCATTCGATTTCCTTGCTTTTATCTGGTGTTGATGAGAAATACGTGAGAGTTTCTATAAAGAAATAGCAACCACCTCTTCAGGATTGGTTTTCTCTACATTTTAATCTATGTGTTTTCAAACTATAATTGGTTATAGTTTTCTTCATCATATGTTTTCTTTCTCTCGAATATGTCTACAAGCAGTAAATATGCATTGTGTGAAGAAGGGGGAAAAAAATTGAAAACTTTCTCGGGATTAACGAATGAAAAAAAAAATTCTTGATTTATTTGCTAATTCTTGTAAATACAGAAAAAATGAAATCAAAGGAGAATTGAAAGTCTTGGCAACATTTCCAAGAAGTGACAAGATGGGAAATCGAAAAAAAAGTTAACATTTGATTATAAAAAATACAAATAGAAATTTAATAAAAAGCACGTGTTTTCTAACATATGGAAAAATGCAGAAATGCAATGACAAAATGAAAAACAATTTGAAAGAGACGATGATTGAAAATAGAAAAATGAAACAAGTCAGGTTAAACAACAGACAAACTCTTTGAATGGCTAACATAAATACCATTCCTAAGGAACAATAAAAACAATTACAATTTACCAAATCCAAGATTCATTTATTATTTGAATATCAAATTTTACTCTTTCAATAATGTTTATATTTTCAAAAATTAATATTTATTTTATCTCGGCAAATCATTCCCCGTTGGTTCAACGGCACCAGAATAATTCGATTCACAACTATTAAAGTTTTACCTCGTGATTATCTAGAATTTTGCTATTGTAAAACTGTAAATTTAAAATATATGACATCCACTTTGA
The DNA here is from genome assembly GCA_963932145.1 of Acanthosepion lycidas. Lineage (NCBI taxonomy): Eukaryota > Metazoa > Mollusca > Cephalopoda > Sepiida > Sepiidae > Acanthosepion > Acanthosepion lycidas. Next base: position 147,078,175 of record OZ010572.1, read on the forward strand.
AAAATGAAACTTCTTTGAAGCTTGAATTTAATGATGATTCCAACTATCGTTTCCTTGTTTCTGAATCATTAGATTTGCTTGACACTCATATTTTGAAAGTATGTTGAAGTTTGCAGTAAAAAAATTTAAACAATTCAGATATAAACTAAAAGACACTCGAAGACATTAATTTAGGCAAATATAAAAACAATCTTCAAAATTTGACATTTTTAGAACGAAAGAATATCATATCATAAAGAGAGAGCAAGAGTAAGAAAGAGATCGAGAAAGAGTGAGAGATCGTGTTGGTCGGGTGATGAGCATTGGAAGCAGCACTGAATGGTAAGTGTTTCACGTTTGAATGCATTCTTCAGAGCAACATTTGGTTTTTGATTTGAAGATGTCATTGAAGCATAAAACTGTAGTCCCCATGCAATGATACTTCTTACGTTGACACTGTCAGTATCTACGAAAGATATTTCTCTTGAATGAATGTTTCTCTTATAAAATTATAAAAATAAATTCTCGAATTAAATAATTGATAGAAATAAGGGAATAATAATAATAACGATAATATATAAAAAGTTTGCTTTTCTGTTTCGGGTCTTGATGTTTTCTTGTATGTCGGTCAACATCCGACAGGACTTATATGATAAAACGTCTAACTGAATTGAAAATGTAAGGTTATAAAAACATGTAGCCAACAAAATGTGGCCTAATATACTGACAACATTTACTTTTTAATAATGAGTGAGAAAATCGATACGGAGAAACAGAAAATGATAAAAACATGGATTTTAAGGAGTTTATCGAGTAATGTGTATTGAATATAAACTACAAAATTACAATAACAAATCATATAAGTAAATATATTGGATGAATTAACAAAATCTTTTTTTATAGCATAGATCATATGAATTTAAATTTAATTATTTTATACGAGAAACATTATATTTTGTTTTCACAATTAAATCTTCAGTTGACTTTTTGAGATTACCAAAAGATTGAACTAAGTTAAATATCAATAGTTGTTAAACAAGTACTTACTAATTTTTAAACAAAACATATGTAGCTGTCTCTGAAAAAAAAATGTGCCATTACGAAAAAAATTTTATGTTATTTTTAATTTATTTCTTAATTTTGAAGTAATTTGCACCCAATGGCAAAATTAATTTAATCATTGAGGCAAGGGAACAAATTAGCATTTTATTCAAAGAAGTCTGAAATACGGTAAACATTCCTAGGTATGGGGGGATATATTTGGTATAAATGCTGTCATAAACTGGCGGAAATGCTGACAAAGAAGCGTTGAAGCACCATAAGTGAAAACTGCTGCTGAAGAGAAACACTTGATTATTGAGAGCAAAAATAAATAAATAAATAAAAGAAAAACTGCCCCAGAGCTGACATCTGAACTTAATTCCTCTCAACAGCAAGCGGTATCGCTCACAACTGTGGAAAATCGACTTAGACAATCAGGATCCAGGGGCTGTATAACCATCATGAAACCGGTTACGGAATGTGAATAAACAGAAAAGACTGTTTAGGTAAAAAACATACAGGGTATATTAAAAGAATGGCAAAATATCTTGTAGACAGAAAAGTCGAAATTTAAGATAAGAGTACATGGGAATCATTCCAGGAGAAATACTAAATGATGATAGTGTACTTCCAACACTTAATCTACTTAATACTGAAATGTTTATCTTTTACTTAAAAATTTTTTTTACAAACCTATCTTATTTAAGATGTCTTTTTTAAAGAAATGCAATGTAGACCAATACTTTTGCCTGTAGTGTATGTTCAAATTTTTTGACAGTATTGGTAAATTAATGATTAAAAGAATTCCGATAAACGAAAGAAATTTAAGACTAAATAGTACAGTTTTTTTTTGTTTTTTTTATGAGAAGGTTTCTTATCGAAAAGCCGGAAATTGGGAAATAAGCAAAACACCTAAAAATTGAGTTATTTGAGGAAGATAAAAATTTGTAGGTCGGAATTCACATCAAATACAATATGATAAAACTGCCAAAAATGAACAAAGAAAAATGAAGTAGAATCTCTTGAAAAATCTGGCGCGAGTGCCTAATCGTTGGTTTGAAAATGAACTTCTGTTCCTCAATCATATGCACATCATCTCCTGAGATTTCGATCACAGATCCTGACGAAGCAAATTTTTCAAATATATTCGATTTGACTTTTATTTTTCCAGATTATTATCTGCACCAACTTCAAAATGCACAAGTAATTTTCCAAGGTGGTTGTCGTTTCATAGTTAATAAGTGTCTAATAAGTAAAGTTTAATTTTGTTTTAATCATTTCACCTCAAGGAAGGCGATAAAGTCACTAAGACACAAGGGCTTACTGAGTGTAAAAGAAACCGAGAAAACATTATTGAGAAGTAAGTATAATAAAAGTATTAAATAACTGAAATGTCGATTGACATTGTATTTATATTTTTAAAGATCTCTATTTACAGGAAAGTAAAAAGCCGGTTGGGATTTTCACAGACGTCAAATGCAACAGAATAAATTATTCGAATTGAACTTACAGTTAGCAATTTCGACTTTGCTGCTGATCTGTAACCTGCTTAAAGTCATAAACTCAATTTTCCATTGAGCAAATCTGATAGATATGAATAGATTAAGATAGGTAGATAAATACATAGATATAAACCGAATGTGATAGATAGATAGATAGATAGATAGATAGATAGATAGATAGATAGTCGGAGAGGGATAAATATGAACAATCGGATGAACACACATATAAGTAAGTATGTATGTGTGTATGGTAAAATATTATTTTAAGTTATCCTATATTTATGGATTAAAGTGCTCAATATGATGGACAGAGCGCATGTAAATATAAAAATGGCAATTGAAGTCAACAACCACAGTCTGTTTCATTCTAAGGGCAATCGTCAGACCATCGATTGTATTTAGCATAAAACAGACTAGCTTTAAGAATTCAAGTGTGTGTTACACTATCAAAGGCTTTACTGTAATTTCTCCAAACTTTGCTGAGATTTCTAAGTTTATTCTACAATTTTCCAGGAAGATTTTATTTATTATTTGTTCTTTGCAACCACATGAATTTCTTCAACATCCGTTTCTGTTCCAGGGGAAGAATTTTGTTTTTAACGAGAAAAGAATAAATACAGTTCGTCAGAACAGACGTGATCAGTTTATATGTGTTATATGTGTTGGACAGACATGTTATTGGCGTATATTTTTTGGAACATCTGTTTCACCTGTTATATTATTATTATTATTATTATTATTATTATTATTATTATTATTATTTTCTTTGCTTTCTGGTGTTTACACATTTCTTTCCGGGTCCCACCCAGGGACCTAAGGTTAGAAATGGCATCATGACACTTTTCACTGATAAAAAAAAATTACATAGATAGAGCCCTTCGTAAAGTGTGAGCTGTACTTGTCAGAACAATTTTTTGTATCTCCTTGAGGCATGGGCTTCCAGGAATCCCTGCAATTAGTCTACTGCAATCTTTTCCAACCAGTCCTAGGGCTCCAACTACAACAGGGATTGTTGATGTTCCCATATGCCACATTTTCGAGACCTCTATTTCAAGGTCCTTGTATTTTGACAGCTTTTTGAATATCTTCAAAGATACATTGCAGTCAGCCGGAACTGCCATATCAATAAGGAGGCACCGTTTTTGTTTGTGGTCTTTAATAACAATATCTGGGCGGTTGGCCTTGATTGTTCTGTCAGTGTGAATTGTGTAGTCCCATAGAATTGTAACAGGTCCTATCTCCGTAACCGGGTCTGGGTGGTGTTGGTACCAGTTTCTTTCAGTTTCCTTCCCGTAGAAGTAGCAGATTTTCCAGTGCAGATATTGGCCCACTCTGTCATGTCGGGTTTTATAATCAGTGGGTGCCAACATCGTGCAACCTGATACAAGATGATCAATCGTTTCTGGATATTTATCACAGAATCTGCATTTTGTGCTGACACAATATTTTAGTATATGTGCTTGATAATTCCTAGTTAGCAAGCATTGGTCCTGTGCAGCAAGGATAAAACCTTCAGTTTCCGCTTTCAACCCTGCACTGCGAAGCCACTGATGGGTATGGGTTTTGTCTACATCAGCTTGTTTGATACGGTCAGAGTATTGGCCATGAACCGGTTTATCTTGCCATCGCTTCTGTATCTGGTCGGATGCATTCGTCTTTGCTGTCTTTTTCAAGTATTTTGCAGTTTCAGCCGGTGTATTGTGCTGTAGTTGCATCTCTACGCCCATTTGAAGCTCCAGTTTGAATTTGTTGGCTTCTTTCATTACGGAGTAAAGACGCTTACTACTTTCATGTTCCTTGACGCATACCATCATCCAGTCTTCTGTAGTTTCCAAGTATCTTTGGAGGCCAATGGTTGTAGTTTTGTAGGACAGTTCTAGTTGAACTAATCCTCTGCCTCCTTCGGATCTGGGCACATACAGACGATCAACATCAGCTTTGGGATGATGCATGCGATGGCAAGTGAGAAGCTTTCTCGTTTTGGCATCCATTCGCTTAATTTCAGCTATGGTCCAGTTAAGGACATTAAAGCTGTAGTGCACCACTGGGACAGCCAATGTGTTTATAGCTGATATTCTATTTTTTGAGTTTAGTTCAGTATTTAGTATCAGACGTACACGCCTGTAGTACTCTTTTCTTATTTTTTCTTTCATTTGGGGGTGTTGTATGCCATCTCCTTCGCTAATTCCTAGGTACTTATAAGCTTCTTCATGCTCCAATTCCCTAATCTTTGTGACAAAATCTAAATCTATTGAGGGTGTTTCTGTAATTCTACCTTTCTTGAATGTTACTTTTGCACATTTATCTAATCCGAAGTCCATACCTATGACGTCACTAAAGTATTTTACAATATTGAGGAGGCCTTTCAACTCATTGTCGTCTTTGGCAAAGAGTTTGAGATCATCCATGTATAGTAGGTGATTGAAAATTTTCTTATTTATTTTGTAACCATAGCTACTGTTGTTCAGTTCATGTGTAAACAGAAGGGGTGACAGAGGGTCTCCTTGAAAGATTCCACGTCGGATATTCAGACGGTTGGATATGGCAGTGCCCCCGGTGTGCCTAAGGTATAGTTTTGTGTACCACATCCCCATGCTGTGCTTAAGAAAGTTTAATACCACAGGGGAGACTTTTTACATTTCCAAAGTCTTAAGGATCCAAGAATGTGGAACACTATCAAAGGCTTTACGATAATCAATCCACGCTGCACTGAGGTTTCTGCGTCGTCTCCTGCAATTTTCCAGGATCATTTTATTTATCAGAAGTTGATCTTTGCAGCCATATGAACCTCTACTGCATCCCTTCTGTTCCAGCGGGAGAATGCTGTTTGTTTCGAAAAAGGAATAAGTACGGTTCGTCAGTACAGACGTGATCAACTTATACGTTGTGGAAAGACATGTTATCGGTCTATAATTTTTCGGGTGGCCTGTTTCAGTTGTTTTTGGTATGAGGTATGTAATACCTTCAGTAACCCATTCCGGGATTTTATTGGGATTATTTACAAGCGTTGATAATGTTTTTGCAAGTATGCCATGGGCAGATGAGAGATGATACAGCCAGAAATTGGGCAACTTGTCATTTCCTGGGGATTTCCATTTTTGGGATTTCGTTAATGCTTGCCTAACATCATCTGTGGATATATTTTTCCATTCTTGCAGAGGTGTATCCAGCAGTCGTTCTTCTTCACGCCGTATCCATTCTGCATTTGGGTTACATTCCTTTGGGTTGCTCCAAATATTTTCCCAAAATGTCTGTACATTATCAATCGATGGTGGCGTTTCGACATGTATAGGCGTTTTTCCAATTTCCCTGTAAAATGTCTTAAGATCTGTTCGGAATATTTTATTTTGGCGATAGAATCTACAACGTTTTTCGTATCGTCTTGTTCTCTGTGCTTTTAGCTGAAGTTTCTGTTTCAGCATTTCCTTGATCGATGGAATATCAATTAGGGATTTAATGCTATATTTCCGTTTGATCTTTTGGGATTTACGTGTGGAAATATTAGGGTTTCTGGTGAGCTCATCTAATATAGACAGCTCACATCTGATTTGTTTTATTTCTCGTATCAGTTTGGTTTTCCAAGCTGGTTCTCTGTGTCTGTTAATTTTATTTATTGTCTTGACACCAAGCTTCCGAGTCGCTGCTAGAGCTGTTGCGTATATGACGTTGTTAACTTCTGTTACGTTTCCCGGTGGTTTATCTGTTAACAGTGTTTCCAGGGCAGCATTGTATATTTTCACGATGTGCTTGTTGGGATTTGTCATATGGATTTTCGGGAGCTGGTCTCTGTCTGACAATTGTATGAAAGTTACTCTGCTGAGTACTTGGATGACGTCATTTTTTGCTTCGGTGATTTCAGCTTTGTGGTTTTCAAGGAATTCTAAATTAATGTACCTGGAGTCATCTTCAGTGACAATTTCTGGAGAACTAGAGGTTGTGTCTAAGGTAGAATCTTCGGTTTCATTTCCTGGGAGATTATTTCGTATTTCATTCGCTTTAGCATCCACCTCATCCTCTGTCGCATTCTTTATTTCAACATTCGTCTCAACAGAGTTTGAATGATGGGTCATAGTATTTTGTCTTATATGTAATTTTATCTTATCTATTTCTGCCTTTGAGAGTCTGTTGTTTCGCATGATATCTCTGCGGACATTGGCAAGCATGTTTGGATTGAGGTTAGGTCTTATATCATTCCCCACCATATTTCTCCATATTTGGTATGTTTGATTGGTGGTGTTCTTTGCTGGGTTTTCGAGTGCAGTGAAGAAGGATGTCATAACTTGTCGATACTCTTCGCGGCTCCATTTCGTTCGTTTCATTTTTACTAGTCGATTTGGCATTGAGACACTTGGTCCAAGGTTGGCGATAATCCGGGTTTGGTGACCTAGTGTCTCTTCGTGTGTGGAAGAGTTTGTTCCAGTGACAGACTTTTCGACCTCAGACTGGTTCCTCTCTGAGGGACGCGGCCCTTGTTGTCCCGGTTGACGGCCGATTCAGTATGAGATATTATTCGTATTCATTGAAATTGGTAGAGATGCGTTTTAACCTTGACCGCCAAGGGGTAATTTTGTTCAGATTACCAGCTTTAGGACGAGACTTGAAGATGGTCCAATAGCAAGCCCAGATTTGAGATAGCGGGTTTATTAATATATCGAAGTTAAAAGTTCATAACAGTGTATGGTATTCAGTTGGGTAGATAATGCTAAGTTTTAACTTAGTATAAGTCCGAGAGACACCTCCAAGTGGGATAATTAGATTTCAGTATATAGACATAAAACAAAAAAAAAAATGGACACGGGTGTCCGCTTAAGGTCTGGGGTGGGGATTAAAACTTGAAATACAAGTTAAAAAAATTATTAGAGGAGAGAAAAGGGAACTGAAAAGCAAGGAATTAACTTGAGACATTAGGATTTACAATCATATCAAACTAAAGGAAAAGTATCATTCAAAGATGCTACATTTACCATTACTTACAACTTCGGAGCATGGCACAAGTGACTCTCCACAAATGTTCAATTATCCGTCGCCAACGACAGATACTTATCAAATTTTATGGGGTAGGCTGGACTTATACTACAGATTGGTAGGGGGGAATATCGAAGAATTCATTAAACAAAGGGGTAGGAGCAAGGGAATAAAAGTTATACTTTTCGGTCATCTCTCAACTTACTTGCCGCTGAAAGATATGTTTTAAAATTTTGACTCAAAGAGATGATAGACAAAGGGCAGAGCATTGTAGGAAAATTACACCTGTAGCCATGAAAAAAACAAAACAAAAACAAAAAACACAGATATAATAAATATGATCCCTGTCAGAGTGGACATATCTACATGTACATTCAATATATATATATATATATATATATATATATATATATATATATATATATATATATATATATATATATATATATATTTAGACAGAGAGAGAGAGAGAGAGAGAGAGAGAGAGAGAGATTAGCAAACATGTACATATACACGCACCGACAGAGATATGGGATGCCTAGGGTAAAAAAAATAAAATAAAATATGGACTCGGGTGTCCGCTTAAGGTCTGGGGTGGGGATTAAAACTTGAAATACAAGTTAAAAAAAAATTATTAGAGGAGAGAAAAGGGAACTGAAAAGCAAAGAATTAACTTGAGACATTAGGATTTACAATCATATCAAACTAAAGCAAAAGTTATTATTATTATTATTATTATTATTATATATATATATATATATATATATATATATATATATATAGAGAGAGAGAGAGAGAGAGAGAGAGAGAGAGTGACGGACAGACAGACAAAAACAGATAGATATTGAACAGAATGAGTGAGATATAATGATATGAATGACCCAGTTAGATATGAAACCTTAAAAGAAAGTTTCATTCGGGTAGTAAATTCACAAGAGCCTATGCTTTGTCAGTTAGATTCCCGCGTGTACGCTTCCTCGACCAAGCCCAGGATCCAGCGTTATCTATCCATATTCGAAATCTACTGTTCTTGCCACCTCTTGCGTTCATAGAACAATCTCATTCAGTAATCCTATTACGAGTTTCTGTTCGGTCTGGTATTGGCTGAGCAGATAGATAGATAGATAGATAGATAGATAGATAGATAGATAGATAGATATTGTACTGGATTTGAATATCGAATATTTTTAAAGCACGAAAAGTGATATTTGCAGACCATAAGAATTTGTTCAGAAAAATTCTGAAAAGTTGAGCATTTTTCATATTTTAAACAATAACATTTGCTATCAGATCAACATTGATATTCTTCAGTTGTGAAATAGATCTTTATGAATTGGTTGTTCATAGGATTAATAACGAAACATCGTACGATCTCAACAGTACGAAATCAATGCATAAGTGTTTGACTGCACACAATAGCGAATTGATGTAGTGTGTCGTAGACAACTTATTACTAAGAGCCATGCTATCTTTGAAGGATTAACTTCGATTAAAATTCGTTTTTCTATGTTATGATTTATATGAATAAATTTATTAGTTTCTTAAAGTTCTCTGTACACTTTACATTGCATTGAATTGTAATACAAGAGTTTTACAAAATTTATAAATAATTTTTTTAAATGGGCTAAAATTTATCTTAGCCTACGATTCTCTTTGTAAGCGTGCTGAGAAAGCCTGTCAGTTTCCTCACCCTGATCATTTTATTTTCTTTCTACTTATTAAGCACTTGCATAACAACACGTCTTCATTAATAATACTATATTTTCACACAACAAATGCAAGAAAAATCTATCGTCTATTTTTTCGTCTCGAAGTTTTTTTTTTTCTTTCGGCCATGAAAAACCAGACAACAGAGTGAGTTCCTTCTTTGTTATTTGATTCACAATATGGAACGTTACAAAAATGGAGACAGGCGGAAGAGGAGAATAAAAGCTGGATGTTTTCGATGCGAACTGGATTTGGAGAAGGAATGAAAGAAAAAAAGAAAATGAAATAACCACATAAGAATGATATCTACAATCTCGAACAAAGAACATCTGTTTAGTTTTTCTATCGAGAAATATATATGAGCTGTTATTTTGTGTTCACATATGATTTTCAAAAGACGGGCAATAGGCTTTGGAAAAGTGGCCCATATAATACCGGCTGGTACCTCCTTTACGAGGAGTTATTGTTTAATATTCCGATATTCGCACTTGCGGTACTGTATGACGTAGGCTTCTGAGGAAAAAGCGACGGAGAATGTGGCAGTCAATTCAAGGGGCTAAAATTTATCTACCCGTTGAAAGAAGAAAGGCAAATAAGTAACAAGAGAGAAAATCGAGTGCAAGATTAAATAATTTTGAAAGTGTAATATGAAAGGATAGAAAGAGAATACAGGATGATAATATGCAGAAAATATATGAAAGGGTATTTCATAGATTCTAAGATTTACGTCACCGCGCAAAGATATTCGTCTATTTGATACTGTTGTAACATTTTTGGTTGTTAGTTTGAAAGGCTATCACCAATCTACTTTTATCACTCAAAAGACCAAGAATGACGAAAGGACTCAGAACGGCCATTATTTAACCTGCAAAAATAGCATTAGCAACTACATCATTATCATCGTTGTAGTAGTCAGTGCCATGATCATGTTATCATAAGGTTGCTATGCAGCTGAGAATCTAACCCACTCGTTCTTATACATACATATATATATATATATATATATATATATATATATATATATATATATATAAGACATTTTTATGTTTATACATTTTTTTAGATAAAAATATTTAAGTAAATGCTCTGTTTTATAATAAACAGTATTAATAACATTTTCCGGCCTCCGGCTCCGTATAGGATACAGGTTCTATTCCTGTCGGAGAACGAATATTTTCCATGAAAATTTCTCGGACATTCAGGCCGGTAAATGTTATTAATATTGTTTATTATAAAACAGAGCATTTACTTAAATATTTTATCTATAAAAATGAATGTATAACAATGTCTTAAAATAATTGTCGGTCTTTGTCCATTTCATTATATATATATATATATATATATATATATATATATATATATATATATATATATATATATATATATATATTGGTTGCATACCAATGGCCAAGTCACTTTGTGGTTGTTTTACATAAGGCTGTAGGATAGAAGGGGAAGGACTTTAAACTCTTGTAGTACGACCATTTCAACTTCTTAGTCTTGACGCTATTCATGAGGTCTATTAACGGGTTTTTGTCTTGTCTGACATTGTTTCGTCTAGCGTCATTTGTGATCTACGGAGGAGAGAAGCCTAGAATGATTCTGTAGCAACTCATTTCTAATGTTTGGATCATTCTATATATTCTACTAATATCAAATTTTCGCAGACACACATACATACTGAGAAGGCCAATAAACGCTACAGTATAATTTTTGATATTAGTTAAATTTTATTTCGATTTTCTGCCATTGCTTGTGCTGGTCTTAGAATTCTTATTCCTGAGCACACAGAACTTATATTCAAACCAATATCTTGTAACGAATATATAATATAAACAGGCAATTATTAGAAACTTACAATTGTTTTAAGTTGCTTAAAGCAAGTGAAAACAAGAAATAATAATAGCAAGATAGGCGTTGTTGTATAATAGTTAACGGCTCAAAATAAGATTCCGAGAGATGAGTTCGAATTCAAGTCGGGCTCGATACATTCACTTACGCGCAAATACCCTGGTAAATACCATTGATAAATGTATGCATCCATCTTTTCTCCCCTAGCCATGCGTTAAATAGCAAGACAATTGGATTCTATAGCCTTTGGTGGTAACCAGTCTACTGCAAAAACAGCTAGCTTCTCTGAGAGAATCTGCTGGCTTGTAAGTGATGAATCAAAAGACAGAGGATTATTCAAGCGTGTATCCCCTATGGAAGTTAACTGACAACAACTTGCTACAAGTGAACAACTGCAACAGATATTTAATAAGGATTATGCATTATCCGAAGACCGACTCCTCCTGGAGAATGTGCTTGTTGTGATCTGTGTAGAGGCCAGAAAGAAAGACACGGAAGACGAATGTAGGTTGAACTAGTGTATTGAAATAACATATATATACGAAGCAAGAGTGTTAGTAATAAGCAGATAGAGGTGTACGTCCGAACGGTAGATTAACACTGCGTCTCGGCTGCTCACGACTGTTCGCTAGGAAGTCTCGCAGTTAATATTTATGAGAAGAGGAAGAGTTCATTCTGCTGTAGGAGGGCTTAACACAACAGTGCTCAATATATAAGATTAATAATCTATTTTCACAAATTAAATACTTTTCATTTTTCTTTACAAATATTTTTTTGCCTTTATAATCTATTAAGCATTATTATTATTACTTCCGAAATTTCTTGCCGCTGATACACAGAAATCAAATTCAAATGTTAGATATACCACCCTAGGCCAAGGTTACCTTGCCATTTGTCTGATCAGAGCGCTATTTTGTTCATATTAATAAACGTAAAATGTTAATAACATTTAATATATTGTAAGCAATATGCCTACCATATGCAGCATTGTTTGGGAAAAGAATTTAGATTGATGCAGTTTCATATAAAATAATATCTTTGTCAGTTCTGACACCGAAATTTAAAATATATTAAACTATTTATAGTCCAGTGAAGGATTTCTTTTGTACATTGTTGTTTATTCCGCATCACCTTAAGGCACCAAAAGTATATTATACCGAGCAATCATCACCAAAGTTCTCAATGGACATGTCATTAAATTAAATATAAGAAAAGATAGTTCAAAATTTCCCCAAAACATTTCTTGTCTATGATCGTTAGTAATACGTTTATAAATAAACGACTGTTGCGTAAATATACTTCATCTATGTGATTTACGTATCCGTCATTGTGGTTTAAATACAGGGTGTCCATAAAGTTCGTGTGCACTTTAATGAATTTATAACTTTATTTGCATTTGCGTTAGAAACAATTTGTAAAAACGATTAGAAAGAAGTGCATCTATATTTTTTAAGTTTTTATTGAAATTTTATTTAAGTTTCCACATGTCCTCCATCATTAGCAATACAAAGGGTAATACGATTTTGAAGGTCAAGGAAAACATTTGCCAACTGATTTACAGTAATGCCTGAAATCACATTAGTTATTTTAGCTATACTTAAAACTAGGTACATTAAACTTTATAACATTTTTTACAGATTATTTCTATCACAAATACAAACAAAGTTATAATTTTTTTTTTAAATGCACACGAACTATATGAACACCCTGTATATATTTCCTCTTCGAATTCAGACTATCGACTGAATATAGGAAATGGTTAGTTTATAGAAGTCTGGTAGGAGAAAATTTAACGTTTCTAATGCCGATAATATCTGTTCTTTCACATTATTTAGTATCCTTTCAAATGGCGGACTAATTTCAACGGGTAGCCGAACACTCAGAGCAATAATATTTAATCAGGCAATAAAGTTAATAATAAATACATGGATTTGATAGGACATTTTGTTTTTAAATTCTATTTACATAAGTCATACTCATTTGAATCAATAATTTCATCTACCGCAAGGAAAGTTGGTTCCCTCTGGCGCGCCAGAAGTTAATTTCTCGCTTAAGTCTATCCTTCAAATCTACCATTCGTCATTGCATTGAATACTGTTGCCATATATGGTCTCGTGTCCCACCGTTCATCTCGAGGTCCTCGACAAAATCCAGAGATGGATATGCAATGTGATAGGGCCTTATCTGGTATCTCGTCTACAGTCACTTTCTGCCACACGGACTGTGGCTTCCTTCTGTCCTTTCTACAAATATTTTCATGGCAAGTGCTGCGACGAGATATTTTTCACTGGTACACAAACTGCATGAATTTAAACGTGCAACTAGGTTGGGATCTCTGTTCCACCCTCTCACTATCGATAAAATGTAGCCATCTCTTCTACTCAAACAAGTTTTTAACTCGCACTTCCCAACAGTGGAACTCCATTCCTCTTACTTGATTCCCTGATCGCTATAATATTCAAATGTAATGTCAATCGACATCTTTTGACGCCTTTATCTTGATCCCCGTCTTTCTCTTTATCCTTTCCTGAAATACCATTCTTTACTCTTGCTCTCACTCTATATGACCTCATGCGTGCTAATGGCAATCCCGCCTTGCTTGGGTTGATATGTTTAAAAAAAAGTGAATGCATGTTTCTAACACTATGTACTGACAGATATGAACCGATGTTTATATATGTCAATTAGTACATTAGATGTTAAAACACTTTGTAGAAAACTCGTATCAACACTTGCATATATCCAGTTTAATGCTCTGTACATTAGCTCTTGTAAAAATCTTGTACCCTGTAAAACTTTGTTCGATATTTTGTTAAATTAACTCCAATTTGCTCAGCATTTTTAGAAGCCCCTTGACATTTCCTTTGACACCGAATTACATACAGCAGTATATATATGTGATCGGCATTATACAATGTTCTATCGTGCTGTGATTTTCTAAGATTCTTACCTGACTTTGTCGACTCATAGCCCCTTGGAAAGATTCAATTATTACTGCTTTCATCAGAATTTCTCTTTATTTGTGTGTTTACTCTGTTAAAAGGATGGATGTGAGCAGGAGTGGTTTTATTAAGTTCTTTAATACCATACGATCTTAGATTTGGAAAGAAGCATCTCAGAATTGGAGAGCTTTTAAATGAATTACGTTTAAGATGTTTTCAACCAGATGATTTAAATCGGGCCTTGCCAGCCCCTCTTTTAAGTTGCGAAAAGATCCAATCCAGCTTTAGGGGAAAAAAAGAAGCCTTACAGTGTTTGGTTGGTAACAAACGAATCGTTTACAGTCTCATTCTTTTGTAAAAGAAATCTATCTGATCAAATATAATTCGCAAAATCTTAAGTAACTCTCATGCTTTATAACGATTACAAATAGTATTATTTTGTTTTATTCTGTGATCTTCCAAAGTTTGAACACTTGTTTCTTGTTGATGTGCTATAGACAGGAAGCCTTCCAACAGATTAAATAGTAGACTATGAGCGAACTGTGTGCTCTGGTTATCATCACAATTTCATTTCAGGAACTAGGAAAATATGATCATTTACGTTTTAAATTGAGGTTTCTTTTAAATTTATCATAAACATAATGTCAAGAATTAACCGTGTTTTCATTGTATATAGCGAAGCAGTTTGTGGTTAAATGATGTTTGTAAGCCCTTGACTTAACAAACAATTTCATGCATTGTTCAGTTTCAATCAGCATATAAGTCAAATTCAAAATTTCTGGTTCGCAGTTCGTTTTCTGACTTAGACTTCGCCCTGCAAGTGGACACTACATTTATCCCAATCAAAAGCACTCTGCTGTTGTGGTCGAAATTGTCTTTATTAAGTAAAAAACAAATGACAAATTGCTTTTCAACATTGAAGAGCATATTTAGTATTTTTTCTCCGGTATTTTTCCATCTTTCAAAAAAAAAAAAAGCTTCTAAACAATTATTATGATTTTGAACACTCAGTTAAGTGGTCATTTGAAATCTAGAAAACTGAAACTTTAGCTTCTCAACAGAATTTTGTACTCATTAAATAATAATCAGTGATTTCAGATACTAAATCAAAATTTGCAAGGCGGTCTGGAAGCAACATTACCTGAACAACAAAGAAGTATTTGCTTTATATGACTTTAATGAAATATTGGGTTTTTATTATTCCCTATTCCTTTTGGTTGTCTCCTGCCTCAAGTCGTCTCACTAGAGGGAGTATTTATTCGTTTACTTCACCGGAACGAACTCATACAAAAGGCCTTACTTTTAATCCGACCACACGAATAATACCACCTTTAATGGGATGAAGTTTAGAAATTGTTAAGATTATTAGTGTGAAGCACGGCGGAGTAATGGATAGCTACTCGGATTGAGGAATCGGAAAGCAGAGTTCGACTTACAGTAAAATCCATCACATTCACTAATATCCTCGGGATGAATCCTCTTCTTCTTTCCCCCCACCAAATAAGCTAAGGGTAAATAGCAGGATAGACTGATCTACCGCAGAAAGAAATGGAAACCTACTAGAAAGAAAATCTGCTTCATCAATCATGTATCGAAACATACATGATCGCCTAAGTGTGTATCACTCATGACACATAATTGATTGAAGGTTAGTAATAGTTTATTTAGCCTTCTACAGGACCACTTACGTCACATATTGTTCTAAACTACTTACTTATATATTGATTGACTTCTTGAGGCGTAAATTTGGCACAATGCGGAATTTATTGAGGATTGAAATCAATACTGTCATAAATTCTATAGCACGACAAGCTCCATAACAATTACGGCACTCGGAATTGTAAGTACTCTCTTATATGATTTGTTTAAAAATATATGACCTATTGTTTATTTTTAAATACCAAGTCGCAAATAGGTGTACAGTTTCGAAACCGTTTATTCACTTAGGTTTAAGTTACACATCAAAGCGACTAACCTAATCAAGTTGGTGTGAATCACATGTAATAATTAATTTGTTGGTTATTCTGTGACATATAACGTTGCTTACTTTAAAGTAATGTCTTGAACTATTTATTATCTAGCTCAATTGTTTAGCTTGTGTGCGACACATTATTCAGTTTAAAAAAAAACAAACTCTAATATGATCTTTGAGTTATATTCTTATATTTTTCCCATAGAAAAACAGTAACACTGAATAACGTAAACGTAATACCGACAAAATCTTCAATGTTAGAATAAATCAAGATCTCATATTATGACAACACATTCCAGCAGAATCGCAAATAATTTTTGAATTAATGGATTTAAAACAAAACGCTCATAAATCAATTAAATAAAACGAAATTACTTAGGCTAGACATTTTTTAATATGTAATTTGTAGGTCAAATTAACATATAGAAAGCATAAAGTATCTAACATGCATTGTAAATTAATCCCCGATTATTGCGAAGATAGTTAAAAGATATTTGTTATTTTTGGTATATTTCTCTATGTAGTTCGCTAACCTTATGTTCACCAGTTGTTCTCTATTTATGCTTGTCTATCTCATTTGCATAGGATACTACAATATTTAAATCTTCAGACATGCGTATGTGTGAGTGTTTCTACAGATGAGTTTTGTTTTCCTTTTAAGAAAAGGCGAAAGCATAAGCTAGGCAGAATGGACAGGACTTCATCAGCTGCCCATTGATAGTGTGTTATTTTAAATCATTTCGCCTCATGAATGTGATAAAAAAGCTACTAAGAAACATTGTATTACTGAGAGTGAAATAAACTGAGAAAGTGTTATTAATGAAAAAAGACAATAAAAGAACAGGTTTGAAAAAGACAGAATATGCCGACTAACGTTGCATAGTTTTGCAGATCATAGTTGAGAGGAAAATACGAAGCCGAAAGAGAATTACTTAGGTGAGAGGTTTTAGAGAAGAAACAGTTAGAATAGAACATATGTTACATCTAGAAATGTCAACAGTAATAAGATGAGACCTAGCTGCCAATATAGCTTAGTTTTAGTTTAGTTTTTACTGTTGTGCTGTTAGGCGTCGTGGAGACACAGTCGTCTGTCAACGTCAAGTCGAGTGGCCTGGAGTATAGCTCGTGGGCTCCGAGAGTGTCTGACAGTGAGTTGCTCCAAAAAAGGCACAGGGAAGACAGTTTACTATTATGTTGCCTCGCTAAAGTGGTTCTGTACTCCATTGTACATTATTAGGACTATTTCCCTCAACTTTGTCGCCATATTTATTACAACGTTTCGGCCGTTGTACGCTCAGGCTTTGTTCAGGTAGTTGGAATGTCGAACTGAACCCTTTATTTTGCTCACTGGGGTAGACTATTCTAGTTCCACGTGCCATGTTAAATGTATGTCATTTGTCAGTTATCTCCTGTTAATTCCCCTCTCCATGTTCCCCATAGCCTTACCCGGGTATTGAACTCACACTCTTTTGGTCCTGTCACTGGATATAACCAACGCCTTTATCCAATGTGACATGTGTCCTTGAGGAATAATGTAAATAGTGTACATAATACTTCATCTCAGAAATATAGACAGATACACCACCTTTTATCTCTAAAATTAGGTAGAAGCATAGGATTATTTCTACTTTAGTTGCAAGCATGGTATTCTATTAGGTTGGTGCAAAAATAATTTCGTTTTCTAACATATGTTACTATATGAGAAAACGAAATTATTTTTGCACCAACCTAATATATATCGTAATGTTAGGTAAACCTTTTGAAGCAGCTGATATTGCATTATCTCAACTTCTTGTTTGGGAATTAATATTCAAAGGAGATCCGGTGGGATTGAATCCTGGAAAATGAGAAGACAGTCTTCTCCTAACAGACGTTCAGGAATATTGTCTCCTTTTAATGGTTTTATATTTTGAATATTGGAAACAGGATTATGACATCTTTGCATATCACTCTCATTCCCTTGTTGGTTTTGCAAGATGACCAGGACATGCCGATAATAAATACGTGCGTTAAGACATTTCTATTAAAGACGGTGGATAGGAATATATTGGTGGCGCTTTAGCGTGTGTCCGACCCATCAATGTATCCTACCACTACATTTGTATGTTACATTATCTAACGTAAGGAGAAAAGCAAAAACGGAAGGCGGGATGTCAGTTATCGTTGGATTATAAAATTTAAAATTAAAAAAGTAAAATAAAATGAGAAATTTAAATAAAAATCATAAAACAAAATATTTCAATCATTTAAATAAAAAAAAAATCTGAAACTCTTTTAACTTATCGAGAACAAGAAGTCAGGGACTTGTCTTAACGATTTAGGATACAAATGTGGTGGTAGGATACATACTAAAGCAGAAACTGATCGGTAGGTCACACCCTAAAGCAGTGTATATGCAGTATATCCTCTCCTTCTACTTGACAAATATTTGGCTAGATCATTTCTTAGATTTCCAGGGGGTATTAATGTTCATTTTAGATTCTCCAAGATGTATTTGTGGATGGGATATCAGAATAACCGTTAACTGACGGGAAAAATTAATCTGTGATCACTGTTCTAATTCTGGTCTTGTTCTATACAACCACTTTCACACAAATAATCTCGAGAAAGTTATTAATCTTTTCTTCATAATGGCCATTGCTCAAATAGTAGACCAAAATGAGCTGTCTAGAATTGATTGACAACTAGTCTAGTGAATTCAAAAAACATCTATGTATCTCTGGCCAGGTACATACTATGCAATCATTGAAAAGGTTATGAAGTTCACGATTAACAGCTAGTCCCGAGTATGACAATAAACTACATCAAAATCTATAATAAGCTACACTAAACTGCAGTATGACCTTTTATAAGGAGATTGGAGGTTTTCAGGAGCGTGGATCCATCTCTTAATTGCTGTTTTTTCCCTGGAGTTACCTGGCCTTGGGTGGTAGTATTTGTTAGGGTCCTATCTATCGACATATAATGAACCCCACACAAAACAAAAACAAAACAGCATGAAAGTATAAAAATACATTTTTATATTAAAAATACTGGCAATACTTTCTATTATAAAATAAATTAACAATTTATATTTGTAGCAAAATTACCAACAATATATTTTTATAGCAAAATTACCAAGAATGCATTTTTAAAGCAACATTGCCATTAATACATTTTATAGCAAGAAAACCAACAATACATTTTATCTGTAAGTCATAAAAGTTCGTTCTAGATATTTAGATTTCCGCCTTAAATAACACAATAGAGGCTGATATGATGCTAAACAAAATCATCCAATTAACAGAGGCGCGGAATTGTGGGATTTATGATCTAGAACGGAACCCTAATGTTCCGTAAAAGGACCCAAAGGGTTCCACAAGAACAAGTGAGATAAGCTAATGCACTTGTAACTTTTTATTTAATTTCATAGACGGAATATTACTAAACACACACAATATATTCTTGCTTATTGTAATATTGTAATATAGACATCATCCTATCTAATCTGTTATTACAAAATATAAGTGAATTAAATATAACTTTATCAAATGGTTCTGAAAATAACATTTTCTTTGCCCATTTATTGGTTCACAGGACATTTTACCTTATGTCTTTTCAACATTGCCAGTAAAGGATAAAAAAAAAAAAACTGATGCAGCAATTATCTGTTTTCGTTCTGTTTATAGTTATATAATAGGTATATAATATTCGTTACTGATAAAGTATTATAAACGAACAATATGAATTTTATTTAGCATAACTGAAAAAATTGTGTATTAATTTTTCCTTAAGCTAGTAATTCAGAAATATATACTATGATATTTACCACGTGAACTACGATGAAAATAAAAAGAGAAAGATATGGTATATAATTTTGTTTTTGCGCAGGGCTTCCTTGAGACATGTAATCTATTTTAAGGGTTACGCAAGGATAAAAAGGTTGAGAAACGCTGGTCTAAAAGAAAAAAAGGGTTCTCTTGAATTATTATTAACCATTGTAAAAATATTGCTGTCATGTATAGTGTTTCTAGATTTTTAATCTGTTAGTTATTATTGTATTTTATATTCTCTGATATAAAAATCGTATTTGTTTATCACCGAACAGGTCCACTATTTTCTGTACAACCAAATATTTTTACGTGCTCAATATGTAACAGTGAAAAAAAAACAAAAAAACATAACCACTTCATTTGAATGATGATGAGAAAAATCTGAAAATATAATGAATGTATTCGGTCATGTGATTTTAGTGATTTTATTATTATTATCATTGTTGTTGTTGTTGTTGCTGTTGTTGTTATTATTATTGTTATAATTATTGGTATTATTATTATTGTTAATATTATTATTGTTGTTTTTATTATTGTTGTTATCATTATTGCTATTATTATTTTCATTATATTATTGTCATTCTTATTATTGTTATTGTCATTATTATTATTGTTATTATTATTATTATTATCATTATTGTTATTGTTATTATTATTATTGCTATTATTATTATATTATTGTTATTATATAGTTATTATTATTATTATTATTATTGCTATTATTATTGCTATGGTTATTATTAGTATTTTCATTATTATTGTTATTATTATTATCATTGTTGTTATTATTATTATTAAAGAACATTTACTGCAAATATATGGTGACTACCATTTATATATGCTATTCAATTTGGATGGCAATAAGTCTTCCAATTTGATCACTTGCTTCTGGCTAGTGTTAAAAGTGAGCATTGAAATCAGTCTCTTTTCTGTAATTGTTCAATGTATATTATTAATGAATTACCCAAACATCACACATTAGCTTGGCAACGGGATTCTATTTCGTCCGCCAGAAAGAGACGGCCTGACTACAAGAAACAAAGTGTTAATTGAATGAGAAATTTTATCAATTATTTACACTCTCGGTACCCGTGAAAATGTCATGATTTTCACATTTGAGTTTTCTAATAAATCATAATTCTTAATTTAATGATTACAATAGATACTTACAAGTTCCGCGACTATAAAATTGCATGGCATTTCATCGGTTCTGTCGGTAAATATCTGAACTTTCCAAAAATATTTCAATAGTAATCATAAATGGAGGCCATTATTTAAACAAATAAGAGAGTCCAAATGAAAAGATTAATAAATGACAATATTTTCTATTTTACTGAAGCAGTTGTTAAAAGCATGAGAGCGTTATCACATCCTCTATTTTCTCTGTTACTTTATTATAACGTATGCTTCCTTTTTTCCCATTAAAATCAAAAAGCTTCTCTGATATATTTTTCTTCCGTCTTGCAGTTAAAATGGAATGGTCCATTTTTTCCGTCTTATAGTTAAAATGGGATGGTCCATTTTTATCTAACGTAATGGTAGAGCTAACGCTCCTGCTAGCTTATTAACTAACTATTATTAAGTAAGTATTATTAAATAACGGAGAAACAAACAGAATTAACAATATGGCACGTGTTTATCAATGGCGGCTTTACTTGAGATACCTGATAACTGCTGAAATAGACAAAGGAAAAATGAAATCTTTGTAAAGTTTCATTCATTAATGTTTCTCTTGCCTAAAAAAACAATAAAAAAAATATTTTCCTAGCACTTCCATCGTTGGAGAAATACCATAGACACAAACTGACTTATTAATAATCAGTCTTTTACTGGGGGACATTAGATATTTGTAGTAAAAAGTAATTTTGTCTAAAGATATATGTGTTTTTTATGAATTGATGCGTTGCATGAAGACGATGCTTTCTTTTATATTTTTACGGCTAAACGGAGTTGATTACATCTCTATGTTACATTGGATCGTCTAAGTATTATGCATTAAACGAAATTCTCAAGGCAGTCGTAGAAAACTCATTTTTTGACAAATATTAGTTCATGTCGTTAAGATGAATGAAAATGTCAAACACGAGAGAAACATTTCCAAATAAGATTTGATGTTTGGTAATTTGGCCTGATTTTGGAAAATGGAACTCTTGCAGAAACGCATCACCAGCACCACATCGTTCGGTGGACTGCTTCAGACTTCTAGTTTCCCCTAGATTCTTTATTTTCCTCTCCAACTGTATACAAAACACACACACACACATATATATATATATGTATATATATGGTAAAAAATGTATAACAATGTTGAAAAAGTTTTCGTGTGAAGTCCTAAATAACGAAATGCGTCTCGCAAGAACTTTTTCCACTTTTTCATTTATTTTTTACCCAATGTTATTTTCATATGTAAAAATTTAAATATCATTATCTTATATATATATATATATATATATATATATATATATATCACATAAATTTAGAACTCCAGGAAGAGTGTTCAATCTCAGATGTTTCAGTAGTAAGTTCAAGAACTTTGTGTGTCTGCTCTGAAATTTGCTGTATGCTGGATAATGGATTGTTTTTTTTTTTTTTTTTTTTCTGACTCTTTCGATGCTTTTTGTTGTAGACTAGGAAGGATTACTCAATGAGGAATAACAAAAACTGTGGTTTGAAATCAATTTTTAATCTTTATAACATCAATAAAATACAATACTCGCCAGCGTTGTTAGGTAAACTATTGCTAGTGGTAGGCTACTTAGACATCATATTACGATCTTTCTCTGCCTCGCCATGAGGTAGAATGCTGCACAAGGCCCAATTTATTGCGGTGAAATCCAAGCCCGTGGGCTCGGGTAAAAATTGCCCATAGACCCAGTATACGTGGGATCGGGTATCTGTCTACCTACCCGGACGAGACTCTTCCCTTCGGCGTAGCCTCGTCCAGGTTCTTCTCTGACCAAAGACAGAGAGTTCGACACGGCAAGAGCCTGCCAACTTAGGCAACATATTGCTCCCAATTCCAATAGCGTCCAAAGTATTTATGACGATTTAGATTGGACCATTCGCCCTTGCATGGAGTATTGCTGCCATATATGGTCTGGAACCCCTTCTAATTGTCTCAAGGTCCTTGATAAAATCCAAAGACGGGTATGCAATGTAATTGGCCCTGATCTGGCATCTCGTCTGCAGCTGCTCTCTCACATACGTACCGTTGCCTCCCTCTGTCTTTTTTACAAATACTTTCACGGTAACTTCTCTTGTGAGCTGCTTTCGCTGGTTCCCAGACTTCGCGAATTTAAGCGTTCAACTAGGCTGGAATCTCGCTCACACCCTTTCACTATCGAAACTGTTAAATGTAGCCGTCTCTTCTACTCCAGTAGCCTCATGTCTCGCCTGTGGAACTCCCTCCTCATTTCTTGTTTTCCTGATAACTATAATCTCCAACTATTCAAATGTAACGTCAATCGACGTCTCCAGATGCCCTGATCTGTCTCTTCATCTTTTCCTCTATCACTCCTCTTTGTTCTCGCTCCAACTCTGAAACCCTTTGCGTGCTAGTGGCTTCCCGCCTTGTTTGGGGTTGAATGCTTTAAAAAAAAAAGACAGATTTGCCTGAGGAAAGCAAGTGATGTCGAACCCTGGTGTATTATATGATTAGATTTCTTCCGCATTCCAAAGGCAAGTGCTGTATATCGTAAGTTGGAAAGTAGAGTTTACTCAGATGGCATCATGAAAATCAAGTAAGTGTGTATCCGTCCTATATCTTTAAATCTCTTCTGTGCTCTTCTGGAATATAGACCGGAGGAGGCATATGAAATGTGTGCTTAACATCAACTGTCAGTTTATGATTCAATAAACTTTTGTCCTTCAAAGGTCTGAATACATTGAAACAATAATAATTCTCAACCAGATGGGTAAAACATCGGGGACTTAGGACAGGAAGTTGTTTACAACACAAAACCTATGAAGAGGTGTACAGATAATTTGAAGAAGGATAATGTGACTGCATTTCACCTGGAGCTGCAGAATTGGAAAGAACTGATTTTAAATCATAAAGGCCCTTTGTTAATTAATGCCTCACGCATGCTCATAACAAGCGTGATTTCCGAATGGTCACTCACTTGATTTACCAACTAATATGCCGTCTGGGAAATGTGCTGTGTGTGAGCGCATGCTGATATTGAAGGCAGTTTACATAAACTATCTGAAAAGTTATCATAACGATAATAAGCTAACGGGCCATATCAACCTGTGACATCACTATAGCGACCATACTTGTAGTTTTCGTAACAATATCATCTGGAGAGTAAAGGCACGCGTGGCACAGTTGATTAAGGCTTTGGTTAGATCTAGTGACAAGACCCAAAGAGTGTGAGCTCAATACCTGGTTAAGGCGATGGAGAGAACTTGGAGAGGGGAATTAACAGGAGACAACTGATAACTGACATCTATTAAACATGACACGTGGAACTAGAACAGTCTACCCCAGTGAACGAAATAAAGGGTGCAGTTCGACATTCCAACCACTTGAAGAAGACCGGAGCGTAAAATGGCGAATATAAATATGGGGACAACGATGAGGACTATAGTCGGAATAATTTAAATAGTGTACATAATAGCTCATCTCACAAATATAGACAGATACTTAAGGTACATGATGGTGCACATGAGAACTTTAGTGAATGTAGATCGAATCAACCCAATCAAGGATACAGCAATTGTCTCTGATATATTCCTGGTGCATATAAAATCGAATGGTTCTTTCAAGAGTGAATTTAGTGGGAATGGACACCAAAACAAAACAAAAAAAAAAAATTACACGAGGAGTGAGGAGGTAGTCTTCATATATGAAACATGTGGAAATCTCCATATATATATATATATATATATATATATATATATATACGTATGTATGTGTGTGTGTATGTATTCACTTCAAAAGAAGTGAATACATTTTTCCTTAAGAATTCTGGCAAGCAACACTTCAGAAATATTCGTTTGTGTAATTGAGACGAGACAAAGACGATATTAACAAGAACTAATTAGTAAATGAGGAAATTTAATTTCGGAACAAGACTAAAAAAATTATTAGTAAAAATAATTACCGAATAAAAGATAATTTTACCGAATGAGCATAAAAAGGAAAAAATTACTCACACGCTCCAAATAATCTTACTGAGTTGGTAAACTGCTCATTATGTTTGCATAGGGTCGGCTGGTGGATTTTAATATAAACCACCACTAAAATCTTCAAATGATGAGCAGACCGAGCTCTATGTAAGATACTGAAACATTCATCTTTATATTAATGTGAACAGTCAGGGTTAACGAAAAGGTGCTAACCAAGCGCTGAATCATGCACTGCTTGTGTCGTCCTGGAAGATCGACTAATGTTGCCTGCTTTTGTACTTGCAGGAAAATATTGACCGATACGTGTCTCCAATTGGTTTCTCCTATCAGCATCACACTGACATTTAAATTTATATACCACAAAACTATTTGTAAATATGACAAACCATCCTTAACGAAAGAGGCCAAAACCGAACGTGAATACTAGTTAACTAAGGATACAGTTAACTTTACAGTCGAGAAAATTGACGTAATACACGCGGATACATTGTCGGCGAGTAAAGGACTATTTCTAT
The DNA here is from genome assembly GCA_963932145.1 of Acanthosepion lycidas. Lineage (NCBI taxonomy): Eukaryota > Metazoa > Mollusca > Cephalopoda > Sepiida > Sepiidae > Acanthosepion > Acanthosepion lycidas. The sequence goes on from OZ010572.1 coordinate 147,103,591, forward strand.
CTCGCCTAAATATAAGGATCAAAAACCACTGGTTACTTGAAATGCTTATTTATCCGTTTAATAGTATGTTTGATGATATTAATAGGTAAAGAATTAGCAATAAAAATACTACGGATTTTCTCTACTTCCTGGTTAAGTAGACGTGGGCAAGAAAATCAACAACACTCGATGAACTTGGGTATAAATCAAGTTAATCTTACGGGATTTAGGAAAAAAAGAATTCCAATTTGTATACAAACTGGTGAACGTAGGTTTGCGATAAATGCTGGTGATAAGCAAACCATCCTTACATTCAGCCAAAACATCCAAGAATGGCAGAGTATCGTTGCTCTCCACCTCCAACTGCAACGAACAGATGAAGGGAAAGGAAAAGGGCGTGAAATGCTCTGGCGTCGTTGATAGACTTAAATTTGAAGAATGTCATCAATGTAAAGCCAAAAAAGAAGACTGTCATAATAACCAAGAACAATTTTGGCGAGAACCGGACCCCAATTGATTTGGCCGTACCTATTCCCATGAAAGAAATACAAACTACACCCCTCCTGTTGCTACGTACATAAACTCCAAAAACGTAGTCCAAGGAAGTAATGCTGGATGCAGGTGACCCCTGTAGAGAGCATCGGTACAGATTTGCAAGGTGCCTTGAAGGAGCAGGTTCGTGTACAAGCTTACAATGTTAACACTAAAAGCTTGATATCCGAACAAATCTCCTGGGTCCGGTTTTAGATAGTGTTGACAGAAAAGTTTTTAAATCAAGCGAATGACAATCGTATATGTAATAAAAGAACGTTCTTAATGACTATTATTTTATTATAATTAATTAATTAATTAATTATTATTATTATTATTATTATTATTATTTCATTTGATTTCTGATGTATACTCATTACTTTCCAGGTCTAGACAAGAGACTTAATGTCAAAAATGGCATCATGACATTTTCCATTGAGCAGTTTTGGAAAAAAAAAGAAAATTCACACATATTTTACATAGATAAAACCCTTCGTAAGGTGTGGACCCTACATGTGAGAACATTTTTTTTGTATTTCTGTAAGGCATGGGCTACAAGGAATCCCTTCAGTGAGTCTACTGGAATATTTTCCAATCATTCCGAAGGTACCAACTACTAATGAAATTGTTAACGTCCTCATGTGCCACGTTTTTCAAATTTCAAAGTCGTATTTTGATAGTTTTTTGAAGATCTTCAAAGATACATTGCAGGCTGTATGGACTTTCCATGTTTATAAGGAGTCATATTTTGTCTCATAGGTATCTATAAACAACGTGTAGGCGACTAGTTTGATTGTTTTGTCTGTGTGTATTGTAAATCCCCATAAAATTGTCACAGGTCCCATCACTGTAGCCGGGTCTGGGTGATGTTCATACCAGTTTCTCGCAATTTCTTTTCCGTGTTATTATTAGTTCCTTTGATTTATGTTGTATACTCATTTCATTCTGGGTCCCAACAAGAGATCTAAGGTCAGAAATGTCCTCGTGATATTTTCTACTGAAGATTTTTATAAAAAAATAAATAAATAAAAATAATAAATACATAAAAATAAAACAACCTAATAACAAACATTTTTACACGGATAAATCCTTCGTCAGTTGTGAGTACAATTTTTCTTATTTGTTGAAGGTATGAGTTAGCAGGGATACGTTCTAACGGAACCTTTCCAAATCAATTCAAGGGATCCAAATACAAATAGTATTATTGATGCCCTCATGAACCACATTTTTGAGATTTCCAGTTTAAGATACTTGTATTCTGATAGTTTTTTGAAGTTGTTGTTATTATTATTATTATTATTATTATTATTATTATTATTATTAAATGTTTGATCATTGATTCAAGCAATAAGAGGTTATTCGAACTTGGGGCTAATAGAAAATCTGTTAAGAATATCAAAATACGGGCTTTATTCCTGACGATACTGTAAATAGCTTTTGTGTCCATACAAAAGCAAATAGGCAATATTTACAGACATCTTCGACTGCCAAAATATAAAATCGATATAATGTTATAAAGCATTTCCATAGACCTTGCGTAATTGTCCCCCATTTTGATTTATCGTCAACCATTTTTAATTCACTCGGTTCACAAGCATAAAGAAACTTTTTTTTTCATGATATTAGATTTTGAACTGTAATGTTATCGTTTCAGCAATATGACTTCATAACTGAAATGATTACTTATATTTCTTAAAAGAACTCATATGACTTAAGCGATTCTTCTTTATCAGCTCTTTCAAACCTTTCCTCGAGATATCAGTGAAATCTTAAAATTGAAGAAAACGATTTACAAGTTTAAATTAATTCAGCAGTTTAATTAACATAGCTTCGATCGATTTAGATCAAGAACTAGCGTGGAAGATTATGCTGCACTAATATGAGAAAGAACTGCCGACTTCTACTCTAAACATTCGAACGCTTGATGGTATCTTTAGTTCAGACCAATGAGGTATTTATTCCAACCATAAGTTTAGCTTATACTTATTTACATTAAAGCCGCCACATTGATTGTATTGATTTGATAACGTATCTCCCTCTACGACGAACTGGTATTATTAAATTCAACTATAAAAAACGTTTTTGGTGGTTCAGAGCTGTCCAGACCTTCTTGAAAAGATTAGATAAATTTTGATGGTAAATACTTTTTTCTTTAAGAACACGTTTTCGAAATTTTGGAATTTACAAACAATTACATTCTGAAAAGGACTCTTGAACATTTTTTGCATGAAATGTTTTACTAAAAAGGTAAGAAAAGAATTATCTTTCTGAATGCGCAGAAGACTGTAATATCATAATATTTTCGATTGAAAAGAAAATTATCAAGATGAAATAATCCCAGATTTATTTTCTATATATAAAAAGAATGGAAGAAAATATCCACGCAAGCAGAAGAATCTGTAATATTTTCTGCCGTGAACAGGAAAATTCACTTTTGCTATTTCCGAATATAAATGTTATTTTTGCAAAATGCGAATATTGGGTGAGACATGGAGCGCCTAACCCGCTCTGTCGGCTGGCGCTTCAGAATACGCCGAATGCACCTCTGCAGAAGGGTAACATCCTCACCAATGGGGCCATCAGTTTGCCGTGATGTCTGGGGACGGGATCCTTTGACCTGGATTAGACGAGTGATCGGAGTAGCCCGATCCAATCAATCGGCTGGTCAGGTCAAGCCCTAACGCCTGTAACAATACCAAAGTGAGTACTTAAGCGAAACCTTAACCAAATGAATCCATCTTGGGTATGACGATAAATTACATCTGCTTCCTGGTTAAGACGATAAACTACGTCCAGCAGCAAGGCCTTTGATCGAGTGATTTTGAGGAGTGTGGAACCACCTCTTAATTGCTGGTGTTATCAGTCCACCGTGACCCGGGGTGGTAGCACCAGTTAGGGTACCAGCTATGGGCAAATAGTTAACTACTAAACTGGCGTCAAAACACTATGAAAATGCAAAAATAGGTTTTTAATACATGAAATATTTTGTAAAAAATGATTACCAGCAATAAATTTTTAAAGAAAAATTATTGCCAGAAATACATTAGGACCAACTATACATTAAAAAAATACCATCAATATATTTCTCAAGAAAAAATTACCAGCAATAAAAATCTTGTCGGCATTAAATAACCCATTGAGGTTGATATGCCGTTAAACAAAATAAACCAAACCAATCTAAAACAAAGAATGTATATTCTATTCATATGCGTCTATCCTAAAGATTTCGGCATTAAATAGCCCATTGAGGTTGATATGCCGTTAAACAAAACAGACCAAACCAATCTAAACCAAAGAATACATATTCTATTCATACGAATCTATCCTAAATATCTTTTCGGTATTAAATAACCCATAAAGGCTGGTATGTCGTTTAACAAAATAAACCAAACGTAAAGAGGAACGTCCAATAATTGTAACATAAACTATAGAAAGGTTGAAACAGTGAAAAACATGAAAATAAATGAGCATTTGTTGAAAAAAAAAAATCTAACGTCATTAATGTTCTAACGAATACACACATTGTAATTTTATTACATATTCTTCTACATTTTGTAATTGAAATTGGAAATTCATCTTTGCTTTAAATATTCCTGCCATATTTAGTCAGCTGCTCCTGCAATATATTTAGAATTTTTTGATTAAAACCAAAGAAGAATCAGCAATGTTATTGGCATCGAGCATCTCAGTTCTGTTCCTTTCCGACCGCCGTAAAATTGTTTCCTTGCGCCTCTTCTATAAATACTTTCATGGTAATTGGTGTGAACTTTCCGGATTTAAAGTTGAAATTTCTAAACCGAAAGTTCTATGCTAAAAGTATCTTCTTTCACACTTCTCAATCATGGAAATCTCTTCTTTCTCAGTCAACTTTGTTCGTCAAAAGTTTAAATGCAATGTCAATTATTATTTTCTGTCTTCTGAATATTGTCTTATCTTATCCTCTCAACACGATAGTAGTTTTTCTCATGTTTTCTAACATTGTGTGACTCAGTGGGTCATAGTAGCTTTATTGCCTTGCTTGGGGTAAAATGATAAAAAGACAATTCTAATTTATTTTTTTACTAATAACGTAATTTTATTCATTTGTTTTTCGAAGACGAGGAGAAGAAAACAGTGAAATAACACATTAAGAATATTGTATAGAAAATAATTATATACCATCATATTTTAGCAGTCCATACTCGTAAGCAAACCACAAGAGATCAAGTGACAACAATTCAGGTTCCTGTAACCATTTAAGATGTTCTTGTTATAAATATTCTGTTAATTCATGGAACAAAGCTTTAGCGAAAGGTAATATTCCGTAGAAATTATAATTCAAATGATTTTTGATGCATTTCACCCCAAGCAAAGCGGGAACCCAAATATGGCATAGGTAGCTACAGAGAGTAAAAGTCAGAGAAAAGACGGGGTTGAGGGGGATTGAAGAAAAGGCCAAAGATGAACGAGATTCAAGGAGATAGAAGATGGCGATTGAAGTTGCATTTAAATTTTTGAAGATTGTAGTTATCAGGGAAGCAAGTAATCGAAAGGGAATGTAAGAAAAAAGAAACTGTTGGAGTAGAAGTGACGGTTGCATTTAGGTTTTTCAACAGGAAACGGGTTGGTCTTAGATTCCAATCTAGTAGCACGCTTAAACTCACGTAGTCTGGACACCAGAGGAAAAAAGTTCGTCTGAGTAGTAGCCATGAAAATATTTGTAGAAAAGACAAAGGGAAGAAACATCACGTCTTTGATAAAGTGACTGAAGTCGAGATGTTAATTCAGGAAGTGTTACATTGCAGATAATTATCTAGATTTTGCAGAGAACCTCGAATGAATAGCAGGAACACAAGAGCAGACATGAAATCAGTATTCAAAGCACGAACGAATGGTAGGTTTGTAGAAAACCTTCTGGCACGACACAGCGAACCAGTAGATGCAGGTATTGATTCAATATATTTGTTCCACTTAAAGTCAGTCGAAAACGTGAGGCCAAGAAGGTGCAGTGAGACAGTTTCCGTGGGTATAGCCTCAACCATGCTGGTGGCGGGCAGTGGAAGTTCTTTGTGATGGTTAAATGAGAGCAGTTTAGTTTTGAAGGCGTTAAAATTTGCAAGCCATTCTCTGCACCAGTTAAACATTGATTGGAGGACCATTTTGAGAGCAGTGGACAGCCGTTATCTGCATAAATGCCTAATTGGGAACTGATGACACCAGGAAGATCATTAGTGAAGATCTGAAACAGTTCAGAACCGAGGATAGAGTACTGGGGAACACACGCGTTTGTATGAAAGGATCTAGAAGAGAGATCGTTCAGAAAGCCCTTCATTTCACGATCTGATAAGAATGGTTGCATTAAATCAAATAATCATCCTGTAGTATCGTAGCTTTGAAGCTTATATGCCAGCATAGCAAATCCTGTCAAACAACTCGAGCTCCGTCCTTAATATCAGGAGCTTGATATACATACTTGGTCATGGCCGTTACCACATCAACGGTAGACCAGGCAAAGCGGAATCCGTACTTTTTTGTTAGAGAGTAAGTCATGTGTGGTAAGATGCTTAACCACTTCATCAATGATCAAAGACTTTGCCGAAAAACGGTAGGAGACTAATAGGGCGAAGTTAGAGGGGTCAGAAGGTTCTCCAGAGTTCTTAAAAACAGGAACTACAGAGGAGGACTTCCAACAAGCTGGGAAGTAGGAAACAGCGAGGCTGTAGTTGTATAGTGTGGAGAGACCTGGAACCAGCTCGGGAGCACCATTATTTAGGACTACAGCTGTTATACCGTCACCTCCACTCGTCTTATAGGAGACTAATTTTCAAATGATTTCCGAGATCGGCTACGGGGTTATTCAGATATCAGTGACAAGAGCCTCAATTCTAGGCGGGGATCAGGTGTGCGTACTCCAGATGTCGAGTGTTGAGTTGGATGAGAATTTCCGAGCAAAGAATTCAAACTTATCTGCTGTAAATGTTAGGGCTTCGAATTGATTTTATAGGGGAGAGATTGAGGATTTACTGATGACGCCAATAATCTCTTGAACAGAATTTGCGAGATGTTACCTTCTCTCACCAAACAGCAACTTTGCTTCACTTAGATCACGCTTGCACTCGTTACAAGCAGATACAAAGATATGTCTGTTGCAATCAGAAGTGTCTTTCTGGTACAGTCGGAAGAAGTGATTCTTGTGGGCTATAGCGACAGAACAAGCAACCGATGAGATATAACGCGGTTTAACTTGATATTTCCTTGTTGGGATTAAAGCAGCAATGCCAACTTTCATCCAGAAGGAGACTTCAGATGCACATTTTTGAACGGGAAGATTAAAAACTACATTCCAAAGGATGCCAGGAAGGATATCATAGAACGATATCCCAATCTGCTCGTTGATAACAGAAATATCTTTTGTTGACAGGAGGTTAATGGTTCCTGGGATGGAGGTGGAAGGTGATGTTTATAGACACTACCGTGTGAATCAGAGTTGCCAAGAGGGCAGCGCTGCGTAGTACGACAAGAGTCACAGGTAAAAAAGAAATCGAGAAGAGAAGTATTTCCGCCAAGATTACTCGGGAAACGTGTAGCAAAATCAACCACTTGCGTGAGATATTGCAAAAAGTTAAGGATTTCGATACCAGTGACATATGTGACAAAGTGTTTAACCAACATGGTATGGTGGGCATTAAAGTCCCCGAACACGAATTTTTGCAAACGGATGTAAGAAAATATCGGAAATACTATCTTGCACGCAGCAGTCTTGAGGGGAAGGGGAACAGTAGAGAAAGAAAAGATATCTGACTGAGTTAAGTATAGAGAGACACAGAGAGACGAGGACACACGTACGAATGGTCTGGAAATTCAAGAGCAACGTCATTAGCCAGAGGGAGATGTAACATGTGCAGAAGCAAACTGGCGCAGACTGCAACATAGTTTGGCTTCGGAGTTGCCCAGCAGAGTTGCTTGCAGGGACACCCTTTCATGCGCGACATGGCACTGCAAGAACCCCGATATTCTGCAACTGTTGATCAGAGCAGCCTCTCAAGAAGCTACGCAAGAGTTTGAACTCCTAACTGCCAATCGAGAACAGCAACCAAAAAACTGCCAATACGGTACCCTCAGTATGAAGGGACGTTGCTACCAGCCATGCACATCACAAGAAATTCATGACAGCACGATTTTAAGGAATAAAAATAGGAAAGGAACCTGGAATCCATTGCTAAACAGGAAACAAGGGATTAACCTTTTCAAGGAGAATGGGCATTAAACGGGAGATAGGAGAGCCTATGTGTTCTTATTAAAAAAAAGAACTAAAAAAAAAGAAAAAACGAAAAATAGCAATTCCAGTTTTGACATTTTTTTCTTTGTTTTAAAGCGTTTCACCCAAAGCAAGGCGGGAAGCCACTAGCACGCAAGGGGTTACAGAGTTGGAGCTAGAGCAAATAGGAATGATAGTGAAAAGGATGAAGAGAAGGATAGGGGATAGACCAAGGGATCAGCAGACATCGATTGACATTACATTTGAATAGTTGAAGATTATAGTTATCAGGGAAACAGGAAAATTGGAAGGAGTTCCACAGGCAAGAGGTGCGAGACATGAAGTTATTGGAGTAGAAGAGACGGCTACATTTAACAGTTTCGACGGTGAAAGGGTGAGAGAGAGATGACAGCCTAGTTGAACTCTTAAATTCATGAAGTCTGGAAACCGGCGAAAGCAGCTCACCAGAGCAGTTATTATGAAAGTATGTGTAAAAAAAGGGAGAGAGAGGCGACGGCACGTCTGTGAGAGAGCGACTGCAGACGAGATGCCAGATCAGGGCCAATTACATTGCATATCCATATCTGGATCTTATCAAGAACCCAGAGGCAAACAGAAGGGGCACCAGACCATATATAGCAGCAATACTCCATGCAAGGGCGAATGGTTGATTTGTAGATTTAAAAGACCGACTCCGGCGAGAAAAAATTTCCGGCGCGGCACAAGGAGCCAACATTCCTTGCGGGGGACAAAGCTATTGACTCAATGTATTTGTTCCATCTCATGTCAGCTATATGAAACCGAGCATTCGCAAAGAGGAGCTCTCGAGAAGTTGATCATCGTATATTTTAAGGGGGGGGGAGATGGTCATCTGTGATGAGTAGTAGAGAGAAGGTTTGTTTTGGGGGCGTTAAAGTTAACCGACCAATTCTTTCCCCAGTTCACAACCGATTGAACGTCCTTTTCGAGACGAACGGCCAGGTTAGTTTTGTCAAAGACACTGGAATTGTTTTTGAGACAACCGTAAATCGTAGTGTCGTCCGCGTAGATGCCTACTTGGGAATCTATGACGTCAGGAAGATCGTTGATGAAGATAAGGAACAGAGTAGGGCCGAGGATGGAGCCTTGGGGAACACCTGCGTTCATAAATTATTTAAAAAAACAGCGAGTTTCTTTCAGAAAACTGATCTGGACAATCGAGCTGGGACCAACAGATACACAAGCACAAATATGCATGCATGGCTGAATACATACTTGTGCGCGGGTTAGGTAAAAAAAAATAAAAGAAAAAGAAATGAATATAATACAAAATAATCAAGTTTAACTTAAGTCTGAATACCAATTCTTTCAAAATGCCTAAGCATATTCCCAGACAGTAGTCAGAAAACTAAAATATCAAACTTTGATGCTATGAACCCGAGCAAATTTAAAATTGCGTTAATACGATTACTAGAAACAAATAAAACTTTCTAGCAAATACGAACAAAGACGTTGCAAGTAATCAAGAAAAAATATATATTAAATTAAAAACGTTAACATACATAACATCTTTAAAAAAAGAGACTATATTCGGCCATTAGGGCTAGAAAATTTTAACCAAAGTGGGGAAGTCTTGGATATCCAATTTTCAGGCTATAGAGTTGTGAATGGAGAGGAAAGGTTTGGGCAATACAGTCTACTCCCCCGTCTTTTTTGTGGGTATAGGATACAATTACATCTTCTTTCTTCTTGTCTTTTATGAAAAATATTATATAAATATTGATATATAATCTACATGGAACAAACATTGCAAATAGGGTTTTGTAATATTGAATTATGTGTATTATATTGATTTTAAGATATATTCATTAACCGTTTAAATTGACAATGCTACAAAGTTGTAGAGGCAACTATGAAAGTGTTCTGGATGGAAACAATTTTTACGCATTTCGTTCATATAAATATATTTATAAACAAGAATACTGAATTTCACAATAAAAGTAACCGACATTGCCATGCAAACTTTTGCTCAGGTTTATGAATTGGGATGATTATCTGAATGACAGATTTCATTTCTTGTTACTGATATGTGAGAAACGTTGTTTGAGGACAGCATTTTGGTAAATCTGAAAAGATGGTATCACTAAATTTTTATATATTCATTTCGTTTTTTAATCAGTATATTAATAAAAAATCGTTTATTTTTTTCAAAGCGAGTAGCTATCTGTTTGTTCAGACAAAGTATGCCTCGAATTACATTATTAAGGAAAGCACAATTTGGGTCGGTTTTTCCTGATGGAAAAAGGAGATATGAGTTCGATTTCTGTCGGAGACACAATTTAGTAGGACAAAAAGAGTGAGAGGAATACCAACCCAAACACGTGTACCCAACTAAAATTCCGTTTGTAGTAAGAAATAATGTCAGGAGAAAAGTTATTATATATATATATATATATATATATATATATATATATATATATATATATATATATATATATATATATATATTTAAAAAAGGAAAAGGTTATAGTAGTTCCAACGAGAGAAAAGTGTTTCTATCAAAAATAATAGAGAAGCCTCAAACGTTTTTTCAAAAAATATGTTTTATATTCCATAATTTTGTTACACGTGTTTCCGGGTTCACAACCGTCATCAGGCAAAAGTTGGAGATTTCCACATAAATTTAAAATAATTCATTTTTTTCTTTATGTTTTTCGATGTTAAATATTCTCGATATGAGGCATTCTCTTTCTATGTGCTAGTAATCTAAACGTCTTTCTTGAACCAAAATTATGGAAAATAAAACATAATATTTTTTAAATCCACATTACAACCAAAAACGTTTCCAGCCTCTCTCTTCTTTTTAATATATATATATATATATATATATATATATATATATATATATATATATATATATATATATATATAGTTACGAGTTCACATTGTATAAAGATATAAACCCCATTTTGAAAGAAAGAAAGAAAAAGTTGGGTTCGCTCATATAGGAACACAGGAACAGGTATCGACAAACAACAAAGACAAGATTAACATTTGCAAATAAATTTTATATAACAAAATACAAAACATCAAATACTGGAAATGTATGGAGTGACAGACGTAGAATTGATAAACAAACACTTAACTGATATTGGATGACAGTTCAAACGTTTGCATTTCAGGAATTTGGAGTTCGACTGTTCGTAATGACTGTCAGACAAAGTTTCTGCATAATGTTTAGAAACGCTGGATGCTCTTTTTACCGCAATGTAAAATATAGGATTCCGGAATAATGCTCGTGTTCCGTCTTCCATTGGTTAATTGGATTGCGTCTGTGATGAAAGTAAGATGATTTCTTTCTATTTATTTGGGTACGTTATTCCTTTATCATTTATCCATTAATTAATCAAATAGATCCCAAACCTCCGTGATTAAATTTGCTTATTCCTTACACAACAAGTAATCGATTAGGTCTGTAGGTGTATTTCTCATCCAACATGATCGCTTAATGAGAGTTTATTTTTCTCGCGAACTGTTGTCGTAGAAGGTCACTTGGAAATTGAAATTGCAATAAAATCACACTTGGTGTTGTATGTCACGTGAGCGTTATTCACTTTGTTAAAAGGTCATTCTGTTTCCTGTCAAGCAACCCCAAATTCCGTTCCTGCTATTTCTGAGCTAAAACAAGACTCAGGCCAGATAGGGAGTAAAACAAAAATTGAGAAATAATTAAAGAGGAAACAGAAAAACAGCGCGACTTTTATTAAATTTGTACGTATGATTCAACAGTTAACATTGAAGACCATGACCCTCTCTCTCTCTCTCTCTCTATATATATATATATATATATATATATATATATATATATATATATATATATATATATATATATATATATATATAAACTAGTGCTGAACAATAATATTAAAAATGTGTCTTTTTTCCGGATAATCAGCGAAATTTAATTCAACTATATATTCATTATGAAAAATATTTATTAAAATATTAATAATCACTTTCAACTTTTTTTATCAAGCTGGAATAACAGATTGCAATATATATTGACGAGGTAGATTTATAGAATATAAGGGACTCTTATCCATACAATCAACGAAAATGTAATTGATTTTTATTTTTTTGTATATCAATATCGTTCACAAAAGAGACACAAAGAAATAAAGAGCTTTATTCACATTGTTAAAATACATACTCATTTCATGTATTTAATTCCTATCGAATGAATGTTATTTCCTTTAATCTAGTTTGAGGAATTCTAGGACCTAATGTCAGCCTAAACGGTCGCCGTGATCTGCTCGTTTTAACTTAACAAAAGATAAACCATTTCCTTCTCAAATATTTTTCATAGTCTAATAAATTTTGATCTCAACAACGTCAAATCAATTTGACGCCGCAAGAGAGAGACTTCAGCTTTTTTATTTCTTTCCGTACAACGTTCCATATTTATCGACCCTTAATTTTATGATTAATTAAATGTATATCAGATCAAATCTATCCATGATTATGTATTAGGTTTTATGGTTCTTACAAATTTCACTTACTGTAATGGTCGCTTAATCACTGAAAGTGTCTATATGCATATTAAAATTCTAGCGATAAAAAATGCACACCTTTTTTTATATTATCAGAATAAGATAGAAGCAAAATACATATACAAACTCTTGGTTATACATTTTATTTAAAAATCTAACAAATACAAATATTTAGGTAAATGCTCTGTTTACAATAAACAGTATTAGATAAAATTTACCGGCCCGAATGTCCGAGAAATTTTCATGGAAATTATTCGTCCTCTGACAAGATTCGAACCTGTATCCTATACGGAAACGTCTTATAGCCTGACATGCTTTTACCGATTTTGCCACAGAGGATCGACTGGTTAGCAAGGACGAATTTACTGCTTTTAAACTTCAATCATCCATGAATCACGTACATTCATGTCTGCTCATGGCGTATCAAATGTAAAAAAATGACCTCACACATCATGAAATGGACAAAGTCCGACAATTATTTAAAGACATTTTTATGTTTAACATTCTTTTTATAGATACAAATATTTATATAGCAATGCGCTTAGTAGATTTAGGATAAATATAAATACCATATTGCTTCCATGAAGTTCAATAACATGGTTTCAATAATAAAAGTAAAGTTCTCATTCCAGTGCACCAAAAATGAAAACCCATGACTAAATCATTCATGTGTAACATTACTGTTCCGTTCATTCTAGACTTAGTCAATCACTGTTTTTCACGTTGTTTGGTGCGCGACTGTAGGACTCTCTCCGAATGTACACCGTACATTATCTTTAGATTGATGTTTGTATATCTACTTGCCAAATGATTTTTTACCGAAGTATGCACATCCGAGGTACAACTTGTCCGATCACAAGTCGGGCCAGCCTCTGACATGTGTACCGCTGGTCTTAACTTACTGTTAGGAAGTCAAGACCCATGCCGACCCTGAACCTGTTTTCTCTAACATGTATTGAGCGTAAAGCATGTCTGCTATCACCAGAGGTGAACACAAAATAAATAATAGCGCGAAATAGAATTATTTTAATTTGGAAGCTTCAGTTGATATTAAATATATTTCTAAAAATATTCAGAATATAGATCTGCAGGTCGCAAACAACGAACTTTTTAAAAAACTACCATTGTATTGAAATTTTTTTCCTCGGAAATTAACACGGAAATTGCACCTGGTAACAGATACATAATTTTAAAAATAAAACCATAGAAATTCATATATCATTAAAAGCTAAAATAAAACAAAAGCAGTGATGGGTGAGTGTTACATTTCAATCCAAAGGCATTGGACATATATAAAAGATGTTGAAAATAACTGTAATGAAAGCTGAATTTGCATCTTTATAATATGTTGAATTTTCTTTTGTTCACATTCCTGTACAGTCTTTTGAACAGGAATAGAGATTTATCACTTGTTTCCTGTTTAGGATTGGCTTTCCTTCCCCTGCCCCTAAATTTTTTTTTCTTTTCTTTCACTTCCAGTATATATATATATATATATATATATATATATATATATATATATATATATATATATTATTTTTTTCTTTTTTTCTTTTCACTTCCAGTTACTTTTTTATCGACAGATTCAAAAAGTGGGGATGGTCTGACACAAGCCTTCACCACTTGAAACAAATACAAATCATTGTGTTGGTTTTTTGACATCTACATTGAATTAGTTCCACACATATCCGGCTACTGCGAAAAAACTCTACGAAACAACATTTACTTCATCTTGGCACTTGGAATGTACAAAATCTTCTGGACAACAACTCAGCAACAGGAAGAAAAACAGCTCTGGTTGCATTGGAGCTAAAGAAGTACAACATTGATATAGCTGCAGTGAGAAGTAACCATAAGTTGACTACATGAAATGAGAAAGCAAAATAAGACATCTAACTGTATTCCTGCTGCACTTGGATACAATACATTCTCCTGTACTGTTTGTGGTCTTTTGTGAAATTCTTGAGATGTGTGTGTGTGAAAAGTGTGTGTATATAAATATAAATAAATATATATATATATGTATAATTATTTATATATTATATGCGCGGTACTTATTAGAAAGCGCTCAATATCAGAGATAGAGCTAACATATATGGTTGGATAGATGTGAGCTTGTGATCCTGGGTTTCACGCTTTAGCGATCGTCAGACAAATTGATTAATTTTAAAAAAATTGGGTTCATGTAGATTGCGTGTATTGGTGTTATTGTGGAAGTGGTGGGGTAAACTTCGTCGTTTTTTCATCGTACTAACGCAGACATCGATGTATGCAGACACATATACATACTTGGTCGTCCGTCGGGACTCATACATATATAAACATATGTGGGCAGTTTCGGATATGACATATGTATGTATACGGGTGGTGTTGTGTCTATACATACGCATTTGTATGTTGAAATTTAAAGATTGGAAGTGTGGCGGAAATGTCTCGTGAATGTCTCGTGAATGTATACATGTCATATATTTTTTTCCGCTGAATAAGATTTCCTCGCATGTATGTATATACGTGTGGTGGGGTTTGTGTGAAATTATGATAGGTAAAAATTATTATTATTTATATTTATTTTTAAATTTTGAAAAAAAAATGGCGGTTTATTTGTTATATTTAAAGCTGGTTATTTGTTTGTTTTTGACTGTGTATATGTAACAGGTATAAATTTGTAATCCTTATTGGTTATTTATAAGGTGATGTTTAATATTTAATATGCTGGGTGAGAGGGTAGTTTGATTTAATAACGGGTCTATATGATATGATGTGATAGTAATGTTGCAAGGGATTGGGGGCAATGATAATATAATTAGCTAATAGTTAAAATTTATTTTTTAAAAATCAATCAGTTTGTCTGACGATCGCTAAAGCGTGAAACCCAGGGTCACAAGCTCACATCTATCCAACCATATATATATATATATATATATATATATATATATATATATATATATATATATATATATATATATATATATAAAGAGAGAGAGAGAGAAATGTTATTATAAACAAATAATCGTTCAAGGAAGTCATAATTTGTGTTGTCAAAGGCAAAGTTCAACAATTAAAGTAGACATGA